>CM055116.1:1301376210-1301976210 GCA_029206835.1 Rana muscosa | reverse complement strand
CTGATTCCTTCACTGATCATTACACTGACCACCTGATTCCTACACTGACCACTACACTGACCTACCTGATTTCTACACTGACAACTACACTTACCTACCCGATTCCTACACTGACAACTACACTGACCTACCTGATTCCTACTGACCTGCCTGATTCCTACACTGACAACTACACCGACCTACCTGATTCCTACACTGACCAACCCGATTCCTACACTGACCTACCTGATTCCTACACTGACCACTATACTGACCTACCCGATTCCTACACTGACCGCTACACTGACCTACCTGATTCCTACACTGACCTACCTGATTCCTACACTGACCACTACACTGACCTACCTGATTCCAGCACTACTCACACCCCCCCTACATGAACAGTGTAGATCAGTTGATTTTGCTCACCTCTCCATGGCCTCCATGGTAATCAATCAGAGGAAGGCTCTCCCCAGCACCAGGTACTGTTCCCGACACCCAGCCGCTCCTTAGTATCCCCTGCCAAGAGCTTCTCCAATAGCTGCTGTACGCTCTGCACCGCCCCTCCCCTCCGCCGTTGTCTCACATACACATGGGCCGCCTGCACCAGAGGGATTATGGGGGACAGACTGGACCACAGGAGTCCCTAGGCAGGGGGGGCAACACAGCACACTTGGGGGGCACAGTAATGATTTTGCCAGATGCCCCCCATGTCACTGCAATCCGGGGACAAATCTGTGGACAGATTGGCTCCGGGGACTGTGTCCTCAATCCGGGGACAAATCTGGGGTCAGACTGGCTCCGGGGACAGTGTCCTCAATCCGGGGACAAATCTGGGGACAGACTGGCTCCGGGGACAGTGTCCTTAATCCGGGGACAAATCTGGGGTCAGACTGGCTCCAGGGACAGTGTCCTCAATCTGGGGACAAATCTGGGGTCAGACTGGCTCCAGGGACAGTGTCCTCAATCAGGGGACAAATCTGGGGACAGACTGGCTCCGGGGACAGTGTCCTCAATCCGGGGACAAATCTGGGAACAGACTGGCTCCGGGGACTGTGTCCTCAATCCGGGGACAAATCTGGGGATAGACTGGCTCCAGGGACAGTGTCCTCAATCAGGGGACAAATCTGGGGACAGACTGGCTCCGGGGACAGTGTCCTCAATCCGGGGACAAATCTGGGGACAGACTGGCTCCGGGGACAGTGTCCTCAATCCGGGAACAAATCTGGGGACAGACTGGCTCCGGGGACAGTGTACTCAATCTGGGGACAAATCTGGGGACAGACTGGTTTCGGGAACAGTGTCCTCAATCCGGGGACTGTCCCCCGAAACCGGGGATGTCTGGTCACCCTACTTTAGCAGTACATTATGTTATCATGTGTTTATATTTCATGATGTAAACGTTCCACTGGTACGACATCTCCAAATGTTTTCCCTAAACTGTACTCAGGCGGCTGTGTCCGCACGATCCTACCTGTTATTCTCTTTATTTGAAAATACTAATAAAACTATTGATACAAAAAAGGGGGTGCCCCACACAAAAAAACAACAAAAAATAATGAGGTCCACCAGGAAATCCATGACTATTGTATAACCGATGTATTACAGGTCTGCCCACCACATTCTACCCCCATACCTTACTTAGACTTAATCAAGAGACCACACATTGATCTTTGGAGTAAAACATGGCCGTAGCAGCCTCCTTTATTTTTTAACTGTTCCATCAGTTATCAAAAACTTTAACCATCAAAACACATAAACCCAGAACATATCAGAAATATTGCCTCCTAGTGTTGGTCTTTGCAGGAACCTCAAAATTACCATAATCATATTAACCCGATATTACTCCTCATAGTAATATTCTTATTACCACGTGACACTGCGGTACCTTAAAAATGGTCATAGGCCTCAAGCCGATCAGCTACTCAGAGACGACCACTGACCGCAGTGCCCCCATTATCCAACTCATCCAGCTAAACTCCTGTTAGCTGGAATCCACCCTCAGGACCCATACCACCGATAGGTCCTGACCACTTGCTTTTTTGAGGTACTTCCTTCTCCCGCAAAGACCAAACACCCGCCACAGCACCCAAGGGAAAACACCTTTACCCTTTGGTGCCCCTCTAAACCCTAAGGGCTCGTTGGATCCCATCCTGCAAACCAAAAGTCCATAAGTCAGTCCTCACATCGTTCAGGTGGACCACATCCCTCCGTAGATACCGCCATGTATTCACCTCCAGCTCGAAATGTCGAACCACCAACCCCCCGTTCCGTACCACAAACCTGCCCATGTCCCGGTTAATTTTTCTCCGAGACCTATTGATGCCATCCACGGACCTCGCCCCCCTCCACTCTGACCGTGCCACCATGTCTGACCAGACAATGATCATGTCCGGGAATGACATCCTGAGCCGAATGAAATCAAATTTCATATCTCTTAAAACTTCTAACATGGACCTAAAGCCCAGGTCATTGCCACCTACGTGCAGTACCAAAACGTCAGGTGGCCTATCCATACGAGCAAAACGGTGCACCTCCGGAACCATCCTACTCCACCACATTCCTGGAACTCCCAGCCAGCGGACACACGCCTCCGGTCTTGGGAATCCCAACTGCCGACCCTCATATCGAACGCCAGCCCTCTTAGCCCCCCAGAACACAAACGAATGGCCCAGTATCCAGACCAAAGCTTGTGTCTCACCTGAAAGTAGACAAAGAACAATAACTCCCATGAGAAAATTCCCAAAAACCCAACCTGTACAACTCAGCAGCCCGAATATAACACCCCGGGCATGCCCCCAAAATTACTCATGCCCCACTATTAGCTGGGGGCGACCGTACAGCCGGTACCTCCTGGCTTCCCACCGGCCTATCCTCTTAACAGCTTCCTCGTCTATCCCACATCTGGCCGCCTCTGTAGCTGCCCCTAGCCTGAAGGAGTGAGAGGAAAAACTCCTTATCACGGAGTCCCAACGCCCGAAGGCACTTTCGGAATACCGTAATAAACTGATATCTTGAAAGGGGGGTCCCGTCCTTGTGCATCAAAAAGAACCCACACTGGGCGGGCGAACCTCCCAATACCCCTTAACAGCCTTTACAGGGCATACCAGAGAACCTGGAACCGGAAAACCTGTACCAACTTACCTCTGCCCATCTGGTCCGTCTTAGACTTCCTAAGTGCCAGTGACACCCCGTCCTCCGTCCAAACCACATCGCTAGCCAGCAACCCCCCGTGCACCGCTTTGGACGGGCTGACCAACCCCCCTATCCGAAATGCTCCAAAGAACGCCAATGAGAAGGACAGCACCAATAATAATATTAATCGTATCAATATACTATTTTCAATAGCAACCCACGTGACACTGCGGTACCTTAAATGGTCATAGGCCTCAAGCCGACCAGCTGCTAGAGACGACCACTGACCGCAGTGCCCCTATTATCAAACTCTTCCAGCTAAACTTCTGTTAGCTGGAATACCCTCTCAGAACCCATACCACCAATAGGTCCTGACCACTCGCTTTTTGATGAACTCCATTCGTGACATTGCGGTACCTTAAATGGTCATAGGCCTCAAGCCGACCAGCTGCTCAGAGACGACCACTGACCGCAGTGCCACCATTATCAAACTCTTCCAGCTAAACTCCTGTTAGCTGGAATACCCTCTCAGAACCCATACCACCGATAGGTCCTGACCACTTGCTTTTTGAGGAACTTCATTCTCCCCCAAAGACCAAAACACTCTGGTGCCAACTCTCAGAACCTGTCCCACTGAAAGCGAGACAGCGCATCAGCTATGACATTGTCCACCCCCGGAAGGTGTACCGCATACACAAACACATTGAGCTGTAATCATCTCAACACGAGATGGCGCAGCAGCCACACCACAGGGGGGGAGGATGCCGACACCTTGTTAATGACCTGCACCACCCCCAGGTTGTCCCCGTGAAACCGCACCTTTAAGTCTTTGAAACAAACCCCCCACAGTTCCACTGCCAGTACCACGGGAACCGTTCCAGCAGGACCAAGTTCTTGGTGAAACCAGCATCAATCCATGCCTGAGACCAGGGGCCCACACTCCACTTTCCCTGAAAGAAAGCCCCAAAACCTGACCCCCCTGCTGCATCCGTGTACAGTTCTAAACAAAATTGCTAATTGGGCCGGACCTCCATACCGCCCTCCCATTGAAGGACTCCAGAAGTGAATGCCAAACTTGCAAGTCAGCCTTGTGCTCCCTGCCCAAACTCACAAATGTGTGGGAGACCGTGCCCCAGCCATGCCAGCCGACAGCCGTCGGCAGAACACCCTGCCCATTGGCAGGATGAGGCACGCAAAATTGAGTTTTCCCAGCAGCGACTGCAACACCCTAAGCTGCACCTTCCTCAGCCCCACCATAACTCTCAGCTCCCCCTTGAGAGCCTCCAACTTGTCCAATGGTAGGCGGCACTCCATGGCCTCCGAATCCAGGACAATGCCCAAAAATGTGATAGCCGTGCGAGGTCCCTCAGTTTTCTCAGGCGCCAAAGGGATCCCAAACTGCTCTGCAATGTGCTCCAAGGTGTCCAGGAGCACCGCGCAGATCCTGGATGAGGCCGGACCCTCACACAGAAAATCGCCCAAGTAGTGAATAATTGAACTCACCCCGACACATCCCTGCCAACCCATTCCACAAATGAGCTGAACTGTTCGAACAATGCGCACGATATGGAGCATCCCATAGGTAAACACTTATCCACATAGAACGCATTATCCCAATGACATCCCAGGAGGTGAAAGCTATCAGGGTGAACCGGCAACAATCAAAACGCCGCCTCTATGTCGGCTTTTGCCATCAACGCCCCCTGCCCGTACCGGCGAACCCAGCCCACTGCAGCATCAAAAGACGTGTAACTAACTGTACATGCTTCCGGATCAATCGCGTCATTGACCGACCCGCCCTTCGGAAAAGACAGGTGGTGAATGAGGCGGAACTTGTTGGGCTCCCTCTTGGGGACAACCCTGAGCGGGGAGACCACCAAATTCTCCAAGGGGGGGAAGGGAAAGGACCGCCCATGCGGCCTAAAGTAACCTCCTTGAGCAGTTTCTCTGCGACCACAGCAGACTGCTGCATGGCCGACCGCAAATTGCACGCGATCGGGGGGATAACCTGCAAGGAACATGGAATGTGAAACCCCTCTGAAAAAACCCCCGATCCAACAATCCGGCTGCCCCCCTGTCCGGATACTGACCGAGAAACAGCCGCCTCCTTTCCACCATCACCGGAGTCCTCCCTTTTTGTGCCCAGCGTCTCCGGCACGACCCTCCTGAAAAAACTGACTAGGAGCCCTCGGCGAGGTCATCCACTGCATCCATAAGCTGATGTCCTTATTATCCCACAGTAGATCTGGCCGCACTGCTGTCCTCTGTCTGAACTGTTCATCATATCTGAGCCACTCCGTGCCCCCGTACACCCTGTAGGCCTCTCCAATGGAGTCCTGATAGCCAAATAGTGCTGAACAATGCTCCAGATTCTTCTGTCCTATAACACTGGCCATGACGGGGAACGCCTGCAGCCAATTTGCAAACGTCCGTGGGATAAGCCTGTATCTCCTCTTCTCCTCATCCTCTTTTTTAGAATCATCTGGCTTAACCCTGTCCAGGTGAAACTTTTCCAATGGTAACAGTGAGAACATCTCCACATACTCACCCTTCCAAATCTTCTCCCTTACTTCAGGTTTCAGGTGTGCTCCCAGCGGTGCCTCATAACACACCTACACCTCACATTTTGCAGCATCAGCCAACCTAATGATATCCTGCCGTGCTGCCTGTTCCACCGCGCTACCCATCTGTGTGGCCCCCAAAGCCACGGTAGTCACCCCTGCCGATTCCCCCCACCTCAGTAGTCGACGCAGGTGGAAACCGGCGCTACCACCGCAGTCATGGGCCCCGCCGGCGGAACCCACGCCACTGCCGGGCCGACCTGCCCACCATCCCCCCTCTCAAATTGGCTGACCAAGGACTTGATACCCTCAAGAAAACCCCTGCAGCCTATCCAGCCATGCACCTCCCCCATCAGGGACCGTAACCCCCCCCAGCCTGCCCACTACCTGGATCCAGCACCTGCACCGCTAAACCCTCACCCCCAGCAGGCCTAACCACCTGGCCACTACCCCCAGTATGGCCCCCAGAATGAGTAAGTAAAAATGACTTACCGGGCTGCCTGGAGGAAATCCCACCAGCCGATCGACTCGACTCCACCGCTGCCACCGACCGTCCGGGTCTCCGATCCTCCTCCGAGCTGCACACTTCCTCCTCCGACAGCACACCAGACTGCTCCTCACCACCAGAAGAAAGCTCACCAGGCGACTTGTCCCTGGAAGCCGAGGGTCCTGCACCTGATCGATCCATCCTCCGCGCACTAGACCCGCACACCGATCGTATAGCCGACTTGCCACCACGCTGTTCCCCAGCACCGCCGTCATCTCTCTCTGGCTCCCTCACTCCTGAACCCGCCTGCACCAGCCCATGATGTCTGGCCGAGGGGGGGGGTGCCCGGACACCACAGCCCCCGATAACCCACGCTGGGGCCCCGACCCTGCGAGCTCACCATCCTCTCTCCCCACGGTACCTGCTGATCCCGACGGACCCGACAGCATCAGCCCCAGGGTCTCCTGGAGCCAATCCTCGCCACGTGTAGCGACCTCTGCCCACAGTTGGGCCAGAAGTTTTTTCACAGACGACATGCTGCTGTTAGCTGAAACTTTCCCCTGCGCTGTGTTAACTCAGAGGGGCGGCGACTCCCTTTTATCTAGCCTTCTCCCCTCCCCTCCATATTTCTTTTAGCCAATCAATAATCCCCTCTCATTTCATACCCTGTTCACTCAGTCATGCCCAGCCCTTCGCCTATGGCATTCTGTCTTTTTGCTCCGGGCTTTTCTTTCCAGATCCTTAATCTGAGCAAATAAAGTTAAGTATTAATAAACACAAAGACACAGTTTTTGACAAAGTTCTTTCATTTAAAAAAAAATCCATCCACACCCATCACGTCATCCAGCTCTGTTTCTCCACCTCAATCATGATGCCCATCACCCACTGAAAGACAAAAAAAAAATAGTCACCTACCGAGACACGTCTAGTGGATTCTCATCCCTTCCACCAAACAAGGGGGTGAGTGGAAATACATCAAGGAAATAAAAGCACGAGGTCCCTCAGAAATTCCATACCAAACCTTTATCTGAGCATGCAGCCTGGCTGGCCAGAGAAGGTGGGGGAGGAGCAAAGCTCCTTCTCCCCATAATGATGAGGACAAGGGCCTCTTCCCCACAACCCTGGACTGGCCATATCAAGAACTTTGACCACCACTGATATAGATGGTCCTCAGATTATACATCAAATCAGAGGTATGAACACCATAAGGCCTCATTGGCATAAATCATATCTTCTATCATGTGACCAGTGAGCTGAGATCTGATTGGTTGCTGGGGCTCAGGTCACATGGTACATCCTCATTACTCTCTATAAAGTGACTTTTATATCAATGGAAGATCAAACCTAACTCTGTGTCTTCTCTTCTCTTAGTTTCAGGAACCGAGCACCCCCCAGGTAAGGAGCTTCATTATTAAATGTATTTTTATGTTTCCATCATTCTGTAACAAAAATGTAACCTAAAGTCTGATTGCATTTTAAGGGAGTGATTTCAGAAATCTCTGGTGTCCCTTCTCCTGGCTTTGCCATTCTAAACATAGGCCTAGACTCCCCTCCAACCCTAATACCCTAATACCCTAATGCCCTATACCATGGATATGCAATTAGCAGACCTCCAGCTGTTGCAAAACTACAAGTCCCATCATGCCTCTGCCTCTGTAATGCTTGCTGCTGTCAGAGTCTCGCTATGCCTCATGAGACTTGGCAACAGCTGGAGGTCCGCTAATTGCATATCCTTGCCCTATACCCTAATACCCTAACCTCCTATTGGCTGCAAAACTGACTGTGACGGACCTGGCCGGGACAGAGGCTTTTGGAGGGGACTGGGTGTGGGCCTCCTGCCTTGCGACCGTGGGCCCTGGCATTTGGGGGAACGGTGCTCTTTGTGAGCTGTATGCCTGGGGACCCTTGAGGGGGTGTTACTTTGGATTCAGGTCCATGTCCCCCCCAAGACACACAGACTCTGGGGACCCTGTATATGCCATATTAGAGTGACTATGTCATACTGTTGGGACGTTCACACCTTCACACTAAGGATATGCGAATACAATCACCTCCAGCCATCTGTCTGTCCTCTGTGCTAAAATGTGTGATGTTTACACTTATGATAATGGGTATTGTATAGCAGGTGAAGACCGGAGACGGGATGTCTACCCTGAACGGTCATATCTATGAGTCACCTTGGCTGGCTAAAGGATTTAGTTATTTAGCATGTTAATTTATGTTCTGGTTACTTCCTCTGTTTCTGTATATAAGACTTGTTTTTGGTTCTAATAAAGTCTCTCTTGGTTGAACTTACATACAGCCTGCCTGGTGTTTGTTCTGACCGATCACAAATGGATTCGAATGGCACATAGCGGTAGTTGGAATCCTGGAGCACCGGATGATCCAATAGAGCAGAGGAGTGTCGGGAGAGTGGAGCCGAGCGAGCAAAGGGGCTCGTTACATTGGTTGGCAGCGGTGGGATTTGCTCTCCAGTTCCTGGGACACTCCAAACCACCACAGTGAAGGACCAGCTATGCAGCCTGCAGGAAAGTCACGCTGAAAGACCTACTTGAGAGCCGAGATGGACCAGAAGAAGGGTGATGCAGGACCCCGGTCAGTTGAAGATTTGTTTCAGCAACGAGTGCGGCAGCGGTTGGCATTATATGGGGCTAACCCATCAGAGACCGCCATACAGGAAGCCATTAAAGACATCCAGCTGCAGGATGCACGACAAAAGAGAGAACTAGAGCGACAAGAGAGAGAACGAGAGCGACAAAAGAGAGAACTAGAGCGACAAGAGAGAGAACGAGAGCGACAAAAGAGAGAACTAGAGCGGCAACATGAGTGGAGAATGGCGCAAATACGGCAATCGGAGACAACGCCTAAAGAACCAGCCGCCATGGAAGAGGAATTCGGAAGGAGGTTGCGAGAGATGCAGGGAGGAGAAGCAGGCCATCTCCCCCCCCAACAGTTAACCAGAGCAGATGGTGTGGAGTCCCCAGCAGAAGTGCTGGCAACAGGGCAGAGTGATACCCACCTCTGCCCAGCACCGGAAACCACTGTGGAGTTTCAGGGAGCCGGGGCAGTTGGCCCCTCTCCCCAGGAACAAGCTGAGGCAGTAAAGCTTTTACTCCCAGCTGAATCACTGGCAGCAGGGCAGAATGCTACTGACATCGGCACACAACTGCCACAGGAGCGGATATCGGTGGATGGGACTGCGGTCTCCACTCACAGCAACCCAGCAGAAGAGCTGGCAACAGAGCAGAGTGCCACGGGCCTCTGCTCTCAACTAACCGAAGAGGGAGGTCCTGTGGTATTGGATGGGACTTCAGTCCTCACTGACACAACCCCAGAAAATGGTGTGACACTGAGACAGGAGGATGTCAGCCTTGCTTTGCAAGCACTGGGGGATTTTTACCTACCACAAGTGGATGGGACTTCAGTCTTCACTTGTATACCCCAGGGATGCCGGGCAGTCGACCCAGATCCCCAACAGCATGACGGACTGAGCCCAGTCACCCTGTCTTCTCTCCAGCGGCAGAAAGGACTCCAGGGAGAAGGGCCAGTCCAGGCCTCTCCCCAGTGGTGGGTATGTTCTCTGAGAGAGGCAGAGGTTGGCTGGGTAAGTAATGCTCTGTTTGGAGCAATTTATTTGGGGTACTGTGTGGATACCGGCATTGGGGGAATAGAACTATGGACTAACTTCGGAGTCAACCCGTTTGGGGTCTCCTCCTATGTTAGTTTCCTGCCGAAAGGGGAGATGCGTGACGGACCTGGCCGGGACAGAGGCTTTTGGAGGGGACTGGGTGCGGGCCTCCTGCCTTGCGACCGTGGGCCCTGGCATTTGGGGGAACGGTGCTCTTTGTGAGCTGTATGCCTGGGGACCCTTGAGGGGGTGTTACTTTGGATTCAGGTCCATGTCCCCCCCAAGACACACAGACTCTGGGGACCCTGTATATGCCATATTAGAGTGACTATGTCATACTGTTGGGACGTTCACACATTCACTCTAAGGATATGCGAATGCAATCACCTCCAGCCATCTGTCTGTCCTCTGTGCTAAAATGTGTGATGTTTACACTTATGATAATGGGTATTGTATAGCAGGTGAAGACCGGAGACGGGATGTCTACCCTGAACGGTCATATCTATGAGTCACCTTGGCTGGCTAAAGGATTTAGTTAATTAGCTCATGTTAATTTATGTTCTGGTTACTTCCTCTGTTACTGTATATAAGACTTGATTTTGGTGCTAATAAAGTCTCTCTTGGTTGAACTTACATACAGCCTGCCTGGTGTTTGTTCTGACCGATCACAAATGGATTCGAATGGCACATAGCTGTAGTTGGAATCCTGGAGCACCGGATGATCCAATAGAGCAGAGGAGTGTCGGGAGAGTGGAACCGAGCGAGCAAAGGGGCTCGTTACACTGACCATTACCGCAATTGGAAAAAGGATCTTGACCCAAATCCATCAGAAGCTGCCAACACCATTCATCTCCACTACTCCTATGAAAGAGCGATAGCTGTACAATCTGACTCTCTGACAACCTTTCATAGGACTGGGAATCCACGTCTCGATCGGTTTAATCACTGAGACCCGCTTTTCAAGCCCTGGAAGCTCCATATGAAATAGGCAGACAGGGAATCCTATTCATGGAGCCCCTCCTGTCATGCAGCATAACTGGTGCTTCTTCTACACCCTGTGTTACCTTTTACCTCATTCCTCTATTACCTTTACCATAAGGTGACCAGATTTTTATCATTAAATCCGGGGACATATTTCTTTTATTGGCAAATTATAAACTATTTTATACTCATATTTTCCTCAAATTATATATACAGTCAGTGGTGTAGTGTGGATTGTCAGCGACGGGGCAAGAAATCTCCCCCTCCCCCCGCCAGACTTTTACCACTCCCTGAGTCCCTTCCACTAGTACAGTAGTACTGACCTACCTGATCCCTACACTGACCTACCCGATTCCATTCCTACACTGACCACTACACTGACCTACCTTATTCCTACACTGACCTACCCGATCCCTACACTGACCTACCTGATCCCTACACTGACCTACCTGATTCCTACACTGACCTACCTGCCCACTACACTGACCTACCCGATCCCTACACTGACCTACCCGATTCCTACACTGACCTACCCGATTCCTACACTGACCTACCCGATTCCTACACTGACCTACCCGATCCCTACACTGACCTACCCAATCCCTACACTGACCTAACCGATTCCTACACTGACCTTCCCGATTCCTACACTGACCTACCCGATTCCTACACTGACCTACCCGATTCCTACACTGACCTACCCGATCCCTACACTGACCTACCCAATCCCTACACTGACCTACCCGATTCCTACACTGACCTTCCCGATTCCTACACTGACCTACCCGATCCCTACACTGACCTAACCGATTCCTACACTGACCTACCCGATTCCTACACTGACCACTACACTGACCTACCCGATTCCTACACTGACCACTACACTGACCTACCCGATTCCTACACTGACCTACCCGATTCCTACACTGACCACTACACTGACCTACCCGATTCCTACACTGACCTACCCGATTCCTACACTGACCTACCCGATTCCTACACTGACCTACCCGATTCCTACACTGACCTACCCGATCCCTACACTGACCTACCTTATTCCTACACTGACCTACCCGATTCCTACACTGACCTACCCGATCCCTACACTGACCTACCCGATCCCTACACTGACCTAACCGATTCCTACACTGACCTACCCGATTCCTACACTGACCACTACACTGACCTACCTTATTCCTACACTGACCTACCCGATTCCTACACTGACCTACCCGATCCCTACACTGACCTACCTGATCCCTACACTGACCTACCTGATTCCTACACTGACCTACCTGCCCACTACACTGACCTACCCGATCCCTACACTGACCTACCCGATTCCTACACTGACCTACCCGATTCCTACACTGACCTACCCGATCCCTACACTGACCTACCCGATTCCTACACTGACCTACCCGATCCCTACACTGACCTACCCGATTCCTACACTGACCTACCCGATTCCTACACTGACCTACCCGATTCCTACACTGACCTACCCGATTCCTACACTGACCACTACACTGACCTACCTTATTCCTACACTGACCTACCCGATTCCTACACTGACCTACCCGATCCCTACACTGACCTACCTGATCCCTACACTGACCTACCTGATTCCTACACTGACCTACCTGCCCACTACACTGACCTACCCGATCCCTACACTGACCTACCCGATTCCTACACTGACCTACCCGATTCCTACACTGACCTACCCGATCCCTACACTGACCTACCCGATTCCTACACTGACCTACCCGATTCCTACACTGACCTACCCGATCCCTACACTGACCTACCCGATTCCTACACTGACCACTACACTGACCTACCTTATTCCTACACTGACCTTCCCGATTCCTACACTGACCTAACCGATCCCTACACTGACCTACCTGATCCCTACACTGACCTACCTGATTCCTACACTGACCTACCTGCCCACTACACTGACCTACCTGATTCCTACACTGAACTACCTTATTCCTACACTGACCTACCCGATTCCTACACTGACCTACCCGATCCCTACACTGACCTACCTGATCCCTACACTGACCTACCTGATTCCTACACTGACCTACCTGCCCACTACACTGACCTACCCGATCCCTACACTGACCTACCCGATTCCTACACTGACCTACCCGATTCCTACACTGACCTACCCGATTCCTACACTGACCACTACACTGACCTACCTTATTCCTACACTGACCTTCCCGATTCCTACACTGACCTACCCAATCCCTACACTGACCTACCTGATCCCTACACTGACCTACCTGATTCCTACACTGACCTACCTGCCCACTACACTGACCTACCTGATTCCTACACTGACCTACCTGATTCCTACACTGAACTACCTGCCCACTACCCTGAACTACCTGCCCACTACACTGACCTACCTGCCCACTACACTGACCTACCTGATTCCTACACTGACCTACCTGATTCCTACACTGACCACTACACTGACCTACCCGATCCCTACACTGACCTACCCGATCCCTACACTGACCTACCTGATTCCTACACTGACCTACCTGCCCACTACACTGACCTACCTGATTCCTACACTGACCTACCTGATTCCTACACTGACCACTACACTGACCTACCCGATCCCTACACTGACCTACCCGATCCCTACACTGACCTACCCGATCCCTACACTGACCTACCTGATTCCTACACTGACCTACCCGATTCCTACACTGACCTACCCGATTCCTACACTGACCTACCCGATCCCTACACTGACCTACCCGATTCCTACACTGACCTACCTCATTCCTACACTGACCTACCTTATTCCTACACTGATCTACCCGATTCCTACACTGACCTACCCGATCCCTACACTGACCTACCTGATTCCTACACTGACCTACTTGATTCCTACACTGACCTACCTGATTCCTACACTGAACTACCTGCCCACTACACTGACCTACCTGATTCCTACACTGACCTACCTGATTCCTACACTGACCACTACACTGACCTACCCGATCCCTACACTGGCCTACCCGATCCCTACACTGACCTACCCGATTCCTACACTGACCACTACACTGACCTACCCAATTCCTACACTGACCTACCCGATTCCTACACTGACCTACCCGATTCCTACACTGACCTACCCGATCCCTACACTGACCTACCCGATCCCTACACTGACCTACCCGATCCCTACACTGACCTACCCGATCCCTACACTGACCTACCCGATTCCTACACTGAACTACCTGCCCACTACACTGAACTACCTGCCCACTACACTGACCTACCTGCCCACTACACTGACCTACCTGATTCCTACACTGACCTACCCGATCCCTACACTGACCTACCCGATCCCTACACTGACCTACCCGATTCCTACACTGACCTACCAGATTCCTACACTGACCTACCCGATCCCTACACTGACCTACCCGATCCCTACACTGACCTACCCGATCCCTACACTGACCTACCCAATTCCTACACTGAACTACCTGCCCACTACACTGAACTACCTGCCCACTACACTGACCTACGTGATCCCTACGCTGACCTACCCGATCCCTACACTGACCTACCAGATTCCTACACTGACCTACCCGATTCCTACACTGACCTACCCAATTCCTACACTGACCTACCTGCCCACTACACTGACCTACCTGATTCCTACACTGACCTACCTGATTCCTACACTGACCTACCCGATCCCTACACTGACCTACCGGATCCCTACACTGACCTACCCGATCCCTACACTGACCTACCCGATCCCTACACTGACCTACCTGATCCCTACACTGACCTACCTGATTCCTACACTGACCTACCTGATTCCTACACTGACCTACCGTATTCCTACACTGACCTACCTGATTCCTACACTGACCACTACACTGACCTACCTGATCCCTACACTGACCTACCCGATTCCTACACTGACCTACCCGATTCCTACACTGACCTACCCGATCCCTACACTGATCTACCAGATCCCTACACTGACCTACCCGATCCCTACACTGACCTACCTGCCCACTACACTGACCTACCTGATTCCTACACTGACCTACCTGATTCCGACACTGACCTACCTGCCCACTACACTGACCTACCTGCCCACTACACTGACCTACCTGATTCCTACACTGACCACTACACTGACCTACCTTATTCCTAAACTGACCTACCTTATTCCTGCACTGACCTACCTTATTCCTACACTGACTACTACACTGACCTACCTGATTCCTACACTAACCTACCTGATTCCTACACTGACCTACCCGATCCCTACACTGACCTACCTGATTCCTACACTGACCTACCCGATCCCTACACTGACCTACCTGATTCCTACACTGAACTACCTGCCCACTACACTGAACTACCTGCCCACTACACTGACCTACCTGCCCACTACACTGACCTACCTGATTCCTACACTGACCTACCCGATCCCTACACTGACCTACCCGATCCCTACACTGACCTACCCGATCCCTACACTGACCTACCCGATTCCTACGCTGACCTACCCGATTCCTACGCTGACCTACCCGATCCCGACACTGACCTACCCGATTCCTACACTGACCTACCCGATTCCTACACTGACCTACCCGATTCCTACACTGACCTACCCGATTCCTACACTGACCTACCCGATCCCTACACTGACCTACCCGATCCCTACACTGACCTACCCGATCCCTACACTGACCTACCTGATTCTTACACTGACCTACCTGCCCACTACACTGACCTACCTGATTCCTACACTGACCTACCTGATTCCGACACTGACCTACCTGCCCACTACACTGACCTACCTGCCCACTACACTGACCTACCTGCCCACTACACTGACCTACCTGATTCCTACACTGACCACTACACTGACCTACCTGATTCCTACACTGACCTACCTGATTCCTACACTGACCTACCTGATCCCTACACTGACCTACCTGATCCCTACACTGACCTACCTGATTCCTACACTGACCTACCCGATTCCTACACTGACCTACCCGATTCCTACACTGACCTACCCGATTCCTACACTGACCTACCCGATCCCTACACTGACCTACCCGATCCCTACACTGACCTACCCGATTCTTACACTGACCTACCTGCCCACTACACTGACCTACCTGATTCCTACACTGACCTACCTGATTCCGACACTGACCTACCTGCCCACTACACTGACCTACCTGCCCACTACACTGACCTACCTGATTCCTACACTGACCACTACACTGACCTACCTGATTCCTACACCGACCTACCTGATCCCTACACTGACCTACCTGATCCCTACACTGACCTACCTGATCCCTACACTGACCTACCTGTACCCTACACTGACCTACCTGATCCCTACACTGACCTACCTGATCCCTACACTGACCTACCTGATCCCTACACTGACCTACCTGATCCCTACACTGACCTACCTGATTCCTACACTGACCTACCTGATCCCTACACTTACCTACCTGATCCCTACACTGACCTACCTGATTCCGACACTGACCTACCTGATTCCTTACACTGACCTACCTGATTCCTTACACTGACCTACCTGATTCCTTACACTGACCTACCTTATTCCTACACTGACCTACCTTATTCCTACACTGACCACTACACTGACCTTCCTTATTCCTACACTGGCCTACCTGATTCCTTACACTGACCTACCTGATTCCTTACACTGACCTACCTGATTCCTTACACTGACCTACCTGATTCCTTACACTGACCTACCTGATTCCTACACTGACCTACCTGATTCCTACACTGACCACTACACTGACCTACCTTATTCCTACACTGGCCTACCTGATTCCTACACTGACCTACCTGATTCCTTACACTGACCTACCTGATTCCTTACACTGACCTACCTGATTCCTTACACTAACCTACCTGATTCCTTACACTGACCTACCTGATTCCTTACACTGACCTACCTGATTCCTTACACTGACCTACCTGATTCCTACACTGACCAACCTGATTCTTACACTGACCACTACACTGACCTACCTGATTTCTACACTGACCTACCTGATTCCTACACTGACAACTTCACTGACCTACCTGATTCCTACACTGACCTACCTGATTTCTACACTGACCTACCTGATTCCTATCCTGACCACTACACTGACCTACCTGATTCCTACACTGACCACTACACTGACCTACCTGATTCTTATCCAGACCACTACACTGACCTACCTGATTCCTATACTGACCACTACACTGGCCTACCTGATTCCTATACTGACCACTACACTGACCTACCTGATTCCAGCACTACTCACACCCCCCCTACATGAACAGTGTAGATCAGTTGATTTTGCTCACCTCTCCATGGCCTCCATGATAATCAATCAGAGGAAGGCTCCCCCCAGCACCAGGTACTGTTCCCGAAAACCCAGCCGCTCCTCAGTATCCCCTGCCAAGAGCTTCTCCAATAGCTGCTGTACGCTCTGCACCGCCCTCCCCTCCGCCGTTGTCTCACATACACACACGGGCTGCCTGCACCAGAGGGATCATGGGGGACAGGCTGGACCACAGGAGTCCCTAGGCAGGGGGGGCAACACAGCACACTTGGGGGGCACAGTAATGATTTTGCCAGATGCTCCCCATGTCACTGCAATCCGGGGACAAATCTGGGGACAGACTGGCTCCGGGGACAGTGTCCTCAATCCGGGGACAAATCTGGGGTCAGACTGGCTCCGGGGACAGTGTCCTCAATCCGGGGACTGTCCCCAGGAACCGGGGATGTCTGGTCACCCTACTTTAGCAGTACATTATGTTATCATGTGTTTATATTTCATGATGTAAACGTTCCACTGGTACGACATCTCCAAATGTTATCCCTGAACTGTACTCAAGCGGCTGTGTCCGCACGATCCTACCTGTTATTCTGTTATATTTGAAAATATTATAAAACTATTGATACAAAAAAGGGGGTGCCCCGCGCAAAAAAACAACAAAAAAAATAATGAGGTCCACCGGGAAATCCATTCCAGATCCTTAATCTGAGCAAATAAAGTTAAGTATTAATAAACACAAAGACACAGTTTTTGACAATTTCTTTCATTTAAAAAAAAATCCATCCACACCCATCACGTCATCCAGCTCTGTTTCTCCACCTCAATCATGATGCCCATCACCCACTGAAAGACAAAAAAAATAGTCACCTACCGAGACACGTCTAGTGGATTCTCATCCCTTCCACCTCCTTGGTGAGTGGAAATACATCAAGGAAATAAAAGCACGAGGTCCCTCAGAAATTCCATACCAAACCCTTATCTGAGCATGCAGCCTGGCTGGCCAGAGAAGGTGGGGGAGGAGCAAAGCTCCTTCTCCCCATAATGATGAGGACAAGGGCCTCTTCCCCACAACCCTGGACTGGCCATATCAAGAACTTTGACCACCACTGATATAGATGGTGCTCAGATTATACATCAAATCAGAGCTATGAACACCATAAGGGCTCATTGACAAAAATCATATCTTCTATAGAGTTGAGCGGACACCTGGATGTTCGGGTTCGACGGGTTCGGCCGAACTTCGGAAAAAAGTTCGGGTTCGGGACCGAACTTTAACCCGAACCCGGACCCGAACCCGAACCCCATTGAAGTCAATGGGGACCCAAACTTCTAAGGACTAAAAAGGCTCTAAAAAGGTAATGGAAAGGGCTAGAGGGCTGCAAATGGCAGCACAATGTTGTTAAGAGCATGGCAAGTGCTCTGCAAACAAATGTGGATAGGGAAATAACTTAAAATAACATAAAAAAAATAAAAATAAAAAATAATAATCTTGACCTAGGAGGACGAGGTCCATATGGAGTAGGAGGTTGAAGTGGCGGTGGATGTGGCTGTGTAGGTGGAAGCGGCGGTGGAGGAGGACACACCCACAGTACGTAACCGCTGAATCGCACAGCTACAGAACTGCAGAAAATGCTATTAAATTTTTTTTTTGTTTTTTTAGTATAGCAACGTAGGAGAAAACTATAAAGAAATTGTTTATTTCAAACACCTCAAAATATGTATAACACACTGCAAACGTTTTTTTTGTGCCACTAAACGGCGTTTTTTGGAAGAGCAGAACACACCCACAGTACGTAACCGCTGAATCGCACAGCTACAGAACTGCAGAAAATGCTATTCAAAAAAAATGTTGTTTTTTTAGTATAGCACAGTAGAAGAAACTATATAGAAATTGTTTATTTCACACACCTCAAAATATGTATAACACACTGCAAACTTTTTTTGGTGCCCCTAAACGGCGTTTTTTGCAAGCGTACATTAAAGTGCAAATTTTTTATTTTTTTTGCCCTAAACGGGTTTTTTTTTGCACAAGCAAAATAAAATGCTTTTTTTTTTTGCCCTATGGGTCTTTTGGAAAAGAGAACAATAAAGTGCCTTTTTTTTCCCCCTAAAAGTTAGATTTTCTCTGACACTGGGCTCATGGCAGTGTAAAAAGACTGCACTGCAACACAAATAGATAAACCTATGCAGATCGCTGATTTTAATCTCTGAATCTGGACTCCTATATAATATTCTCTCTCCCTGAAAGCACCAACACAGGAACCTGGCCCTACACTACACTATCTCTCTATCTTTTCCCTCAGATTGTAGAATCAGGACTACCTCATCTATCTTTCTATCTCTCCCTAAAAGCAGCAGCAGCAGACTAGATCCTCTCCCTATCTATTCTGAAGCAGAGTGTCATGTGTGCTGTGTGCCTCTAGCTTATATAGAAGCTGGGTCACATGTTGCACTGACCAATCACAGCCATGCCATTAGTAGGCATGGCTATGATGGCTTCTAAGGGCACACCAGCTAATCAAAAGGTGATTGGCTGGCCCCTGAAGCATTTCTAAATGCGTTATTAGATTGCCGAACCCGAACCCGAACCCGGACTTTTGGGCAAAGTCCGGGTTCGGGAAAAAGCTAAAGTTCGGTACGGACCCGAACTTTACAGTTCGGGTTCGCTCAACACTAATCTTCTATCATGTGACCAGTGAGCTGAGATCTGATTGGTTGCTGAGGCTCAGGTCACATGGTACATCCTCATTACTCTGTATAAAGTGACTTTTATATCAATGGAAGATGAAACCTAACTCTGTGTCTTCTCTTATTTTCAGAAGTCGTGTACTATGAAGGTAAGGAGCTTCATTATTTAAAGTCTTTTTTATGCTTTCATCATTCAAATGTCATTTAAAGTGGAACTCCAGCCAAGACTTTTTCTTCTTCTTGGATGGAGTGTGGAAAGGTAAGTGTCTGTGTCGGCTCTGCTGTCTGTGTTCTCCCCATTACTTCCTGTCCTTGTGACACCATATCAGACTCTGACGAATGTGGTGTCACCTGGAGAGAACGTGAGGGGGAAATCACCCAGCAGGGACACAATCAGAAATAAAAACCCTTTCCTGATCCACCCAAATAAGTGCAGCACCCCCATAAACCTAAGGAGGTTCCAGCTTAGTAACGGCGCACAAACCCGTGAGTGAGCCCAGCCGTTCACCTTGTATTTGGACCTCAGAGTAGTGAAGAGGTCATTTAGGCTCATAGCACAGAGCAGAATGATGAAGCCTTCACAGCGATCTCAGATTATCGTTCTCCACACGGGTGGATGCATGACGGAGGAGGAGGAGCAATCACACTATACCTGGAAGAGCTGCACATCAAGGTATTTCTTCATATTCTGGAATGCACAGTGTGTGACTCAGTCACAGATACCTCTGGACACCGGTGGGATTAGAATATTGGATGAGCTTCAGAAGATTTTGTACTATAATTATTGGACACATTTTAGTTGATATTGCATGCTTTTGTTTTTTGGATGCACTGGTTTTTAAACCATATTGTCGAAAGTATTGGGACACCTGCCTTTACACACACATGAACTTTAATGGCATCCCAGTCTTAGTCCGTAGGGTTCAATATTGAGTTGGCCCCGCCCTTTGCAGCTATAACAGCTTCACCTCTTCTGGGAAGGCCGTCCACAAGGTTTAGGAGGGTGTCTATGGGAATGTTTGACCATTCTTCCAGAAGCACATCTGTGAGGTCAGGCACTGATGTTGGACAAGAAGGCCTGGCTCGCAGTCTCCGCTCTAATTCATCCCAAAGGTGTTCTATCGAGTTGAGATCAGGACTCTGTGCAGGCCAGTCATGTTCCTCCACCCCAAACTCGCTCATCCATGTCTATATGGTTAATAGTTAATACAATGAGCTGATATAAGTCGTGTGTAAGGGGGCAGACATGACAGTACCAAAAGAAAAAAGCATGACCCCATCACATCTGTACCAGTGTACAAAACATCTGTCTGTCCTCCTCACATCTGTACCAGTACACAAAACATCTGTCTGTCCTCATCACATCTGTACCAGTACACAAAACATCTGTCTGTCCTCATCACATCTGTACCAGTACACAAAACATCTGCAATAGTGCAATAGTGTACCAGTGTGACATCAACATCTGTCAGTGTCTGCTGGTGGCCGATCAACATCTGTCAGTGTCCGCTGGTGGCTGATAAACATCTGTCAGTGTCCGCTGGTGGCCGATCAATAGACATGGGCTCAGGCGTGTTCGCATTGAACACGTGCAGAGTCCGCCAAGGAAGTCGGCATCGTCGGAACCGCGCTGCGCTAATCACAAGCAGGGAGACATTTCCCGATCTCTGCAGCCGAGCATCGGGACAATGTCTCCCTGCCTGTGATTAGCGCGGTTCCGACGGTGCCGACATCCTTGGCGGGCTCTGCACGTGTTCAATGCGAACACGCCTGAGCCCATCTCTACCAATCAACATCTGTCAGTGTCCGCTGGTGGCCGATCAACATCCGTCAGTGTACCAGTGTCCCACCAATTAATAAATAAAGCATTTAAAGGGCCCCCTGTCTCCCCTTGCTCACATGAAAAGGCGAGCGCATACATTGGTCCTGTACGCATACGTAAACAGCGATGGCACCACACATGTGAGGTATCGCCGCAAACTTCAGAACAAGAGCAACAATTCCAGCACCAGACCTCCTCTGTAACTCTAAACTGGTAACCCGTAAAGGCTTATAAAGGGTTGCCTATGGAGATTTTAAAATACAGAAGTTTGGCGCCATTTCACAAGCGTGCGCAATTTGAAAGCGTGACAAGTTTTAGTATCTATTTAGCCGGCGAAAAAATAATAATAATAATAATAATAATTTCTTAATTTTCCAAAGAATTGGGGGAAAAAATTACAACTTCAAAAAACTTTAATACTTTATACTAAATACATTGGACTGTCTACTTTCCAAAAATGGGTCATTTGGGGGGTATTTGTACTTCTCTGACATGTTATAGCCCCAAGAAATGAGATTGTCCGTTCTTACATCAGGTGTGATCAATATTCAATGATTGGCACCATAGCTTGTGGACTCTATAACTTTCACACAGACCAAATAATATCCGCTGATTTGGGTTATTTTTACCAAAGATACGCAGCAGTTTATTTTTTTGGCAAAGTTTATGAAGAGATATTACTTATTTGCAAAATTTTATAACAGAAGCGAAGAAAAATGCATTTTGTTAAAATTTTTGGTCTTTTTTCTTATGTAGCACAAAAAATAAAAAACCCAGTGGTTAATAAATACCATCAAAAGAAAGTTCTATTTTCTGACAGACTCCATGACAGCCTATGTGTCGGTTAACTCTACCTCCTCTCCAATGCTATAGGACCCCATTCCCATAAATTTGAGCTCCCAGCTAGAGACTGTGTTCCTTTTTTGTCCTCCTCTTTGGACCTACAGCATATGCACTTACTGTACGTTTTTCACACAACGTCCAAGGAGGCCCTCAATTTGGAAGATCCTTCCACTCCCCCAGCTAAGCAAAGAAAATTCTTTAAGCACTTGGGGAAGGAGTGCTCTCATTTTCCACTCCTTTCAGAGTTGAAAGATATCATTGAGGAAGAATGGAGTAAAGTGGACAAGAAGACCTGTCTGTCAAATAAAACCTCAAGACTCTACTCCTTCAAGGCAGAGGAAGTGAAGCACTTGGAAAATGCTCCCCTGGTAGACGCGGCACTGATGCGACTGATTGCTCTTCCTTTAGAGGATGCTGTGTCCTTCAAGGATGGGCTTGAGAGGAGAATATATCAGGACCACAAGAGGATCTACGGGCTACCTGGTATGGCCTGCAAACCCATCAGGGCCCTCACGGCCATGTCCAAGGCAGTGGAAGCCTGGACAGAAAATGTGGATTCCGTGCTCAGGAGCATCTCAGAAGAACTGGCCAGGAGCTCGGCTGTCCAAGAATTGAAGCTGGCAATGGCCTTCCTGGGGGAGGCTCTGGGGGAGGCTTCCATCGATCTGATCCACTTGTTGGCCCGGACTATGCTAACCTTGATAACAGCTAAACGGGCCTTTCCCTTGGCTCGCTGATCCAATTTCTAAACAAGACTGGGGTAGGATCCCCCTTTGAAGGGCCCTCGTTGTTTGGCAACAGGCTTGATAGCGCCATAGCCCGGGCCATGGGTGGAAAGCCTTGTTTCTTGCCCCAGGATAGGCACCTGTTCGGCCAGAAGAGGCCCCAGCGGAGAAGTAGCAGCACTGAGCATTTAAGGGAAGCCCGCTCCTACAGGCCTGGCCAGGATTTCAGAAGGAATTAGAGAAGGGGTCAGACATCCTTTCAAAAGCCCGCCAAAGCCCAAGCGTCCAGCGGACGTGATCCGACTACGTCATTTTGAGATTGGGCCTGCCCAGGCGGGTTGGGTGGGGGCACGTCTGCTTTTCTTCCGGCACATCTGGGTGGCCTCAATCTCTGACTACTGGACCATCAGGACAGTCTTCTGAGGCCACACATGGTCCTTCACAGTACTCCTCCCCTCAGGTTTATTCCTACCCTGCTGCCGCGGTCAGAAGAAAAAAAGCATGTGCTACTGTCCTACGTTGATTCGCTGATGGCGCAGGGAGTCGTGGTGTCTGTCCCGAAAGGTGAGGAATTCCAAGGGGTGTACTCCCTTCTCTTCCTGGTATTAAAGAAAAATGGCTCATTGCGCCCCGTGATAGACCTAACTTACTTAAAACAAGTTTATAAAGCACGAAAGATTAAAAATGGAGACTCTGTCCACCATCCAGCAAGTCGTGCAGCCAGGCGACTGGCCAATCTCAATCGACTTAAAAGATACCTATTTCCACGTGCCTGTAGCAGAAGAATTTCACAAATACCTCCAGTTTATGGTCGGGCAAGGACATCTACAGTTCACCTGCCTCCCTTTTGGACTGACAACCTCACCTCGGGTCTTCTCGAAAGTTTTTCTGGCCATGGTGGCCCTCATCAGAATAAAAGAAATATGGCTGTACCACTATCTCGAAGATCTTCTGTTGCTATCTCAAGACAAGGAGCAGCTGCTGATCCACAGAGCTCAGGTCGTCACCACATGCCTGAGTTTGGTTGGCTGCTAAACCTAGAGAAAAGCTATCTGGAACCAGTACAGCGCCTGGTATTCCTAGGGCCCCAGTTCGACACTATGGAAAGTACCTGTAATGAAATGTCCCACACCCCGAGTACTTTCATCATATACTGCTTCCCCCAGTCTGAATATAGATATTAGATATTAGCCACATATTACAACCAGGAACAAGGCAGGACTCGTTTGGCTGCAAGCTGGAACATGAACTGTTTTATTTGAGATCTCACACAAATATATACACCAGAATGACAAATATAAAGACTATTCCTGGTTTCTTTGATTCTGAATTCAACGTATTAATTAAAAGAGCTGAAACAAGGGTTTCCCAACCTCTCCAAGGGATTCTGGGTTCCATGGGCCCTCCGGTCACATCTCTTCTTTTTCGTCAGAAGACTAACACAGGAGGAGACCCCAGATGGGTTGACTCCAAAGTTAGCCCATAGTTCCAGTCCCCCAATGCCTGTACCCACACAGTACCCCAAACAAGTTGTTCCAAACAGAGCATTACTCACCCAGCGAACCTCTGCCTCTCTCTTAGAACATACCCGCTGCTGGGGGGGGAAGTGCGGACTGGTCCTTCCTCCTGGAGTCCCTTTAGCCGCTGGAGAGAAGACAGGGTGGCTGGGCTCCCTCCATAATGCTGTTGGGCATCTGGGCCGATTGCCCAGCATCCCTGAGGTATACAGGTGAAGACTGAAGTCCCATTCACCTTTACAGGAAATCTATCCTCTGTTGGTTGAGGGCAGCGGCCAGCAGCACTCTGCCCTGTTGCCAGCTCTTCTTCTGGGGACCCCACATCATCTGCTCCAGCTAACTGTTGGGGAGGGAGGCCAACTGCCCCGGCTCCCTGGAACTTTGCAGTTGTTGCCGGTTTTGGGCAGAGGTTAATAGCACTCTGCCCTGTCGCCAGCTCTTCTGCTGGTTTTCTGTTAGTGGAGACCGCAGGCCCATCCACCGACACCAGATCAAGCTGCAGTTGTCAGATGCTGACTACATTCTCTCCTTGGATCCTGATCTGCAGATCAGGAGTAACCGCCAACTTCTCACCCTGGGCCTCCAAAACTGCTACAGGTGTGGGGCAGGGGTCTTGGACACTCTCGCCGGTTGCCAGCACGTCAGCTGGGTTGATGTCATAATTCTGGGACGCCATCTGCTGCTGGAACTCCCATTCTGTTAGTTGAGGGCAGAGGCAAGCAGCACTCTGCCCTGTTGCCAGCCCTTCTGCTGGATTGCTGGCATCATTCTTTGGTGCCATCTGCTGCTGGGAAGGGAAGCTGGCTGCTTCATCTCCCTTACCCTCATTTGGCTGCTGGGATGACATGTCTCTGGTACTGTCTCCCAGGTGCATGGATCCTTGCTGAGGAGGAAAGAACACCACCTTCTCACCCTGGGCCTCTGGAACTGCCGCAGGTGTAGGACAGAGGTCTTGGACCCTCTGTCCAGTTGTCAGCACTTCAGCTGGAGAAGTTTCTGGTAACTCCACAGATGCTGCTGGCAGAAAATCCCATGTCTCTCTCAGTGTTGTGGGAGAAAGGCCGACTGCCTCTTCTCTCAGGGAGGCTGAAGCTGCTGTTGGTGCTGGGCAGAGTTCAGTGACGTCTGGCCCTGATGCCAGCTCTTCTGCATGCTGCTGAATGTGTTCTAGCAGTTTTCTGTATGCCCTTTCCAGATGCTTTTCTTTCCTTAGCAAATATTTCAGATTAGGTTTAAGCTCTGAGATCCCTGCAAGTCCGAGCATAGCCTCTCTATAATTTCGCAGGTCCCCAAGGGTAGGTTCTCCTTCATCGCCGAACATAAAATGATCTATAAGGCTCTCCCACAGCAATTCAGGGCCGCCAAAGTCATATCCCTCCGGAGAGCATTCTGTTGTCTCCCCTAAATATCCCTGCTCTGCGTTCCATTGCAGAGCCCGATAATGATTCTACAGCTCTATCTCCTGCTGGACTATCCTGTCCAACTCAGTCACCCATTGCTCCTGGGGCTGCTCTCCCAGAAATTGCATCCATAACTCCCGTTGGTCACTGGCTCTTTGCTCTGTGGTTGGAAAGCACTTGCTCTGTTGCATACCAGTGACCTGGAGGGCTCCAATCCAGAGCTCCACCCAAATCTGCTGCCTGACCTCCAGGTATTCATCTGCAGACACAGACCTGGAGTATGCTGAAAGGATGATCCGCAGCAGCCCGGGGAACTCTGATGCCAGATCCATATCTCCGCTGGGGTGACTGAAGTCTTCCATCCCGATCTTAAATCCAGGTAAAGGTTTGGATGTCCCAGATCGCAGGAAGCGTCCCACTGCTTGCCACCAATGTAACAAAACATCCCACATTCCGCTTGAGTGCTTTCGTCATATACCACTTCCTCCTGTCTGAATATAGATATTAGATATTAGCCACATATTACAACCAGGAACAAGGCAGGACTCGTTTGGCTGCAAGCTGGAACATGAACTATTTTATTTGAGATCTCACACAAATATATACACCAGAATGACAATACAAACTGTAAGCAGAAACCTAATTAACGTGAGCTAATTAAACTAAACGTTTAGACAGCCTAGGTGATTTAGAGGCATGACCTTTCAGGACAGACTTGCCGTCTTTTAGCTCAGAAGACACAATCAACATTATCAGAAATATAAACACAGCAAACCTTCTCACAATAGCAGAAGCTAATTACAATTAACAATACAAACAATGATCTCCCCCCTCCTCAGCCTAGTAGGCAACAAACTATAGTAGGAGTAGACTGTCCGGCTCCTACACAGTTCTAGAGGCCTGTGATCAGCTCTTTATGTATATCCTGGGAGATATTGTGGATAAATATTACTGTCATATTTAAGTAACCACCTTCTCATTGTCCATTAAACAGCTGTCCATAATTTTTCTCATTCACCTTGTGCCCCTAATAGACACAGGGTAACTTAGACATAGGAGGTACATGGGGAGCTGAAACAAAGGTTTCCCAACCGCTCCAAGGGATTCTGGGTTCCGCGGGCTCACCCGTCACAGTACCATTTCTCTGCCAGTGGAGAAGATCCCGGTCATATGAGAATGAGTGTCACAGGCTCACAGTGCCTAAAAATCATTGGCACGATGGTCTCTATGACCCCCATGGTCAAATGGTCTCTGGGGAGGCTACGCCCTTTGCAGACAGGGTTTCTCCAGACACACTGCACTGAAAGATAAGAATTGGTCTGGGAAGGAAGGGGGTGAAAGTATCCAGTATTGAGGTAGTTAATTAAAAAAACAAAAATAAAGAAAAATGTCCCTTGATAAATATCCACCGTCAATCACAATGCCCGCCGCACAGCTGACCCGGGAAAAAAAACCTCCGGTCCTGACAAAGGCCCCCGCCATCTGACAGCTCTTAATTAACTGCTTAGTGACCATCCCATGTACATTTACTGTGGCAGGACGGCCGCTCTGTGTCAGATCACGTACCTAGTATGTGATCTGACACTTTCAGGTTTGGGGCGTGTGCGCACACCGCCGGCGACTCACTCCTACAGTAATTATATGCAGCGAGAGCTCAATGGTGGGTACAGGGGACTCGATGTTTGCTGGCGCCCACCGATTAAAAAGTACAGAGGCAGAACGACAATCTGTCTATGTAAACAAGGCAAATCGCCGTTCTGTCAGAGGGGAAGGCTTGGATCCTGTGTCTCTGCTAAGCAGGAACACGGATCTTTGCCTTCCCCCACTCAAAGTACCTCCCCCACAGTTAGTAATCACAACGTATGCATACATTTAACCATTTGATTGCCCCTGATGTTACCCCTTCGCAGCCAGTGTCATTAGTACAGTGACAGTGCATAGTTTTTAGCACTGATCCCTGTATTAGTGTCACTGGTTCCCAAAAAAGTGTACGATTTGTCTGTTGAAATATTGCAGTCCCGCTATATGTCGCTGATCTTCATTACTAGTAAAAAACATTATTGGTAAAAATTCCATAAATCTATCCCATAGTTTGTAGATGCGATAACTTTTGCGCAAACCAATCAATATACGCTAATTGAAATATACTGTGTTAAATGTGCAATAATGCACAGAAATCTACTGCGTTAAACGTACAGTAACTCGCTGAAATTTACTGTGTTAAACGTGCAGTAACGCATAGAGATATACTGTATTAAACATGCAGTAACGCGCTGAAATATACTGCGGTAGACGTGCAGTAACGCGCTGAAATATACTGCGGTAGACGTGCACTAACACACTGAAATATACTGCGGTAGACGTGCACTAACACACTGAAATATACAGCGGTAGACGTGCACTAACACACTGAAATATACTGCGGTAGACGTGCACTAACACACTGAAATATACTGCGGTAGGCGTGCACTAACACACTGAAATATACTGCGGTAGACGTGCACTAACACACTGAAATATACTGCGGTAGACGTGCACTAACACACTGAAATATACTGCGGTAGACGTGCACTAACACACTGAAATATACTGCGGTAGACGTGCACTAACACACTGAAATATACTGCGGTAAATGTGCACTAACACACAGAAATATACTGCGGTAAATGTACACTAACACATTGAACTATACTGCAGTAAACCTCTCCTGACAAAATAGACTGACACCAATGTAAAAATGAATGGTCGCTACACTCACCCTGAACAATCACTAGATTCACACTAAACTGATATTCTACACTGACAATAGAATCTGAATAGCACACTATAGCACACTGAGGCCCGGGTTCACACTTATGTGAATTGGATGAGGGTTTCCCCGCATTCAATTCGCATGACAGGTGAGTGTGACCGACTCTCAATGGATCCGGTTCACACAGGTCCGGAGCGGCCGCCGTCCTCATTGTAAAAGGGTCCTGTGCGTCTTTGGCTCAGTTTCAGGTGCAAATTCAGGCAAAAATGTAGACTTGAATCAGTGTACAGGGACGTACCAGACCCCCTGTTGGGACCCGTGGCCGCATCAGTGTGAACCCAGCCTAATGCTGCATACACACGATCGGAAAATCCGACAAGAAAAGCCTGATTTGAGCTTTTGGTCTGGAATTCCGACCGTGTGTATGCTCCATCTGATTTTTGCTGTCGGAATTTCCGCCAACAAAACATTGAGAGCAGGTTCTCTATTTCTCAGACAGAAAAAGTTCTTGTTGGAAATTCCGATCATCTGTATCCAATTCCGACGCTCAAAAAAACACGCATGCTCAGAATCAAGCAGAAGAGCCAAACTGCCTATTGAACTTCATTGATCTCGGCTCGTCGTACGTGTTGTACATCACCGCGTTCTTGGCGATCGGAATTTCCGACAAGATTTGTGTGACTGTGTGTATGCAACATGGTTTTCTTGTCGGAAATTCAGATCAAGTGAACAGGGCATAACTCTCTAGCAGCACTGAACAGAGCCATGTTTTGTCTCTCTCCACACCGATATCACACTACAAATGGCCGTTATGAGGAGAATATTTTTATAGTGTGGGGCGGGACTGTTATAAGTCAGTTATTCAGTTATAAGACTATTCTTTAGTCTTATATACAAAGGAAAAGAGCCGCTGCTCCAAGTGTATGATGATAACCTGAGGTGGAATATCTCGTAGAGTGCCAGCCCCGGCCCGCCTCCATGGGAAACTTGTAAGAAAAGAAATGGCTGCACATCCAGGAATTCCAATTGCCTTTTATTGTTCAAAGTGATAACACCAAAGACACCAAAATGAGGTCACGTAGACACGTTTCACACAAACATCTTGTGCTTAATCATTACCAAATGATTAAGCACAAGATGTTTGTGTGAAACACGTCTACGTGACCTCGTGTTGGTGTCTTTGATGTTAACACTTTGCAAGAAATATTCTTTAGTCTTAAGAATGATGTGAGACAAAGTCCGTGAATCAGCTTGAATCAAACCGTGTTATTTATCAAAATAGGAAAATAAGTACAATAGTTGTACATTAAAACAAAATAGCTGTATCTTCAAATAAAATCAAAGCTTCTAAGTAAAGTTTAAAACACGTGCTCCTGGAATTCAAAGATGGCCGTTTAACCCTTTGTGTGCTGAAGAAAGTCTGTGTACTGTAGATGTGATGTAGCTGGGAGCCAAGAAGCAAGAGAGCTACTGGCTTTCAACTACAGTCCTGTATAAGAAACTGAATTCTTTGTTTGAAATCACGCCCAAACATTACCACTCCCAGAATGCTCCCACTTTCACTCCCCTCTGAGGGTGGGGGCTAAAAAGTAGGAATATGAGGAATATAAGGAATATGAGACCAAACATCTGGCTTAACTTTAGACACAGGAAAGAGTGAAATTCCATTTACACAGAAAGTGGGTGAGGGGCCTAAGAAGTAGAAATCCCATCTAAGCAGCGTGTCTAATTAACAACAGGCACAGGAAGTGGGGGATGCTATTCAGACTGCCTTAGAATGCATCTTTCAAACAGAACATCAGTTAACATTTATGAACTAACTTTTAAAAACATAAAAACTTAGAATATCAATAAATATGTCTTGACAGCTTCTTGAAATTGAGAACTCAGTTCAAATGTTACATCTGTCAATTATTAACTCAAAGTCTGCAATTAATACAATTCTAATTATAGGGAATTATAGGGAATTCATACTCTGAATAATGTATATTGAAGCCGAATTAAATTTTAGATATTACCAATATAACATTCCCCTAATAATTATCATATTTTCAATTTAATCCATTCCGATACATTCATATCACAAACACTCTGATCAAATAACTCCAAATGTTTTATCATTTGTAACTGAGTTTGCAACACCAGAACCCATTCTCCTTTTAAGCTTATTTTGCAACATATCATCACCTCTCTTAATTTATTTTCTAATTTGCTTATACAATTTTTTTCATTCTAAACATTAAACATAATTGATATATAATGCATAACAAAATAATAATAAAAATAATAACTATAGGATGCGATAAAATATTTCCTGCTGCAGAAGTAATTGAAGTTTTTCCCCAAATTGATATACTAGTTCTGAATTTTTTCCACCAATTATTACCTGCAAACTCTGACCATTGATGAGCTATTTCTTGCAAATTTCCTTGTTCATGTTTAAACAATATCTCTGCATGCTAAAGCCATTAATAAACCTTGATCCTTTTGAATTACATTTGCCCATTCCCCGCAAGGGATTTCGTCTATCTGAGATATATTATATTGTGAGGGAAGAGCACTTATAATTTTCACAAGCATATTTGTTAAATTTGTTCTCAACCGATTAACATTAGCTGTTTTAATAACCATATCTTCTAATATCTGATTTAAATTTCTTTGTATCTTAATACCTTTACTTCCTACTAAACCAGCTGTCTCAAGATCAGACTTTAAAGTGTTAATATCCATACTATTTGTTATACTTCCAATAGTACCGATTCCTCCTAAAATACCTTCAACAAAACCACGTGTATTTATGTTATGATTCCTACTATTCATTCCAAACCACCTTTCAATACCCAATTCCATATTAACCAAATGTCCTTGACATTGTGGAAACCTTGTAGAAATTTTCCATTCTGAAATATTAAAGTTCCACAATATAATGACAAACTTTCCTTCTCTCAATAGAGCTTTGGATTGGAAATGGTTAATTTTTGTTGTCTATATTGATATCAGTGTCTACATCTCTTTTGTTTCTGAATAATGTAATGTCGTTGTGGTGAAAATCTTCAATCCTGTTAACCTCTGCATGGCTGTAACAGTTTATGATATATTTTACCACCTATAAAATTGTCACTAGAGAAAAGATGAGTCTTATAATGATGATTATAAGTCTTCTCTCTTTAAAACTTTTTTTTTTCTTTTGTAATTTTTCATTCTTTTTGGATCCATGATCCCTCCAGGTAGGATTTTAAGGAATTCATTCATAGAAAAAAGAAAAGCAGCATCATTTATCATGGAATATAACGTTTTTTATCTCAGAATATACAATTTTTTTATCTCGTAATATACAATTTGCATTGATCAGTGAATTGTGAGGTCTTTGGACTAGCACCATTATCCCTTGAACATCCAAAATGTCAAATGGACCTTCCCAATTACTTTGCCACAGTCCATATTTCCTGAAAGTTTTAATCATAAGTTGTCCTCCTTTCTCAAACTTAGAAATATGTGGAGGAATAATTTTTTGCAAACTAGTAGCTGCATGTGGCAAAATATTGTTCAGATTGTCCTTTAACATCTGTAACCATTTTGTTTTCGCTATTGCCTCTCTCCGTGGCGTAGACAAAAAAAGATTCATTGGGAAACACAAGCTGCATTTTCCTTCCGGTCATTAATTCAAAAGGAGAATACGGTGTTGCAGAAGATGCTGTGCTTCTGACACTAATAACAAATCAAACAAGATTTAATTACACTGTCTGCTGTTTCTTCCATTTTTTCCAATAAAACTTCTCTTTGAGAATTTCAAGCAATTTTTGCTTACCAATATGATCTAAACTTTCATGATTGAATTTAGTGAATTGCACTTGAAGGTGTTGAGGTATAACAGGACGCAGAAACCCAGCTAAGTCATGCCACAAAATCCCGTTTTCACAAAAGGAAGATTTCAGGTTACCCGGAGAGGAAGAAAAAAGAGACGCATCCCTTTTCTGTTCGTCTGCAAATGAGGGAATCTGTGTGTCTGTTTTCCTAACAACATTAACTGGGACCAATTCAGGTTGAATCACCAATTCACCATGCAAAGCTGCTTCCTTTGCTGGTGTGTCTGCTGTTCGATTGCCTACAGTTAGCTCACTATTGTCTTTTTAATGTGATGGAATCTTTACAATAGTATATGCAAGAGGATTTTTCTCTGCAAGTTCTGATTCAAGTGTCCCTTTCTGCACAAGGGTCTTATTGGATGAATCCACAAAACCTCTATGTTTCCAAATAGGTAGGTAGTCAGTAAGAGAATGAACAACATATGAACTGTCACTATTAGGGTTGAGCGGACACCTAGATGTTCGGGTTTGGCCGAACTTCGGAAAAAAGTTAAAGTTCGGGACCGAACTTGACCCCGAACCCAAACCCCATTGAAGTCAATGGGGACCCGAACTTTTAAGGACTAAAATGGCTCTAAAACAGTAATGGAAAGGGCTAGAGGGCTGCAAATGGCAGCAAAATGTTGTTAAGAGCATGGCAAGTGCTCTGCAAACAAATGTGGATAGGCAAATAACTTAAAATAACATAAAAAAATAAAATAAAATAATAATATGCTAGAGGCCCCCTTTTCAGCATAAGAGGTACAGGAAGTCATTAAGGACCTCAGAAACTCAACGGCACGATGCCACACATATGGTGGGACTGCCCCAGAATACGCCCTTTCTGGAAAAAATTATTCAATTTAATGGATAAGCTAGTGGGAAAATAAAATACTTTGAAATAAAAATGTAGCGGGGTGCTAAATTTAAGGGAAGTGTTTGAGTGGTAAATAGGCTCAAACACCCTAATTCTCTAGGATTCATGGACCATTTTGTCCTTGGGGGACAGTATTGGTGTGCAGTTCCCTGCGGCCTACAGGTGGCGCTGCCATGGTGTTTCGCTTTGCGTTTATTTAGCAAGGTTACTCTGTGGTATAACAAGGAAGCTGAGAATTCTGCAGTGTGTAAATGTGCTTTTACTATACAAGATGCTGTACATACAAAACTATTACAATATTAGGAATATACTACAAGACTGACAGATTTCTATAACAAGCAAAATGCCTAGAAAATAGAACAGCCTATGGTCTATAACTACAAATACATTTAAAGGTTACTTAACTTGGATTACGCTTTGTTCATGATCTCCATTGGCAATGATTCTTCTTGGAGATCAGGTCCTGTTCTTCTTCATGATCTTACAGCAACATGGTGTGTGTGTGTGAGCTTACTGCTTTTATGTGTGTGTCAGGCTGTTTACCATTGTTACCAAAACAGAAAACATAGATGTATTTAAACAATAGCATTGAATACAACAATGCTATCTACCTATTGTCTACTCAAAAAACGAACCTGTAATCTAAACTGTGATTTCTTTCAGTTTGAGAGCTGAAAGAAATCTCAAACAGGTAATGTTTACTGTGGCTATAGAGACATTAGCATATTGGATACAACAATGGTATCTAACCTATTGTCTACTCAAAACGAAACCTGTAATTCTTTTCAGTTTGAGAGCTGAAAGAAATCTCAAACAGGTAATGTACTAAAATACAACAATGGTATCTAATCCCATTGTCATTTGTTTGAGAGATCTACTTAAACCAAATGCTGACAGGTAATCTGACTATTGTAAAATTGTCCCATGTATCCTATGTCTGATTAATATAATAAAAATCATATTTTTAACAAACGCAATACATTCCGCCCTATGATTTTTATTTATTTTTTCTCTCTCAGACCACACACAGAAAATCTCTTCATTACTAAAAACTCAATATACACATGAATTTTCCTTAAATGCAACCCCCCCATATTTCTGTCACTGGGAAGGTGTTTCAGTATTTGGATTCTAAAGTTCTTTACAAACAAGTCCAGGCTTGGAATACATCAAAAGCCTTGTTCTCCACAGCTCTTGCGATCTTCCGTCATTCTTTCCATCATGTAACCACTTTTCTCTGGTCTTCCTATGGATCAAATCGGAGACAGCCTGTGGAGTGGAAAACAAAGCAAAATATCTGTTCCTTCTAATAATACATAAACAGTAGATCCTGGCCCTTCAGCTACAATCTCTCCTCTAAATGGCTTCTTGCCTGGATATCTGACCAATACTTTGCCACCTGCCTGTATGCACCTCTGACCCTCCCAAAGAACATCAATAGGGAGGAGAGGAAATATACTGATATTTCCCAGAAAATCACTGCTGTTTATTTTGGAAGGTTTGATGTTATGTAGCCTCACTTTCCACTCTTGCTGAGAAGTATCCACTAACCAGTCAGAGTCCCAGCCACTGTCTTGAAGCTCATCTGCCAATGCAAATATAACTTCAAACCTTCCTGCCAGATTCCCTCTCATTCCTAGATAGGCTTCAGCTTCAGATACGTCACTCTTGGTTTCTATGTCATGGGAAGCAGTAACATGGTATCTGTTAAACCCTGTTCTTTCAGGAACCTTACATAAATACTGAACTCTGCACTCCAGCTGTGGAATCTGTGCCTCAGCCCCTACCATCCTCTCATATGGTGTGCTTTTGGCTATTGGCCTAGAATTTAACAACATGACTGCCTGTGTGAGGACCCGATCCCACCCCCTTAGTGTATGTGTGGGTGTAATTTTGCGTATCTGGTCCTTCAATAGCCCGTTGTATCTTTCAATCAAACCAGCTGCCTGTGGATGGTATGGGATGTGGCACAACCAGTACACTCCAGAATCTTTGGCCCACTGCTGTACTGTTAATCCGGTGAAGTGTGAGCCATTATCACTTTGGATTTGTTTGGGACAACCATAAGCAACGACAAGTTTCTGAAGCAGTTGAAGCGTTGCGGCTTGATCTGCACGTTTGCAAGGATGAACAAGCATAAGTCCTGAATAGGTGTCCACTGCAGTGCAACAATATCTCAGTCCATTGTTTCCCCGGGGTAGGGGACCAATGAAGTCAATCTGCCAGATCTCTGCAGGCCTCTCACCCCTCTTAATCGACCCAGTGGAGTACTTTTGCAATGGCCATTGTCGCACTTCTCCACACACTGTACAGTTCCCTATTACAGTCTTTATCATGTCCATGGATATAGGCAATCCTCTCTGCTGTGCCCATTCATATGTTGCTTTCTGCCCCAAATGTCCAGATTGCTTGTGGGCCCAGTTGGCCAAGTTCATCAAAACAGGATCAATTGGCACAACTGCCTTCACTTTTGCAATTTCATCTGCAACTCTGTTATAGTTCTCAAAGTCTGGTACTAGGGGCACATGTGCATCAACATGCCCCACTTTTATGGTGCGGGAGTGAGCTTCCTTCCAGATGTAGTCCCAGACTTCTTTGCCTCCCCACACCACCTTTCCATAAATCATCCATTCATTGGACTTCCACGTGGGCATCCAAGTTTTCAGTCCTTTAAAAACCGCCCAGCTGTCAGTGTAGATAGTGACATGGGAAGAAGGATCCTCCTGAAAAGTCATCACTACAGCTTTCAACTCTGCATACTGACTGGACCCTCCGATTCCGGACTCCTGCAGGACTGTGTCTGTACTTGGGTTGTAGGCTGCTGCTGTCCATTTACGCCCAGACGAGGTGATTATGGCTGAACCATCAGTGAACCATGCTGACTCCTTCATGTCTTCTGACAGAGACTCAAAGGATGGAGCCTCTTGAATGGGGGATGACTGCAGCACAGGAATTTCTTCTTCTGGCCGGGTGCTGGTAAAAGTAACAAGCCCTGCCAACTGTTTTGAAATGTCTCTAACATCCCCAGCTGCAATACCCCCTCTTTCTTGAAGGTACCACTTCCATTTCGTCAGTGTCTGGTTCTGGGCTACAGCTGCCCTAGTGGTCAGTCCATTATCTCTCACCCATCCTGCTATTGGCAATGCAGTATGAATGGTAACTGTGTCCTTTCCTGTAATGGTCTCTACATGTTGAAGTGCTGTGTAGGCCCCAAACAGGTACTTCTCTAGGGGCGTGTATCTCGTCTGTGCCCCTGTCAGTTGTTTGGACCAAAATCCAATAGGTATTGCTCTCAGTCCGTTCTTTTCATTTGGCTGCCACAGACTCCAAGATATGGTACCATTCTGCTCCACTACATCCAGCTGAAATGGTACTCCTTGTCTCACGGGTCCCAATCCCTGATGCTGCAAAATAGCTTCTTTAGCAGCCAGGAATGCAGTCCGCTGCTCTGAACCCCATGAGAACTCAGTCTTTTTTCTGGTAACATTGTATATAGGCCTCAGAATCAGTCCAAGATGTGGAATGAACGATCTCCAGAATCCCACAACTCCAATGAACTTCTGTGCCTCCTTTTTGGTAGTAGGGGGCAACAGCGCCTGGATAGTTTGCACAACTGTCTCTGGAATCTTCCTCTGTGGCCCAGTCCACATCATTCCTAGGAATTTCACCTCTGTGGCAGGTCCTTGGACTTTGTCTCTGTTGATAGCCCACCCTCTGTTCTCCAAGTGTTGTATCAGCAGGTGCAGTGCTTCAGTTACATCTTCTTTTGTCCCAGAGATCATGATGTCATCAATGTAGTGAAACACAGCGACTTTCAAATTCAGGGTACTTAAATCTCGGGCAATCAGTCCATGACAAATCGTTGGAGAATGAAGATAGCCTTGCGGAAGGACAGTGAAAGTGTACTGGCGGCCGTCCCACACCATAGCAAACTGGTCTTGACAATCTGGGTCTATCAAAATTGAAAAGAAAGCATTAGCCAGGTCTATCACAACATGATATTCTCCTGCATCTTTAGCAATTTTCTCAACAATTGAGATCATATCTGGTACAGCTGACTTCAATGGAGGTGCCACTTTGTTTAGACCTCTGTAATCCACAGTCATTCTATATGTCCCATCAGGTTTCTTTACTGGGAACACCGGAGACAAGAAAGGACTTACAGCAGGTCTAAGGATCCCTACTCTCAACAGTTCTTGAATAGTCTCCCCAATTTCTTTGTGGCCTCTAGGAAGTCTGTACTGCTTGAGACAGACTGGCTTCTCTGGTGGAGGAATGTAGGCAGGGGTCCATTTCGCATGACCTCTGACCACAGCCTTCACCGCCCTTACCAGATACGCTTTATCAGGATACCCGAATGTGAATGTACCTCTTTCAGTCTGAATTGACTGACCTTGAAGTACATCCATCCCAAGAATATTTTCGGGTAACTCTGATATTAAAACATTTGTCATAAATCCTGATCCCTTGCCAATAGCCAATTTCACCCGTATCCTAACTGCTGGTGTAGTTTGCCCTCCCAAGCCTTCTACATAAATCAATTCTCCTTTGTGATGGGAAGGATTTCCTTGCAAAAGTGTAACTTCAGCTCCACTATCAACTAAAGCCATTACATGTGTAGGAGAAGATGACTTCCCCCACCATACAGTGACAGGTGCATATGGGCGTCGGTCTCCTGCTGTCACTGCCCTTGCTGCTATTACAGGAGACTCACCTTCCCTTCATAAAGGATATTAAACCTCCCAATCCCCTTTTCTGATTCTCTCTAACTCCTCCCCAGGATAAAGGGATTTGGGTTTGGGTTCATGTTCACTTTTGGGAATTGGTTTGGGGCTAACAGGAGGGGTCTGTTCTGTTTCCTCTAAGTCTAGGCTGATGTTATCTTCACTAGGAGTAGTGTTTCTAACCCTGACAGTTTTCCCTACTAAATGTTTCCACCTCTTCAGCATTTCTGCAGTAGGAATGCCATCTATCTCATCTTTAGGTACTCCTGCCTTTCATAGATCCACCCACATTTCTTTCCTAGAAACAACTAGCCTGGTTTTCTCTCCACCTTCTGTCTTCTCTACCCCATTCCGTTTCTTCTCTGTTATTTTCTGCTTGTATTCTTCCTGTCTGGCCTTGACCTTATCTACTGCCCTGACAGGTTTTGTTTTAGTCTCCTCTATCTCCCCCAACTGGCTTAAAAGGGTTGTGGCTTCATGAATCTTGCTGTTTAATCCCAGGCCTCCCAACAAGGACAATAATGGAGCCCTGAGATTAAATGGCGCAGACTTCATCAGCTTAGAGTGCAGAGCAGATGTAAAGGGTTCCATATCTGGACCTATCCATTCTGGAAATGTATTTAATCTGGTTATACAGCCCATCTCACGTAACCTGGAAATACCCTCTCCTATTGATCTCCAGGAGTAGGTATTTTCCAGGTCAGTAGGACTAGCGTATACTCGGACTATTCCATCTCTCACAAGGTCTAACAGTGAAAAATTCACACTAAACTCTCTGGCTTTTCGCATTGCCTGACGCAATTGTGGATCATGGGTTAACACTCCCATAGCCACTGCTTCCTTACCTGACAAAACAACACTGTCCGCCCCTTCATCCCATAAGCGTAGGAGCCAACCCAATAGGGGCTCCCCAGACTTTTGTTTGTATTGTTTTGCCAGCTCATGGAGTTCAGTTTGTGAAAACTCCCGTACTTCTTCAAATTCAACATCTCTGGGGTTGCGATAATGCACCTCCCCATCTGCCATATCCTCTCTATCATGTTGCCGTTTCCTATGCTTAGTAATGAGAGGTCTGGCATACTTTTTCTTTCCCACTAGCAGATCATCCTCTGAAATATCAAACTCTATCTCCTCATCCTCACTATCATTTGAGGAGAACACATCCTCACAATCTCAATTTTGGGATGTGACAATGGCACGTACCCTGGCTTTACTAACAGGTTTACGCCCCTTCCTTTTCCTTAAGGCATTAATTGATTTGGTCATGAGGGCTGCACACCGCTCTTGCAAATCATCAGCCCGACTAGCGGTTGAACGTACACACTCTGAAGCAACTGCTAGGTCTTTTAATACCTTAACTTCTGCCTCTGCCTTCTCCCTTCTATGTGATTCAGTATAGAGAGCATGGAGGAAGTACCAACCCACTGTGGACACTGTCCTCTTCTCTTTCTTACTTAAATCCAACCCCTTAAGGCTAAAATCTACAAAATGATCTGAGACTTTATCACCCCAAGTCAGCTTCAAGGGAGAAGCATACTTCACAAATGCATTAGCAAGAGGCTCCCACTCATTATTTCTGGCCCAGATAGGTAAGCTGCACACTTTCTTCTGGTCACCAGAACCCTCTGCAGCCTTGCTTTTCCTAATCAGCTTACGCAGCATTTTACCTAGCACAAGCTACACAACACACTACAGAAAAACAAGTCTGCTTCAATTGAATTATAGCACAGATCCCGGACGAGCCCCCAAATGTTTAGCTTTGCGTTTATCTAGCAAGGTTACTCTGTGGTATAACAAGGAAGCTGAGACTTCTGCAGTGTGTAAATGTGCTTTTACTATACAAGATGCTGTACATACAAAACTATTACAATATTAGGAATATACTACAAGACTGACAGATTTCTATAACAAGCAAAATGCCTAGAAAATAGAACAGCCTATGGTCTATAACTACAAATACATTTAAAGGTTACTTAACTTGGATTACGCTTTGTTCATGATCTCCATTGGCAATGATTCTTCTTGGAGATCAGGTCCTGTTCTTCTTCATGATCTTACAGCAACATGGTGTGTGTGTGTGAGCATACTGCTTTTATGTGTGTGTCAGGCTGTTTACCATTGTTACCAAAACAGAAAACATAGATGTATTTCAACAATAGCATTGAATACAACAATGCTATCTACCTATTGTCTACTCAAAAAACGAACCTGTAATCTAAACTGTGATTTCTTTCAGTTTAAGAGCTGAAAGAAATCTCAAACAGGTAATGTTTACTGTGGCTATAGAGACATTAGCATATTGGATACAACAATGGTATCTAACCTATTGTCTACTCAAAACGAAACCTGTAATTCTTTTCAGTTTGAGAGCTGAAAGAAATCTCAAACAGGTAATGTACTAAAATACAACAATGGTATCTAATCCCATTGTCATTTGTTTGAGAGATCTACTTAAACCAAATGCTGACAGGTAATCTGACTATTGTAATATTGTCCCATGTATCCTATGTCTGATTAATATAATAAAAATCATATTTTTAACAAACGCAATACACATGGTAGGCTAGGGTTGAACCCCTGATACAGTGCTGTGCCTTTTGTGTCCCCTCTTGGCAGTAGTACAGCGGGGCGGGGAACCTCCTGTGCATGCTGGGAGAGGATATAAAAGGGGCAGACGCCTCCTGATCGGGGTCCGAGCCCCAGGCACCTTTGGCCTGGGGGCTGATGTCCAGTGGGGTCCGCGCTTAGGTGCCTTCGGCCTGGATGCACGTGCTCCTGTTCCATCTCGGGCACCTTTAGCCTGGGGTGAGGTACTATCCTGGAGTTCCTGCTGCCCTGGGTATGGAGGCCTAGGGGCGGGAGTAAAGCCTGGGGTCCAGAGCCTTCGTCTGGAGTCCGCTAAGGGTCGAGGAGTCTTTGGGTGCCGCCTCGTGTAGGGGACCCTGTTCCAGGGAAGGGAGGAACCTTCCGATGGCCCGATGCTGGAGGCACGGTGAAGGAAGGGTCTGTTGACTCCCTGGAGAGATGTCTTCCCCTTGATATGGGCTAGTTCTTAGAAGGAGAAGCTCAAGGTCATCCTGACTGTATCGGAGGCCTTATTCACCCGGCCCATGGCAGGGGCCTTATACACCCTGGTCTGTGGCAGAGACCAAATTTCTCCAGGTCCGTGGCAGGGGCCTTGTACACCCGGTCTGTGGCAGAGACCAACCTCACGGTCTGTGGCAGAGACCATGCGCCTAAAACTGTTGGAGAAACCTAAGCAGTGAAGTGAATGTGCTACGTTTGTGCCTGGACCTCCTCCACACCTTAAGCTGTCCTGTTTCTTTGCTCTAACCTTTTCTATCTGAGTACAGTTTATTTTGCCATGAGAGAATAAACTCAGAGTTGTAGTTTCAGCTGGTGTGGACATTGACTTTACTGGGAATTCAAGGACTTGCCTCTACCTACAGTAGAGGTGAGAATCATCCTCTGGAGGAGTTTTGACTCTGGCTGTGGACATGGCCCGTCAAGTACACCGCTCAACCTCTTTATACAGGAGGGTACGGGCTGGTAGTGCGGTGTGCCTTCCTCCCTCCTGCGAGGAGCCAACAACATAAAGGCAGGTAAGGGGGAAAGGATCTGTGTGCTACAAAAAAATAAAATAAAAGTTATAATCTTGACCTAGGAGGACAAGGTCCATATGGAGTAGGAGGTTGAGGTGGCGGTGGATGTGGCTGTGTAGGTGGAAGCGGCGGTGGAGGAGGGCGAGGTAGCCAACACTGGTTCAAAAATAAAACAATGGCTGGGTAAGGCCCGGTGATGTGTCGAATTCTGTCCCCCGTCGGATAGTGTCCGCCCTGTACTGCGCTTGCTCAGTACATAGGACAAGGGGATTTCGAAAATCTCACAAGACGAATGGCGCCTGCGCGGTGAGTCCAGGTTTAAGCCACACCATCCGAGGTTCAAGCCGAGCCAAGCGAGGCCGTGCCCGAAGCGTGGCGATTGAAGCCAGCCCATGAGGGGCCCTGTTACTATGTGCTACCGTATGTCCACTTGGATGGTGGGGCTTGAACCTGCACTCACAGCGCAGGCGCCGTTCATCTTCGGAGATTTTGTGAATCTCCTTGTCCTCTGTACTGCGCAAGCGCTGCGCCTGTGCAGTACGGGCCAGACACAATCCGATGGCCAGACAGTTTTTGTCAGAACACCGGTATGCATGTCTATTCTGCACAAGGTACGGATGAGTCCTGTGGGATCCATGCCTGGTTCATTTTAATGAACGTGAGCTTGTTCACATTGGCTCTGGACAGGCGGCTGCGCTTGTCTGTGATAACGCCCCCTGCCGTGCTAAATACACGTTCAGATAATACACTGGCTGCAGGGCAGGCCAGCACCTCCAAGGCATAAAGGGCAAGCTCAGGCCATGTGCCCAATTTGGAGACCCAGAAGTTCAAGGGGGCAGACCCGTCATCCAGTACGTGTACGCCTGTGGACACATACTGCTCCACCATGTTGGTGAAATGCTGCCTTCTGCTAAGACGTTCCATCTCAGCTGGTGGTGCTGGTTGTTGTGGCGTGCTGACAAAGCTTTTCCACATTTTGGCCATGCTAACCCTGCCTTCTGAGGTGCTGGCGGTGCCCCGGCTGTGTTGGCGACCTCTTCCTCCTCCTCTGCCTTCGCCTTGTGCTTCCACCGTACGCCCGCTGTCAGGTGGGAATGCCACCAGCAGCGCGTCTACCAGCGTGCGCTTGTACTCGCGCATCTTACGATCCTGCTCCAGTGAGGGAATTAAGGACGGTACGTTGTCCTTGTAACGGGGATCCAGCAGGGTGGCCACCCAGTAATCAGCACCTGTGTGCCTGGCTGCCCAAAGGCAAAGAAAAGCTGTCCTCTGTGGGAGGTGTATCGTCTGTGTCCTCTTTATCCCCCCAGCCACGCACCAGTGATGGCCATGACCTGGTCTGGGTGCCACCCTGCTGTGAACATGGTTCCTCCTCCTCCTCCTCCATCTCCTCCTCCTCCTCCACCTCATCATCCTCCAGAACTGTGCCCTTGCTGCCGGACAATTGTGTACCTGGCGTTTGTTGGTGCAGGAACCCACCCTCGTAGCCACTTGTGAAAGACTGCCCTGAAAGCCTTTGAAATGATCCTGCTTCCTCCTCCTCCTCCTCCTCCTCCCGTTCCACATCCTCTTCCATCATCGCCCAAATCGTTTTTTCAAGGAGGCATAGAACTGGGACAGTAACGCTGAGAACGGCGTCATAGGCACTGGCCATGTTGGTGGAGTACTCGAAACAGCGCAACAAGGCACACAGGTCTCGCATGGAGGCCCAGTTATTGGTGGTGAAGTGGTGCTGTTCCGCAGAGCGACTCACGTGTGATTGCTGCAGCTGTAACTCCACTATCGCCTGCTGCTGCTCGCACAGTCTGGCTAGCATGTGCAAGGTGGAGTTCCACCTTGTGGGCACGTCACATATGAGGCAGTGAGTGGGAAGGCCGAAGTTACGCTGCAGAGCTGACAGGCGAGCAGCAGCAGGGTGAGAACGCTGAAAGTGCGCACAGACGGCCCGCACTTTCTGCAGCAGCTCTGGCATATTGGGGTAATTTTTCAGGAACCTCTGGACCCCCAAGTTCAGCACATGCGCCAGGCAAGGAATGTGCGTCAAACCGGCTAGGCCCAGAGTTGCTATGAGATTTCGCCCATTATCGCACACCACCAGGCCGGGCTTGAGGCTCACTGACAGCAACCACTCATCGGTCTGTTGTTCCATGTCCCTCCACAACTCCTGCGCGGTGTGGGGTTTTTCCCCCAAACAGGAAAGTTTTAAAACTGCCTGCTGTCGTTTACCCCTGGCTGTGCTAAAGTTGGTGGTGAAGGTGTTATGCTGACCGGATGAGGAGGTGGTAGAGGATGAGGAAGCGGAGTAGGAGGAGTTAGCAACAGGAGGCAAACTGAAGCGCCCTGCAATCCTCGGTGGAAGGACCAGCGCCAAACTGGTATCTGCCTCAGGCCTAGCCGCCACTGCATTTACCCAGTGTGCCGTTAGGGAGATATAACATCCCTGACGGTGCTTACTGGTCCACACATCCGTAGTTAGGTGGACCTTGCCACAGGTGGCGTTGCGCAGTGCACACCTGATTTTGTCCCCCACTTGGTTGTGCAGGGAAGGAATGGCTCACCTGGAAAAGTAGTGGCGGCTGGGCACAACGTACTGTGGGACAGCCTATGCCAATAGGCTTTTAAAACTCTGCGTCTCCACCAGATGGAATGACAGCATTTCAAAGGCGAGGAATTTTGAAATGCTGGCATTCAGGGCCAGGGATCGCGGGTGGCTAGGGGGGTACTTACTCTTCCGCTCAAGTGTTTGGGAGATAGAGAGCTGAACGCTTCCATGGGACATTGTGGAGATGGTTGGTGACCCAGGTGGTAGTGTTGCTGGCAGATGCTCTGTTTGCGGGTTGGCAGGTGTTACTGTCACTACAGAGGTGGATGAAGAGGCCGAGATTGTAGCAGAAGAGGAAGCAGGAGGAGCCAGGGACCTTTCTTTATTTTGGAGGTGTCTACTCCACTGCAGCTCGTGCTTTGCCCTTAGATGCCTGGTCATGCAGGTTGTGCTCAGGTTGAGAACGTTTATGCCTTGTTTCAGGCTCTGATTGCACAGCGTGCAAACCACTCGTGTCTTGTCCTCAGCACATTGTGTGAAGAACTGCCACGCTAGGGAACTCCTTGGACCTGGCTTTGGTGTGCTTGGTCCCTTGCTGCGTTGGGCAGTAGCAGACATACTGTCTAGCTGACAGACGCTCCGCTTTTGCACCCTGCTCCCTTTTCTGCTGTGCTAGTGGCTCTGTGCGACCACCGCCTCTTCCTCCGAACTACACTGGTCACCTGCATAACATTGATTCCATGTGGGGTCGAGGACCTCATCGTCCTCCACATCATCTTCCACCCAGTCTTCACCTCTGCCCTCCTTGTCTGTCTGCACAATTGCGAAAGCAGCAGCAGTTGGCACTTGTGTTTTGTCATCATCCGAGACGTGCTGCGATGGTCCTCCCATGTACTCATCATGAAACATAAGTGGTTGGGCATCGGTGCACTCAATCTCTTCCACTTCGGGGGCAGGGCTAGGTGGATGGCCCTGGGAAACCCTGCTAACAGAGTCATCTAAAAGCAGAAGAGACTGCTGCATGATTTGGGGCTCAGCTTGGCTGATTTGCAAGGGGGTGAGGTGAAAGACTGATGGACATGGGTTTCAGGTGCCAACTCTGATCTTTCATCAGAAGAGTGGGTGGGAGACAATCTGAAGGAACCGGAGGCACTGTCAGCAACCCAATCTACTATCACCTGTACTTGTCCTGGCCTCAACATTCGTACAGCCTCATTAGGCGTGACAAAATACAGCCGCAGGCTCTGTCGCCTACTCGCACCTGAGGAAGGTGTTTCACTTGTGCGTGTAGCTGGCACCGAGCGACCACGTCCTCTCCCTGCAACAGAAGCTCCACCAGCAGCACCACGACCGGGGCCACCACGTCCCTTTAATGTTCTCCTCATATTTTCCAAATTTAGGATCTTGCCCTAAATGGGTGTTTTTGGAAGAGCACAACACACCGACAGTACGTAACCACTGTATCTCACAGCTACAGAACTGCAGAAAATGCTATTCATTTTTTTTTTTTTTTTTTTTTTAGGATAGCACAGTAGAAGAAAAATATATAAATTGTTTATTTCACACACCTCCAGATATGAAGAAAACACTGCAAAATATTTTTTGTGGCCCTAAATGGGTGTTTTTGGAAGAGCACAACACACCCACAGTATGGAAACGGTGTATCTCACACCAACAGCAATACAGAAAATGCTATTAACAAAAAAGTTTTTGCCCTATAATTTTTTTTTTGGAATAGCTCAATACAAGAAAAATATATAAATTGTAAATATCACACTTGCATATATGCAGAAAACACTGCAATTTTTTTTATTTTTTTTGCCCTAAATGGGTCTTTTTGCAAGAGAACAATTGTTCGGGTCCGGTACCCAAAAAGTCAAATGTTCGGTACGGACCCGAACTTTACAGTTCGGGTTCGCTCAACCCTAGTCACTATAGATCACTAATGGACTTCTATTCTCTTTCTTGTCAATTGTCAGTACCGTTTTTACTGCTTCAAGTTCTGCTCATTGAGCAGAAAAATGTTCTGATAACTTGTGTTGTATGGCAAAATTACGCTTTGGATACCAATTGAATACCCACAGTTATAATTACCTGACATACAATATCTCAAGCCATCAACAAATACAGGTTCATCAATTTTCTCTGCTTCTCTACGAAAAAGAGGAGATTCACACAAAAATTCATATTCTAGCCCATTGTATTCCATCAACTGAGGAAGTATATACTTGGCATTGTGTTCAACCTGTATTTGTTTAGGTGACAGAGCCAACAACCATTGAGAAAATCTTTGGTTGGAGACTCCAGGAACATTCTTCTCAAAAAGGAACTTCAAAGTACTATGTGGGGTCTGTAAAATGATTTTTGTTAAATCCTCCAATATGCTTTGTTGCTTTAATGCATAATGCACACCCAAACATTGTCTCAACGCTTTGAATGATGTTGGTACAAGTAAAGAAGCAATAGCCTCAATATGTTCCTGTAAAGGCTGTTTCTTTCCTGGACCAATCAAAATTCCTAGAAAATTTTACTTCACTTTTCATGAGCTGAACTTTGCGTGTATTCAACTTGAGACCTATTTCTTCCAGAATTGTCAGCAATTCTGCTAGAAGAATCAAGTGTTCCAATAATACATTAACTTTCTGAGTCCCAACATGAAGGGCTAATCTCTGAAACTCACATCAAACCCTTATTCATAGCCAAGAAACAATAACCATAAAATTCTCACCATCCATGCAGCTCACTAACGCCTACTAACATTGTTTCCCCCTCAGTGCTAATGCCTTTGCTCTCTTAATTTACTATTTTCGGTTTGTAGTCTCCGCATATGAGTCTTAAAAGCGAAACACACCTGAGTATTATGGCCTCTATGCCTAGGATTGCTAACCCATCTAACAGAATAAACTTCATAACGCCTTGGGGTCCTTTTAGGACGGTGCGATCTTCTTTGGATATCATTATTCGCCGCCCAACAATATCTTGCGATGTGACCCCCGTTTTTACACAAAAAACATCTGAGCGCTGGTCTCCATGCATAGGTCCTTCTCTGAGCATATGGTGATGGAGACTCACATTGCTGCATAACATTGTTATAATTAGAATGAACAGACTTTACACTTTCATCATCTGAGGAGTAATCACTAGTGATGGACTCATCAGAAGTCTCCATTGTTTCAACTCCTGAATCAATTTCAAGCGCAGTTAACGCACTTTTATTTAAATCTCCAACATTGATTCCTATCATAGCAACAATAGCATCCAGTTTTTCTGCATGTTGTTTCACCTCTCTCATTGCTGTGCACTGAGCTTGTGCGGAGGGCACCTCCACTATTGCAGATTCGGCTTCATCTAATTCAATAGGAGAATCTGGTATATCTGACTGCGTTTTGACTTTCCCCTTTGTAACCACCGAAATATGTTTGTTTTTTTAAATTGTAACATTCTGCCTTTCAATTTCATTCTCTAAATGCTCAATATAGATACAAAAATGTTCACAATTTGAACAACTAAGTTCAATAGGTACATTCTCATGTGTTTGTGTAATTTCTGAATTATGTTCATCTCCCGATTTGTTCACTACACAAATCAAATGCGTTTCTGGTACATCATAAACCATTGAAGTAAAAACTGTAACTAGCTTCATTACATTACGTAATTTTTTCTTTGTTTTAGCCAATGAGAATCTGGCCTTATCAATTTCAACATTTGTCTGCAAACATTGTTCATACAATGATTTCCATAAAACAGTGTCAGAGACCTGCTTCGCTAAACCTTTAAACTCCAATGTACTTTCGTTAGCTAAACAATCAACACATTCCATGATTTATACTCACCGAATATATGGAGTTTCCGTTATGCTCTGAGCTGATTTCCACACAAAATTCTCAGGTCTTCACAATCATTCATCGATCAACTTTTAATCTAGGTTCTTTTCAATCGTTTCAAAGTTTCTTTCCATACACACTTTTCCCCTCTTTTCAATGAAGAAAGTGGTAAAAAAAAAAAAACTTTCGAAAATTGACCGACTGGCTGGCTGAACCAATTTTATAAGTCAGGTATTCAGTTCTAAGACTATTCTTTAGTCTTAAGAATGATGTGAGACAAAGTCCGTGAATCAGCTGAAATCAAACCGTGTGATTTATTGTACACACAAAACTAGGAAAATAAGTACAATAGTTGTACATTAAAACAAAATAACTGTAAATAAAATCAAAGTTTCTAAGTAAAGTTTAAAACACGTGCTCCTGGAATTCAAAGATGGCCGTCATTTAACCCTTTGTGTGCTGAAGAAAGTCTGTGTACTGTAGAAGTAGATGCGATGTAGCTGGGCGCCAAGAAGCAAGAGAGCTACTGGCTTTCAAGTACAGTCTTATATAAGAAACTAAATTCTTTGTTTGAAATCGTGCCCAAACATTACCACTCCCAGAATACTCCCACTTTCACTCCCCTCTGAGGGTGGGGGCTAAAAAGTAGGAATATGAGGAATATAAGGAATATGAGACCAAACATCTGGCTTAACTTTAGACACAGGAAAGAGTGAAATTCCATTTACACAGGAAGTGGGTGAGGGGCCTAAGAAGTAGAAATCCCATCTAAGCAGCGTGTCTAAAAGGGATGAGCTGAACACCCTTCCCAGTTCGGCTCGCAGCAGAACATGCAAACAGGCAAAAAATGTGTTCGAACACGCAAACACCGTTAAAGTCTATGGGACACGAACATGAAAAATCAAAAGTGCTAATTTTAAAGGTTAAAATGCAAGTTATTGTCCTAAAAAGTGTTTGGGGACCCGGGTCCTGCCCCAGGGGACATGTATCAATGGAAAGAAAAGTTTTAAAAACTGCAGTTTTTCAGGAGCAGTGATTTTAATAATGCTTAAAGTGAAACAATAAAGTGAAATGTTCCTTTAAATTTCGTACCTGGGGGGTGTCTATAGTATGCCTGTAAAGTAGCGCATGTTTACCGTGTTTAGAACTGTCCCTGCACAAAATGACATTTGTAAAGGAAAAAAAGTAATTTAAAACTAATCGCGGCTGTAATGAATTGTCAGCTCCCGGCAATACAGATAAAAGTCATTTGAAAAAAACGGCATGGGTTCCCCCCCAGTCCATTACCAAGCCCTTTGGGTCTGGTATGAATATTAAGGGGAACCCCGAACCAAAATTAAAAAAAAAAATGCGTGGGCGTCCCCCAAATTCCATATCAGACCCTTCAGGTCTGGTATGGATATTAATGGGAACCCTGCGCCAATTTTTTTAAACAAAATGGCGTAGGGCTCCTCCTCAAAATCCATACCAGACCCTTTAGGTCTGGTATGGATTTTGAGGGGAACCCCGCACCAAAATAAAAAATATGGTGTGGGGTTCCCCCAAAAATCCATACCAGACCCTTTATTCAAACACGCAACCTGGCAGGCCGCAGGAAAAGAGGGGGGACGATAGAGTGCCCCCCCTCCTGAACTGTACCAGGCCACATGCCCTCAACATGGGAAGGATGTCCCCATGTTGAAGGGGACAAGGACCTCGTCCCCACAACCCTTGCCCGGTGGTTGTGGGGGTCTGTGGGCGGGGGGCTTAGCGGAATCTGGAAGCCCCATTTAACAAAGGGGACACCCAGATTCCTTCCCCCTATGTGAATTGGTAACGGGGTACATTGTATCCCTACCATTTCACAAAAAAATATGTCAAAAATTTTAAAAATCACAGTAGACAGATTGGCACAAGTTCTTTATTAAAAAGGAAAAAAAAAGAAAGAAAAAATTCCAACGATATAATCCATTCACGAGCGATACGGAGAAAAAAAAAGCAGACACGATCCTGCCTCCATGGGAGGCAGCCAACCAATGACGCTCTCCCGCCGTGACAGCTCTTTTATAGCTGAGGGCGGGGCCACCCATCACGTGCGCAGGTGACCCCGCCCCCTCTGACGCAACGTGACGCGTCAGTTGGGGCGGGGTCACCCGTACATGTCACTGGGTAACCCCGGCATTTCCCCTTGCGTCAGAGGGGGCGGGGTCACCCGCGCATGTGGCGGGTGGCCCCGCCCTCAGCTATAAAAGAGCTGTCACGGCGGGAGAGCGTCATTGGTCAGCTGCCTCCCATGGAGGCAGGATCGTGTCGGCTTTATTTTTCTCCTTATCGCTCGTGAATGGATTACATCGTTGGAATTTTTTTTCTTTTTAATAAAGGACTTGTGCCAAGCTGTCTACTGTGGTTTTTAACATTTTTGAACTTTTTTTGTGAAATGGTAAGGATACAATGTACCCCGTTGCCAATTCATAGGGGGCGGAATCTTGGGGTCCCCGTTGTTAAAGGGGGCTTCCAGATTCCGATAAGCCCCCCGCCCGCAGACCCCCACAACCACCGGGCAAGGGTTGTAGGAATGAGGCCCTTGTCCCCATCAACATGGGGACATCCACCCCATGTTGAGGGCATGTGGCCTGGTATGGTTCAGGAGGGGGGGCGCTCTATCGTCCCCCCTCTTTTCCTGCGGCCTGCCAGGTTGCGTGCTCGGATAAGGGTCTGGTATGAATTTTTGGGGGGAACCCCACACCATTTTTTTTCTATTTTGGCGTGGGGTTCCCCTTAATATCCATACCAGACCTGAAGGGCCTGATATGGAATTTGGCGGGACCCCCATGCATTTTTTTTCAATGACTTTTATCTGTATTGCCGGGACCCGACAATTCATTAATAACCGCGAGTAGTTTTAAATGACTATTTTTCCTTCAGAAATTACACTTTGTGAAGGGACAGTTCTAAACACGGGAAACATGCGCCACTTTACAGGCATATCATACACACCCCCCAGGTACGAAATTTAAAGAAATATTAACTTTTATTGTTTCACTTTAAGCATTATTAAAATCACTGCTCCCGAAAAAACGGCAGTTTTTAAAACTTTGTTTTGCATTGATACATGTCCCCTGGGGCAGGACCCGGGTCCCCAAACACTTTTTAGGACAATAACTTGCATATTAACCTTTAAAATTTGCATTTTTGATTTCTCCCATAGATTTTTAAAGGGTTTTCCGCGGCTTTACCAAATTGTTCGCTATTCGGCGAACGGTCTAACAGCCAATGTTCGAGTCAAACTTATGTTCGACCCGAAGATAAAGCTCATCCCTAGTGTCTAATTAACAACAGGCACAGGAAGTGGGGGATGCTATTCAGACTGCCTTAGAATGCATCTTTCAAACAGAACATCAGTTAACATTTATGAAATAACTTTGAAAAACATAAAAACTTAGAATATCAATAAATATGTCTTGACAGCTTCTTGAAATTGAGAACTCAGTTCAAATGTTACATCTGTCAATTATTAACTCGAAGTTTGCTATTAATACAATTCTAATTATAGGGAATTCATACTCTGAATAATGTATATTAAAGCCGAATTTAATTTTAGATATTAAGAATATAACAGGGACTAAGAGTAATGAGCCATGATTGGATAGAATCATCATGACAGCGTCCAATCATGGCTCTGACAGTGCTCTGTGCCCTGATTGGGCAAAGCTTTCATTGTTTCAGCCAATCAGGGCTTTCAATGCACTGCGTGGTGACGCGGTGCATTGTGGTCGTTTGGCGGGCCGACCAAATGGTTTTGGGGGTTTGCCGATTGGGCGAGCAGCCATTGTTCGGCCTGAACTCATGCTCGGGCCGAACCGTCCACCCAACACTACTCTGTATAAAGTGACTTTTATATCAGTGGAAGATCAAACCTAACTCTGTGTCTTCTCTTATTTTCAGGTGAAAGGCCTTCTAAAGGTAAGGAGCTTCAATAATACAAGTCTTTTTTATGCTTCCATTATTCTGTAGAGTGTCATTTAAAGTGGAACTCCAGCCAAGACTTTTTCTTTTTCTTGGATGGAGTGTGGAAAGGTAAGTGTCTGTGTCAGCTCTGCTGTCTGTCTTCTCCCCGTTACTTCCTGTCCCTGTGACACCATATCAGACTCTGACGAATGTAGTGTCACCTGAAGAGAATGTGAGGGGGAAATCACCCAGCAGGGACACAGTCAGAAATAAAAACCCTTTCCTGATCCACCCAAATAAAGTTTGTCTGGAGTCACACTTTAACCACTTCCCGCCCGGTCAATAGGGAATTGACGTCCGGGAAGTGGTTTTGTTATCCCGACTGGATGTCTATTGACGTCTAGCAAGATAAAATGCCGGCGCGCATCGCGGCGATCGTGAGTGTGGCGTGTCAGTTCATCGCGTGAACCAGGAAGTGCCGGTAAACGGCATTTCTCGGTTGACGGGGAGAGCTCATCCGCGGCTCTCCCTGTCAGAGGGGGGGGGGTGTGTGCTGATAATCAGCACATTGATTATCAGCACAGCCCCCTCCAATGTACAAATAGCCTGCCAACCAGTGCCACAATAATAAAATGTGCATTTGCCCACCACAGTGCCAATCCCTGCCCACCACAGTGCCAATTACTGCCCACCACCGTGCCAATCACTGCCCAGCAGAAACACCTGTCAGTACCTCATCATCAGTGCTGCCTATCAGTGCCAATCAGTACTGCCTATCAGTGCCAATCAGTGCCGCCTGTCAGTGCCCATCACAGCTGCCTGTCAGTGCCGACTGTCCGTGCCCATCAGTGCCGCCCGTCAGTGCCCATCAGTGCCGCCTATCAGTGCCCATCAATTCTGCATATCAGTGCCTCCTCATCAGTGCCCATCAGTGCCACTTTATCAGTGCCAACTCATCAGTGCCGCCTATCAGTGCCCATCAATTCTGCATATCAGTGCCTCCTCATCAGTGCCCATCAGTGCCACTTTATCAGTGCCAACTCATCAGTGCCGCCTCATCAGTGCCCATCAGTGCCGCCTCTTCAGTGCCGGTCAGTGAAGGGGAAAACTAAATTTTATGACAGAAACTAATAAAAATTGTCTTTTTTAGTTTGTTTAGCAAAAAATAAAAACCGCAGAGGTGATCAAATACCACCAAAAGAAAGCTCTATTGTAGGAAGAAAATGATAAAAACGTAGTTTGGGTGCAGTGCTGCACGACCGCGCAATTGTCATTCAAAGTGTGACAGCTGTGACAGCAGGAAGGTAAAGTCACCTGGTTGCATCCAGGGGGGTAGATATATTTCGCCCAGATTCAGGCTTTACGCCGACTTATACAACTAGGTGGAGAGTTGTATAAGCCCAGCTGAGGCTAGTGGGCTCATGGATGACTCATACCTCTAGGGAGAGTGTGGGGCGTCCTGCAGACAGGGAGTTGATGAGACCAGCTGAAGCTTGTCAGCTCATTTAGGCCTCTATAAAAACTCCCAGATTCATTAGATGTTAGCTCATGCCTGGACCCAGACCTGTGTGGACTGTCTAGGGAGAGTGAACCCCTGTGCGGTGAGACAAAGCCTGTGTGGCTATTTGCTTGGACATTTAAAACCAGGGACTTAGGGACTAGGACAGCACTAGGCTGATCCCAGTTGTTAGTTAGGAAACCTGTATGTTTAGTCAGAGGTCAAGTTGACCAGGATTTATTTTGTTTATGTTTCTTTTGGCTTTGCTGTGTTTTGTCACTGTAAATAGAAAATAAACCGCACCTTTTTTTTGATTTTGAAAACCACAACCTCCGTTTGCTGGGCCTGTTTTTGTGTGGGGAGCCCATCCCGGGGGTCACACACACCCGCTGCCGAGCTAACCCCCTCACAGTTGGTGGAGAATGCGGGCAGTTTTTTTTTTAAGCCAGCATGGAGGAGATACTGAAGCAGCTGGCTCTAGCAAATGCCAATCAACAGCAGACAAATGCAGGTTTGCAAAAGAGCCTTGCAGCTCATCAACAGAGCCTTGCAGCTCAACAACAGAACTTCGCAGCCCAGCAGCAAGCTCATCAACAGAGCCTTGCAGCCCAGCAGCAAGCTCACCAACAGAGTCTGGAAGCTCAGCAACAAGCCCAGCAGCAATCTGAGGCCCGCTTCATAGACCTGTTACAGAAGCAAGAGCAGAGACTACAACAAATGGAAGCAGTAATGCAGCAACGTCCGCAGACCAGTGAGGAAAGCCGTCCCACTAATACCGCGTCCTTTGGGGTGAGTCGTTTATTGACAAAAATGACTGGAGAGGATGATCCAGAGGTATTTTTGACCACATTTGAAAGGACTGCTGAAAGAGAAAAGTGGCCTGAGGAGCAGTGGGCTGGACTGGTGGCTCCTCTGTTAACTGGTGAATCGCAGAAGGCTTACTATGACCTAGAGCCTGACCAAGCAAAAGACTATGTGATGCTAAAAGCTGAAATATTGGCAAGGCTGGGTGTCACCCAGGCTGTCCGGGCTCAGCGTGTGCATAACTGGACTTTCCAGCTTGGAAAACCCCCCAGGTCTCAAATGTATGATCTCATTCACCTGAGCAGAAAGTGGCTACAGCCAGAGACTTTGTCCGCACCAAAGATTGTGGAACGTGTTGTAATGGATCGGTTTTTGAGAGCTCTTCCTACTGCCATCCAAAAGTGGGTAAGCCATGGAGACCCAGAGACGGCCGATGGTCTTGTGGATCGTGTGGAGAAATACTTGGCTACAGAGAACCTGACGGCCTCTTCCAGAGACACTCGGACTTTCCACCCTAAGACCAGACCATCCCCAGGGGCGGATAAGAGGATTCCAAGGGGTGAGGGTGGAGAGAGTGAGAGGGTGGGAGCTCTACCCCAAGTTTGGCAAGAACAGCCTGGGAAATCAGCGGCTCAAGAGGCGGCAAGAAGGATCGTTTGCTACCGCTGCCGGCAAGCGGGACATATTGCAGCCAATTGCCCGGTTGTGGAGGAACCCATGCAGTGTGACTTTCTGACGGGCAGACGTCAGTCGCTGTGTGCGACAGTCGCATGCACTGCCATTCGAGGAACTGAGAAACATTTATGCAAAATGTGTGTTAATGGTAGAAATGTTGTGGTATTGCTGGATTCAGGTAGCCTTGTGACCCTGATAAAGGCTGAGTTAGTTAAAACAGAGGTCTCTGGGAATAGCAAGGTAGCTGTTATTTGTGTGCATGGGGACACCCGAGAGTATCCAGTGACTACAGTGTGTTTCGAGACCCCCAAAGGTACCCTCTCTCATCCAGTGGGCTTAGTATCTCAGTTACCGCATGACGCCATTGTGGGAAGGGATTTTCCGAAGTTCTGGGAACTGTGGGATGATCCTGAGCCCCCCACTGGTGCCCCTATGTACCAGGAATGTGATAGCCAGAACTCCCCTGAGAGTGGTGAGGACTCTCCGGAATTTCCCTTATCAGTATTGGCAGGGGAGACTCAAGAAACTGGAGAGGAGCCCACCTCCTCAGACGAAAACCTACCGTCTGTGGAGTTTTCTGATCTTGAGGTTCACAGGGAAAACTTTGCCACAGAACAGTTGAAAGACCCCGCCCTAATAAAGGCACGGGAAAACGTAGTGAAAATAGATGGCGAGTTAGTGAACCCAGATAATACCTGCACTTACCCATACTTCAGCGTAGAGAAGGACCTACTGTATCGGGTGGCAAAAAGGGCAGAAGAAACCGTTGAGCAGCTTGTGGTGCCCAAACCTTACAGGAAGTTGGTGTTGGAGTTGGCCCATGGGCACATTCTTGGAGGTCATCTGGGGACAGAGAAAACCCGAGAGAGGGTATTACAGAGATTCTATTGGCCGGGGGTGATGAAGGACATAGAAAATTATTGTTCCTCCTGCCCTGTGTGTCAGAGGTCGGCCCCGATGCCACATTTCCGTAGCCCGCTGGTCCCTCTACCCATCATTGAGGTCCCGTTTGAGAGGATCGCCATGGATTTGGTAGGTCCTATAATCAAGTCCGCTAGGGGGCACCAGTACATATTAGTTATAATGGACTATGCCACCCGTTATCCAGAAGCGATCCCTCTCCGAAATACCTCGGCCAAAACCATAGCCAAAGAGCTATCTCTTGTGTTTAGCCGGGTGGGTATTTGTAAAGAACTGCTTACGGACCAAGGTACACCCTTTATGTCCCGGGTTATGAAGGAGCTGTGTAAATTGTTCAAAGTGACGCAATTACGTACATCTGTGTATCACCCCCAAACCGATGGGCTGGTTGAAAGATTCAACAAAACCCTAAAACAAATGTTGAAGAAAGTGGTGGATAGAGATGGAAAGGATTGGGACTGTCTACTTCCTTATCTGATGTTTGCTATTAGGGAGGTGCCCCAATCCTCTACGGGATTCTCCCCCTTTGAGTTACTGTATGGGAGACACCCAAGAGGGCTGTTGGATATTGCCAAGGAAACTTGGGAAAGTGAGAGTTCTCCCCACAGGAGTGTGATTGAGCATGTCGCCCTGATGCAAGACCGAATTGCACAGGTAATGCCCATCGTGAAGGAACATTTGGCCCAAGCGCAGTTAGCACAGCAGAGAGTGTACAACCGTGGAGCCAAGACCCGTACCTTTTCCCCGGGGGATAGGATACTGGTACTTGTCCCTACGGTTGAAAGTAAATTCCTTGCCAAATGGCAAGGCCCCTACGAGATAATGGAAAAAGTGAGCGAAGTGAATTACAAGGTCAGACAACCAGGAAGGCGAAAGCCCGAACAGATCTATCACGTTAATCTGTTGAAAGCCTGGAGGGATAGAGAGTCCCTAGTCGCAGACACTTGGTCACCAGCTCAAACTGGTTGCGTGATTCCTGAGGTTGGAATAGCAGCCACCTTGTCACAACCCCAACAACAGGAGGTTAAGGAGTTTGTGCTTCGCAACAAGGAGGTATTCTCTGAGCTGCCGGGACAAACATCTGGGGTAGAGCATGACATCATTACCCCGCCCGGTGAAAGGGTGAAGTTAAAACCCTATCGGATCCCAGAGGCCCGACGGGAGGCAATACGGGAGGAAGTACAGAAAATGCTGAACTTAGGGGTGATAGAGGAGTCCCAAAGTGATTGGTCTAGTCCCATTGTGTTGGTGCCTAAACCGGATGGGAGCTGGCGATTTTGTAACGATTTTCGTCAGTTGAACAAAGTTACAAAATTTGACACCTACCCCATGCCACGTATAGATGAGTTGATCGACCGGCTGGGAACAGCCCGATACATGACGACTCTTGACCTCACAAAAGGGTATTGGCAAATCCCCCTGGCCAAATTGGCCAAAGAGAAAACCGCATTTGTAACCCCAGACGGGGCGTTCCAATATAAAAGAATGCCGTTCGGGTTACAGAATGCGCCGGCCACATTCCAGCAGAAAATGGACCAGATGCTGAGGCCCCATCGGAAGTATGCTGCGGCTTACCTGGATGACGTAATTGTCCATAGCACAGATTGGGCCTCACATCTGCCAAAAGTGCAAGCAGTCCTGGACTCTGTTCGGGAAGCGGGGTTTACGGCTAACCCCAAGAAGTGTACCATTGGGCAGGAGGAGGCCAAATATCTTGGGTACACCATTGGGAGGGGAGTAATAAAACCCCAACTCAACAAAGTCGAGGCCATCCAGAGTTGGCCACGTCCCAACAGCAAGAAGCAGGTACGAGCCTTTCTGGGAATCGCTGGGTATTATCGGCGATTCATTCCCCACTTTGCTTCTAAGGCTGTGCCCCTAACCAACCTAACGAAGGGGAAAGGGTCGGTCATGATTAAATGGACCCCCGAGGCTGAGGCAGCATTCCAATTCTTGAAACAAGCCTTATGTAGCCAGCCAGTGTTGTACTCACCCGACTTCTCTAAAGACTTTGTCGTACAAAGTGATGCGTCAGATGTGGGGTTAGGAGCAGTATTGTCCCAGGTCTGGAACGGGGAAGAGCACCCAGTCATTTACCTCAGCAGGAAGTTGAAGTCCCATGAGGTAAATTACGCCACCGTTGAAAAGGAGTGTTTAGCGGTGAAGTGGGCTCTAGATTCCCTTCGGTACTACCTGCTAGGTAGGCACTTTGACATGGTTACGGATCACGCTCCGTTAAAGTGGATGGCTCAAAACAAGGAAACAAATAGAAGAGTGAATAGGTGGTTCCTGGCCCTCCAGGAATTCAACTTCACAGTAAAGCATCGCCCTGGCGTTCAAATGGGGAATGTGGATGCTTTGTCTCGAGTACATGAATGCCTGATTGCTGGTGTTCCAACCCCGAGGTTAAAACAAGAGGGGGGGTATGTGACAGCAGGAAGGTAAAGTCACCTGGTTGCATCCAGGGGGGTAGATATATTTCGCCCAGATTCAGGCTTTACGCCGACTTATACAACTAGGTGGAGAGTTGTATAAGCCCAGCTGAGGCTAGTGGGCTCATGGATGACTCATACCTCTAGGGAGAGTGTGGGGCGTCGTGCAGACAGGGAGTTGATGAGACCAGCTGAAGCTTGTCAGCTCATTTAGGCCTCTATAAAAACTCCCAGATTCATTAGGTGTTAGCTCATGCCTGGACCCAGACCTGTGTGGACTGTCTAGGGAGAGTGAACCCCTGTGCGGTGAGACAAAGCCTGTGTGGCTATTTGCTTGGACATTTAAAACCAGGGACTTAGGGACTAGGACAGCACTAGGCTGATCCCAGTTGTTAGTTAGGAAACCTGTATGTTTAGTCAGAGGTCAAGTTGACCAGGATTTATTTTGTTTATGTTTCTTTTGGCTTTGCTGTGTTTTGTCACTGTAAATAGAAAATAAACCGCACCTTTTTTTTGATTTTGAAAACCACAACCTCCGTTTGCTGGGCCTGTTTTTCTGTGGGGAGCCCATCCCGGGGGTCACACACACCTGCTGCCGAGCTAACCCCCTCACACAGCGCTGAAAGCTGAAAATTGTCCTGGGAATGAAGGGGCGTAAGTGCCCGGTATGGAAGTGGTTAAATAGGTGTCTTTCAATGACCGATTACCCCAAAATGAGTGCAGCACCCCCATAAACCTAAGGAGATTCCAGCTTAGTAACAGCGCACAAACCCGTGAGTGAGCCCAGCCGTTCACCTTGTATTTGGACCTCAGAGTAGTGAAGAGGTCATATAGGCTCATAGCACAGAGCAGAATGATGAAGCCTTCACAGCGATCTCTGATTATCGTTCTCCGCACGGGTGGATGCATGACGGAGGAGGAGGAGCAATCACACTATACCTGGAAGAGCTGCACATCAAGGTATTTCTTCATATTCTGGAATGCACAGTGTGTGACTCAGTCACAGATACCTCTGGACACTGGTGGGATTAGAATATTGGATGAGCTTCAGAAGATTTTGTACTATAATTATTGGACACATTTTAGTTGATATTGCATGCTTTTGTTTTTTGGATGCACTGGTTTTTAAACCATATTGTCGAAAGTATTGGGACACCTGCCTTTACACGCACATGAATTTTAATGGCATCCCAGTCTTAGTCCGGAGGGTTCAATATTGAGTTGGCCCCGCCCTTTGCAGCCATAACAGCTTCACCTCTTCTGGGAAGGCCGTCCACAAGGTTTAGGAGGGTGTCTATGGGAATGTTTTACTGTTCTTCCAGAAGCACATCTGTGAGGTCAGGCACTGATGTTGGACAAGAAGGCCTGGCTCGCAGTCTCCGCTCTAATTCATCCCAAAGGTGTTCTATCGGTTGAGGTCAGGACTCTGCGCAGACCAGTCATATTCCTCCACCCCAAACTCGCTCATCCATGTCTTTATGAACCTTGCTTTGTGCACTGGTCCAAATCATTTGTAGGAGGGGGGATTTTGCACACCTCCCAACTTTATGAGATGGGAATGAGGGACACCTATTAGCAAAAGTATGTAGGCATAGGACACGCCCCCTTAAAGGAGAATTATATAAAAAAAAAAAAAAAAGTTACACCCACAAGTGCTTTTTTTTAACCGCTATTATTCCTTTATATGGGCTTTTGACATTTATAAATGCAGCAATTTAGAAATTATATGAAAGGTTTAGTACCGAGAAACACTTTTTGAAAGATAAATAGTGCATTTTATATACAACTATATAGATCAGACAATAATGAGGGACAAATGAGGAGGAACGAGGGACATTGCTCCAAATCAGAGACAGTTTCTCAAAATCAGGGACATTTGGGAGCTATGATTATGGTGTGGGGGGAGGGGGGATTATGGTGTGGGGTGGAGGGGGGATTATGGTGTGGGGTTGTTTTTCGGGGGTTGGGTTGGCCCCTTAGTTCCAGTGAAGGGAACTCATAAGGTGTCGGCATACCAAGACATTTTGGACAATTTCATGCTCACAACTTTGTGGGAGGAGTTTGGGGACGGCCCCTTCCTGTTCCAACATGACTGCGCACCAGTGCACAAAGCAAGGTCCATAAAGACATGGATGAGCGAGTTTGGGGAGGAGGAACTTGACTGGCCTGCACAGAGTCCTGACCTCAACCCCATAGAATGGGATGAATTGGAGGGGAGACTGCGAGCCAGGCCTTCTTGTCCAACATCAGTGCCTGACCTCACAAATGCGCTTCTGGAAGAATAGTCAAACATTCCCATAGACACCCTCCTAAACCTTGTGGACAGCCTTCCCAGAAGAGGTGAAGCTGTTATAGCTGCAAAGGGTGGGGCCAACTCAATATTGAACCCTCCGGACTAAGACTGGGATGCCATTAAAGGTCATGTGCGTGTAAAGGCAGGCGTCCCAATACTTTTGGTAATATAGTGTATTTAACCATTTCAATACCGGGCACTTTCCCTTCTTCCTGCCCAGGCCAATTTTCAGCTTTCAGTGCTGTCGCTGTTTAAATGACAATTGCTCGGTCATGCTACACTCATGAGCGTCCGCTGAACTTTTTTCAGGGGGGGGGCATCATTTTAAGGTCATCCATGCCCGGTCCCTTTTTGACAATGTCATGAAGGGGAGGGGCTTAGTCATTATGACATAAAGTGCAGGCATGCAAAGGTTTGAGAAACCTGATGCAAAAGCTTAATAGAAGGATCAAGCTGCCATTGTCTGATTAGCAATTTCTAATTTTTTTTAAACCCCCCCCCCCTCTAGCGGACGATTAGCGCCACTAAAACTATGGTAAAGCGCCGCTAAAACTAGTGGCGCTTCACTGATAACATGGCCAGCTGGCAGTGTGAAATAGCTAGAGGATAATTCCACTTCACTACATGTCCATATAAATATAGTGTGTCTCCAGGGGGGGGGGGCAATTTACCCCCCTTGCCCTATGGAGCGGACACCCATGGCTACACTGTACCCAAACAGAATTTTGTATCATTTTGTTGTGTAACATTGGGGGATGTTTAGCTCAGTGATAGATGCATTGTAAGTGAGTTCACAGCCAACAGGAACGAAGGTTTAAGGGTGTGGTAGCCCACTTTTATTGAAAGAAACAAAAAGGAAAGTTCATACATGTATTTGGTTTCCCACACAGGGGTTCTTCTCCCACAAACATCAACAGATGAAAATGCCAATCCACCTGGCTCTTAAGGCTCACTCAGCCTTGGGCGCAGTTTCTTGCTGCACAGGCCCACTCCTGGCCTCTAGGAAGGGCTCTCCTGACACTTTAGGCTTTCACACTCCTCTAAGACTTACAGTCCCCTCTGGTCCCCAAGACTCTCTTCCAGTTGTCTCAGCTACAGTCTCCCCGCCTCTCTCAGCTGGCCCAACTCTCTCAGTCTACTGACCTGGAACCTCTCCCACACAGAGAACCGTCTTAAAGTGGAGCTCCACCCTAAATTAAAAGTTCCTCTCATCGGAACCCTCCCCCCCTCCGGTGTCACAATTGACACCTTTCAGGGGGGAGGGGGGTGAAGATTCCTGTCTAAGACAGGTATTTTCACCCACATCCGGGAGTCCTCTCTCCGGGAATCTGCGGGAGTGACGTCACTTCCCGCAGACTTCCCGTAGTGTTCTGGGAGACACTCGGCTCCCAGAACACAGGAGCACCAATCAGAACGGCGCAGCGCGACTCGCGCATGCGCCGTAGGGAACCGGGCATGAAGCCGCAGGGCTTCACTTCCTGGTTCCCTCAGCGAGGATGGCGGAGGGAGCAGCAGAGCGACGAGCGATCGCTCGTCCTCTGCTGCGGGCGTCGCTGGACTCCAGGACAGGTAAGTGTCCAAATATTAAAAGCCAGCAGCTGCTGTAGCTGTAGCTGCTGGCTTTTAATATTTTTTTTTCCGGCGGAGCTCCGCTTTAAGGATGTTGCCTGAGTTCTTCCACAGTAGCACACTTCCCTCCAGCAACTGCTGGCACACCAACTCCTTTCCCACACACACTGAGCTCTGTTCAGCTCTGCCTTATAACGGGTGGGTGCACCTGGACACACACAACCTGCAGAGCTCCTAGAAAACCCGGACACCTGACTGAAGACTCCTTCCCACCCAATGCTCTTTGAAGTCTTCAAGTTTCCAGCCCCAATCCAGACTTACAAAATCCAGAGAAAACTTAAAGCATAGTTTTCTCTGCTCAGCAATCTTTTGCTGGAACTTCTCAAATAGCTTCTTTGAGGCCTCGTACACACGACCGATTTTCTCGGCAAGAACCAGCAAGAAACTTGCTGGCAGAGAGGTCTTGCCGAGTAAATCGGTCGTGTGTACGCTGCTAGCGTGTTTCTCGTCGAGAAAACCGACAAGAAACCTCGACGAGAAAATAGAGAACCTGCTCTCTATTTTCTCGTCGAGATTCTCCTCGGCGTGTTTCTCGACGAGAAAAGTGAGTGTGTGTACACTTACCTGTCCGCCCGGAAGCCCGCGCATGTTCGAAATGAATTTGACGCATGCGCGGTAGCTTCCTAGGCATACGTAGGGTGTACCAAGATGGCGGCGACGGCATCGAATGTGACGAGCGCATGCTCGACGTAGTCGATGACGTCACCGCGTACACTCCTTTCAAAGAACCGCGGGTTCTTTGAAACGAGCGTGTGTACACTCGGCCGGGACAAGTCTCTTGTCCAAGAATCTCGTCGAAAAAAACGACATGTTTTTCTCAACGAGAATCTCGGCCGTGTGTACGAGGCCTGAGAGTCCTGTGTCCATTTTACACACATTTCTACTAAGACAGGGGCTCTCACCCTCACACTGGCCACAAATAGAGATTTCTTTTGGGGTGTTTGATCACCTCTGCGGTTTTTATTTTACAATATAAAAAAAGACAGAAAAAAATATATTTTTTTGTTTCTGTTACAAAATTTTGTAAATAAGTAAGCTTTCTCCTTCAATGATGGGCACTTATAAGGCGGCACCAATGAGGTGGCACTGACGGGCACTGACGATGGCCACTGATAGGCGGCACTGATGGGCACTCATGGGTGGCACTGGTGGGCACTGATAGGCAACACTGATGGGCATGGAAAGGCAGCACTGCTGGGTACTTATGGGTGGCACTGATGGGCACTGATACGTGGCACTGATGGGCACTGGCACTGATAGATGGCGCTTATAGGCATTACTGATGGCACTGGCAGGCATTGCTGACGGGCACTGATTGCCATCTGCCTGGGCACTGATTGGCAGCTGCCTGGTGGTTAAGGGTGGCATACCTTTTTGGATATCTTTGTGGGCATCCCTGGTGGTCTAGCAGCATCCCTGGTGGTCCTGGGTGGGCATCCGCGGGGGGGCTGTGCTGATAAACAATCAGCACAGACCCCCACTGTCAGGAGAGCCGCCGATTGGCTCTCCTCTACTCGCGTCTGTCAGACACGAGTGAGGAAAAGCAGATCAACAGCTCTTCCTGTTTACATCGTGATCAGCTGTGATTGGACGTGGCTGATCACGTGGTAAAGAGCCTCTGTCAGAGACTCTTTACCTAGATTGGAGTTGCGGGGTGTCAGGCCGACACGCCGCAACAACGATCACTGCGACGCGCGCCCCCATGGCAGTTATCCTGCTGGACATCATATGACGCCCAGTCAGGATAACTGAACCACCCCCCGGCCTTCATTCTGCTATAGGCCGGGTGGGAAGTGGTTTATCAAATTGAATATGATTTTTGATCTCTGTGCAAACTGTTAATAAGTTTAAATGGCCTTCTGCTTATGGTAGCACTGCACTCGTTCTTCTGAGTGATGGGAGATCACTTTTGGGAATAGCTACTTATTGATGTTTATCTGCACTTTATAAATGGGGTGGTGAGTAGATGTGTTTCTGGTTAATAGTTAATACAATGAGCTGGTATAAGTCGTGTGTAGGGGGGCAGCCATGACAGTACCAAAGGAGAAAAGCATGACCCTCACCGGGTACCCAACACAACTCTGTCTTCCCTTTTCCCGCACCCTCCAGTAGCTATTTATTACAGGGATTTACACATCACTTTACATATTGTACATTCACATCAATCCCTACCCTTAAGCAGTTTATAATCTAAGGCCCTTTTCTCACCGGCACATACTAGCGCCAATCTAGACCGGACACACAAATGGCCACTGCCCCTACCTGTAACTGGCCTTAACAGCAACGTGCATATGGAAGGGCAACACATGTCAAGCAAAACCAAAGGAAATTCCAAGCTCAAGTTACCAACCAGTCTGCAGGGAATTTTATTTGGGTTTGTTTGTCAATCTAGACAGGAGCCAGTTACCTCTCAGAATGTCTTTGGAATCTGGAAGGAAATCCACACAAGCACATGGAGAACATGAGAAGTCCATACAGATAATGTCCTGGTTGGGATTTGAACCCCCTCCGGTGCTGGAGGGCAGAAGTACTAACCACCAAGTCACTGTGACATACACTGACATCCATCAGCCACATACTACACAATATATACAATGTGAGATGACTGTAGTATGTTTCCAGACACAATGAGAATGTTTCTGCTTATTTCCTGTCCTTGAGCTGTATTGTATTCGAGGAAACAATGTTCTCACTAAATTATGTGTAGCGGGGTGTTCCATTTAAGGGGAGTGTCTGAGTGGTAATTAGGCTCAGACACATTGATTGTTAGGTTTAATGGACCATTTCTGTTCATGGGAGATAGTGTTGGTGCACAGTTCCCTGTGGCCTACGGGTGGCGCTGTCACCATGGGCCAGGGTTGACCCCCCAATCCAGGGCTGCACCTTTTTTGTCCCCTCTCGGCAGTAATACGGCGGGGCGGGGAACCTGCTGTGCCTGTCGGGAGAGGGTATAAAGGGGGCGGACATCTTCCATAGGTCGTCCACGCCCAGGCACCTTCAGCCTGGGTGTGTGTGGTTCGTCCGTGCTCAGGCACCTTCGGCGTGAGGAGGGTCGTCTCCGGGAGCCTTAGGCCCGGAGGTGGAGTTCCTGTTCCATCCCAGACACCTTCAGTCTGGGGTGAGGTACTATTTGAAAGCCTTCCGCTGGGGTCCCCCAGGGATCGAGGACTCCCAGGGTGTCGCCTTGCGAGGGGACCCGTATCTGAGATGAGGAGGCCAGGGAGGTAACCCTTTCCGAAGACCCAGCGCAAAGTCGTGGTGACGGTGAGGGCCTCTGGTAACTCTCCGGAGGGATGTTTTCTCCTTGACATGGGCCAAATACTTTAAGAAGGAAGTTCATCAGGTCAGTGGCAGTGACCCTACTCGCTTCAAGTCAGTGGCAGTGACTTCATAGGGCAAGGCCCTATTCCCCAGGTCAGTGGCAGTGACCCTACGTTCCAAGTCAGTGGCAGTCAGTGGCAGTGACTTCATAGGGCAAGGCCCTATTCACCAGGTCAGTGGCAGTGACCCTACGTTCCAAGTCAGTGGCAGTGACTTCATAGGGCAAGGCCCTATTCACCAGGTCAGTGGCAGTGACCCTACGTTCCAAGTCAGTGGCAGTGACTTCATAGGGCAAGGCCCTATTCACCAGGTCAGTGGCAGTGACCCTACGTTCCAAGTCAGTGGCAGTGACTTCATAGGGCAAGGCCCTATTCACCAGGTCAGTGGCAGTGACCCTACGTTCCAAGTCAGTGGCAGTGACTTTATTCACCCGGTCTGTGGCAGAGACCAACCTCACGGTCTGTGCGCCAAACCTGTTTGAGAAACCTAAACAGTCTAAAGAGTTGAGCTCCACACCTAAGCTGTCCTGTATCTTCGCTCCAACCTGTCTGCTCTTAAAGAGGATGTTTATTATCCTGTGTGAAATAAATGTTGAGTTGGACTTTCAGCCAGTGTGGACATTCACATTCCTGGGGAAAACGAGGACTTGCATCTATCTAAGGTAGAAGTGAGATCATTCCTGGGAGGACTTTGACTCTGGCCGCAGACAAGGCCCAAAACGAACAACGCTCAACCTCTTTACACAGGAGGGTACGGGCTTGTGGTGCGGTGTGTCTCTCTCTGCCTGCGAGGAGCCTAATTAAATGCAGGTTGGGGAGAGGCGGGTGCGCTACATATGGTTTTCTATTATGTTCTTATAGATATAAATAGGTTCATTCGAAAATTACCACAAGATGAGCTAAACTCCACTGAGATCTCAGATAAAGACATTATTAATCTGTTTATTATGTTATTTTATGATGAATATGTATCCAATCAGCCTTCATTAAACTCATCTCACATAGCAGGACAAGGAGGTGGAGGCATCTCATGGGCTTACCAGTTTAGAATATGATCTTGGACTTGTATACATTGGAGGACCCAACATCTGGTCTCTGGTATACACTCTGCTCTAGGAGGACGGACACTGGGAAAACCAAAGGCACAGCTGGTCCTGGTTCCTATAACCCGACACATACTGAGTAAGCCCAATTTTACCCAAGGTCCTCAGAAGGTTGGACTCTAGGAAAATCTGGTCCTGGTGTCTAATGTTGTAAATGTTATAATTAAATAATAGAATAATTATATTTATAGTGAAGTCCGCAGGGATGTAGAACACAACCTTCTTCAAGTGATTTTTCAGTCGACCTCGTGTCTTTTCCAGAGAGTGGAGCATTTATTGGATCCCAGCAACAGATGACAAGTCCAACAGAGTATATAAAATATAATACAATAAAATAAGAATGCCTATGAATCCCCTTTCATATATCAAGTCCTTCTGCCCAATCTTACCAAACATTTAGACCCAGTGCAGGTGCAAGGATTTTTGACACCCTAGATGAAATCTAATTTTGCCGCCCCCTTGGCTCCTCCCCTGACACCAACCTCTTTTCCCTGCCCATGTAGGGGTGGGGATTTTTGTGGCGCCTCTCCACCTATTTCCACCATTAGTGGTGATTGAATATCACCAAACGAAAGCTCTACTTGTGAATTTTTTAAATAAAAATGTCATATGAGTACAGTGTTACATGACCGCGCAATTGTCATTCAAAGTGTGACAGCGCGGAAAGATGAACATTGGCCTGGGTAGGAAGGGGGTGAAATTGCCCAGTAAGCAAGCGGTTAAAGCGGTGGTTCAGCCAAGTTTTTTTTTGAAAGTCAGCAGCTACAAACACTAGCTCCTGACTTTTAATAAGGACACTTACCTGTCCGGGGAGCCCGCGATGTCTGCCCCCCGAGGCCGATCCGTCCATCGGATCGGGTGCCGGCGCTGCCATCCTAACAAAGAGAAACAGGCAGTGGAGCCTTGCGGCTTCATTGCCCGTTTCCTACTGCGCATTCGCGAGTCGCGCAGCGCTTTGTGAATGGGCGGCTGTCTTCTGGGGGACACACAGGTCCCAAAAGACAGCACACCCTATTTCCCAGGAGGCAACGCGAGGACGAGACCGAGGAGCACCGCGGAGAAGGAAGTGGCAGATTAGGAAGACTGCCTAGCAACAGCCATTTCTGGTAAGTAATTATTTTTTTATTTTTTCAAATGTTTTAAAAAAAAGTAACCAATTGCTTAGCGGGCACTTAAACCCCCTTCCTGCCCAGGCCAATTTTCAGCTTTCGGAACTGTCACGCTTTGAATGACAATTGCGCGGTCGTGCGACGTGGCTCCCAAACAAAATTGACGTCCTTTTTTCCCCACAAATAGAGCTTTCTTTTGGTGGTATTTGATCACCTCTGCGGTTTTGTTTTTTTGCGCTATAAACAAAAAAAGAGCGTTGATTTTGGAAAAAACACAATATTTTTTACTTTTTGCTATAATAAATATCCCAATTTAAAAAAATAAATAAAAAATTCTCAGTTTAGATCGTTACGTATTCTTACACATATTTTTGGTCCAAAGAATTGCAATAAGCGTTTATTGATTGGTTTGCGCAAAAGTTATAGCGTCTACAAAAGAATAGAATTTTTATTAATATTTTTTTTTTTTACTAGTAATGGCGGCGATCATCGATTTTTATTGTGACTGCGACATTATGGCGGACACATCGGACACTTTTGACACCATTTTGGGACCATTGTCATTTATACAGCGATCGGTGCTATAAAAATGCACTGGTTACTGTAAAAATGACACTGGCAGGGAAAGGGTTAACACTAGGGGGCGAGGAAGGGGTTAAATTTGTGCCCTGGGAGTGATTACTACTGTGTGGGGGGAGGGGACTGACTGGGGGAGGTGACCTATCTGTGTCCCTATGTACAAGGGACACAGCATCCGTCTCCTCTCTCCCTGACAGGACGTGGATCTCTGTGTTTACACACACAGATCCATGTCCTTGTCTGTGTACCGGCCGATCGCGGGTGCCTGGCGGACATCGCGGCCGCCAGGCACGCGCATCGGCATGTCAGTGACGCGCCGGGCGCGCGGGCACGCCGCCGCCCAGTGGCCAGAGGAGCCGAGGACGTCTATTGACGGCCTCCCGGATTTCAAGAGCCACCTTGAGGCCGTCATTCATCTATGCTGCCATTGTGCTATGCTGGGTGTTTGGTGTGCTCCTGTACCTTTAAGGAGGGGTGGCTCCCCTTCAGTCCACCTGTCCTCATCTAACCATCAGAATGCATGTGCCTCCATTGTGGGGACACTCACAGTTAGTGTAGGACCACAGATTCCAGGGGGCCTTGGCGTGGCTCTGTGGCTCACGCATGCGTTTGCAAATGCGTGCGGACAAACCCCTGTTTTTAACGCATACTGTTAGACAGGTTAATTGGTTGTCAGCTAGCTGGTCGGTAAGTATGCTTGGTTTTTTCCTGGGCATTCCCCAGGCCTTTGTTGTTATCGTCATTCATCTATGGCCCAGCTCTCAACAGGTTAAAGAAGTCTTTTATTGTTACAATTTTTTCAGGGTGGCCCTCTGCTTTAAAGCAGCATTATACAGCATTATACATTATACATTTTTTAGGGTGTTTTTTTAGGGCCGTTTTTTAACGGCAGTAAAAAAATAAAGAAAAAAACCGTGCGGTACCCACACCGTTTTTTCTTTATTTTTCTACTGTCGCTTTTATTTATTTTTTACGTTTCAGCTGTCAGTGGGGAAACCCACTGACAGCTGATGACTCATCGGTTGTTAAGGATGCTGCAGCCGGATTCCCGGCCCCACTCCTTAACAACCAGCTTACAGAATGCACTGTGCAGTGTTCAGTGCATTGCACGGTGTTCATCAAGGCGAACACCCAGCAAATTCGGGTGTTTGGTGAACGGCTGAACAGGCAAATGTTCGGCCCAAGCCGATCGCCCATCTCTTTTGCTGTGTGCCCTTCTCTGGAAATTTACAGGCAGGAGATGTGTTTTGTACACACAGGGATGGGAGCTCTGCCGGTTAGGGATGAGCCGAACACCCCCCGGTTCGGTTCGCGGCAGAACATCCGAACACTGTTAAAGTGTATGGGACCCAAGCATGAAAAATCAAAAGTGCTAATTTTAAAGGCTAATATGCAAGTTATTGTCCTAAAAAGTGTTTGGGGACCCAGGTCCTGCCCCAGGGGACATGTATCAATGGAAAAAAAAGTTTTAAAAACTACAGTTTTTTTCGGGAGCAGTGATTTTAATAATGCTTGAAGTGAAACAATAAAAGTGAAATATTCCTTAAAATATCATACCTGGGGGGATGTCTATAGTATGCCTGTAAAGTGGTGCATCTTTCCCATGTTTAGAACTGTCCCTGCACAAAATGACATTTCAAAAGGAAAAAAAGTAATTTAAAAAGGCTGTAACGTAATGTCGGGTCCCGGCAATATAGATGAAAATTATTCAGAAAAACGGCATGGGTACCCCCACAGCCCATTACCAGGCCCTTTGATAAGGGTTGGTATGGAATTTTGCATATTAAGGGGAACCCTGCACCCAAATTAAGAAAAAAAAGGTGTGGGGCCCCCAGGTCTTTTATACTCTGAAAAGCAGTATACAGGCGGTCCCCGGGTTACAAACAAGACAGGGACTGTAGGTTTGTTCTTAAGTTGAATCTGTTTGCAATTTGGAACAGGTACATTTTGTAAGTGTAGCTCCAGCCAAAAAATAAATTTTTAAGCTTTTTGGATAACATAGGTAAGGGTTATCACCCCTGTAACATTTGTTTTGCACTCTGTGCCCCTGTTCAGAAGATTTCACCTCACTTTCTGTCCCAATGACAATTGGATTTTGAAAATTTTGGGTTTTTAGGTGTAGCGGCCTCACCCCGTCTAGGGGTATGTTGTGTGTGAGGGTGAGATGCACTACGGCCCATGTCCTCCCCATTGCAGCAGGTGAGGTGAAGACCAGTACCAGTTGTTCTTCTCGGGCCTGTGTATTTCAATTAGTAACAAAGTTCTGCTGTGCTGACACTTCCCTTTGCTCCCATCAGCCAGAGTCTCACACACCGATAAGGATCCAACACTTGTTTTATTGTCACATACAATAACAGTTCTTTAGTTCACTAGTTGAGATCCATATATATAACTCAATACGGTGAAACGAGCAGGTCGAGGCACTGTCCTAAACATAAACTGAACCACTGAGGTTTCACCAGCGGTTGTTATAGCCATCTGCTATCAAGAGAATTTGAAACTTGTGAGTCTTTACCAGCAACTCTGAAGAACATGAATAGGAGTACCTTCGCTGTGTTGCTGCCCCTATCAGGGGGAAGACATCCCTCCGAGTGAGTTACCAGAGGCCCATCCGTCACCGGGTTGATGCTGCTCCGGACTCTTCAGACGGGTAACCTCTCCGGCCTCCTCATCTCAGACATGGGTCCCACCCCTCTCGGGGACCCTCGGATTCATCCACCCTTGCGGGACCCAGTCTAAGTCACTGGGCCCCAGGCCTCCGGTGTAGTTCCTCACCCCAGGCTGAAGGTGCCTGAGATGGACGCCACCTCCGCTCCGACCAGGCCTAGAGCGCCTGGGCCGGAACTCCGAACCGCCCGCACCCAGGCCAAAGGTGCCTGGGTGCATGATGAAGAAGAAGACGAAGACCTCGTGGCGAGGGCGTCTCCCCCTTTTATCTCCTCCCTCGACATCACAGCAGGTTCCCCGCCCTTGCCCTACCATCTCCGGAAAGGGACAAAAAGGGCAGCACTGCGGCGGTGATTCTACCTTGAGCCTGCGGGTACCCCGCCACCCACAGGCCAAGGAGAATAATACACCACCCAGTCCTCCACAAATACAAATGGTCCAAATCCTCTCAGGATTTACACACCTGGGCCATACTACCACCCAGGTGTATCCCACCTAAATTTAGACCCCCGCTACATAGGGAAACAAGGATTGGTGATAAAGCATCAGTGTAAACACCTTTTTGCCATATTAACTCTTACAGGAGAGAATTTCCCTTCCTAGGGGTAGATTTCCCCTCACTTCCTGTTGTCTCCCTCCGTTTGTAAGTAGGAGTCGTTTGTAAGTCGGATGTTTGAAAGTAGGGGACCACCTGTATATACTATACGGCCTGCCCTATAAACTCTGCAGAAAACAGGGGCAGAAAAATTGGGCCTTTGGTGGTGTTGGTGCCACAACACTGTAACCCCTCACAGTTACTCTTGGTAGGCGCAGGAACGAGCCCTGCTGTGAAATATTAGAGCAAAAAACTGTATTTACATGCCCCTGTTAAACAGGGGCAGAAAAATTGGGCCTTAGGCGGTGGTGGTGGTGGAGGTGGTGCCGCAACACTGTAAAGCCTCACAGATATTCTTGTTGAGCGCAGGAACGGGCCCTGCTGTGAAATATTAGATCAAAAATTTTAATTACGCGCCCCTGTTAAACAGGGGCAGAAGAATTGGGCCTTATGCCGCGTACACACGTACGTTTTTCTTGCCATTTTTTTTTACCGACGTTTTTCACGTCGTTTTTTTCATGCTTCCTCTCAAGCCTGTCTTGCGTACACATGATCATTTTAAAAAACGTTCAAGCAAAGCGCAGTGGCGTACACCACGTACGACAGCACTATAAAGGGGAAGTTTTATTCGGATGGCGCCACCCTTCATGTTAGTAAAGTTTGTTGAGCAACGATTCGCGCTTTTCAGCCTCGTGCTTTACAGTCCGTTACAGCGTGACAAATGTGCTATCTCCATTACGAAAGCTAGTTTTACCAGAACGAGCACTCCCGTCTCATACTTGATTCTGAGCATGCGCATTTTTTTCACGTCGTTAAACCATACACACTATCGTTTTTCACGTCGTTAAAAAAAATAGAGCATGTTCGAAATTTTTAATGGCCGTTTTTCACGTCGTTAAAAATGCTCTGGAGCATACACACGATCGGTTTTAATGGCCATTTTAAAAAATGGCATTTTTAACGGCATGAAAAACGATCGTGTGTATGGGGCATTAGGCAGTGGTGGTGGTGCCCTGAACCAAAAATATTCTTAGAAGCTATCATCATGAAGATTGAGGATGAATAGGATAGTCACTCAGCATAATAGGATAGTCATTCACCAAAGGCAGTCTTCAAGGGATCCCACATTCATAGAAAAATCAATTGGTTACATCAGCATCAGGTGCTTGGTAGCTGATGATCCAAGACTGATTCATTTTTATGAATGTGAGCCGATCAACAGAGTCTGTGGACATGCGCACTCTGTGATCGGTTACAAAGCCTCCAGCAGCACTGAATGTGCGTTCAGAAAGAGCGCAGGATGTAGGACAGGCCAGTAGCTCAATTGCATATTGTGCAAGCTCTGGCCAGTGGTCCATCCTCAAGACCCAGTAACCCAGTGGATGTTCTGTTCGAAAGGTCTCTAAGTCTGATTTTGGCCCTATATATTCCTGCGCCATGTAATTCAGAGGCTGGCGATGGTTACTGGAACCAATCAGACCTTGGCGATGCGGACTGAAGAATTGTCTAAAGGCATCGGTCACCCAGCCACCTTCTCTACTGCTCTTTCTTTGACTGAACAAAGCCTCAGCAACACGTTGTCCAGCACCAGGAAATGGTAACCTCCCAGGCTCTGGAAACGCATTGTACAAACCTTTCTGCAAGGCCACCCGAAGATGTTTCATCCTCTGCTCCCTCTGCGAAGGCAGGATGAGTTCTGCAACCTTACCCTTGTAACGTGGATCAAGAAGGGTTGCCAGCCAGTAATGGTCCCTCTCCTTGATACCACGAATCCTAGGGTCCTTGCGCAGGCTTTGCAGGATCAGGGAGGCTATGCAGTGTAAGTTGCAGAGGCATTCGATCCGGAGTCCTCTGGGTCACCAAGGATCACATGATCCACAATCACCTCCTCCCAGCCACGTACATCTCCATGGGTTTCTGGGGACTAAAAACGATCCCTTGAAAACTGATGCTGATTCTGAGTGTTATCCTCCACCTCCATGCTGACACAATCCTCCTCCTCCTCTTCCTGTGTGATCGGCGGGCCTGCAGGAATACTATCTGGATAAAGGGGGCCTTGAGAGGTAAGGAAGTCCTCCTCTTCCTCCCGCTGTTCTGCCTCAAGTGTCCTGTCCATTATTCCACAAAGCGTGTTCTCCAACAGGAAGACAAGAGGGATAGTATCACTGATGCATGCACTGTCACTGCTCACCATCCTCGTGGCCTCCTCAAATGGTGACAGGACAGTGCATGCATCCGTGATCAGTAGCCACTGGTGTGGCAAAAAAAAGCAAAGCTCCCCTGACCCAGTCCTGGTGCCATACTCACACAGGTACTTATTGATGGCCCTCTGCTGCGTGTGCAGCCGCTGCACCATTGCCAACGTTGAGTTCCACCTGGTGGGCATGTGACAAATGAGGCGGTTCTTGGGCAGGTTGCATTCCTTTTGAAGGTCAGCCAGCTGAGCACTGGCATTATATGACCGGCGGAAATGACCACAGAATTTCCTGGCCTGCCTCAGGAGATCCTGTAAGCCTGGGTACCTGCACAAGAACCGCTGCACCACCAAATTCAGGACGTGAGCCAAACAGGGAACATGGGTCAAGTGTCCCTGTCGGAGAGGAGGTTGGTGCCATTGTCACATACAACCATTCCTGGCTGAAGCTGGCGTGGCGTCAACCACCTCTGAGTCTGCCCCTGCAGAGCTGACAGAATCTCTGCCCCAGTGTGACTCCTGTCCCCTAAGCAGACCAACTCAAGCACTGCATGGCATCTTTTTGCCTGAGTGCTTGCGTAGCCCCTTGAACGCCTCCGGAGCACCACTGGTTCAGAGGACAAATCTGCAGAGGAAGAGGCCATGGAGGAAGAAGAGGAGGGGGAGGAGGAGAGAGCTGTGGCAGAATCACCACTACTAGCATTTTGGAGGCATGGTGGCGGAACAAGCTCCAACAATACTGTACCCTGTCCTGCATCCTTCCCAGCTGCCAGCAGAGTTACCCAGTGCGCCGGGAAAGAAAGGTAACGTCCCTGTCCATGCCTGCTGGACCATGAGTCAGTGGTAATATGCACCTAACTGCTGACCGCCCTGTCCAACGAGGCCAAGACATTGCCTTCCACATGCCGGTAGAGAGCCAGAATGGCCTTGCATGAAAAGAAATGGCGTTTGGGATCCTGCCACTGAGGTACCGCACATTCCACAAATTCACGAAAGGGGGCAGAGTCTACCAGCTGAAAAGGAAGCAGTTGCAGTGCTAGCAATTTAGCCAAACTAGCATTCAGACGCTGAGCATGTGGATGGCTGGGACCGAATTTCTTTTGACGGTTTAGCAACTGAGGTAGGGAAATTTGCCTGCTACAATCTGATGTTGGTGTAACGATAGCAGAGTGCCCGCAAGTACTTGGCACACCTAATTCTACACCTTCATTCTTCTCAGTGCAGGTTTCTGAGAGGACTGAAGGTATAGTGGGGTTGGAGATCCCAGCTGATGAGGAGCAAGGAGAGGTCTGCCTCATACTTTCATGTGGGTCTTTTAAGTACCCTTGCCAACGGACTGCATGTGAGGTCGACATATGTCTGGTAAAGCATGTGGTGCCCAAGCGGCTGCTGTTTTGGCCATGCTTGATACACTTCAGACATATGTTGCAAACAGCAACAGTGCGATCTGCTGCACACGTGTCAAAAAAGGCCCACACCAAAGAACTTTTAAAAATATGCGGGGAGTCAGCAGCGCCCTGCACATGCTTAGCTCTGCGGTGTGATGCAATAGGGTGGCTGCCCCTAAGCTGGCCCCTGGAGGGCATATTGCCTCGTTGGAGATGTGCCTCCTCCTCCTCCTCTTCTATCAGGCACCTACGCAGTCAGTGACCTCATCATCCCCTCCCTCCTCGTCACTGGAGCAAACTTGGCAGTATGCTGCAGCTGGGGGGACATGACTGCCAGTTTCTTGTCCTTCTTGGGCACCCCCTCTCTCTAGGCTCACGTTACTGCCTTCCTCAACCTGGGTACCATCATCGGAGCCTTCAAAACCCTGCGCATCCTCCTGCAGCATGTACCCGACACTGTGGTCGAACAGTTCGGGGGACTCTTCCGTGCATGATGGTGGGGCTAGGGAAGGAGTGACTGATGATGTGGAGCCGATGGAATAGGTCGCTTTGGCAGCTGCATTTGCAGGCAAACTACTCTGAGCCTGGGTGACAGAGGATGAGGAGGATGAGGACAGCTTTGTTATCCACTCCACCAACTCTTCTGCATGTTATGGCTCAATAACACGGCCAGCTGCAGAAAAAAAGGACAAGCGTGCCCCACGGCCACGTTCTGAGGATGAACCATGTCCACGACCAGCACCGTTGGTTGTAGACACAGAGCCTGCTTATTTTTAGTGGCCTGTGAGCGTCTGCCTCTCCTTGGTAGCCTTCCGGACATGCTGTAAATTTTGATTAGCAAAACACACCGCCTGAAGTTTATTAGAAAAAGTACACCAGGGGGGTGTGGCTTGGTGCGCAGAGCGGATGGCAGCAAATCACAGGAGCTCCGCCAAACCCTCGGCTCCTAAACAGCTAACGGCACCGACAACAGAGACGAACTATGAGCAGACTCACACGCCACAACTCCGGCAACAGACCGCGAGGTTCCGCTCCACTCTCGGGCTCCCAAGCATCCCGGACATCTTCAAATCACAATCCCAGTCCCGCCGCCAGAAGGCCAAAGCCAAGATGGCGAAGCCTCGTGGGGAGGATGATTTCAGTGAGGACTCCCAGTCTGCATACAAGGAGGAGGTAAGGGACAACCCCACACCCGATCACCCTGTCACACTCACTGCTATGATGCAGATAGCGGCGGACATAACGTGCACTTTTTCGTCCGAGATCACGGAGCCTAAGGCGGACATATTATCCTTATCAGAGAAGATGGAGGGGGTAGAGCACGCGGGCGCCAAGTGGGATAAAGCCATCTCACGCCTGGAGAGAGTCACAGACTCCCATTCAGCACACCTAATCGACATGAAACGCCAACTCGAGGATTTAGATAACAGGTGGAGACGGCATAACATTAGGGTGAGGGGTATCCCTGAATCAACCGAGCAAGGTAACATTCAGTCTGCACTACAGTATGTCTTCAATGAACTGTTAGAGCGCCAAACAGATACAACGATCGAATTCGAGAGAGCACACAAGGCCCTAAGAGCTAGACCGGCTGAAGAGGCTCCCCCCAGGGATATTATTTGTTGTTTACCCAATTTCAAACTGAAAGAAGATATCATGGCTAAAGCACGCAGCAATGCCCATATCACTTTCAATGACACAGAGATACCTATATTTCAGGACTTATCCCCCATAACCCTGAACAACAGGCACGCTCTGCACCCCCTGCTGGAGGTTCTCAGGAAGCAAAACATTCCATATAGGTGAAAATTTCCTTTTGCTCTAAATATGACATCCCAGGGCCGGCAATTGTACCTGCGCACCCCAAGTGATCTGAAGGAGTTTTGCTCAGAGCTTCAAATACCCCTTGTTGAACTACCTGACTGGTACAGAGAGTTTCGCAATCCACCAAAGACTCCCAGCACTCAGGGATCACCCTACTCCACACCAACTAAACTCCCCTGTAAGAAAGGAAAGTATCAGAAGCAGCACAATCCAGGGCCTAGCTCAACCTCAAAACGCTCTAATGCATCCAGGATGTTACACCCTGCTTTGGGCATAGACTGACGGGGGTTGGATGTGTGCTGAGAACATTTACTCATACATTCTTTGTTTCCTTTTTGTTGTTTCCTTTTTTTTTTGTTCCTCGCTTTTCAGCGGATTTGAACTGTCGGGCCTCGGTGGGTGGTGACTAAAGGGATCCTCAAGAGAGACTGTTCACCCGACCATGGTGGCACCCACCACAAGGGGATTCAACCTTATTGCCACCTCAAGAGCATAGAGAAGGGGATGCAAGCACTCTTTCAGCGCGTGAAGGTTGTGGGTGGGTCTCTGTTACCCCACTCACTCAAGGTACTGTATGACACTCCCCTTACCAGGAACATTATACAGCCCCGCTACCTTCACCTCTACCGCAGGATTTCACGCGTAACCTCCCTTACCATATGCTGCGGTGTGCTCGCTTTCTTATAGTGGACTGCTACAGCTGTGTGAAATGGTAAATTAGGGATGGCCCACAAGAACATGAAAAGGAAACCCTCTTCCTTGGGGGCACCCATCACAGGGTATGTTATCACTCCCTTGGAGGTGCAAAGGGCCCCCTTCCACTGCCCTCTCAACTGAACTGCCGTTTAAAACTTTTTTATTCCCTTTTATATATAATGGTATCATCATTATTGCTTTGGTGCATGATTTTATTTGCAACCTGTTCTTTAAGCTACAATTATGGCCGTATGGCTGAGTCTCATAGCTTTTATATTCCAAATGTTTTTGACCCCTCAGGGGGTATTGGTTGCCGTTTTCTTTATGCAAATTTATAAATTTAGATTTTTCAATAGGAGCTGGGGGAATGGGACAAGGCTCCTGACGTTTGTAGATTGACTTAGTTTTTTTAGGTTACTAGTTGTGGATGTGAACCGAACAATCCCTCCGGGTAAGCCTCCCATCTCCCCCAGAGTGGACACTGTGATATTGGCTCTTCAGTGACACTCCTTTATAAGGTGTTTTTGTGGACACTTTTATCACAGTTTCCCACTCGCTATTTGCACCTTGTGGTATTATTGCCTAGAGGTTAATTACTGAAATATTTGACCCCACTCCCTGTGTATCATTGAGTGAATTCACCTTTTCTATTATCTCTCCTACTTATTTCCTCCTATTTCCCCCCCCTTTTTTTGCACCTTTGACCTTTCCCTTACCATGATTTACTCCTCATTGGGTAACAACACAACTGTGATTTCACATAATGTCAGGGGTCTGAATGTACCACAAAAGAGAATCCAACTTCTACGCCACTTGGGGAAGAAGAAGCCAGCCTTCGTATATTTACAGGAAACACACTTTAGATCAAATTCTGTCCCAAAAATGACTGATGGTTATTTTACCAAAGCCTTCCACGCCACTAACCCGGCATCTAGGACTAAGGGTATATCTATATTGATTTGAAAGGATTCTGGATTCTTTTTGTCAGAGAGTGATTGATGAGTTGTCGTGGTTTGCTTCTGGATGTATAATCCTGGGTGGGGACTACAACATTCCTGGACCCCATACAGGATACCTCCAATGGCAGATCAGCAATTACTTATCGCATACTCAAAACAATTAAGGGAATGCTCAGCTCACTGACTTTGACGGACTCTTAGCGAGTGGCACATCCTCAGGGGAGAGACTTCACTTACTATTCAACGGTCCATAACAAATACTCCCCCATAGATTATATCTTTGTTTCACAGAGACTTAACTATTCTGTCAGATGCACACATATGGAAGCGGACGGTATCGGACCACGCACCTGTCTCAATGACCCTCCGACTGCAGGACATTCCCAAGAAACTTTGCAATTGGCAACTTAACTCGACTTTACTAACCGATTCCCTGATGCTGGAGACCATCTCGGACACTATAAAGACATATTTTAAGAAGAACACCACAGACGACGTATCACCCCTTACTATTTGGGAAGCGCACAAATGCGTGTTGAGAGGTAGACTAATACAATTAGCCATGAGAAAAAGGGGGGGACAGCGGGTATACTCAGTACCCAGGGATTTTTTGAAAACACGGTGCTTGATAGAGATAAACACAATTGTCAAAATCAATAAAAGATTAAATTTTATTACATGAAGCATAAAAACAATACACAAAATTATTAACCATCCTTCAAGATATGTAGGTCAGTTTTCAAAAAGATGCAATTCACTGCTTGATTTCCACTCAACTAGTTTCGCTCCCAGAAAAAGAAAGCTTCCGAAAAAGAGTTGGAAGCCCTGTGTGACAGGAGTGTCTGATGACTGGGTGGCTGGAGAATCTTGGATAAGTGCTGGTTATGAACAGAGGAAGCATTAACGGCGGACCTAGATCTGTTTGAGGACAGAGGGTTCGTCACACCCTGTTAGACAAGATTATGAAACTAGAGGCCCAACATAAAAAAAATTGGCGGCAATTACCTTGGCTGATGACCTTTTAACGGCCCGTAAAGAACTGCAGGCTAAGCTAGACCTACAGGCGAAACAGATTTTGTTCTTTAGACAGGGTTTTTTCTATGAGCATGGAAACAAAAGTGGCAAATATTTAGCAAGAGCATTGAGAGACATTCGCACTTCTAACACCATCACCCAGATTAAAAATAGAGAAAATAAATGAGTACATGCCACTGACCTAATAGCATCAGAATTTCAGAGTTTTTACACTAAACTCTATAATCTTCCACCTACCCACAAGCCTGCATCAGTTGAGAGTCCCAGAACTCAATTTATAGAACAATACTTGACACAGAGCGGTCTACCGCACTTATCGACCTCTGATGCTGAAGAAATTGACAGAAATTGACAGTCCCATTGACGTAACAGAGCTTTTACAGGCAAATAAAACCCTGAAATCCGGTAAAAGGCCAGGACCTGATGGTTTTTCAGCCATTTATTATTAAACCTTTTCGTCCCTACTAGCAAAACCCCTACTCAGTGCTATGAACTCCTTAAGTACAGCTACGGACTTCCCATCCTCCTTTAATATGGCACACATCACGGTAATTCCCAAACCCGGCACGGTTCCTAATGTCTGTTCTAGCTACAGACCAATTTCATTACTTAACCTGGACATAAAACTTTTGTCCAAAATCATTGCAACAAGATTATGCAGGTTTCTACCAGACATTATTGGCCCAGAACAAGTAGGTTTTATGTCGGGAAGGGAAGCCCGGGATAACGTTACTAAAGCCATAAATCTACTACATATACTTAAAGGAAGGACAGAAGAAGGCCTTCTCCTATCCACGGATGCGGAGAAGGCCTTCGATAGGGTTGCGTGGGACTTCATGTTCGCGGTGTGCAGACATATTGGGTTTAGATCCAATCTATTAACATGGATCTCTGCATTGTACCGAAATCCAACACCCAGGCTGAAAATTAATGGGACTCTGTCGCAGCCAGTACACATACGAAATGGCACCAGGCAGGGATGCCCCCCATCCCTGATCTTATTTATACTTACACTGGAACCATGCCTGTGCACCATTAACAGGAACCCATCGATCAAAGGCCTTGCGTTAGGGAATACACACCTCAAAATAGCCGCTTACACGGATGATCTACTATTTGTCCTTACTCAGCCCCATATTTTGATTCCTAATCTCTTAAAATAATTGTAATTGTTTGTGTACGTTTCCAATTTTAAAATCAATCTCCACAAGTCAGAGGCACTAAAGTTCTCTTCAAATCCCAAATCCCTACAAGAGACCAAATCCAATTGCCCCTTTAAATGGGTAGACTCAGCACTTAAACACTTGAGGATATGGCTTACACCTGACCTGTCAAACCTTTATTCACAAAATGTTCCCCCTATCCTCCTTAAGATCCAACAGGACTTACAGCTCTGGAACCTCAAACCATTTTCATGGTTTGGAAGGGCAGCCGTTGTGAAGATGACAACATTTCCAAGGGTCTTGTACTTATTCCATAGCCTACCTATTCTAATACCGAAAATATTATTTTCCCAACTGAACGCAACATTGAGAGATTTCATTTGGGCGGGGAAGAAACCATGAATTATCCTGTCTACCTTGACCAGTCCTAAGTCAGAAGGAGGTATTAATTTACCAAACTTTAATCATTATTATTATGCAACCCACTTGACACGAATACTGGACTGGAACTGCCATGCCCTTTCCAAAGACTGGGTAGGACTCGAGGGCCTACAGGCCGATATACCTCTGAGATTTCTGCCATGGATATCTAAAAGAGCATGCCCCACTACACTAACGCTTCATCCAACCATAGGACCGACATTAAATAATTTCCAAATAGTCGCACAAAACTATAACTTAGCCTCCACTCCTGGTCCTTTGACGCCACTGGTCCATAATACGGACTTTGCGCAGGGTCACACCACCATATCCTTCCCTCACAGAGAGGACTCAACACCTTTGACGGTCTCTCACTGTGTAGACGGGGGCAAACTCAATACCTATGACAAACTACGGACTGAGTTACAAGCAAAGCACTTTACATATTGGCAATACAGACAGCTACATGACTATGTGCTTTGCTCAGACAACAGACATCACTTTCTGCGGGAGACGACTTTTTTTGAACAACAATGTCTAACTGGAAACCCAGTTGGAAAAGCAACCTCTCTGATGTATAACTGGTTGCAATCAAATAAACACAGGGTGCCTGACAAACATAAGAAAGACTGGGAAACAGTTTTTAAGAAAACCTTAACGGACGAACAATGGACCAACGCCTGTATTTTAGCACACAAATGCTCTATCAGTTTTAGTATACAAGAGACATCATATAAGATACTGACGAGTGATGAATTGGTATTTTACGCTAAACTGCATGCATGGTATCCAGACACATCAGATGTCTGCTGGCGCTGCGGCTCCGACAAAGGTACCATGCTGCATATCTGGTGGGATTGTCCTCTCTTGCGTAGTTTCTGGGATGATGTCTTTACTCAGATCCACTCCATTACGGAGACAAAACTGAACCTCACTCCCAGGGGAGGGCTGGCAGCCTTAAGCCTGGGGGGAAAGTCCAGTCAAGTGGCCCTATGAATCATCGAATCGGCTCACCATCCATCTACACCACATTGTCCGCGCAGAGAGAGAGGGAGGGAAACTGCTCCACATTGCCACAGAGAGAGAGAGAGAGAGAGACTGCTTGACACTGCCTGCACAGAGAGAGAGACTGCTTGACACTGCCTGCACAGAAAGAGAGACCGCTTGACACTGCCTGCACAGAGAGAGAGAGAGATCGTTTGACACTGCCTGCACAGAGAGAGAGAGACCGCTTGACACTGCCTTCACAGAGAGAGAGAGATCGCTTGACACTGCCTGCACAGAGAGGTGGTCACTTTCTGTGGGGGCAAAGTGAAGCTGTCACTCTCTGTGGGGGAAATCATTGTGGAGCAGTCTCTCAGAGAGAGACTGCATGATTACCCCAAGAAAGACTGAGAAAAAGAGCTTGCACATTCCCCACACCCAGTACACAGACCAATGAGACTGCAGAAAGATGAAGACTAAAAACTGTGCTGCCACACTAAGCGCTACCTCTGGAGTCTGGAGTTTCTCTGGTGAGCGAGCACCACGCCACTGGGCAAGCTAAGAAAGCAGAGTAGCCGAGCGTCACAGTAAGCGCAGCAGGCTAAACATGCAAGTCCTGCTGTCTCCCCGGCATGACCACAAGATTCTCCAGGCTGCAGGCTCCTCCTGTGTCAATTGCAGGTAGTGAGAAAAGCACATGCAGGCGTATGCTGGTGCCCTGGCCAGTTTAAGAGCATTGTGGTCCTGCAGTGGACCAGGTTCAGGAGTGGCAGGGATATGAGGTAAGTAATGTCATATCCCAGCTCTCCTTTTAATGGCCCCCCTCCTGTGTTTCCAGGAGCCTGTCCTGGCTTGTGCCCAGGCTTGGCCACAGCCCCACAGGTGTAATGCTAGGGAAGCCTGGAATTTGATTTACCAAGCTTCCATAAGAGCCGTGTGTCGATGTGTGCTCAAAGTTTTCAAGTCATCAGAATACAGCGATAGCAGCCAGCAGTGATCGCCAAAAAAAAGAGACACGCTTGTTGTACTGAAGTCAGTTGATAGATCGAATTCTATACAACCAGTCTGCACATAGATTGAAATTTCTGCTGAACCGGTAGAATTTCAATCTGTCTATGGTGGCCTAAGTCCACCAGTCTCTGGGTTTAATAATATCCTCAAATCTTCTGAAAGGAGTGCTCCACCTAGGTGTAGAAATTCACTTTGAACTTCACCTTATTTCCAGAACTCTCTTTAGGGTACTTTCACACTGAAGGCGCTTTACAGGCATTTTCACGCTAAAAATAGTGCCTATAAACTGCCTCTCATGCCACCCCAGTGTGAGCGCCTGAGTGCTTTCACATTGGAGCGGTGCGCTTGCAGGGCGTTCTGAAAAGTCCTGCTAGCAGCATCTTTGTGGCGGTTTGGGATGGCTGTATACACCACTACCAAACCGTCCTGCCCATTGAAATGAATGCAGCATGGGCGGTTTTTAACCCGACGGTAAAGCGCCGCTAAAACTACCATCGCTTTACCGCTACCACCCCAGTGTGAAAGTACCCTTAGGTATTAGATGTGCAGACAAGAAGGTGAGAGCACATCTAATACTTACAGAGAGTAATGGAAATATGGAGTTCAAAGTGAACCATGCCATTACCTGGAGGGATTGGCATTTAGGGTGTAGACCCCTTTTACACTGAGCCGCCCATAGGGTCGGCAAGAAAAACATTTTTACCGCCAATGCTAAGGGCGGATTTGCGGTGCATTTTGGCCACTAGCGGGGCGCTTTTAACCCCCGCTAGCGGCCGAGAAAGGGTTAAAACCGCCCGCAATGCGCTGCTGAATTGATTTCAATGGGCAGGAGCGGTGGAGGAGCGGTAAACACACCACTCCTTTACCGCTCCAAAGATGCGGCTAGCAGGACTTTATTTACCATCCTGCTAGCGCAACGCTCCAGTGTGAGAGCCCTCGGGCTTTCACACTGCAGTGAATGTAACAGCTGTTTAAGGGCGGTTTGCAGGAGCTATTTTTTAACGCTATAGCGCCTGCAAAACGCTTCAGTGTGAAAGGGGTCTAAAACAGGCAGGAAGGAAATGTAATATCAACTCACTGCCTGTCAAATGCCTCTGAAAAGTGACCTGAGCATGGATCACTTTTCAGAGGAGTGGCAGTCCCTGCTGCAAGTGAATACAAGCCTTTGGGCTCACACTGGTGTGCTGCGGGTTTTCTTAGCTGCAGCCCCTTAGACTTTTAGGTTGCACATTTTTGCTGCATTTTCTGAAAGTGCACAAAAGATGCAGCCTGCAGGACATTTTGTGCACTTTAACCACTTCAATACCAGGGGGCACTTATCACCTTCCTGTACAAGCCAATTTTGAGCTTTCAGCGCTGTCGCAATTTGAATGACAATTGCGCGGTCATGCAACACTGTACCCAAACAATTTTTTTATAATTTTGTTCCCACAAATAGAGCTTTCTTTTGGTGGTATTTGATCACCTCTGCGATTTTTTTTTTTTGCACAACAAATAAAAAAAGAGCAAAAATTTTGAAAAAAACTAAGTTTTTCTTTGTTTCTGTTAATTTTTTTGTAAATAAGTACCTTTTTTACTTCAATGACGGGCACTGATAAGGCAGCACTGACGGGCACTGATAAGGTGACACTGATGGGCACCGATGAGGTGGCACCAATGAGGTGGCACTGATGGTCACTGATGATGGGCACTGATAGGCGGCACTGATGGGCACTGATAGGCGGCACTGATGGGCACTGATATGTGGCACTGGTATGCGGCACTGATGGGCACTCATAGGCGGCACTGATAGGCACTCATAGGCGGCACTGATGGGCACTTATAGGCGGCACTGATGGATACTTATGGGTGGCACTGATAGGTGGCACGGACGGGCACTGATAGGTGGGCACTTATGGGCACAGATGGGCATGGATGGGCACTGATAGGTGGCACTGATGGACACTGGTAGGTGGCACTGATGACACTGGTGGCTGGTATTGCTGGCCATCACACAGTGTGGTCGGGCCATGATGGTGCCAGTCAGTGCCCATTGTTGTGTATGTTTTTGTGCATGTGGATGGCCATGGGGGACTTACCTGGCCATCCACATGCTTGGTGCTTCCCTGGTGGTCCTGGGCGGCATCCTGGTGGTCCAGTGTGGTTATCCGAGGGGGGGCTGTGCTGATAAACAATCAGCGCGAACCCCCCCTGTCAGGAGAGCCACCGATCGGCTCTCCTCTACTCGTGTCTGTCAGACGCGAGTGAGGAAGAGCCGATCAACGGCTCTTCCTGTTTACATTGTGATCAGCCATGATTGGACACGGCTGATCACGTGGTAAAAAGCCTCCGCCGGAGGCTCTTTACCTAGATCAGTGTAGCAGTGTGTCAGACTGACACACAGCTCCACCGATCGCCGCAATGCGCCCCCCCCCCGGGCGCGCGGCGGCTGTTATCCTGCAGGACGTCATATGACGTCCAGTGTGGATAACAGAACCACTTCCCGGACGTCAATATGCTATCGACTGGGCGGGAAGTGGTTAAGAACATGCAGTAAAAATGTGCAACCTCTATGGAACCAGGGGCAGCATGCAGGAAGACTGCCAGTACACCACCACTGAAGTCAAACAGCAGCATGCCAGTGTGAGCCCACATTATAACATCTAGGAGGGCAAGGTAGTGTCACATGCTGCTAGAAAAAAAATCTTTAGCTGCAGAGAGGGGGAGGGAGGAGAAGTTCACTTACTTGTATGGTCCCAGCCTCCAGGAGACTCACTGCCTTCGAGCCGACTGTTCAGATTGAACTTCCCCGCCCACACATCGTCTTCTCAGACAGTACACTGGCTGTCTGGAGTGTGGGCGGGGAAACAGAGCAGGTCCAGCTTCTGCCAGCCATTCATGTGGAGGAGGGAGGGGCTGGACGGGGCTGTGCTGTGCTCTGTAACACAGACTGTCAGCTCAGCTCAGCCCTCTGACAAAGACATCGCTGGCTCACAGTACTTAATGAAGCTTCCGCACTCGGCCAGCTCAAGAACTGCGCATGTGCGGTTCTGACCTGGTGATACAGCGGCCTTTGCACAGCCTATCAAAGCAGCCCAGGGGGAACTTGCATGCCTGCCCCCCGCCCCAGCCCTCCCCTGCTCACTCCTGAGTGTTGCCTATTGAATATCTCAAATTACTCATTGAGCAAATACAAAAAATCAGTAGTGCGCCACATGCTGAATGCGGCGAAAGCCATCATCCCTAGACACTGGAAAACATTGCCTACACCCACGGTTACAGAATGATTTTCTGCCATAGATGCACTTTATGAAATGGAAGAAACAGTGGCTATGGCATCCGAAAATACTGACAAATTTCATAAACTCTGGAAATCTTGGTTTCTCTTTAAATACTCTGATTCTGCTACTATGATGCAAAACGGCTGATGGAGGGTTAGACCCTGATTCTCTAACCCCAATTCCTGATTTTTGACTTCCACAGGTTTTAGTGGTGGGCTTCCTTACATTAAACACGCACACATTCTGGAAACACAGTTGTTGATGGGTTTGGGGATACTCCCTGAAAGAGGTTGCAGCCTTAAACCAACAGATAGAATACCCATATATGTGAAAGCTAATATAATTCACACTTCTCCTTTCCCCCCAACCCCCCGTTGTTTTTTTTTTTTTTCTTCTCTTCTCCACCTCCCCCCCCCCTCTCGCTGTTCTCTCTATGTGTTTTAATATATCTTTGTCAATATTTTCTTAGGAACAGTCCAATAGGGCTTCAGATTACAGATAATCAGGGCTTTTTTTTAGCGATGAACGTGGGGGAACGCAGTTCCGGCACCTTTAACACTGAATGTATATAATGGCAAACCCCTAATGGCTGGGGTGTGCTGGAGGGTCTATTAATACTGGCTGCTGGGGAAACTATTGTTGCTGGAGGGGATATATTTTTGTGTGGCAGTCTATTGTTGCTGGTGGGGATCTATTATTTTGGAAGAGATCTACTGTTGAGGGAGGGGTCTTTTGTTTGCTGGTTGCTGGAGAGTCAATTGATGCTGCCTGCTGGGAGATCTGTTGTTGCTGCTGGGGTGGTATTTTGCCTGGGTGTACATTATTGCTGGGGGGTCTATTGTTTCTGGGTGAATCTATTGTTGTTGGGGGGGGGTCTATTGCTGCTGGCTGGGGGGGATCTATTTAGTACTTTTCTTGTTATCATTAACAAATTCCATACAATTTACTTACCAACACAAAATTATACTTGGCTCTGTATTCTCTAAGAGGGGCACTACTGGGAGGTGGGTAGGCGGTGGAACCAAGGAACAGTGCTCAGAGGTGGGTAGGTGGCAGAGACAAGAAGTGACTCAGAAGGGGAGAGTTCCTGCACCTATTCTCTGAGAAAAAAAATCCCTGCAGATAATTATATTGCAAAGAGTAGTTCACGTCTAGATTTATTACCTGGGAGGCACGCATGATCAGAAACTGTACAAATTATTTGATGTTTTGTAAACACAACAAACATTGATGTATCGTGTGGCACCCGGGTCAACTGTTTTCATTGTATGGCTGTTATATATGCATTGTCTCAATAAAAACTTTAATGGAAAAAAAAAGGAAAAGTACACCAGGAATGGCCCGCAGTCAGATATAGGATTGGCTAGACTGGAATGCAGTGGATATATATATGTAGGAGACTGTATATATATATTTAATGCACTGCAGCTCACTGAATCACCTGCCTGCTTGAAAGTATATTAGAAAACGTACACCAGGAACAGCCTGCGGTCAGATCTCGCTACACTGAATGCAGGATATATATATATATATATATATATATATATATATATATATATATACACATACATATATATATATATATATATATATATATATACACACACACAAGACTGACTGTATATATATACTAAATACACTGCAGCTAACTGAATAACCTGCCTGCTCAATCTAAATGACACACTCTCTCGGTCCACGCCAGCAACACACTACACAGGGCCGACGTGCAGGCGGTCTTATATAGTGTGGGGCGTGGACTTAGTCCCCCTGAGCCATAACTGTCCAAAGGCCAATTATGGCTCTCTTTGCTGACAGCGCTGGGATTGGCCAAAGGATGGTCATAGTGCATGCTTGGCCAATCAGACAGCAATGCAGTGCGATCTCGCAGTGCATTATGGGGCGTGACGCGCTGCTCAAATTTAGCGCGAACGCCCCATAATGTTCGTTTTTCGACGAACGGTCGAATAGCCAATGTTCGAGACAAACTCATGTTCGACCCGAACATAAAACTCACCCCTACCACCAAACAGCTGGCTGGCTGTTGAAAGTCACAGTTACTACTGGGCATGTGCATATCATCATAGGCTCTTGTTGGGGCTGGGATTAAATACTTCCCGTGAGTTGCCCCTCTGCCACGGGAACCTCTACTTTAAAGGATGTTGTTGGGCAATCTTTGCTCCCTTTTCCGCACAGTTCCTGGAAATGTGGCCTAACCATCCGCACTGCCAGCACCTGCGATCTGTATCCGGGTCTGGTGGCGTGTAGCACTAGGTTGGGTAGAACCGCTCCAAGTAGCTGACATTTCCTGTTTAAGGGAGGTCCCGGAATCAGCTAGGTTCTTTTACAATTCTTTCTATTGAGGACAACACAGCTGCTGGGTTTGTTGAGGGGCATGGAGCAGTCGCTTCCTCAAGCTCTAATGGCCACCCAACTCCACGAGTGGAGGTAACCTGGCTTCTGGCAATAGCCTGTTCATGTTCCAGCTCCTCCTATTCTCTCTCAATGGCCTCTTTCAGGATAACGGCAAATTTTACTATGTCATCAACCCTCACTCTATCCCTTAAGGCTCTCTTTAACCACTTCCCTACCCAGCCATAGTCAAATGACGTCCACAGATGGGATCTCCCATCCTGAGTGGACGTCATATGACGTCCTGGGCTTTGTGGGGGGATATCTGAATAATGGGTGCAGCTAGAGGCATCATTCAGATATCCTTTTGTTCTGCCGGCGATTCTGTGCGCCATAAGAATGATCATAGCGGCAGTTCTTATAGGCGCCGCCATCCGGTGCTTCTCTGGGCTCTCCCGTATGACCGTTGGAGGCCCGGAGAATGAATCGTACGGCCCCGGAGGTGAACCATAGAGATGACTGGTGACCAGATGGTCACCAGTCATCTCTATGACCGTCGGAAGCCTGGATGACGTCACGCCCGGGTCCTCAGATGTAAACAAAGCCGCCATTGCAGCTAGTAAACATGAGATCAGTGAAATTTTTTTCACAATCTCATGCTTTCCAGCCTGGAGGAGAGATGTGGGGGGGGAGGGGGAGGTCTTATTGACCCTGCATCTCTCAATAAAGAGGACCTGTCACACACCATTCCTATTACAAGGGATGTTTACATTCCTTGTAATAGGAATAAAAGTGATTAAAAAAAAAAAATTTAAAGTGTAAAAAAAAAAAAATTAAGTAAAAAAATTTTTTTTATAAAAATTAAAACGCCCCTGTACCCGGTAGCTCGCAATCAGAAGCGAACACACACGTAAGTCCCGCCCACATATGTAAACGCCGTTCAAACCACATATGTGAGGTATCGCCACATGTGTTAGAGCGCGTGCAACAATTCTAGCACTAGACCTCCTCTGTATCTCTAACCTGGTAACCTGTAAAAAAATTAAAGCGTTGCCTATGGAGATTTTTAAGTACCGAAGTTTGGCGCCATTCCATGAGTGTGCGCAATTTTTAAGCGTGACATGTTAGGTATCTATTTACTCGGCGTAACATCATCTTTCATATTTTACAAACAAATTGGGCTAACTTTACTGTTTTGTTATTTTTTAATTCATGAAACCATTTTTTTACCCAAAAAAGGCGTTTGAAAAATTATTGCGCAAATACCGTGCAAGAAAAAAAGTTGCAACGACCGTCATTTTATTCCCTAGGGTGTCTGCTAAAAAAAACATTTATAATGTTTGGGGGTTCTGAGTAATTTTCAAGCAAAAGAATGATGATTTGTACATGTAGGAGAGAAGTGCCAGAATAGGCCCGGTATGGAGGTGGTAAAAAAAGCCCCGGTGTTGAAGTGGTTAATGAAGAGGACCAGACACCGAAGAGAAACTGGTCCCGGATCAGTTGATCAGGGTTAGATGCTCCTGTTCCAGTGGGTGCCATTTGTTTCTCCAGCTGGCACCAGATTTCCTGCAGGGCAACAGCATATTGAGACATAGTCTGTTGGTCATGCTGGCTCTGAGTATATAATCTCCTCTGGAGTTCAGCTATAGGAGTACTCTGACCATGAATGAATGAATGAATGACTTGTATAGCGCTACACATGCGAACTGATTCGCCTCTAGGCGCTTTTTGCAGCCAGTGTCTGCTTGGCTGGTGTGGTCATTTTACCCTGTAGGATCTCGAAACACTGGGGACACACAGTCGTACACACATATATACTGGGCCAATTTCCAATTAACCTAACAGCATGTCTTTGGAGTGTGGGAGGAAACCAGAGTACCCAGAAGAAACCCCCCGAAGACACAGGGAGAACATGCAAACTCCAGGAAGATGGTGTCATGGTCGGGATTCGAACCAGCGACCCTTTTGCTGCTAGGATGAAAGTGCTAACCACTACACCACTGTGCTGCCCTACCATACAAGCTCTCCAGACGAACCACAATAGCTGTCCTGCTGTCTCTGTCCTTTTCTGGCAGAACCATCACAGCCCAGCAGGCTTCACCTTCTAGTGCATTAATAGCCAAATCTGCAATGTGCTTAGCGGGTATTTGGAACAAGCGGGCTGAGCTGTCCAATCTCTCCACCCAGTCTGCCAGGGAGATATTTGTGCCATTAAATTTAGGGATCAGTGCCAGAGCTACTCCATAAGGTGCCATGGTTAACCCTCTAGCCACTCTAGCCGCCATGGATGATGGTTCTGACATCCTGCCGACTGCGCCAAAATGTAAGCTGGGGAATTAGCGTGGCTGTATTATAGAGGGAAACACACTGCGTGGTATTGTAAATGAAGTAACTTTAATTGCCGGATAAGCAGCAGTGAAAAATTATCTTTACAAAAGTGGAGTAAACAGTTCTCTTGTTAGTATATAAGGCACAGATTCACAGTCCGTTCATCAAAGATACAGAATGCAGCTCAGTAAACTGGCACTGTAGCTATTATTCCTCTCCTCAGGCACATCAGTGATATACAAGGCACATATTGATTACTTGTAAGGATGGGCTCGAGCGTGTTCGCAACCCTACGTGCCTGAGCCCGCCAGGAAGCTGACACTGCTCAGTGCTAATCACAGGCAGTTAGTGGGCTCGGGCACGTGGGGTTGCGAGCACGCCTGAGCCCATCCTTAATTACTTGCCATAGGCCGGTGTCCATAAGCAGGTTCCACCGATGCACCAGAGATGATTTAACAGTAGGGATGAGCCGAACACCAGAACCTTCGAACAGACCGAAAGTTTGCACGAACTTTAGAACCCTATTAAATACAATGGACTCGAACCTTTGAAATGTAAAGTGCTAATTGTGACGCCTAATATGCATGTTATTGTCCTAAAAAGGGTTTGGGGACCCGGACATGTGTAGCGGGTACCTGAATTTAGGGGAAGCATCTGGGTGGTAGTGTAACCCAGATGCCCTGATTGTTAGGGAATTCAAGGTTCCCTTTGTGGGTCTTGGAGGACTCTGGTGGTGTGAGGTTCCCGCCGGCCTACAGGTGGCATTGTCGCCCTGGGCCGGGGCTGGGCTCGCACCGCAAGACTGTGCCTTTTTGTCCTCCCCTGGAGCTGGTACAGCGGGGCGGGGAACCCGCTGTGGCGCAAAAGGAGAGGAGATAAAAGGGGCGGATGCCCTTACCACGGGGTTAGAGTTCGGAGTGGAGTCGGAGGACTCGGCCGCACCCAGGCACCTTCAGCTTGGGTGCTGGCGTTCCGGTGTTCCAGGCCTAGGTGCCCTTGACCTAGCCGGAGCGGAGATGGAGTCCATCTCAGGCACCTTTAGCCTGGGGTGAGGTACTATGGCGGATGCCTGGGGCTCAGTACCTTCGAATGAGTTCCGCGAGGGTGGAGGAATCCGAGGGGGCCCTAACTCCTTGGGTGCCCGTGTCTGAGTTCGTGAGGACTGGTGTGCGGTAACTTCTCTGGAGAGTCCGGCGCAGCATCGCTGGTGACAGAGAGGCCTCCATTTTCTCCCTTGGACGAATTTCCTTCCCCTGACAGGGGCAGAGCGAGCGAAGGTAATTCACGTTCTACATCACCTAGTCAGTGGCAGTGACTATTCACCACTAGTGACACCACAGTGGTTAGCAGCAGAAGGGAAAGGACTGTGCCTCGATCTGTCCCCGTTATCACTCAGTAAAGAAGCTGTATGTTTGTGCGCTAAGAAGAATAAAACTGAGTTGGACCTATTCACTGTGTGGAACTCTGGTTACTAGGAGCAAAGGAGTCAGGGACGAAGTACTGGACTTGACTCTAGGACACCTACACAAAACCCAATCTTCTGGCCTTCACCTCTTAGCTATGGAGGACATGGGCCGTGGTGTATCTCATCCCTCCCCCAGCACTGAGACCCCTAGACGAAGAAAGACAAGCCGAGTATGAGAAGGGGAGAGAGGGGTGAGGCCGCTACACATGTATCAATGTAAAAATAATTTTTTTAAACAGTCGTTTTTTTCAGTGATTTTAATGATGCATAAAGTGAAAAAAAACTGAAATATTCCTTTAAATATCGTACCTGGGGGGTGTCTATAGTATGCCTGTGAAGCGGCACATGTTTCCGTGTTTAGAACTGTCCCTGCACAAAATGTCATTTCTAAAGGAAAAAAAGCCATTGCCACTGCTTGCGGCTTTAATGTAATTTCTGGTCCCGGTAATATGGATGAAAATCTTTGAGAAAAATGGCATGTGTACCCTCCCCACCCCACTACCAGCCCCTTTGGGTCTTGTATGGATATTAAGGGGAACCCCGCACACAAAATAAAGAAGGCCCTATATACTCTGAACAGCCGTATACAGGCGGTGCATACAAGACAGGGACTGTAGGTTTGTTCTTATGTAGAATCTGTTTGTAATTTTGAACAGGTACATTGTTTAAGTGTAGCTCCAGACAAAAAATCTATTTTTAAGCTTTTTGGAAAACATAGGTAAGGGTTATCACCCCTGTAACATTTGTTTTGCTGTCTGTGCCCCTGTTCAGAACATTTCACCTCACTTTCCGTCCCAATGACAAATGTTTTTTTGGAAAATTTGTTTTTTTTTATTGAAACAAGGATTGGTGATAAAGCATCAGAAGAGAGGAGACACCTTTTTCCCATATTAACTCTTACAGGAGAGAATTTCCCTTCCTAGGGGTAGATTTCCTTTCACTTCCTGTTGTCTCCATCTGTTTGCAAGTAGGAGTCGTTTGTAGGTTGGATGTTTGAAAGTAGGGGCCTGCCGTATATACTCTGCTGAAATTTGCCCCTTAGGTGTCGGTGTTGCCACAACACTGTGAGCCCTCACAGTTACTCTTGGTGGGCGCATGAATGAGCCCTGCTGTGAACTATTATATCAGGAATTGTAATTACATGCCCCTGTTGAACAGTGGTAGGAAAAATTGGGCCTTTGGTGGTGGTGCCACAACACTGTAAGCCCTCACAGTTACTCTTGGTGGGTGCAGCAATGGGCCCTGCTGTAAATTATTAGATCAAGAATTGTAATTACATGCCCCTGTTGAACAGGGGCAGAAAAATTGGGCCTTAGGCACTGATGCCACAACACTGCAACCCCTCACAGATACTGTACTTGGAGCACAGCAATGAGCCCTGTTGCAAAGTATTGCATCAAAAATTGTAATTACACGCCCCTGTTAAACAGGGGCTGAAAAATTGGGCCTTAGCCACTGGTGGCGGTGCCCAGAACCAAAAATTTTCTTTCAAGCTATCAGCATGATCATTGAGGAGGAAGAGGATAGCCACTCAGCATAACAGTATTGTCACTCAGCATCAGCATAGGCAGTCTTGAAGGGATCTGACATTTCAAAGAAAATTATTCTGTTACATCAGCATCAGGTGCCTGGTAGCTGGTGGTGATCCAAGACTGATTCATTTTTATGAAGGTCAGTCGATCGATCAAGCCGGTTGACAGGCGCACCCTGTGATCGGTTACAAAGCCTCCAGCAGCACTGAATGTGCGTTCCGAAAGAACACTGGATGCAGGACAGGCCAGTAGCTCAATTGCATACTGTGCAAGCTCTGGCCAGTGATCCATCCTCAAGACCCAGTAATCCAGAGGATTTTCAGTGGGAAAGGTGTCCAAGTCTGATCTTGCCCCTAGGTATTGTAGTGATCTCATATATATATTCCACCGATGACCCAATACTTAGGTTATTAAGATGATGTATATAAGTAGTGATCCGCAGCAAACGCCCAAGTTCTCCAGAGGATGCGCTTTAATAGACTTTCCAATACAGAACAAAGTCCAATACTGATGACAACGGACCCAACAGAGTATATTCTAGACCTGTGCTTTCATATTCCTACAGAATATATCCTGTGCCTCCATCCTTCATGATCATGCAGGAATACATATGACTAGCCTGAATATTAGCTTTATATATCTTATCTATTGAATGACTGAGCAATTTGATTGGCTGTCTTTGATCCACACTCTGTCATTCAGGATGACAGAGAATGACCCCCAACCTAGCCGGAGACGGCCACAGCCATTATTTGCATTCTTGTATAATAACATCAACAAGCTGTCTTTTGACATATGCAACTAGATTACGGAGACGGAAGGTTGCCTGAATACCGCCCTGATGTGTAAAGATAGACTCGTCCTGGATTCTTGCATATTGACTAGTGATGAGCCGAACACCCCCGGGTTCGGTTCGCACCAGAACCCGCGAACGGACCGAAAGTTCGCACGAACATTAGAACCCTATTAAATACAATGGATGCGAACGTTCGGATTCTAAAGTGCTAATTATAACGACTATTATGCATGTTATTGTCCTAAAAAGGGTTTGGGAACCCGGGTTGTGCACCAGGGGACATGTATCAATGCAAAAAGAAGTTTTAAAAACGGTCGTTTTTCGGGAGCAGTCATTTTAATGATGCATAAAGTGAAAAAAAAAAGTCAAATATTCCTTTAAATATCGTACCTGGGGGGTGTCTAAAGTATGCCTGTGAAGTGCCACGTGTTTCCCGTGTTTAGAACTGTCCCTGCACAAAATGACACTTCTAAAGGAAAAAAAAGCCATTTAAAACTGCTTGCGGCTTTAATGTAATGTCTGGTCCCGGTAATATGGATGAAAATCTTTAAGAAAAATGGCATAGCTACCCCATGACCCCCCCCCCTACCCCAGCCCATTACCAGCCCCTTTGGGTCTTGTATGGATATTAAGGGGAACCCCGCACATAAAATAAAAAAGGCCCTATATACTCTGAACAGCCGTATACAGGCGGTGCATACAAGACAGGGACTGTAGGTTTGTTCTTATGTAGAATCTGTTTGTAATTTTGAACAGGTACATTGTTTAAGTGTAGCTCCAGCCCAAAAATCTATTTTTAAACTTTTTGGAAAACATAGGTAAGGGTTATCACCCCTGTAACATTTGTTTTGCTGTCTGTGCCCCTGTTCAGAACATTTCACCTCACTTTCCGTCCCAATGACAACTGTTTTTGAAATGTGGTGTTTTTCTTGAAACAAGGATTGCTGATAAAGCATCAGTACAGAGGAGACACCTTTCTCCCATATTAATTCTTACAGGAGAGAATTTTCCTTCCTAGGGGTAGATTTCCTCTCACTTCCTGTTGTCTTCTTGCGTTTGCAAGTAGGAGTCGTTTGTAAGTTGGATGTTTGAAAGTAGGGACCTGCCGTATATACTCTGCAGAAATAGGCCCCTTAGTTGTTGGTGTTGGCACAACACTGTAAGCACTCACAGTTACTCTTGGTGGGTGCTGGAACGCCCTGCTGTCAACTATTATATCAGGAATTGTAATTACATATAATTGTTGAACAGTGGTAGTAAAAATTGGGCCTTTGATGGTGGTGCTGGTGCCACAACACTGTAAGCCCTGACAGTTACTCTTGGTGGGTGCAGCAATGGGCCCTGCTGTGAATTATTAGATCAAGAATTGTAATTACATGCCCTTTTGAACAGGGGCTGAAAAATTGGGCCTTTCGTGGTGGTGGTGGTGGTGGCGTTGCCACAACACTGTAAGCCCTCAGAGTTACTCTTGGTGGGTGCAGCAATGGGCCCTGCTGTGAATTATTAGATCAAGAATTGTAATTACATGCCCCTTTTGAACAGGGGCTGAAAAATTGGGCCTTTCGTGGTGGTGGTGGTGGTGGCGTTGCCACAACACTGTAAGCCCTCAGAGTTACTCTTGGTGGGTGCAGCAATGGGCCCTGCTGTGAATTATTAGATCAAGAATTGTAATTACATGCCCCTTTTGAACAGGGGCTGAAAAATTGGGCCTTTCGTGGTGGTGGTGGTGGTGGCGTTGCCACAACACTGTAAGCCCTCAGAGTTACTCTTGGTGGGTGCAGCAATGGGCCCTGCTGTGAATTATTAGATCAAGAATTGTAATTACATGCCCCTTTTGAACAGGGGCTGAAAAATTGGGCCTTTCGTGGTGGTGGTGGTGGTGGCGTTGCCACAACACTGTAAGCCCTCAGAGTTACTCTTGGTGGGTGCAGGAATGGGCCCTGCTGTGAATTATTAGATCAAGAATTGTAATTACATGCCCCTTTTGAACAGGGGCTGAAAAATTGGGCCTTTCGTGGTGGTGGTGGTGGTGGCGTTGCCACAACACTGTAAGCCCTCAGAGTTACTCTTGGTGGGTGCAGCAATGGGCCCTGCTGTGAATTATTAGATCAAGAATTGTAATTACATGCCCCTTTTGAACAGGGGCTGAAAAATTGGGCCTTTCGTGGTGGTGGTGGTGGTGGCGTTGCCACAACACTGTAAGCCCTCAGAGTTACTCTTGGTGGGTGCAGCAATGGGCCCTGCTGTGAATTATTAGATCAAGAATTGTAATTACATGCCACTTTTGAACAGGGGCTGAAAAATTGGGCCTTTCGTGGTGGTGGTGGTGGTGGCGTTGCCACAACACTGTAAGCCCACAGAGTTACTCTTGGTGGGTGCAGCAATGGGCCCTGCTGTGAATTATTAGATCAAGAATTGTAATTGCATGCCCCTGTTGAACAGGGGCTGAAAAATTGGGCCTTAGGCACTGGTGGCACAACACTACAACCCCTCACAGATACTGTACTTGGAGCACAGCAATGAGCCCTGTTGCAAAGTATTGCTTCAAAAATTGTAATTAAACGCCCCTGTTAAACAGGGGCTGAAAAATTGGGCCTTAGCCACTGGTGGCGGCACCATAAACAAAAATGATCTTCCAAGCTATCATCATCAATCGTATCATTGAGGACTCGGAGGAGGAGGATAGCCAGTCAACATAACAGCACAGGCACTCAGCATCAGCATCAGTCTTGAAGGGATGTGACATGTTAAAATCAATTAGTCTGTTATATCAGCATCAGGTGTGTGGTAGCTGGTGGTGATCCAAGACTGGTTCATCTTGATGAAAGTCAGTCGATCAACCGAGTCGGTGGACAGGCGCACCCTGTGATCCGTGACAAATCCTCCAGCAGCACTGAATGTGCGTTCCGAAAGAACGCTGGATGCAGGACAGGCCAGTAGCTCAATTGCATACTGTGCAAGCTCTGGCCAGTGATCCATCCTCAAGACCCAGTAAGCCAGAGGATTTTCGGTGGGGAAGGTGTCCAAGTCTGACCTTGCCCCTAGATATTCCTGCACCATGTTTATCAGACGCTGGCGATGGTTGCTGGAACCGATCATACTTTGGGGCTGCGGACTAAAGAATTGTCTGAACGCATCGGTCAGACGGCCACCTTCCCCACCGCTCCTTCTTTGACTGCCCGAAGCCTCAGCAACTCGTTGTCCAGGACCAGGAGTTTGTAACCTCCCAGTCTCTGGGAACGCGTTGCACAGACCTTTCTGCAAGGCCTCCCGGAGTTGTCTCATCCTCTGCTCCCTCTGCGACGGTAACATAAGGTCCGCAACCTTACCCTTGTACCGTGGATCAAGGAGAGTGGCCAGCCAGTAATGGTCCCTCTCCTTGATCCGAAGAATACGAGGATCCTTCCGCAGACTTTGCAGGATCAGGGAGGCCATGCAGCGTAGGTTTGCTGAGGCATTCGCTCCGGAGTCCTCTGGGTCACTAAGGACGACATGATCCGCAGCCACCTCCTCCCAGCCACGTACAAGTCCACTGGTTTCTTGGGACTGTAAATCATCCCTAAAAGACTGCTGCTGATGATGCTGAGTGCCAGCCTCCACCTCCATGCTGACACAATCCTCCTCCTCCTTCTCCTCTTCCTGTGCGATGGGTGGGACAGAAGGAACACTGTCTGGGTAAAGGGGGCCTTGAGAGGCAAGGAAGTCCTCCTCTTCCTGCCTCTGTTCTGCCTCAAGTGCCCTGTCCATTATTCCACGCAGCGTGTGCTCCAACAGGTGGACAAGAGGTACAGTGTCACTGATGCATGCACTGTCACTGCTCACCATCCTCGTGGCCTCCTCAAATGGTGCCAGGACAGTGCATGCATCCCTGATCATGCCCCACTGGCGTGGAGAAAAAAAACCAAGCTCCCCTGACCCTGTCCTGGTGCCGTAGTCGCACAGGTACTCATTGATGGCCCTCTGCTGCGTGTGCAGCCGCTGCAGCATGGCCAACGTTGAGTTCCACCTGGTGGGCATGTCACATATAAGGCGGTTCTTGGGCAGGTTCAACTCCTTTTGCAGCTCAGCCAGGCGAGCACTGGCATTATAAGATCTGCGGAAATGCACACAGACTTTCCTGGCCTGCCTCAGGACATCCTGTAAGCCCGGGTACCTGCCCAAGAAACGCTGCACCACCAGGTTAAGGACGTGAGCCACACAGGGCACATGGGTCAGTTGTCCCTGTCGAAGGGCGGAGAGGAGGTTGGTGCCATTGTCGCAAACCACCATTCCTGGCTTAAGCTGGCGTGGCGTCAACCACCTCTCGGCCTGGCCCTGCAGAGCAGACAGGACCTCTGCCCCAGTGTGGCTTCTGTCCCCCAAACACACCAGCGCAAGCACGGCATGGCATCTTTTTGCCTGCGTACTTGCGTAGCCCCGTGAACGGCTACGGAGCACCGCTGGTTCATAGGACAAACCACAGGAAGAGGCCATGGAGGAAGAAGAAGAGGAGGGGGTGGAGGAGAGAGGTGTGTCACAACCAGTAGTAGCATTTTGGAGGCGTGGCGGTGGGACAACCTCCAACACTACTGCACCTTGTCCTGCATCCTTCCCAGCTGCCAAAAGAGTGACCCAATGGGCCGTGAAAGAAAGGTAACGTCCCTGTCCATGCCTGCTGGACCATGAGTCAGCGGTAATATGCACCTTACCGCTGACCGCCCTGTCCAGCGAGGCCAAGACATTGCCTTCCACATGCCGGTAGAGAGCCGGAATAGCCTTCCGTGAGAAAAAGTGGCGTTTGGGAACCTGCCACTGAGAAACCGCACATTGCACAAACTCACGGAAGGGGGCCGAGTCTACCAACTGAAAAGGCAGCAGTTGAAGCGCTAGCAATTTAGCCAAGCTAGCATTCAACCGCTGGGCATGTGGATGGCTGGGAGTGAACTTCTTTCGACGGTCCAGCAGCTGGGGCAGGGAAATTTGCCTGCTAGAATCGGACGTCGGTGTACTGCTAGCAGAGTGGCCGCAAGTACTTGGCTGTGACACACCTAATTCTACACCTTCATTCCTCTCAGAGCAGGTTTCAGAGAGGACTGAAGGTATAGTGAGGTTGGAGATCCCAGCTGATGCGGTGCAAGTAGAGGTCCGCTTTGTTCTTTGGTGTGGGTCTTTGAGGTAGGCTTGCCAACGAGCTGCATGGCAGGTCAACATATGTCTGGTCAGGCATGTGGTACCCAAGCGGCTGATGTTTTGGCCATGCGATATACGCTTGAGACATATGTTGCAAACAGCAGCTGTGCGATCTGATGCACTAGCCTCAAAAAAGGCCCACACCAAAGAACTTTTTGAATGACGGGCAGAGGCAGCGCCCTGCACAGGCGGAGCTCTGCGGTGTGATTCCGTCGGTGTACTGCCCTTACGCTGGCCACCAAAGGGCATCCTGCCTCGTTGGAGATGTGCCTCCTCCTCATCCTCCTCCTCCTCCTCTCTCCTATTAGGCACCCACGTGGAGTCAGTGACCTCATCATCCCCTCCCTCCTCATCACTGGAGCCAATCTGGCAGTATGCTGCAGCTGCTGGAACATGACTGCCAGATTGGTGTCCTTCTTGAGCATCCCCTCTGTCTGCTCTCACGCTACTGCCTTCCTGTAGCTGGGTTTCATCATCAGACCCTTCGAAACGCTGGGCATCCTCCTGGAGCATGTACCCAACACTGTGCTCAAACAGTTCGGGGGACTCCTCAGGAGGAGGACATGGTGGGTCTAGGGAAGGAGTGACTGATGATGAGTCTGACATTGATACCAGGGAAGAGGACGCTTTGGCAGCTGCTTTGCCAGTACCCTGAGCCTGGGTGAGAGAGGATGAGGAGGAGGAGGAGGGCTTGGTCATCCACTCTACCAAGTCTTCGGCATGATGTGGCTCAACATGTCCAGCTGCCGAAAAGAAGGACAAGCGTGTCCCATGGCCACGTGCTGATGACAATGCACCGCGTCCACGACCAGCACTGTTGCCCCCAGACACAGAGCCTGCTTGCCCTCTTTTATTGCCTCCTGACTGTCTGCCTCTCCTTGTTTGCCTTCCAGACATTCTAATAGATGGCCTGCAAGGAGATGGGAAAAAAGCAATAAGGGCTACCTTCAGGTGTCCTTCTCTGTCCCTTTACTTAAGGATTTCTAAATATGGTTGAGGATGATTGCTTTTGCACAGAATAGCACAACGACAATTTCCCTGACTGTCCAAAAAACAAGGATTTCAAAGATGGTTGATGAGGAATGCTTTAGCACACTATAGCACAAGGAGAATTCCCTCACTGTCCTTCCCTGTCCCTAGAAACAAGGACTGGCACAGTAAAACACACTGACACTCTTCCTACCTATAGTTTTTTGTCCCTAGAAAAAATGTTTTTTTAAAGCACACTATAGCACAAGGAGAATTTCCCTCACTGTCCTTCCCTGTCCCTAGAAACAAGGATTATCACAGTGAAAGAAACTGACACTCTTCCTACCTATAGTTTTCTGTCCCTAGAAAAAATGTTTTTTTAAAGCACACTATAGCACAAGGAGAATTTCCCTCACTGTCCTTCCCTGTCCCTAGAAACAAGGATTATCACAGTGAAAGAAACTGACACTCTTCCTACCTATAGTTTTCTGTCCCTAGAAAAAATGTTTTTTTAAAGCACACTATAGCACAAGGAGAATTTCCCTCACTTTCCTTCCCTGTCCCTAGAAACAAGGATTATCACAGTGAAAGAAACTGACACTCTTCCTACCTATAGTTTTCTGTCCCTAGAAAAAATGTTTTTTTTAAAGCACACTATAGCACAAGGAGAATTTCCCTCACTTTCCTTCCCTGTCCCTAGAAACAAGGATTATCACAGTGAAAGAAACTGACACTCTTCCTACCTATAGTTTTCTGTCCCTAGAAAAAATGTTTTTTTAAAGCACACTATAGCACAAGGAGAATTTCCCTCACTTTCCTTCCCTGTCCCTAGAAACAAGGATTATCACAGTGAAAGAAACTGACACTCTTCCTACCTATAGTTTTCTGTCCCTGGAAAAAATGTTTTTTTAAAGCACACTATAGCACAAGGAGAATTTCCCTCACTTTCCTTCCCTGTCCCTAGAAACAAGGATTATCACAGTGAAAGAAACTGACACTCTTCCTACCTATAGTTTTCTGTCCCTAGAAAAAATGTTTTTTTAAAGCACACTATAGCACAAGGAGAATTTCCCTCACTTTCCTTCCCTGTCCCTAGAAACAAGGATTATCACAGTGAAAGAAACTGACACTCTTCCTACCTATAGTTTTCTGTCCCTAGAAAAAATGTTTTTTTAAAGCACACTATAGCACAAGGAGAATTTCCCTCACTGTCCTTCCCTGTCCCTAGAAACAAGGATTATCACAGTGAAAGAAACTGACACTCTTCCTACCTAGAGTTTTCTGTCCCTAGAAAAAATGTTTTTTTAAAGCACACTATAGCACAAGGAGAATTTCCCTCACTGTCCTTCCCTGTCCCTAGAAACAAGGATTATCACAGTGAAAGAAACTGACACTCTTCCTACCTACAGTTTTCTGTCCCTAGAAAAAATGTTTTTTTAAAGCACACTATAGCACAAGGAGAATTTCCCTCACTTTCCTTCCCTGTCCCTAGAAACAAGGATTATCACAGTGAAAGAAACTGACACTCTTCCTACCTATAGTTTTCTGTCCCTAGAAAAAATGTTTTTTTAAAGCACACTATAGCACAAGGAGAATTTCCCTCACTTTCCTTCCCTGTCCCTAGAAACAAGGATTATCACAGTGAAAGAAACTGACACTCTTCCTACCTATAGTTTTCTGTCCCTAGAAAAAATGTTTTTTTAAAGCACACTATAGCACAAGGAGAATTTCCCTCACTTTCCTTCCCTGTCCCTAGAAACAAGGATTATCACAGTGAAAGAAACTGACACTCTCCCTACCTATAGTTTTCTGTCCCTAGAAAAAATGTTTTTTTAAAGCACACTATAGCACAAGGAGAATTTCCCTCACTTTCCTTCCCTGTCCCTAGAAACAAGGATTATCACAGTGAAAGAAACTGACACTCTTCCTACCTATAGTTTTCTGTCCCTGGAAAAAATGTTTTTTTAAAGCACACTATAGCACAAGGAGAATTTCCCTCACTTTCCTTCCCTGTCCCTAGAAACAAGGATTATCACAGTGAAAGAAACTGACACTCTTCCTACCTATAGTTTTCTGTCCCTAGAAAAAATGTTTTTTTAAAGCACACTATAGCACAAGGAGAATTTCCCTCACTGTCCTTCCCTGTCCCTAGAAACAAGGATTATCACAGTGAAAGAAACTGACACTCTTCCTACCTATAGTTTTCTGTCCCTAGAAAAAATGTTTTTTTAAAGCACACTATAGCACAAGGAGAATTTCCCTCACTTTCCTTCCCTGTCCCTAGAAACAAGGATTATCACAGTGAAAGAAACTGACACTCTTCCTACCTATAGTTTTCTGTCCCTAGAAAAAATGTTTTTTTAAAGCACACTATAGCACAAGGAGAATTTCCCTCACTGTCCTTCCCTGTCCCTAGAAACAAGGATTATCACAGTGAAAGAAACTGACACTCTTCCTACCTACAGTTTTCTGTCCCTAGAAAAAATGTTTTTTTAAAGCACACTATAGCACAAGGAGAATTTCCCTCACTTTCCTTCCCTGTCCCTAGAAACAAGGATTCGCACAGTAAAACACACTGACACTCTCCCTACCTATAGTTTTCTGTCCCTAGAAAAAATGTTTTTTCAAAGCACACTATAGCACAAGGAGAATTTCCCTCACTGTCCTTCCCTGTCCCTAGAAACAAGGATTCGCACAGTAAAAGACACTGACACTCTCCCTACCTATAGTTTTCTGTCCCTAGAAAAAATGTTTTTTTAAAGCACACTATAGCACAAGGAGAATTTCCCTCACTTTCCTTCCCTGTCCCTAGAAACAAGGATTCGCACAGTAAAACACACTGACACTCTCCCTACCTATAGTTTTTTGTCCCTAGAAAAAATGTTTTTTTAAAGCACACTATAGCACAAGGAGAATTTCCCTCACTGTCCTTCCCTGTCCCTAGAAACAAGGATTATCACAGTGAAAGAAACTGACACTCTTCCTACCTATAGTTTTCTGTCCCTAGAAAAAATGTTTTTTTAAAGCACACTATAGCACAAGGAGAATTTCCCTCACTGTCCTTCCCTGTCCCTAGAAACAAGGATTATCACAGTGAAAGAAACTGACACTCTTCCTACCTATAGTTTTCTGTCCCTAGAAAAAATGTTTTTTTAAAGCACACTATAGCACAAGGAGAATTTCCCTCACTTTCCTTCCCTGTCCCTAGAAACAAGGATTATCACAGTGAAAGAAACTGACACTCTTCCTACCTATAGTTTTCTGTCCCTAGAAAAAATGTTTTTTTAAAGCACACTATAGCACAAGGAGAATTTCCCTCACTTTCCTTCCCTGTCCCTAGAAACAAGGATTATCACAGTGAAAGAAACTGACACTCTTCCTACCTATAGTTTTCTGTCCCTAGAAAAAATGTTTTTTTTAAAGCACACTATAGCACAAGGAGAATTTCCCTCACTTTCCTTCCCTGTCCCTAGAAACAAGGATTATCACAGTGAAAGAAACTGACACTCTTCCTACCTATAGTTTTCTGTCCCTAGAAAAAATGTTTTTTTAAAGCACACTATAGCACAAGGAGAATTTCCCTCACTTTCCTTCCCTGTCCCTAGAAACAAGGATTATCACAGTGAAAGAAACTGACACTCTTCCTACCTATAGTTTTCTGTCCCTGGAAAAAATGTTTTTTTAAAGCACACTATAGCACAAGGAGAATTTCCCTCACTTTCCTTCCCTGTCCCTAGAAACAAGGATTATCACAGTGAAAGAAACTGACACTCTTCCTACCTATAGTTTTCTGTCCCTAGAAAAAATGTTTTTTTAAAGCACACTATAGCACAAGGAGAATTTCCCTCACTTTCCTTCCCTGTCCCTAGAAACAAGGATTATCACAGTGAAAGAAACTGACACTCTTCCTACCTATAGTTTTCTGTCCCTAGAAAAAATGTTTTTTTAAAGCACACTATAGCACAAGGAGAATTTCCCTCACTGTCCTTCCCTGTCCCTAGAAACAAGGATTATCACAGTGAAAGAAACTGACACTCTTCCTACCTAGAGTTTTCTGTCCCTAGAAAAAATGTTTTTTTAAAGCACACTATAGCACAAGGAGAATTTCCCTCACTGTCCTTCCCTGTCCCTAGAAACAAGGATTATCACAGTGAAAAAAACTGACACTCTTCCTACCTACAGTTTTCTGTCCCTAGAAAAAATGTTTTTTTAAAGCACACTATAGCACAAGGAGAATTTCCCTCACTTTCCTTCCCTGTCCCTAGAAACAAGGATTATCACAGTGAAAGAAACTGACACTCTTCCTACCTATAGTTTTCTGTCCCTAGAAAAAATGTTTTTTTAAAGCACACTATAGCACAAGGAGAATTTCCCTCACTTTCCTTCCCTGTCCCTAGAAACAACGATTATCACAGTGAAAGAAACTGACACTCTTCCTACCTATAGTTTTCTGTCCCTAGAAAAAATGTTTTTTTAAAGCACACTATAGCACAAGGAGAATTTCCCTCACTTTCCTTCCCTGTCCCTAGAAACAAGGATTATCACAGTGAAAGAAACTGACACTCTTCCTACCTATAGTTTTCTGTCCCTAGAAAAAATGTTTTTTTAAAGCACACTATAGCACAAGGAGAATTTCCCTCACTTTCCTTCCCTGTCCCTAGAAACAAGGATTATCACAGTGAAAGAAACTGACACTCTTCCTACCTATAGTTTTCTGTCCCTAGAAAAAATGTTTTTTTAAAGCACACTATAGCACAAGGAGAATTTCCCTCACTGTCCTTCCCTGTCCCTAGAAACAAGGATTATCACAGTGAAAGAAACTGACACTCTTCCTACCTATAGTTTTCTGTCCCTAGAAAAAATGTTTTTTTAAAGCACACTATAGCACAAGGAGAATTTCCCTCACTTTCCTTCCCTGTCCCTAGAAACAAGGATTATCACAGTGAAAGAAACTGACACTCTTCCTACCTATAGTTTTCTGTCCCTAGAAAAAATGTTTTTTTAAAGCACACTATAGCACAAGGAGAATTTCCCTCACTGTCCTTCCCTGTCCCTAGAAACAAGGATTATCACAGTGAAAGAAACTGACACTCTTCCTACCTACAGTTTTCTGTCCCTAGAAAAAATGTTTTTTTAAAGCACACTATAGCACAAGGAGAATTTCCCTCACTTTCCTTCCCTGTCCCTAGAAACAAGGATTCGCACAGTAAAACACACTGACACTCTCCCTACCTATAGTTTTCTGTCCCTAGAAAAAATGTTTTTTCAAAGCACACTATAGCACAAGGAGAATTTCCCTCACTGTCCTTCCCTGTCCCTAGAAACAAGGATTCGCACAGTAAAAGACACTGACACTCTCCCTACCTATAGTTTTCTGTCCCTAGAAAAAATGTTTTTTTAAAGCACACTATAGCACAAGGAGAATTTCCCTCACTTTCCTTCCCTGTCCCTAGAAACAAGGATTCGCACAGTAAAACACACTGACACTCTCCCTACCTATAGTTTTTTGTCCCTAGAAAAAATGTTTTTTTAAAGCACACTATAGCACAAGGAGAATTTCCCTCACTGTCCTTCCCTGTCCCTAGAAACAAGGATTATCACAGTGAAAGAAACTGACACTCTTCCTACCTATAGTTTTCTGTCCCTAGAAAAAATGTTTTTTTAAAGCACACTATAGCACAAGGAGAATTTCCCTCACTGTCCTTCCCTGTCCCTAGAAACAAGGATTATCACAGTGAAAGAAACTGACACTCTTCCTACCTATAGTTTTCTGTCCCTAGAAAAAATGTTTTTTTAAAGCACACTATAGCACAAGGAGAATTTCCCTCACTTTCCTTCCCTGTCCCTAGAAACAAGGATTATCACAGTGAAAGAAACTGACACTCTTCCTACCTATAGTTTTCTGTCCCTAGAAAAAATGTTTTTTTAAAGCACACTATAGCACAAGGAGAATTTCCCTCACTTTCCTTCCCTGTCCCTAGAAACAAGGATTATCACAGCGAAAGAAACTGACACTCTTCCTACCTATAGTTTTCTGTCCCTAGAAAAAATGTTTTTTTTAAAGCACACTATAGCACAAGGAGAATTTCCCTCACTTTCCTTCCCTGTCCCTAGAAACAAGGATTATCACAGTGAAAGAAACTGACACTCTTCCTACCTATAGTTTTCTGTCCCTAGAAAAAATGTTTTTTTAAAGCACACTATAGCACAAGGAGAATTTCCCTCACTTTCCTTCCCTGTCCCTAGAAACAAGGATTATCACAGTGAAAGAAACTGACACTCTTCCTACCTATAGTTTTCTGTCCCTGGAAAAAATGTTTTTTTAAAGCACACTATAGCACAAGGAGAATTTCCCTCACTTTCCTTCCCTGTCCCTAGAAACAAGGATTATCACAGTGAAAGAAACTGACACTCTTCCTACCTATAGTTTTCTGTCCCTAGAAAAAATGTTTTTTTAAAGCACACTATAGCACAAGGAGAATTTCCCTCACTTTCCTTCCCTGTCCCTAGAAACAAGGATTATCACAGTGAAAGAAACTGACACTCTTCCTACCTATAGTTTTCTGTCCCTAGAAAAAATGTTTTTTTAAAGCACACTATAGCACAAGGAGAATTTCCCTCACTGTCCTTCCCTGTCCCTAGAAACAAGGATTATCACAGTGAAAGAAACTGACACTCTTCCTACCTAGAGTTTTCTGTCCCTAGAAAAAATGTTTTTTTAAAGCACACTATAGCACAAGGAGAATTTCCCTCACTGTCCTTCCCTGTCCCTAGAAACAAGGATTATCACAGTGAAAAAAACTGACACTCTTCCTACCTACAGTTTTCTGTCCCTAGAAAAAATGTTTTTTTAAAGCACACTATAGCACAAGGAGAATTTCCCTCACTTTCCTTCCCTGTCCCTAGAAACAAGGATTATCACAGTGAAAGAAACTGACACTCTTCCTACCTATAGTTTTCTGTCCCTAGAAAAAATGTTTTTTTAAAGCACACTATAGCACAAGGAGAATTTCCCTCACTTTCCTTCCCTGTCCCTAGAAACAAGGATTATCACAGTGAAAGAAACTGACACTCTTCCTACCTATAGTTTTCTGTCCCTAGAAAAAATGTTTTTTTAAAGCACACTATAGCACAAGGAGAATTTCCCTCACTTTCCTTCCCTGTCCCTAGAAACAAGGATTATCACAGTGAAAGAAACTGACACTCTTCCTACCTATAGTTTTCTGTCCCTAGAAAAAATGTTTTTTTAAAGCACACTATAGCACAAGGAGAATTTCCCTCACTTTCCTTCCCTGTCCCTAGAAACAAGGATTATCACAGTGAAAGAAACTGACACTCTTCCTACCTATAGTTTTCTGTCCCTAGAAAAAATGTTTTTTTAAAGCACACTATAGCACAAGGAGAATTTCCCTCACTTTCCTTCCCTGTCCCTAGAAACAAGGATTATCACAGTGAAAGAAACTGACACTCTTCCTACCTATAGTTTTCTGTCCCTGGAAAAAATGTTTTTTTAAAGCACACTATAGCACAAGGAGAATTTCCCTCACTTTCCTTCCCTGTCCCTAGAAACAAGGATTATCACAGTGAAAGAAACTGACACTCTTCCTACCTATAGTTTTCTGTCCCTAGAAAAAATGTTTTTTTAAAGCACACTATAGCACAAGGAGAATTTCCCTCACTTTCCTTCCCTGTCCCTAGAAACAAGGATTATCACAGTGAAAGAAACTGACACTCTTCCTACCTATAGTTTTCTGTCCCTAGAAAAAATGTTTTTTTAAAGCACACTATAGCACAAGGAGAATTTCCCTCACTGTCCTTCCCTGTCCCTAGAAACAAGGATTATCACAGTGAAAGAAACTGACACTCTTCCTACCTAGAGTTTTCTGTCCCTAGAAAAAATGTTTTTTTAAAGCACACTATAGCACAAGGAGAATTTCCCTCACTGTCCTTCCCTGTCCCTAGAAACAAGGATTATCACAGTGAAAAAAACTGACACTCTTCCTACCTACAGTTTTCTGTCCCTAGAAAAAATGTTTTTTTAAAGCACACTATAGCACAAGGAGAATTTCCCTCACTTTCCTTCCCTGTCCCTAGAAACAAGGATTATCACAGTGAAAGAAACTGACACTCTTCCTACCTATAGTTTTCTGTCCCTAGAAAAAATGTTTTTTTAAAGCACACTATAGCACAAGGAGAATTTCCCTCACTTTCCTTCCCTGTCCCTAGAAACAAGGATTATCACAGTGAAAGAAACTGACACTCTTCCTACCTATAGTTTTCTGTCCCTAGAAAAAATGTTTTTTTAAAGCACACTATAGCACAAGGAGAATTTCCCTCACTTTCCTTCCCTGTCCCTAGAAACAAGGATTATCACAGTGAAAGAAACTGACACTCTTCCTACCTATAGTTTTCTGTCCCTAGAAAAAATGTTTTTTTAAAGCACACTATAGCACAAGGAGAATTTCCCTCACTTTCCTTCCCTGTCCCTAGAAACAAGGATTATCACAGTGAAAGAAACTGACACTCTTCCTACCTATAGTTTTCTGTCCCTAGAAAAAATGTTTTTTTAAAGCACACTATAGCACAAGGAGAATTTCCCTCACTGTCCTTCCCTGTCCCTAGAAACAAGGATTATCACAGTGAAAGAAACTGACACTCTTCCTACCTATAGTTTTCTGTCCCTAGAAAAAATGTTTTTTTAAAGCACACTATAGCACAAGGAGAATTTCCCTCACTTTCCTTCCCTGTCCCTAGAAACAAGGATTATCACAGTGAAAGAAACTGACACTCTTCCTACCTATAGTTTTCTGTCCCTAGAAAAAATGTTTTTTTAAAGCACACTATAGCACAAGGAGAATTTCCCTCACTGTCCTTCCCTGTCCCTAGAAACAAGGATTATCACAGTGAAAGAAACTGACACTCTTCCTACCTACAGTTTTCTGTCCCTAGAAAAAATGTTTTTTTAAAGCACACTATAGCACAAGGAGAATTTCCCTCACTTTCCTTCCCTGTCCCTAGAAACAAGGATTCGCACAGTAAAACACACTGACACTCTCCCTACCTATAGTTTTCTGTCCCTAGAAAAAATGTTTTTTCAAAGCACACTATAGCACAAGGAGAATTTCCCTCACTGTCCTTCCCTGTCCCTAGAAACAAGGATTCGCACAGTAAAAGACACTGACACTCTCCCTACCTATAGTTTTCTGTCCCTAGAAAAAATGTTTTTTTAAAGCACACTATAGCACAAGGAGAATTTCCCTCACTTTCCTTCCCTGTCCCTAGAAACAAGGATTCGCACAGTAAAACACACTGACACTCTCCCTACCTATAGTTTTTTGTCCCTAGAAAAAATGTTTTTTTAAAGCACACTATAGCACAAGGAGAATTTCCCTCACTGTCCTTCCCTGTCCCTAGAAACAAGGATTATCACAGTGAAAGAAACTGACACTCTTCCTACCTATAGTTTTCTGTCCCTAGAAAAAATGTTTTTTTAAAGCACACTATAGCACAAGGAGAATTTCCCTCACTGTCCTTCCCTGTCCCTAGAAACAAGGATTATCACAGTGAAAGAAACTGACACTCTTCCTACCTATAGTTTTCTGTCCCTAGAAAAAATGTTTTTTTAAAGCACACTATAGCACAAGGAGAATTTCCCTCACTTTCCTTCCCTGTCCCTAGAAACAAGGATTATCACAGTGAAAGAAACTGACACTCTTCCTACCTATAGTTTTCTGTCCCTAGAAAAAATGTTTTTTTAAAGCACACTATAGCACAAGGAGAATTTCCCTCACTTTCCTTCCCTGTCCCTAGAAACAAGGATTATCACAGTGAAAGAAACTGACACTCTTCCTACCTATAGTTTTCTGTCCCTAGAAAAAATGTTTTTTTTAAAGCACACTATAGCACAAGGAGAATTTCCCTCACTTTCCTTCCCTGTCCCTAGAAACAAGGATTATCACAGTGAAAGAAACTGACACTCTTCCTACCTATAGTTTTCTGTCCCTAGAAAAAATGTTTTTTTAAAGCACACTATAGCACAAGGAGAATTTCCCTCACTTTCCTTCCCTGTCCCTAGAAACAAGGATTATCACAGTGAAAGAAACTGACACTCTTCCTACCTATAGTTTTCTGTCCCTGGAAAAAATGTTTTTTTAAAGCACACTATAGCACAAGGAGAATTTCCCTCACTTTCCTTCCCTGTCCCTAGAAACAAGGATTATCACAGTGAAAGAAACTGACACTCTTCCTACCTATAGTTTTCTGTCCCTAGAAAAAATGTTTTTTTAAAGCACACTATAGCACAAGGAGAATTTCCCTCACTTTCCTTCCCTGTCCCTAGAAACAAGGATTATCACAGTGAAAGAAACTGACACTCTTCCTACCTATAGTTTTCTGTCCCTAGAAAAAATGTTTTTTTAAAGCACACTATAGCACAAGGAGAATTTCCCTCACTGTCCTTCCCTGTCCCTAGAAACAAGGATTATCACAGTGAAAGAAACTGACACTCTTCCTACCTAGAGTTTTCTGTCCCTAGAAAAAATGTTTTTTTAAAGCACACTATAGCACAAGGAGAATTTCCCTCACTGTCCTTCCCTGTCCCTAGAAACAAGGATTATCACAGTGAAAAAAACTGACACTCTTCCTACCTACAGTTTTCTGTCCCTAGAAAAAATGTTTTTTTAAAGCACACTATAGCACAAGGAGAATTTCCCTCACTTTCCTTCCCTGTCCCTAGAAACAAGGATTATCACAGTGAAAGAAACTGACACTCTTCCTACCTATAGTTTTCTGTCCCTAGAAAAAATGTTTTTTTAAAGCACACTATAGCACAAGGAGAATTTCCCTCACTTTCCTTCCCTGTCCCTAGAAACAAGGATTATCACAGTGAAAGAAACTGACACTCTTCCTACCTATAGTTTTCTGTCCCTAGAAAAAATGTTTTTTTAAAGCACACTATAGCACAAGGAGAATTTCCCTCACTTTCCTTCCCTGTCCCTAGAAACAAGGATTATCACAGTGAAAGAAACTGACACTCTTCCTACCTATAGTTTTCTGTCCCTGGAAAAAATGTTTTTTTAAAGCACACTATAGCACAAGGAGAATTTCCCTCACTTTCCTTCCCTGTCCCTAGAAACAAGGATTATCACAGTGAAAGAAACTGACACTCTTCCTACCTATAGTTTTCTGTCCCTAGAAAAAATGTTTTTTTAAAGCACACTATAGCACAAGGAGAATTTCCCTCACTTTCCTTCCCTGTCCCTAGAAACAAGGATTATCACAGTGAAAGAAACTGACACTCTTCCTACCTATAGTTTTCTGTCCCTAGAAAAAATGTTTTTTTAAAGCACACTATAGCACAAGGAGAATTTCCCTCACTTTCCTTCCCTGTCCCTAGAAACAAGGATTATCACAGTGAAAGAAACTGACACTCTTCCTACCTATAGTTTTCTGTCCCTAGAAAAAATGTTTTTTTAAAGCACACTATAGCACAAGGAGAATTTCCCTCACTTTCCTTCCCTGTCCCTAGAAACAAGGATTATCACAGTGAAAGAAACTGACACTCTTCCTACCTATAGTTTTCTGTCCCTAGAAAAAATGTTTTTTTAAAGCACACTATAGCACAAGGAGAATTTCCCTCACTGTCCTTCCCTGTCCCTAGAAACAAGGATTATCACAGTGAAAGAAACTGACACTCTTCCTACCTACAGTTTTCTGTCCCTAGAAAAAATGTTTTTTTAAAGCACACTATAGCACAAGGAGAATTTCCCTCACTTTCCTTCCCTGTCCCTAGAAACAAGGATTCGCACAGTAAAACACACTGACACTCTCCCTACCTATAGTTTTCTGTCCCTAGAAAAAATGTTTTTTCAAAGCACACTATAGCACAAGGAGAATTTCCCTCACTGTCCTTCCCTGTCCCTAGAAACAAGGATTCGCACAGTAAAACACACTGACACTCTCCCTACCTATAGTTTTCTGTCCCTAGAAAAAATGTTTTTTTAAAGCACACTATAGCACAAAGAGAATTTCCCTCACTGTCCTTCCCTGTCCCTAGAAACAAGGATTATCACAGTGAAAGAAACTGACACTCTCCCTACCTATAGTTTTCTGTCCCTAGAAAAAATGTTTTTTTAAAGCACACTATAGCACAAGGAGAATTTCCCTCACTTTCCTTCCCTGTCCCTAGAAACAAGGATTCGCACAGTAAAACACACTGACACTCTCCCTACCTATAGTTTTTTGTCCCTAGAAAAAATGTTTTTTTAAAGCACACTATAGCACAAGGAGAATTTCCCTCACTGTCCTTCCCTGTCCCTAGAAACAAGGATTATCACAGTGAAAGAAACTGACACTCTTCCTACCTATAGTTTTCTGTCCCTAGAAAAAATGTTTTTTTAAAGCACACTATAGCACAAGGAGAATTTCCCTCACTTTCCTTCCCTGTCCCTAGAAACAAGGATTCGCACAGTAAAACACACTGACACTCTCCCTACCTATAGTTTTTTGTCCCTAGAAAAAATGTTTTTTTAAAGCACACTATAGCACAAGGAGAATTTCCCTCACTGTCCTTCCCTGTCCCTAGAAACAAGGATTATCACAGTGAAAGAAACTGACACTCTTCCTACCTACAGTTTTCTGTCCCTAGAAAAAATGTTTTTTTAAAGCACACTATAGCACAAGGAGATTTTCCCTCACTGTCCTTCCCTGTCCCTAGAAACAAGGATTATCACAGTGAAAGAAACTGACACTCTTCCTACCTATAGTTTTCTGTCCCTAGAAAAAATGTTTTTTTAAAGCACACTATAGCACAAGGAGAATTTCCCTCACTTTCCTTCCCTGTCCCTAGAAACAAGGATTCGCACAGTAAAACACACTGACACTCTCCCTACCTATAGTTTTTTGTCCCTAGAAAAAATGTTTTTTTAAAGCACACTATAGCACAAGGAGAATTTCCCTCACTTTCCTTCCCTGTCCCTAGAAACAAGGATTCGCACAGTAAAACACACTGACACTCTCCCTACCTATAGTTTTCTGTCCCTAGAAAAAATGTTTTTTTAAAGCACACTATAGCACAAGGAGAATTCCCTCACTGTCCTTCTCTGTCCCTAGAAACAAGGATTTGCACAGTAAAACACACTGACACTCTCCCTACCTATCCTTCTCTTTCCCTAAACTAAAGGAATCCAGGTTAAGCAAGAAAAAATAAATGACACTGTCCCTGCCTATGCTGCTCTATCCCTGCTCCGGAACACACTACACTAGGCCGCCGTGCTGGCGGCCTTTTATAGTGTGGGGCGTGTACTAAACACCCTCAGCAATAATTGGCCACAGGCATCCTGCCTGTGGCCAATCATTGCTCTCCTCGCTGCCGGCGCTGTGATTGGCCAAGCATGCGGGGTCACAGTGCATGCTTGGCCAATCACAGCGCCTGGATGACACTGCGATGGCGTAGTGCATTGTGGGCCGTTCGCGTCACTCGAATTTGGCGCGAACGGCCCAAATCTTTCGATCTTCGTCGAACGATCGAACAGCCGATGTTCGAGTCGAACGTATGTTCGACTCGAACACGAAGCTCATCCCTAATATTGACATAAACAAGTCCCCTTGATATGTGTCGTAAACCTTGTTTGGCCCTTTGGTTGACAATTAAGTACCTCACACACATAAGATTAACACATCAAAGCTGTCTTCCGGCCTCTCCCATATCCGCAATCCAGTTGACTCTGACAACTGAATTATCTACTAAAATCTGGCCTGATAAATAAATCTATATATACTCACATACCCATATATATACATACATATATATATATATATATACATACATACATACATACATACATATATATATATACATACTGTGAGGGGGTTAACTCGGTAGCGGGTGTGTGTGACCCCCTGGTTGGGCTCCCCACACAAAAACAGGGCCAGCAGACGGAGGTTGTGGTTTTCAAAATCAAAAGGTGCGGTTTATTTCTCTATGTACAGTGACAAAACACAGCAAAGCCAAAAAGAAACAAACAAAATAAATCCTGGTCAGTTTGACCTCTGACTAAACATGCAGGTTTCCTAAACTAACAACTGGGATCAGCCTGGTGCTGTCCTAGTCCCTAAGTCCCTGGTTTAGTAAAAGTCCAAACAAATAGCCACACAGGCTTTGCCTCACCGCACAGGGGTTCACTCTCCCTAGACAGTCCACACAGGTCTGGTTCCAGGCATGAGCTAACATCTGATGAATCTGGGAGTTTTTATAGAGGCCTTAAACGAACTGACAGGCTTCAGCTGGTCTCATCAACTCCCTGCCTCACGACGCCCAGCACTCTCCCTAGAGGTATGAGTCATTCATGAGCCCACTAGCCTCAGCTGGGCTTCATCAACTCCCTAGTTGTATAAGTCGGCATAAAGCCTGAATCTGGGAGAAATATATCTACCCCCCTGGATGCAACCAGGTGACTTTACCTTCCTGCTGTCACATACCCCCCCCTCTTGTTTTAACCTTGGGGTTGGAACACCAGCAATCAGGCATTCATGTACTCGAGACAAAGCATCCACATTCCCCATTTGAACGCCAGGGCGATGCTTTACTGTGAAGTTGAATTCCTGTAGGGCCAGGAACCACCTATTCACTCTTCTATTTGTCTCTTTGTTTTGAGCCATCCACTTTAACGGAGCGTGATCCGTAACCATGTCAAAGTGCCTACCTAGCAGATAGTACCGAAGGGAATCTAGAGCCCACTTCACCGCTAAACACTCCTTTTCAACCGTGGCGTAATTTACCTCATGGGACTTCAACTTCCTGCTGAGGTAAATGACTGGGTGCTCTTCCCCGTTCCAGACCTGGGACAATACTGCTCCTAACCCCACATCTGACGCATCACTTTGTACGACAAAGTCTTTAGAGAAGTCGGGTGAGTACAACACTGGCTGGCTACATAAGGCTTGTTTCAAGAATTGGAATGCTGCCTCAGCCTCGAGGGTCCATTTAATCATGACCGACCCTTTCCCTTTCGTCAGGTTGGTTAGGGGCACAGCCTTAGAAGCAAAGTGGGGAATGAAGCGCCGATAATAACCCGCGATTCCCAGAAAGGCTCGTACCTGCTTCTTGCTGTTGGGACGTGGCCAACTCTGGATGGCCTCGACTTTGTTGAGTTGGGGTTTTATTACTCCCCTGCCAATGGTGTACCCAAGATATTTGGCCTCCTCCTGCCCAATGGTACACTTCTTGGGGTTAGCCGTAAACCCCGCTTCCCGAACAGAGTCCAGGACTGCTTGCACTTTTGGCAGATGTGAGGCCCAATCTGTGCTATGGACAATTACGTCATCCAGGTAAGCCGCAGCATACTTCCGATGGGGCCTCAGCATCTGGTCCATTTTCCGCTGGAATGTGGCCGGCGCATTCTGTAACCCGAACGGCATTCTCTTATATTGGAACGCCCCGTCTGGGGTTACAAATGCGGTTTTCTCTTTGGCCGACTTGGCCAGGGGAATTTGCCAATACCCTTTTGTGAGGTCAAGAGTCGTCATGTATCGGGCTGTTCCCAGCCGGTCGATCAACTCATCTATACGTGGCATGGGGTAGGTGTCAAATTTTGTAACTTTGTTCAACTGACGAAAATCGTTACAAAATCGCCAGCTCCCATCCGGTTTAGGCACCAACACAATGGGACTAGACCAATCACTTTGGGACTCCTCTATCACCCCTAAGTTCAGCATTTTCTGTACTTCCTCCCGTATTGCCTCCCGTCGGGCCTCTGGGATCCGATAGGGTTTTAACTTCACCCTTTCACCGGGCGGGGTAATAATATCATGCTCTACCCCAGATGTTTGTCCCGGCAGCTCAGAGAACACCTCCTTGTTGCGAAGCACAAACTCCTTAACCTCCTGTTGTTGGGGTTGTGACAAGGTGGCTGCTATTCCAACCTCCGGAATCACGCAACCAGTTTGAGCTGGTGCCCAAGTTTCTGCGACTAGGGACTCTCTATCCCTCCAGGCTTTCAACAGATTAACGTGATATATCTGTTCAGGCTTTCGCCTTCCTGGTTGTCTGACCTTGTAATTCACTTCGCTCACTTTTTCCATTATCTCGTAGGGGCCTTGCCATTTGGCAAGGAATTTACTTTCAACCGTAGGGACAAGTACCAATATCCTATCCCCCGGGGAAAAGGTACGGGTCTTTGCTCCACGGTTGTACACTCTCTGCTGTGCCAACTGCGCTTGGGCCAAATGTTCCTTCACGATGGGCATTACCTGTGCAATTCGATCTTGCATCAGGGCGACATGCTCAATCACACTCCTGTGGGGAGAACTCTCACTTTCCCAAGTTTCCTTGGCAATATCCAACAGCCCTCTTGGGTGTCTCCCATACAGTAACTCAAAGGGGGAGAATCCCGTAGAGGATTGGGGCACCTCCCTAATAGCAAACATCAAATAAGGAAGTAGACAGTCCCAATCCTTTCCATCTCTATCCACCACTTTCTTCAACATTTGTTTTAGGGTTTTGTTGAATCTTTCAACCAGCCCATCGGTTTGGGGGTGATACACAGATGTACGCAATTGCGTCACTTTGAACAATTTACACAGCTCTTTCATAACCCGGGACATAAAGGGTGTACCTTGGTCCGTAAGCAGTTCTTTACAAATACCCACCCGGCTAAAAACAAGAGATAGCTCTTTGGCTATGGTTTTGGCCGAGGTATTTCTGAGAGGGATCGCTTCTGGATAACGGGTGGCATAGTCCATTATAACCAATATGTACTGGTGCCCCCTAGCGGACTTGATTATAGGACCTACCAAATCCATTGCGATTCTCTCAAACGGGACCTCAATGATGGGTAGAGGGACCAGCGGGCTACGGAAATGTGGCATCGGGGCCGACCTCTGACACACAGGGCAGGAGGAACAATAATTTTCTATGTCCTTCATCACCCCAGGCCAATAGAATCTCTGTAATACCCTCTCTCGGGTTTTCTCTGTCCCCAGATGACCTCCAAGAATGTGCCCATGGGCCAACTCCAACACCAACTTCCTGTAAGGTTTGGGCACCACCAGCTGCTCAACGGTTTCTTCTGCCCTTTTTGCCACCCGATACAGTAGGTCCTTCTCTACGCTGAAGTATGGGTAAGTGCAGGTATTATCTGGGTTCACTAACTCGCCATCTATTTCCACTACGTTTTCCCGTGCCTTTATTAGGGCGGGGTCTTTTAACTGTTCTGTGGCAAAATTTTCCCTGTGAACCTCCAGATCAGAAAACTCCACAGACGGTAGGTTTTCGTCTGAGGAGGTGGGCTCCTCTCCAGTTTCTTGAGTCTCCCCTGCCAATACTGACAAGGGAAATTCTGGAGAGTCCTCACCACTCTCAGAGGAGTTCTGGCTATCACATTCCTGGTACATAGGGGCACCAGTGGGGGGCTCAGGATCATCCCACAGTTCCCAGAACTTCGGAAAATCCCTTCCCACAATGGCATCATGCGGTAATTGAGATACTAACCCCACTGGATGAGAGAGGGTACCTTTGGGGGTCTCGAAACACACTGTAGTCACTGGATACTCTCGGGTGTCCCCATGCACACAAATAACAGCTACCTTGCTATTCCCAGAGACCTCTGTTTTAACTAATTCAGCCTTTATCAGGGTCACAAGGCTACCTGAATCCAGTAATACCACAACATTTCTACCATTAATACACATTTTGCATAAATGTTTCTCAGTTCCCCGAATGGCAGTGCATGCGACTGTCGCACACAGCGACTGACGTCTGTCCATCAGAAAGTCACATTGCATGGGTTCCTCCACAACCGGGCAATTTGCTGCAATATGTCCCGCTTGCCGGCAGCGGTAGCAAACGATCCTTCTTGCGGCCTCTTGAGCCGCTGATTTCCCAGGCTGTTCTCGCCAAACTTGGGGTAGAGCTCCCACCCTCTCACTCTCTCCACCCTCACCCCTTGGAATCCTCTTATCCGCCCCTGGGGATGGTCTGGTCTTAGGGTGGAAAGTCCGAGAGTCTCTGGAAGAGGCCGTCAGGTTCTCTGTAGCCAAGTATCTCTCTACACGATCCACAAGTTTACCGGCCGTTTCTGGGTCTCCATGGCTTACCCACTTTTGAATGGCGGTAGGAAGAGCTCTCAAGAAACGATCCATCACAACACGTTCCACAATCTCCGGTGCGGACAAAGTCTCTGGCTGTAGCCACTTCCTGCTCAGGTGAATGAGATCATACATTTGAGACCTGGGGGGTTTTCCAAGCTAGAAAGTCCAGTTATGCACACGCTGAGCCCGGACAGCCAGGGTGACACCCAGCCTTGCCAATATTTCAGCTTTTAGCATCACATAGTCTTTTGCTTGGTCAGGCTCTAGGTCATAGTAAGCCTTCTGCGATTCACCAGTTAACAGAGGAGCCACCAGTCCAGCCCACTGCTCCTCAGGCCACTTTTCTCTTTCAGCAGTCCTTTCAAATGTGGTCAAAAATACCTCTGGATCATCCTCTCCAGTCATTTTTGTCAATAAACGACTCACCCCAAAGGACGCGGTATTAGTGGGACGGCTTTCCTCACTGGTCTGCGGACGTTGCTGCATTACTGCTTCCATTTGTTGTAGTCTCTGCTCTTGCTTCTGTAACAGGTCTATGAAGCGGGCCTCAGATTGCTGCTGGGCTTGTTGATGAGCTTGCTGCTGGGCTGCAAGGCTCCTTTGCAAACCTGCATTTGTCTGCTGTTGATTGGCATTTGCTAGAGCCAGCTGTTTCAGTATCTCCTCCATGCTGGCTTAAAAAAAACTGCCACTGGTTCTCCACCAACTGTGAGGGGGTTAACTCGGTAGCGGGTGTGTGTGACCCCCTGGTTGGGCTCCCCACACAAAAACAGGGCCAGCAGACGGAGGTTGTGGTTTTCAAAATCAAAAGGTGCGGTTTATTTCTCTATGTACAGTGACAAAACACAGCAAAGCCAAAAAGAAACAAACAAAATAAATCCTGGTCAGTTTGACCTCTGACTAAACATGCAGGTTTCCTAAACTAACAACTGGGATCAGCCTGGTGCTGTCCTAGTCCCTAAGTCCCTGGTTTAGTAAAAGTCCAAACAAATAGCCACACAGGCTTTGCCTCACCGCACAGGGGTTCACTCTCCCTAGACAGTCCACACAGGTCTGGTTCCAGGCATGAGCTAACATCTGATGAATCTGGGAGTTTTTATAGAGGCCTTAAACGAACTGACAGGCTTCAGCTGGTCTCATCAACTCCCTGCCTCACGACGCCCAGCACTCTCCCTAGAGGTATGAGTCATTCATGAGCCCACTAGCCTCAGCTGGGCTTCATCAACTCCCTAGTTGTATAAGTCGGCATAAAGCCTGAATCTGGGAGAAATATATCTACCCCCCTGGATGCAACCAGGTGACTTTACCTTCCTGCTGTCACAATACACATACATACATACATACATACAACGCTAAATCGGCCAACATATTACAACAGGTATTCCTGCACCATGTAAACCAGACACTGGCGATGGTTGCTGGAACCGATCATACCTTGGGGCTGCGGACTAAAAAATTGTCTGAACGTATCGGTCAGACAGCCACCTTCTTCACCGCTCCTTCTTTGACTGACCGAAGCCTCAGCAACGCGTTGTCCAGGACCAGGAATTTGTAACCTCCCAGTCTCTGGGAACGCGTTGCACAGACCTTTCTGCAAGGCCTCCCGAAGATGCTTCATCCTCTGCTCCCTCTGCGATGGCAAGATAAGGTCCGCAACCTTACCCTTGTAACGTGGATCAAGGAGGGTTGCCAGCCAGTAATGATCTCTCTCCTTGATCGCACAAATACGAGGATCCTTATGCAGGCTTTGCAGGATCAGGGAGGCCATGCAGCGTAGGTTTGCTGAGGCATTCGGTGCAGAGTCCTCTGGATCACTGAGAATGACATGATCCGCAGCCACCTCCTCCCAGCCACGTACAAGTCCACGGGTGTCTTGGGACTGTAATTGATCCCTTGAAGACTGCTGCTGATGCTGAGTGCTAGTCTCCACCTCCATGCTGACACAATCCTCCTCCTCCTTCTCCTCGTCCTCTTCCTGTGTGATAGCCGGGCCAGCAGGAACACTGTCTGGATAAAGGGGGCCTTGAGAGGTAAGGAAGTCCTCCTCTTCCTGCCTCTGTTCTGCCTCAAGTGCCCTGTCCATTATTTCATGCAGCGTGTGCTCCAACAGGTGGACAAGAGGGACAGTGTCACTGATGCATGCACTGTCACTGCTCACCATCCTAGTGGCCTCCTCAAATGGTGCCAGGACAGTGCATGCATCCCTGATCATGGCCCACTGGCGTGGGGAAAAAAATCCAAGCTCCCCTGACCCTGTCCTGGTGCCATATTGCAACAGATACTCATTGATGGCCCTCTGCTGCGTGTGCAGCCGCTGCAGCATGGCCAACGTAGAGTTCCACCTGTTGGGCATGTCACAGATTAGGCGGTTCTTGGGCAGGTTGTAATCCTTTTGCAGCTCAGCCAGTCGAGCACTGGCATTATATGACCGGCGGAAATGCCCACAGAGTTTCCTGGCCTGCTTCAGGACCTCCTGTAAGCCCGGGTACCTGCCCAAGAACCGCTGCACCACCAAGTTAAGGACATGAGCCAAACAGGGCAACATGGGTCAGTTGTCCCTGTCGGAGGGCGGAGAGGAGGTTGGTGCCATTGTCGGAAACCACCTTTCCTGGCTTAAGCTGGCGTGGCATCAACCACCTCTGAGCATGCCCCTGCAGAGCTGACAGAACCTCTGCCCCAGTGTGGCTTCTGTCCGCCAAACACACCAGCTTAAGCACGGCATGGCATCTTTTTGCCTGCGTACTTGCGTAGCCCCTTGAACGCCTACGGAGCACCGCTGGTTCTGAGGACAAATCAGCACAGGAAGAGGCCATGGAGGAAGAAGAAGAGGAGGGGGTGGAGGAGAGAGGTGTGTCACAACCATTAGTAACATTTTGGAGGCGTGGTGGCGGAACAACCTCCAACACTACTGCACCTTGTCCTGCATCCTTCCCAGCTGCCAGCAGAGTCACCCAATGCGCCGTAAAAGATAGGTAACGTCCCTGTCCACGCCTGCTGGACCATGAGTCAGCAGTAATATGCACCTTACCACTGACTGCTCTGTCCAGCGAGGCCAAGACATTGCCTTCCACATGCCGGTAAAGAGCCGGAATTGCCTTCCGTGAGAAAAAGTGGCGTTTGGGAACCTGCCACTGAGGAACCGCACATTCCACAAACTCACGGAAGGGGGCAGAGTCTACCAACTAAAAAGGCAGCAGTTGAAGTGCTAGCAATTTATCCAAGCTAGCATTCAACCGCTGGGCATGTGGATGGCTGGGAGCGAACTTCTTGTGGCGGTGCAGCAGCTGGGGCAGGGAAATTTGCCTGATACAATCGGACGTCGGTGTACTGCTAGAGCAGAGTGCCTGCAACTACTTGGCTGTGACACACCTAATTCTACACCTTCATTCCTCTCAGAGCAGGTTTCAGAGAGGACTGAAGGTATAGTGGGGTTGGAGATCCCAGCTGATGAGGAGCAAGGAGAGGTCCGCCTTATTCTTTGGTGTGGGTCTTTTAGGTGTGCTTGCCAACGGACTGCATGGCAGGTCAACATATGTCTGGTCAAGCAGGTGGTGCCCAAGCGGCTGATGTTTTGGCCATGCAAGATACGCTTTAGACATATGTTGCAAATGGCAATGGTGTGATCTGCTGCACACGTCTGAAAAAAGCCCCACACCAAAGAACTTTTGGAATAACGCGCAGAGACAGCTGTGCCCTGCACATGCGGAGCTCTGCGGTGTGATGCAGTCGGTGTGCTGCCCTTAAGCTGGCCCATGGAGGGCATCCTGCCTCGTTGGAGATGTGCCTCCTCCTCCTCCTCCTCTTCCTCCTCCTCTCTCCTATCAGGCACTCACGTGGAGTCAGTGACCTCATCATCCCCTCCCTCCTCATCACTGGAGCCAATCTGGCAGTATGCTGCAGCTGGGGGAACATGACTGCCAGATAGCTGACCTTGTTGGGCACCCCCTCTCTCTGGGCTCACGTTACTACCCCCTCTCTCTGGGCTCACGTTACTGCTTTCCTCTAGCTGGGTACCATCATCGAAGCCTTCAAAACGCTGGGCATCCTCCTGGAGCATGTACCCAACACTGTGGTCAAACAGTTCGGGGGACTCCTCAGGAGGACATGGTGGGGCTAGGGAAGGAGTGACTGATGCCATTGAGCCGAGGGAAGAGGGCGCTTTGGCAGCTGCTTTGCCAGACAAAGTACCCTGAGCCTGGGTGAGAGAGGATGAGGAGGATGAGGACGGCTTGGTCATCCACTCTACCAAGTCTTCGGCATGTTGCGGCTCAACATGGCCAGCTGCCGAAAAGAAGGACAAGTGTTTCCACGTGCTGATGAGAATGCACCGTGTCCACGACCAGCATCACTGTTGCCTCTAGACACAGAGCCTGCTTGCCCTCTTTTATTGCCTCGTGACTGTCTGCCTCTCATTGTTTGCCTTCCATACATACTAATAGCCTGCTGTGGTGTTAGTATAGGAAAAGCAGCAATTGTTTTCAGTAAGTTTTAGGTGAAAACTGTGCAGAGGACACAGTACACTGAAAATACTTGCAGCTCTCTGCTTGTGGTTTTATTATGAGAACACCGCTATAATAGTATTAGTCACTAACTGTATTCAGGTGAGCTTTAGGTTAATGCTATGCAAAGCACACAGTAGTACACTAAGTGAAAATACTTGCAGCTCTCTGCTTGTGGTTTTATTATGAGAACACCGCTATAATAGTATTAGTCACTAACTGTATTCAGGTGAGCTTTAGGTTAATGCTATGCAAAGCACACAGTAGTACACTAAGTGAAACTGCAGACAGTCAGAGTACACTGACTGTCTGCAGCTAGCACAATCACCGGCCTGCCTGTCACAGTATTGTGAATAACTGTATCCAGGTGAGCTTTAGGTGAATGCTATGCAAAGCACACAGTAGTACACTAAGTGAAACACTGACTGTCTGCAGCTAGCACAATCACCGGCCTGCCTGTCACAGTATAGAGAATAACTGTATCCGGGTGAGCTTTAGGTGAATGCTATGCAAAGCACACAGTAGTACACTAAATGAAACACTGACTGTCTGCAGCTAGCGCAATCACCTGCCTGCCTGTCACAGTATAGAGAATAACAGGAACGGATCTAGCTAAACTCAATACAGTGTATAAATATATATACAACACCTAGGATGCATATATATCCTCTACACACTGTAACTGCAGCTAACTGACTCGCCTGCCTGCTCTATCTAACTCAATATAAATGACACTGTCTCTCTCTCTGTAACTGTCTCTTTCACAAACGCCAACACACTACACAAGGCCGACTTCCAGGCAGCCTTATATAGTGTGGGGCGTGTACCTAATCCTCTGAGCCATGATTGGCCAAAGCCACCCTGGCTTTGGCCAATTATGGCTCTCTGTACAGATGACGCTGTGATTGGCCAAGCATGCGGGTCATAGTGCATGCTTGGCCAATCATCAGCCAGCAATGCACTGCGATGCAGCAGTGAATTATGGGCCGTGACGCACCACTTGAATTTGGCGCGAACGGACCATAACGTTCGATCTTCATCGAACGATCGAACAGCCGATGTTCGAGTCGAACATGAAGCTCATCCCTATTTAACAAGAAGATACACTGTCTCAGATGATCTTCTATCACAAGAACAATAGCAGTGCTGACAGGCAGGATCCATGTTCTGTCCCTACAGGCTGGAATACTCTCCCTGCATAAGGCCTAGCTTTCCCTCACAAGAAGTGTATCTTTCCCTCACTAATTCCACACAAACCTAAAATGGTGGCTCGGCTCTGCTTTTATATCAGAACTAACAGAAAATGGTGGGCAAAATCTTGAGAGAACTTGTTCCCCAATCAGAACATGAGGCTTCGCAAAGATGGCTGCTGGAGACAAGTTCAGAGAACAGCTACAACCTCAACAGGATTTCACCAAACATTGAAAATCTGTATATAACATGACATTTCTGCATGAGAAAGTGAGTATGATACAATTCCACACATATGTCTCTCAAAATGGTGGTTGGGCTCTCTTTTATATCAAAAGCTAACAGAAAATGGTGGACAAAATCGCGAGAGAACTTGGTACCAATCATAACATGAGGCTTCCCCAAGATGGCTGCTGGAGACAAGTTCAGAGAACAGTTCCAGCCTCAACAGGATTTCACAACACAGCAGGAAAACACAAACACATTCTGAATATAACATGACATTTCTGCATGAGAAAGTGACTATGATACGATTGTAGTCCCACTTCTCCTCTCAGCCATCAAGACTGTCCTGTCACAGTTAACTGCAGGTGAGGAAGCTACCTCCATAGTGTCCAACTTCCTAGAGATCTGCTGTGTCTATTGGTTAGCCTAGTGTCTAATCTACTAGAGCAGAAGCATATACCTAGAGATCTGCTGTGTCCTTCCTCTAAAGCCTCGTACACACGGTCGGACTTCAAAAAAACTTTTCCGTGGATTTTTGTCCGAAGGGAGTTGGCCGGGAACACCCATAGCATACACACGGCAGGACTTTTCTGCAAACTTTCCCCAAACTTTCCCAACATCACATGTTTTTTTGCTCTTTTCTGCTCTTTACCGCCACCCTTTGGTCAACTTCTGCTATTGTTGGGTGATTTTAACATTGGTTCTGGGCATGTGTGTTTGTACTTCGGACAAAAGTCCAATGGATTTCTGTACACACGATAGGACTTTGCACCGTAGGACTTTTGTTGCCGAAAAGTTTGTCAGTTTTGTCGTGGAAATATAGGTTGTATACAGAGCACACAGCCTATATTTCCTGTGCTAAATAAGCACAGACTTCAGATTTCATCTCATTGCAACAATGCTATCTTTAGGCTAAAGTTCACTCACTATGCATACGTCCCATGCAGTCCAAGAAAGCAGCACCACACAGCTATGTTCTCATCATCAAGGCATCCCAGAGCAGAGTTCCCCTGGGATAGTCAGCTCCCTTTATTTATAGTCAACATGAGTAACAAAAGAAGGTTGTGGCTTCACAAAACAGCCAATCAGATATTTTGTATATTTTTAAAAGAACCAATCACAGACATGTATATATTCAAATAGAATGCTAGCAGTGAGGTGTGCAAATGGCTGGGCACAGGGCCATGCTTTCTGTGAGACAAAGGAACAGTAGAAAGCATGGCCCTGCACAAAGCCGTGTGCAAACCAACTCGCTGCTACCAATGACGCCAACCATACTTAATCATGGATCAGAATAATACAATAATAATACAATAATAATACAATACAAACGAACCAATCACAGACATGTATACATTCAAATTGACTATCAGTGACATGCACTGCTTCCAATGACGGGAACCATACGACAATTTTGCCTCAATGGTCCACAATTGTCGTATAGCTATGCTACTGTTCTTGTAGACACAGATCTGTTCGCTCATTTAATGCCAACGTCAAGAAGTGGCCAGTCCCTTGACGAGGCATAAAACAACATCTCTAAATGGAGCAAACATCGCTGTTTTCATAGGAAGATTTTCCGATCTTCCACCAACGCCTGTATGTGCAAATACGCTCAGATGAGCGCATTACAGAAAAACCGACACTGGGGGACATCTGACAACATACATTAATACATTTTTCCACAACAGTTTGCAGAGCGGACTTTTGTCCGATGAAAACCGAAAAAGTTTGTCCGATGGAGCGTACACACGGTAGGATTTTTTTGAAAACTTGCTAATTTTGAAGTTTGTTGTCAAAAAGTCAGACCGTGTGTACGGGGCTTTACATTGGAATCATCAGCAGACCTCAGGACAACCAACATTAAAGCGGAGGTCCACACAAAAAGTGAACCTCCACATTTCAGAACCCTCCCCCCCTCCGGCTTCACATTTGGCACCTTTCAGGGGAGAGGGGGGTCCAGATACCTGTATAATACAGGTATTTGCACCCACTTCCTGGAATAGACTCCCACGGGAGTCACTCCACTTCCCATCCCCCCCCCCGCTGTCTTCTGGGAAACACACTGGTCCCAGGAGACAGCAGGGACTACTGAGAACGCACCACGCTACTCGCACATGCGCAGTAGGGAACCGGGCAGTGAAGCCGCAACACTTAATTTCCTGATTCCCTCACTGAGGATGGCGGCGGGGGCAGCTGCCGAGAGACGAGCGATTGCTCGGCTTCAGCTGCCGACATCGCGGGCACCATGGACAGGTAAGTGTCCATTTATTAAAAGTCAGCAGCTGCAGTATTTGTAGTTGCTGGCTTTTAATATAATTTTTTTTTGGGTGGACCTCCACTTTAAGGGGACACACAAGAGATCACCAGCTGTCCTCCTGTTTGATGTAATGTGAAAAATACTGCACAATGTTTCTCGTACAATGACTTCACCTCATATTTTGATGTTTCCAGGTAATGAAACTACGGTGAACTCAAGCGGAACAATCAAGGTCTACACACTGAAACTAAAGTTTTTACACGAATTTAAAGAGTATATGAACAGCTGGTGGGTGACAAAGTTTGTGCCCTCCATCTATACCGTGGTTCTCCTCGTGTCTCTTCCTCTCAATATAATGGCGATCATCGTGTTCTTGGTGAAGGTGAAGGTGAAGAAGCCGGCAGTGGTGTATCTGCTGAACCTAGCCGCTGCTGATGTTCTCTTTGTTTGTATTCTTCCTTTCCACATCGTGTACCGATTCTCAGGAAATAACTGGCTGATGGGGGAAGGGATGTGCCGATTAGTCACTACCATGTATTTAAGTAACATGCGTGGATCCATCCTGCTGATGACGGGTATCAGTGTGGACCGGTTCCTGGCTCTGGTCTACCCCGTCCTGTCCCTTTCCTGGCGCACAGTGAGAAGAGCCTGGCTGGTGTGTTGCTGCATCTGGGTGATATCGATGGTCAGCACCGTGCCGACTCTCATAGCGCAACCAACCCGACATTTTCCCGACCTGAAGATCACAACCTGTTCTGATGTTCAGGATGCCGAATCGGTTGAAAGGTTTCATGTTTACTACATTTTCCCCATTTATATGGCACTTTTATATTTCCTGCCTTTAATTATTACAATCTTCTGTTACATTGGAATAGTCCGCAGTCTCAGCGCTCCGAGCATGAAGGGTGCCCAGAAGAGATCCCGAGCCGTCCTCCTGTCTGTGGTTGTGCTGTGCGAGTTTGTCCTCTGCTTTGGCCCAGCCAATGTTATTTGGTTCATGCATTTCCTGCAGGTTTCTAATGATGGCGGTAATGTCCTGTACACCGTCTACATCATCAGTGTCAGTATGAGCAGTGTCAGTTGTTGTCTGGATCCTCTGATCTATTACTTTGCATCCTCCGAGTGGCAGAGACACGTCTACAGCCTGCTGGGATGTAAGAGAGGACAGACACCACCAGTAGACCATCAGAGGGTCCTTCTCCACAAAGACCAGATACAGAAAACTCCCAACAAACCTTCTGAAACTTCCCGGTTTATATAACTGGAGGAGGCCGAACATTTCCAGAAAGTGATCCCCTTTATAAAGAAAAATAATTCATATCTGCTTTACTAATGGTTATATGAGAGTATTATGTGCTTACAGTATATGCTGATAATGGGTTCCTTTATATAACCGATTCACTTGCTGGAAATTACTGTGCAGAAAGATCTTGTTAGAAATAATCTTGGTCTTGTTAGAAGGTTGTTGGGAGGTGTTGCTAGAAACTCCTTGTCACTGCCACTATACTACATTCTGAGAGACTCCTAGTAACCCCAATATTCTTTTCTTTCTCGTACATCACGGGACACAGAGCGACATAGTCATTACTAATGGGTTATATAGTTACCGTCAGGTGCTGGCACTGGCAACTTCCAAAACCGGAAGTACCCTCCCCTATATAAGCCCCTCCCATCCGGGAGCACCTCAGTTTTTTGCCAGTGTCTAAGGTGTTGGCCAAGAAGAAACATGTGTTTTTCACTGAGCTTGCGTACAGGTTCTTTTGGGCCTCAGTAAGCTATTCCGGATCCGACCAAAAAAGCTTCATAGCTAAACGGTCGGTACCCGGGCCTTGCAGAGAAGAGCAAGGTTCTGCCTGTAATGCTTCTCTTAGGAGAGCTGGACCCTGGGATCCAGAGCTCTGGTCATACCCACGACCAAGATGTTTTCTGTGCAGGGTGCTATACAGGTCCAGGGGAGTGGAATCCTTGGGAACCCGGTCCCTGAAGGTTTGATTACAATGCCTGCCGTGATAGGTGAAGTTTGGGCTTTTGTGGACCAAACAAAGTCCTGCGGCGGGGAACAGGTAAGTGGGGGCCCCCAGGAACTTGGTTCTATTGGGGGACCCCCAAGCCTAATTTGTCTTTCTGTCTGTTACCTAACGGTATTCCCGCTAATATCTGTGCATGCCTGTAACTACTAAAAAAATGTAATAATTTTTAATGGTGGTCAAGAAAAAAAAAAAAAAAAGAATGTTTTTTTATATATGTTTAGTATATTAAACTGCGGTACCTGTGTTTGTCCACTAGAGGCCGCTGTGGAATGTTTTTCTTGTCATATGGACTAGTTTCTTCTCAGAGAGCAAAGTCCAGGCAGCTGGTGAGTTCTCCTACAGGAAACTGTTTCCTCTGCCATGTTGCAGTGTTCGTCTATCCCCCGGCCTGCGGCAAAGGGGGCCCTGGCTCCTGTCCCTGGTTTCCATGTTTGAAAATTAGCGCCGAGGCGCACGTGGCCGCGCGCGTGCACGCGCCTCTATATATAGAGGTGGCCGGAAAAAGGGGCGGGGCCTGGGGGATGACGCTCTGTGCGCGCCGCAGCGCTTCTGCGCATGTGCGGGCGTCCCAGCAGGTTTTTAAAAAGCCACATTATTGCAGTAAGCTGGCTATGAAGTACAGAGACAGAGCTGGCAACATTTAAAGGCATACAGCAAGCGGTTGATACAGGCATCCCCTAGAAAGGCACATTAGTAGACACCAACTGTGATATAGCAGCAATTGTGCTAGACTATTCTCAGTAAAAGTGGTGTATTACGGCTGGAATACCTCAGCTTTAGGCTTAGGAATATGCCGTCCAGAAGCTCCGGAACTGAATCTTCCAGGAAGCGAAGGGGGTCTCATCGGGCTCTGAGGATCTTGGGCATACTCCTGCTGCACCAGTCTCCCCTGAAGTTCAGAGGTAAGTGACCGTAGAGACCCCGCAGGGGTACTTGGTACTGTGGCTGTCCTCAGTCACCTGCTCCTGTGTATGTAACAGAGGAGGTTTTTTCCTCAGCTCTGGGAGGATTAGAGAGAGATTGTCAACATTTATCGCTGCCTCCCTGTCAGGGAAAGCACGTCCGATCTCCGTCTCCTCCTTCAGAGTGCCTGTTAGCAGAGCAACAGTCCCATACAGGGATCGACCTGCCTGAAGGGGATCAGGATGAGGTTGATTCTGTTATAGAGGAATCAACAGTGGGGGAACCTTTTCTCAGCATCTTAAGCTGAAAGATTATGGGTTCAGTCTCTGACTAACATGGTCCGATCAGCATTTAAAAATGCACCTTGCGGAACCATCAACCACTACTGTATCCTCGTTGGGGTCGCTAGAAGCCCCCAGACTGTTTGTTCTTTTCCACTTCACCCTTTACTGAAAGGGCTCATTTACCAGGATTGGGAACGTCCTGAGAAAATATTTATTCCCCCAAGAGATTTCCGGTGGTCTATCCCATGGAGGATAAGTTCATCAAAAAAAAATAAAAAAAAATGGAAGGTCCCTACAGTGGACGCAGCCATCTCTTGTATGTATAAATCACTGACATGTCCAGTGGATAATGTCCAAATGTTCAAGAACCCAATAGATAAAAGATTGGAGTCCTTATGAAAATCTGCTTGGTGATACAACCAGCAGTAGCAGCTATTGGGGTCTGCTAAGCAGTGAAGGATCAGTTGAAACAGGTCTTGAGGGACTTGACAGATCAGCAGGCTTTGCCCTAGCTGATCTACCTAGAGCCTTAGGCTTTGCGGTTGACGCCATAGAGGATTCAGTCCATCAGGCCTCCCGCCTTACGCTGTCTATAGTACATATGCGTAGGCTCCTATGGCTCAAAAACTGGTCTGCTGAAGCTCCCTGTAAAGAATGGCTGGTTAGCGTCCCATTTCATGGTGAACGCTTATTCAGGGAAAACCTGGACAAATATATCCAGAAAATTTCCAGCGGTAAAAATACGCTCTTGCCGGTTAAAAGCAGAGTTAGAGGTCCCTCTTTAAGAGGCCTGCTTCTCCAGTCCCTGGGGCATCGGCTGTGTAACAGTTCCGACGGCCTCCTCGGTCAAATCCCGGGGGTAAAAAACAGGGACAGTAGCAGGGTAATGAGAAACCCTGGGTCAGGGGAGGTACAAAACCTCCCCCAAAGTTAAATTCATTGAAGCCCCCACTCAGTCGGGTGGGGGGAGGACTCCAGTTGTTCGCAAGAGACCTGGCGGGACACGATCAAGACAGATAGGTGCTCTCCGCAGTAGGTTTGGGATACAGTTTGGAGTTAAAAGACTCTCCTCCTTCCCATTTTTGAGGTCAAACGTGCCAAGGGATCCCCGGAAGAGAGAGTCCCTCCTGTTGGCACTAGAACAACTATTGCTCCAAGGAGTAATTATGGAGGTTCCCCTGGAAGAATGAGGGTTCGGGTTTTACTCAAACCTCTTTACAGTCCCGAAGCAAACGCGGACGGGAGGCCCATATTAATTCTAAAAGGGCTATACAAATTCCTGTATATCAGGACTTTCCGATGGAGTCGATCCGATCGGTGGCCACTGCCCTACAAGGGGAGGATTGGTTAGCCACGATCGACATCAAAGATGCTTATTTGCACATTCGCATCTTTCCAGTCCACCAAAAATTTCTACGCTTTGCAGTAGAAGGGCGCCATTTTCAGTTCAGAGCCTTACCCTTCGGTTTGGCCACAGCACCACGAGTGTTTACAAAAATTCTGGCCCTTTATTGGCCAATCTAAGAACACAAGGTGTAATGATAATGACATATCTGGATGACTTATTGCGGATAGACCACTCAGTGAAAAAACTAGACGTGGTCGTTCACAAGACAATCAAGTATCTGGAATCTCACGGTTGGATTATCAACCGAGACAAGTCAGCCCTAAAAACCAGTCAAAAGTCTGGAATACTTGGGGCTAAGGTTGGATTCAGGCCAGAGAAAAATATTCTTGCCTCGAGGAAAGGTGTTGTCTTTGAAAGATTTGATCCACTTAGTGGGTACAAAAAAGACAGCCGTCCATACGCCTGTATATGAGGCTGCTGGGAAAAATGGTGGCATCATTCGAAGCAGTACCCTACGGTCAACTCCATTCAAGGAATTTGCAAGGGGCCATACTGTCAGCCTGGAACAAAAAAGTTCAGGCCCTAGACTTACAATGTCCTTGTCCCCTTCCGTTCGCAAGAGCCTCCGTTGGTGGTTGGTTCCCCAGAATCTGGAAAAAAGGAAATCCTTCAGTCCGATTTCTTGGAAGGTGGTCACTACAGATGCCAGCCTTATAGGCTGGGGAGCAGTACTGGAGCAATAGTCTCTCCAGGGCAGATGGTCGGATGCAGAAAAGGCCCTGCCCATCAATCTCTTAGAGATACGAGCAGCCCGGTATGCCCTAGTAGCATGGACATCCAAACTCCAAGGGTCCCCTGTCAGAATTCAATCAGACAATGCCACAGCAGTGGCATATATCAATCGGGGGGGCACCAGGAGTCGTGCAGCCCAAAGGGAAGTAAATTACATCCTGAGATGGGCAGAAAAATATGTCCCAGCCATATCTGCGGTATTCATTCCAGGAGTGAAGAATTGGAAGGCGGACTTTCTAAGTCGCCAGCAATTAGGCCCAGAGGAAGGGTCCCTTCACCCCGAGGTTTTCTGGACAATATGTCAGCGGTGGGGAACATCGGATGTAGATCTTCTAGCATCCAGATTCAACGCAAAGGGGGATAGGTTTGTCTCTCGGACAAGGGATCCCCTAGCTTGCGGCTCGGATGCCCTAGTGTTCCCTGGGGATCAGTTCAAGCTGATATATGCATTCACACCGCCACAATGGTTACCTCGATTACTCCGCAGAATCAGGGTAGAAAAGAAACCAGTGATTCCGGTGGCTCCAGCGTGGCCCCGAAGAGCGTGGTACGTGGAGATTGTAAAATTTCAGTGGGGAGTCCTTGGACTCTCCCACGTCGTCCGGCTTTCGCAAGGACCGATATACCACCCTTCCTTACCAGCCCTAGGTTTGACGGCCTGGCTATTGAAGCCCACATTCTAAAAAAGAGAGGGCTCTCTAATGCTGTGGTATCTACCATGATCAATGCCAGGAAGCCGGTATCCAGGCAGATCCACTATAGAATCTGGAAGGCGTACATCGCGTGGTGTGAGGCCAAGAAATGGCATCCACATAAGTACGTAATAGGTAGGATTCTGGACTTCCTACAGTGGGCTGTAGATAGGAAGCTTGCCTTGAGTACTATCAAGGGTCAGATTTCGGCCTTGTCAATATTTTTTCAAAGGCCCTTGGCTTCGCATTCACTAGTCAAAGCCTTTATACAAGGAGTGATGCGTATTAGTCCTCCGGTTAATATTCCCATATGTCCATGGGATCTAAACTTGGTTCTGTCGGTTCTACAGAAACAACCATTTGAACCATTACAGCATATTTCCTTGGTGCTTCTTACCAGGAAATTGATTTTTCTAGTAGCCATTTGTTCGGCTAAAAAGAGTATCGGAATTAGCAGCTATGTCCTGTAAGGAGCCATATCTGGTTATCCATAAGGACAGAGTAGTGTTACGTCCTCATCCAGCCTTTCTTCCTAAGGTGGTATCGAGGTTTCATTTGAACCAAGATGTGGTTCTTCCTTCTTTTTTCCCCAAACCTAGCTCGGTAGAGGAAAAGTTATTGCATTCTTTGGATGTAGTAAGAGCAGTTAAAGCTTATCTAAAAGCCACTGCTCAGATTCGCAGAACGGATACTTTGTTTATTCTGCCGGAAGGCCCCAGAAAGGGTCAGGCAGCGTCAAAATCTACTTTAGCCAAGTGGATTCGACAGGTCATAATACAAGCCTATAGCTTGAGAAGTAGACCGCCTCCGTTCAAAGTTAGGGCGCACTCCACGAGAGCAGTTGGAACTTCATGGGCAGTGCATCACCAGGCCTCCCTGGCTCAAATCTGTAAGGCCGCAACATGGTCTTCGGTACACACGTTTACTAGGTCCTACCAGGTGGACGTTAGAAGTCAGGAGGATGTCGCCTTTGGGCGCAGTGTGTTGCAGGCCGCAAAAGATCCTCATGTCTGATAGCGCTCAGCTTATATATGGTGTATCCCCCCCCTCATTTGGCATTGCTTTAGGACATCCCATTAGTAATGACTATGTCGCTCTGTGTCCCGTGATGTACGAGAAAGAAAATAGGATTTTTATAACAGCTTACCTGTAAAATCCTTTTCTTGGAGTACATCACGGGACACAGAGCTCCCGCCCCTCTTTGGGGACACTTATTGCTTTGCTACAAAACTGAGGTGCTCCCGGATGGGAGGGGCTTATATAGGGGAGGGTACTTCCGGTTTTGGAAGTTGCCAGTGCCAGCACCTGACGGTAACTATATAACCCATTAGTAATGACTATGTCGCTCTGTGTCCCGTGATGTACTCCAAGAAAAGGATTTTACAGGTAAGCTGTTATAAAAATCCTATTATTGTTCCTGTAGCTGGATCCACCTTGTTTCTACTGTGTGTTTGCAAGGTCTCCCAGTGTGATCTCTGTACCCCCAATATTCGCAATGTCTTCCAGTGCAATCTCTGTACCCCCAGTGTCTCCCAGTGTGATCTCTGTACCCCCTGTGTTCTCAATGTCTTCCAGTGTGATCTCTGTACCCCCAGTGTTTCCAATGTCTCCCAGTGTGATCTCTGTACCCCCAGTGTTCTCAATGTCCATACCTCCCAACCCGCACGGATTCTGCAGGTTTTTCCCCCCCGCTCAACAACTTTGATGAGAGGGGAAAAAAATATGAAAAGTTGGGAGGTATGAATGTCTTCCAGTGTGATCTCTGTACCCCCAGTGTTCTCAATGTCTTACAGTATGATCTCTGTACCCCCTGTGTTCTCAATGTCTTCCAGTGTGATCTCTGTACCCCCTGTGTTCCCAATGATATCTGTACCCCCAGTGTCTCCCAGTGTGATCTCTGTACCCCCAATATTCACAATGTCTTCCAGAGCAATCTCTGTACCCCCAGTGTCTCCCAGTGTGATCTCTGTATCCCCAGTGTTCCCAATGTCTCCCAGTGTGATCTCTGTACCCCCTGTGTTCCCAATGATATATGTACCCCCAGTGCTCCCAATGTCTCCCAGTGTAATCTCTGTACCCCAGTGTTCCCAATGTCTCTCAGTGTGATCTCTATACCCCCAGTGTTCACAGCCTCTTCCAGTGTGATCTCTGTACCCCCAGTGTTCACAGCCTCTTCCAGTGTGATCTCTGTACCCCCAGTGTTCCCAGTGTCTTCCAGTGTAATCTCTGTACCTCCAGTGTTCCCAGTGTCTTCCAGTGTGATCTCTGTACCCCCAGTGTTCTCAATGTCTTCCAGTATGATCTCTGTACCCCCAGTGTTCTCAATGTCTTCCAGTGTGATCTCTGTACCCCCTGTGTTCCCAATGATATCTGTACCCCCAGTGTCTCCCAGTGTGATCTCTGTACCCCCAATATTCACAATGTCTTCCAGAGCAATCTCTGTACCCCCAGTGTCTCCCAGTGTGATCTCTGTACCCCCAGTGTTCCCAATGTCTCCCAGTGTGATCTCTGTACCTCCAGTGTTCACAGCCTCTTCCAGTGTGATCTCTGTACCCCCAGTGTTCCCAGTGTCTTCCAGTGTAATCTCTGTACCTCCAGTGTTCCCAGTGGTCTTCAAGTATGATCTCTGTACCCCAATGTTCCCAGTGTGATCTCTGTACACCCAATATTTGCAATGTCTTCCAGTGTGATCTCTGAACCCCCAGTGTCTCCCAGTGTGATCTCTGTACACCCAATATTTGCAATGTCTTCCAGTGAAATCTCTGTACCCCCAGTGTCTCCCAGTGTGATCTCTGTATCCCCAATATTCACAATGTCTTCCAGTGCAATCTCTGTACCCCCAGTGTCTCCCAGTGTGATTTCTGTACCCCCAGTGTTCCCAATGTCTCCCAGTGCGATCTCTGTACCCCCTGTGTTCCCAATGATATCTGTACCCCCAGTGCTGCCAATGTCTCCCAGTGTAATCTCTGTGCCCCAGTGTTCCCAATGTCTCTCAGTGTGATCTCTGTACCCCCAGTGTTCACAGCCTCTTCCAGTGTGATCTCTGTACCCCCAGTGTTCCCAGTGTCTTCCAGTGTAATCTCTGTACCCCCAGTGTTCCTAGTGGTCTTCAAGTATGATCTCTGTACCCCAATGTTCCCAGTGTGATCTCTGGACACTCAGAGTTCCCAGTGATCCCAGTGTGAGCTCTGTATCCACAGTGTTTCCCAATGTCTCTCAGTGTGATCTCTGTACACTCAGCGTTCCCAGTGTGGTCTCGGTACCCCCAGTGTCTCCCAGTGTCATCTCTGTACCCCCAATATTCGCAATGTCTTCCAGTGTGATCTCTGTACCCCCAGTGTTCTCAATGTCTTCCAGTGTGATCTCTGTACCCCCTGTGTTCCCAATGATATCTGTACCCCCAGCGTTCCCAATGTCTCCCAGTGTAATCTCTGTACCCCAGTGTTCCCAATGTCTCTCAGTGTGATCTCTGTGCCCCCACCTCTGTGCGGTGACAGCTGTTATATAGGCAAGGGCGGGCCACCCGGTGATGTAACCGAGTGACCCTGCCCCTTTTGACATCCGCTTACGTCAGCGGGTGGCCCCACCCTTGATAAATTTTTGGGTGAATGGGTAGGGGTACAATGTACCCGCTACACATTCACATAGGGGGGGCGGGATCTGGGGGTCCCCTTGTTAAAGGGTGTCAGCAAAATAATTTTCCACAACAAGGGGGCTTCCAGATTACGATAAGCCCCCCACCCGCAGCCCCCAACAACCACCAGGCCAGGGTTGTGGGGATGAGGCCCTTGGTATTGCAACCAAAGATTTTATACAAGTTCCAAATGGTACCTATGGCACTGTCACAATCCTATTTTTGCGCACTAACCAGCATTATAAAGAGATTTATTTGGCTAAATAAGAAACCAAGAATCTCATTAGCGGTACTCAAACAAGGGAAAAAACAAGGCGGGTTAGCAGTACCAGACATTAAAGAATATTATAAGGCTGTGGTGATATCCAGAGTAGTGGAATGGACTACGAGACAAAGTGAAAAAAGGTGGGTGAAACTTGAGAACACAATTGGGCTGATTTACGAAACGTTTGCGCCATGAGTATTGGCGCATCTGCGTGCACAATGGCTGTTTTGGTATTTACAAAACATTAGCGCCGGTATCGCAGCCCTATTTCCCATTTACTATAGTGTTGTCGGAGGACGGGAGGAGGCGCTCAGTGCGCCACTATGGACCTGGCACACGGCATGTAAAAATCTAAATATAAAGAAGCTGGAAGTGAGAATATAATGGGGGTGATGTGGGGTGATGTGAGGAAGTGTAGGGACACCTGCCCAAATAACTAATAAGCCCAAAATATAGTGAGAAAGTAACTTTTTCAAAACCAGCCCGCTGCGCCGGCAATTCCGATTCGAGCTGCGGGAGTTTTTTTTTAGCTCAGTGCGGGAATTTCAATGGTTCAAATGCGCCGGGACACTGCGCTGGCAAAATCTTAGTAAATGTCAAGTCACGTAACTCAATTTGCATAAGTTGAACCGGCGCAGCTCTGAACTTTCCATTGCGCCTGCAAAATTACATTTCTAAAGGGAAAAAAAAGCCATTTAAGAGCAGCCGCGGCTATAATGAATTGTCGGCTCCCGGCAATATAGAGAAAAGTCATTGAAAGTGTTTGCTAACCCCCAAAAAAAAGCGTGAGGGTTCCCCCAAATTCCATAACCAGGCCCTTCAGGTCTGGAATGGATTTTAAGGGGAACTCCACCCCAAATTTAAAAAAAAATGGCGTGGAGTCCCCCCAAAAATCCATACCGGACCCTTATCCGAGCACGCAACCTGGCCGGCCGCAGGGGAAAAGGGGGGGCTGAGAGAGCGCCTCCCCCCTGAACCGTACCAGACCACATGCCCTCAACATGGGGAGGATGTCCCCATGTTGATGGGGACAAGGGCCTCATCCCCACAACCCTTGCCCGGTGGTTGTGGGGGTCTGCGGGCGGGGGGCTTATCGGAATCTGGAAGACCCCTTTAACAAAGGGGACCCCCAGATCCCGGCCCCCCCTGTGTGAAATGGTAATGGGGTACAAATGTACCCCTACCATTTCACAAAGAAAGTGTCAAAAATTAAAAAAATGACAAGAGCCGGTTTTTGACAATTCCTTTATTAATGTCTTCTCTTTTCTTCCATCTTCTTCCTTCTTCTTCTTCCATCTTCTTCTTTTCTCCATTCGGGTTTCTTCCTCTTCATCTTTATCTTCATCCTCATCTTCATCTTCATCTTCATCTTCCTTCGGTGTTCTCGTCCGCATCTTGCTCCGGCGTCTTCCCTTCTTCTTTCTTCTCCAGCCGCTTCGTTTGAATTGGAGGTTCCCGCTGTGCGATGCTTCAGTTCTCCTCTGGGTCCGCTGCCCCCCGGTGGCTCCGCTCCCTCTGACACCACGGGGAAAGTCCCTGTGAAATCCATGTGCGGGGGGCAGGGTCACCGGGTGTAAGCGGACCCAGAGGCGAACTGAAGCGTCGCACAGAGGGAACCTCCAATTCTAACGGAGCGGCCGGAGAAGAAAGAAGAAGGGAAGACGCCGGAGCAAGATGCGGACGAGAACACCGAAGGAAGAAGGAAGATGAAGATGGAGGAAGAAACCCAAATGGAGAAAAGAAGAAGATGGAGGAAGATGGAAGAAGAAGATGGAAGAAGAAGATGGAAGAAGAAGATGGAAGAAAAGAAAAGACATTAATAAAGGAATTGTCAAAAACCGGCTCTTGTCATTTTTTACACTTTCTTTGTGAAATGGTAGGGGTACATTTGTACCCCATTACCATTTCACATAGGGGGGGCCGGGATCGGGGGGTCCCCTTTGTTAAAGGGGTCTTCCAGATTCCGATAAGCCCCCCGCCCACAGACCCCCACAACCACCGGGCAAGGGTTGTGGGGATGAGGCCCTTGTCCCCATCAACATGGGGACATCCTCCCCATGTTGAGGGCATGTGGCCTGGTACGGTTCAGGAGGGGGGGCGCTCTCGTCCCCCCCCTCTTTTCCTGCGGCCGGCCAGGCTGCGTGCTCGGATAAGGGTCTGGTATGGATTTTTGGGGGGACTCCACGCCATTTTTTTTTTACATTTGGGGTGGAGTTCCCCTTAAAATCCATGCCAGATCTGAAGGGCCTGGTAATGGAATTTGGGGGGACCCCCACGCTTTTTTTTTTGTGTAATCAAAGACTTTCAATGACTTTTATCTGTATGACGGGAACCAGCAATTCATTACAGCCGCAAGGACCTTTAAATGACTATTATTTTACTTTAGAAATGTCATTTTGCTCTCCAGCTGTTATAAACATGGAAAACATGTGCTACTTTACAGGCATACTATAGACACCCCCCCCGGGGGTGATATTTAGGGCCAGTTCACACCGGATGCAGTGCAGTGCGTTTTTTTGATGCCTGAAAAACGCAAAGAAAGTTGATCACATTAATGCCAATGGCCAAGTTCACACCACTGCAGTCCGTTCCAGTGCGTTTCAGAAAGGAAATAAAAAATTGGTCATGCTGCATTTTTTAGGTACAAAACTGTACTGGACCGCAGTAAAACACATTAAAAACGCAACGGAACGTACCAAAAATGCACTGGAATGCACCGGAACGCACCTAAATGCACCAAAGACGCACTGCAACACACTTGTCCTAAGTGACAAGAGGGGGAAAAAAACACTGGACTGCATCAAAAACGCATCAAAAATGCACTGGAATGTGTCAAAAACGCGCATGCAGAAAAGCACCTGGAACGCACCCAGACTGCGTTTCTATGGTGTGAACTAGGGCCAGTTCACACCATAGAAACACTATCCGGATGCGTTCCAGGTGCTTTTCTGCATGCGCGTTTTTCATGCGTTCCAGTGCATTTTTGGTACGTTTTTGATGCAGTCCAGTGCTTTTTTTTCACCCCTCTTTTTTAGTAACCATAGATAAGGACGAGTGTGTTCCAGTGCGTTTTTGGTGCATTTAGGTGTGTTCCTGTGCGTTCCAGTGCGTTTAGGATGCGTTTTGATGCGTTCCAGTACAGTCCAGTGCAGGTAAAATGCAGCATGTTCTACTTTTTTGGTGGAACTGGAACGCACTGGAACAAACACTGCCATTTAGAACCATATAACCAACTTTCCATGCATTTTGGATGCATAAAAAACGCAATGCACTGCATGTGGTGTGAAATGGCCCTTAAGCAATTTGGCATATTTAAAGGCACTTCTCCTTGTTTTGTTTTTGGTGTTTTTCAAATTAGTGACATTGATATATGTCCCTTAGGGTGCGACCTGAGCCCCCATTTTATGGCCAATAACTAGAAGAAAAGCCAGCCAAGTGGGGACTAGCAAAATTAACAAGTCAGTTCCCATAGACTGCAATGGTATTTGTTGGTGGGGGGGAGGGGTGATTGTCCCATCTCTAATTTTGTAGCATGCTGGATAATGTGCTTAATTTTGGACGGGGGGGGGGGGGGTTATTTTTTGCTAGCTGCATTGGTGTTGTTCTGCACATGCCCAGCCAGTTAGTTTTTTTTTAGCGTGCTTTTTGTGTGTGAACAGCACCTGGATATTTCTGGGCATGCTCACTCAGAGAGTGTTTTTATGGGTTAGTAATTGAAGGACATCCTTAACAGGTGTAGCCACTTTGAAGTTCAGTCTCTACATTGGGTGAACTTGCATTTTGGGTGTTTCATGGACTGTGCACGTGTTTTCAATTGCCTCATTAGCACACAAACCTATGTTATATAAAGCTCACAAGGAGCATTCGTTCGTTTGCCGCGTGTGTGTGTGTGCGTGCGTGCGCGTGTGTGTGCGCGTGTGCGTGTGCGTGTGTGTCAGTCAAAATGTACATGTTGGTGTCCTTATCGAGTTTGTAACACATGTATTTTATTTGTTATGTCTTTGCAAAACAGGTGATTGGTTAACTTTTGTGGATTGTATATTTTGTGTGGGGGGGAAATGTTCCCCTGAAATAATTCTGATGTTGTTAATGTGTGTTGTTTGTTCACTTTGATTTAATTGTCTGCTCCATTTTTTTTGTCCAAAATTTTCTCAAGATGTTGAGTCTGTAACTGTTTCAAATTGACCATGTTTTTTATTTTGCCTTCCCTTTTATTTTGTTGACCAATAAAATTTGATCCAAAGTTTTGATGTTTGTTTTGTGTTTTCTTTGGAACAAATGTGACAGCTGATTGGCATGTCAAAACAAAACTGGTGTGATTTGTCTACCCTGGTGCCTTCATGCTAGCATATGCATGTATTGTGTGCTGCCATGGAGCGTCACCAGGAAATGAAATACAGAGTGGTAAGTATTCAATTTTCCTTTTTTACTGCAGTGGTTCTCAGCCTCAGTCCTCAAGTACCCCCAACAGGACATGTTTTGTGAATTTATCTTATCGAGAATTGCTGTCCAAAAATCAAAACCATTGACTGTGATTTAAAGCACATGTGCAAGATGAAGGAAAACCTGCAAACATGGCCTGTTGGGGGTACTTGAGAAGCACTGATTTAGAGCACTGCACTTAAAAATAGCTCAAGGCAATACTATTCTAATTGTGGGCATTTTGAGGGAAACAAAGTAAGTGTTAGAACCCCTGCGTGTGGTTTTTTTTTTTTTTTTTTTTTTTTTTGTAGTTTGGCCTTTGTCTCCTTTTCTTAACATTGGCTTCACTTCCTGTCACACAGCTAAACAGGAAGTGAAGGTAAAACCCTACCAATGTCTTTTCTTGGGGACACACAGATCAATCTAACTAGTGTCCCCATTAAGCAAATAGCACTCTAGCACTTTGTTGTGTACACCCCAAATCATTGGGTAGTTTGGGGTTTAGTAAAGACAAATCCACTCTGCAGTAAAAGTGTAGCTGCTGAAAATCTGAGGGAAAGTACTGGTGATTGGATGTTACAATCATGTAAAAGCAAAGATGTTATTTTATTTTTGGTTTGCATGTCCCCCTCAGATATACAGCAAGTGCACTTGTAGTGCAAAGTAGATTTGCCTTTAGTAAATAAACCCCAAAGTCCAAACTACCTAATAATTTGTGGTGTACCCCGCAATATGCTGGAGTGCAATGTGCATAATGGGGAAAGTATTTAGACTGACCTGTGTGTCCCCAAGGAAAGACATTGTTAGGGTTTTTCCCCTCACTTCCTGTGTGGCTATGTGACAGGAAGTGAATCATTTGGAAGGATAAAGTGGCCAAATTATTTAGTTTAACTTTTCAAAGACTCATTCCTAAGTTGAATTGTGATGCATGTCAATGGCCCATTTAGACCCTCTTTAATCACTTGAGATCAGCACTATAACTGATCGACGGCCACAGCATGGTCCTCAATTGCCGGGAGTCCATCAATAAACGTCCTCCCCTTTGCGCGCGCTGTGGTCACAGAGTCACTGAGACTCGGGTAATGACAGATCCGAGTAAGGGGCCGATCCCTGCCCTTTACCATGTGATCAGCTGTCAGCCAATGACAGCTGATCACGTGATGTAAACAAAATCTGGGTAATGGTTTTTGTTTTCTCCTTGTGCTGACAGCGTGAGCATAAAAAAGGCAATCACCGGCTTATGTGCAAGGGACATGGGGCCCGAAGAGGAAGAGGCAATTCTGCATCATCTGTGACAATTAGTAGCCCCTGCCAGTGCCACCTATCAATGCCCACCACTGGTGCCAATCAATGCCCACCACTGGTGCCAATCAGTTGCACCTAGCAGTGCTGGCTATCAGTGCCCATCACTGCCAACTATCATTGCCACCTAGCAGTGCCACTTCTCACTGCCCACCAGTGACAACTAGCAATGCCACCTCTCAGTGCCCACCCTTGCCACCTTATCGGTGCCCATCAGTGCAGTCTCATCAGTGTACATCAATGAAGAAGAAAAATTACCTTTTTTAAAAATATTAACCAGTTTCCTACTGCCCACCGTCAAATGACATCCTTGGCTTTGTGCGGTGACATCTGAATGTTGGGTGCAGTTGCAGGCATCATTCAGATATCATTCTTTTCAGCCGGCGATTCTGTGCACGATAAAAATGATCATAGTGGCAGTTCCGCCGCCTAATCGTTCTTATAGGCGGGGGGGAGGGGACGTTCCCCCCCCCTCTTGCCGCCATCCGGTGCTTCTCCGGGCTCTCCCGTGCCATCTTAGGCTCAGAGAACGATTTGGAGATGACTGGTGACCAGATGGTCACCAGTCATCTCTATGACCGTCGGAGGCGCGGGCACGACGTTATGACATCACGCCAGGATCCCGTATGTTAACCAAGCCGTGATCTCGGCTGTCAGCATGAGTTTGGTGATTTTTTTGGACCAATATCATGCCTTCCAGCCTGGAGGAGAGATGTGGGGGGAGGGGGAGGTCTTATTGACCCCGCATCTCTCCATAAAGAGGACCTGTCACACACATTCCTATTACAAGGGATGTTTACATTCCTTGTAATAGGAATAAAAGTGATCCAAAACAAAAAAAAGGAAAAAAAAAGAGTTAGAAATACAAAAAAGTAAAAAAAAAAAATAAAAAAAAAAAAGCAAAAATAAGAAAAAACGCCCATGTCCCCGGTAGCTCGCGCTCAGAAGCGAACACACACGTAAGTCCCGCCCACATATGTAAACGCCATTCAAACCACACATGTGAGGTATTGCTGCGTGCGTTAGAACGAGTGCAACAATTCTAGCACTAGACCTCCTCTGTAATGCAAAAATGGTAACCTGTAAAAAAAAATTAAAGCATCGCCTAGGGAGATTATTAAGTACTGAAGTTTGGTGTCATGCCATGTGTGTGCGCAATTTTAAAGCGTGACGTGTTAGGTATCTATTTACTCAGCATAATAACATCTTTCACATTATACCAAAAAATTGACCATAACTTTACTGTTTTGTAATATTTTTAGCAAACAAAAAGCGTTTGAAAATTTATTGCGCAAATACCGAGCGAGATCAAAATTTGCAATGACCACCATCTTATTCCCTAGGGTGTCTGCTCCAAAAAAATATATAATGTTTGGTGTTTTGAAGTAATTTTATAGCCATAAATTTATGATTTTTACATGAAGGAGAGAAGTGCCAGAATAGGCCCAGTGCTGAAGTGGGTAAAATATAATTTTTATTTTTTTTTAAACTCGGTCTTTTGTATTTATAAAAAAAAAAAATATAGAAAAAAAACAGTGTGGGCCCCCCCCCCCAGGTCCATACCAGGCCCTTGGGTCTAGTATGGATTCAAAGGGGACCCCCCCCCAAAATGAAATAAAAATGGCGTGGGGGGTCCCCCCAGAATCCATACCAGGCCCTTCAGGTCTGGCATGTATTTTAAGGGGAACCCCGCGCCAAAACCCCAAAAAAATAGCGTGGGGTCCCCTAAAAATACACACCAGACCTTTTATCCGAGCACTCAACCTGGCAGGCCGCAGGGGAAGAGAGGGGGACGAGAGAGCGGCCCCCCTCCCTCCTGAACCGTACCAGGCCGCGTGCCCTCAACATGGGGGGTTTGGTGCTTCGGGGCAGGGGGGCGACCCTGTTGATGGGGACAAGGGCCTCTTCCCGACAACCCTGGCCGTTGGTTGTCGGGGTCTGCGGGCGGGGGGCTTATCGGAATCCGGGAGCCCCCTTTAATTAGGGGGACCTCAGATACCTGTCCCCCACCCTATGTGAATGAGTGGCAAAATAAGTCAATAAAAAAGACAACACAAGTTTGAAAAGTAATTTATTGGGCAGCTCCGGGGGGTCTTCTTCTGACTTCGGGGTCTTTCTGCCGGGCGCCCAGCTATCTTCTGCCAGCTCTTTTGCTAGCGGGGGTCCCAGGCTTCCTCGCCATCTTCTTCTGACTTCGGGGGTCTTTCTGCCGGGCGCCCCCGCTATCTTCTGCTAGCTCCTTTGCTAGCGGGGGGTCCCGGGCTTCCTCGTCGCCTTCTTCCCTCTTCTCTTCGCCCGATGTTGGCTCGTCGCTGTCCACTGCTGCAATGATCTGTCCGAGCAGCGGTGCCCCTTTTATTGGCATGGGGCGTGGTCACCGGCTGATGCCACCGCTGACCCCGTCCCCATTTCACGTCACAGTCCCATCATTCCCCGGGACTGTGACATTATAGAGAAGAGGGAAGAAGGCGACGAAGAAGACCGGTCCCCGCTAGCAAAAGAGCCAGCAGAAGATAGCGGGGGCGCCCGGCAGAAAGACCCCCGAAGTCGGAAGAAGACGGCGAGGAAGCCCGGGACCCCCGCTAGCAAAAGAGCTAGCAGAAGATAGCAGGGGCGCCCGGCAGAAAGACCCCCGAAGTCGGAAGAAGACCCCCGGAGCTGCCCAATAAATTACTTTTCAAACCTGTGTTGTCTTTTTTATTGACTTATTTTGCCACCAGGTGAATGGGTAGGGGTACGATGTACCCCATACTCATTCACATAGGGTGGGGGGCCGGCATCTGGGGGCCCCCTTTTTAAAGGGGGCGTCCGGATTCCGAAAACCCCCCCGCCGGCATACCCCGACAACCAACGGCCAGGGTTGTCGGGAAGAGGCCCTTGTCCCCATCAACATGGGGGCAGGGTGCTTTGGGGTGGGGGGGCCGCAGGTCGCCCCCCTGCCCCGAAGCACCAAACCCCCCATGTTAAGGGCATGCGGCCTGGTACAGTTCAGGAGGGAGGGGGGCCACTCTCTCGTCCCCCCCTTTTCCCCTGCGGCCTGCCAGGTTGCGTGCTCGGATAAGGGTCTGGTTTGGATTTTGAGGGGACCCCCACGCCGTTTTTCGGCTTACGGGGTTCACCTTAAAATCCAGACCAGACCTAAGGGTCTGGTTTGGATTTTGGGGGACCCCCACGCCGTTTTTCGGCTTAGGGGTTCACCTTAAAATCCAGACCAGACCTAAGGGCCTGGTATGCCCCTGGAGGGGAACCCATGCCGGTTTTTTATTTAAAATTTGGCCTGGAGTTCCCCTTCATGGTTCATACCAAACATGGGACAGCGAGGCTGCCGAGGACCAGCGCGATGACATCGCGCTGGACACATTCTCGGCCGGCTAGTCGCCTCTAGGACACGACTTGAGCAGCTGCTTCACGCTCAGGCCGTGTCCAAGTCGCCTCGCAAAGTCGCGCTGTCCCTGTGTCAGCCGGCACACGAGTTGCCCGCAAGTCGGATCTGACTTCCCGGGCGACCTCTATTCAAATCAAAGGGCTCCCATAGGGAACCATTCATTTTCAATAGAGCGCCGCTGACATTTCTATTTACTATAACAGTGCGCCGCTGGTTCCTGCACCCAGTGAAGGAGTTATCCGGCGCACCAATTAAGGTTAGAACCAGCGCAGCGCACTGTTATTAGTAAATCAGCCCCAGTGTTTCACTTAGTGTACTGTGTGCTTTGCATAGCGTTCACCTAAAGCTCACCTGAATACAGTTAGTGACTATTATAGTGGTGTTCTCATAATAAAACCACAGGCAGAGAGCTGCAAGTATTTTCAGTGTACTGTGTCCTCTGCACAGATTTCACCTAAAACTAACTAAAGACAATTGCTGCTTTTCCCATACTAACACCACAGCAGGCAGTTGATTCTGAAAGCTGCATTATCAGTACAGATATATATATATATATACACACACACATCCCACCTTTGTGCAGCTACATCTCACTGCAGGCCATTAGTATGTCTGGAAGGCAAACAAGGAGAGGCAGACAGTCACGAGGCAATAAAAGAGGGCAAGCAGGCTCTGTGTCTGGGGGCAACAGTGCTGGTCGTGGACACGGTGCATCGCCATCAGCACGTGGCCATGGGACACGCTTGTCCTTCTTTTCGGCAGCTGGCCATGTTGAGCCGCAACATGCCCAAGACTTGGTAGAGTGGATGACCAAGCCGTCCTCATCCTCCTCGTCCTCTCTCACCCAGGCTCAGGGTACTTTGTCTGGCAAAGCAGCTGCCAAAGCGGCCTCTTCCCTCAGCTCAATGGCATCAGTCACTCCTTCCCTAGCCCCACCATGTCCTCCTGAGGAGTCCCCCGAACTGTTTGAGCACAGTGTTGGGTACATGCTCCAGGAGGATGCCCAGCGTTTTGAAGGCTCTGATGATGGAACCCAGCTGGAGGAAGGCAGTAACGTGAGCCCAGAGAGAGGGGGTAGTAACATGAGCCCAGAGAGAGGGGGTGCCAAACAAGGACAGCTATCTGGCAGTCATGTTCCCCCAGCTGCAGCATACTGCCAGAATTGCTCCAGTGATGAGGAGGGAGGGGATGATGAGGTCACTGACTCCACGTGGGTGCCTAATAGGAGAGAGGAGGAGAAGGAGGAGAGAGAAGAAGAAGGAGGAGGAGGAGGAGGAGGAGGAGGCACATCTCCAACGAGGCAGGATGCCCTCCAGGGGCCAGCTTAAGGGCAGCACACTGACTGCATCACAGCGCAGTGTTCCGCATGTTCAGGGTGCTGCTGCCTCTGCTCGTTATTCCAAAAGTTCTTTGGTGTGGGTCTTTTTTCAGACGTGTGCAGCAGATCGCACCGTTGCCATTTGCAACATATGTCTAAAGCGTATCTCCCGTGGCCAAAACATCAGCCGCTTGGGCACCACGTGCTTGACCAGACATATGTCGACCTGCCATGCAGTCGGTAGGCAAGCGTACCTAAACGACCCACACCAAAGAACAAAGGGGACCTCTCCTTGCTCCTCATCAGCTGGGATCTCCAACCCCACTATACCTTCAGTCCTCTCTGAAACCTGCATTGAGAGGAATGAAGGTGTAGAATTAGGTGTGTCATAACCAAGTACTTGCGGGCAATCTGCTATCGGTACACCGACGTCCGATTGTAGCAGGCAAATTTCCCTGCCCCAGCTGCTGCACCGTCCAAAGAAGTTCGCTCCCAGCCATCCACATGCCCAGCGGTTGAATGCTAGCTTGGCTAAATTGCTAGCACTTCAACTGCTGCCTTTTCAGTTGGTAGACTCTGCCCCCTTCCGTGAGTTTGTGGAATGTGTGGTTTCTCAGTGGCAGGTTCCCAAACGCCACTTTTTCTCACGGAAGGCGATTCCGGCTCTACCGGCATGTGGAAGGCAATGTCTTGCCTCGCTGGACAGGGTGGTCAGCGGTAAGGTGCATATTACCGATGACTCATGATCCAGCAGGCATGGACAGGGACAATGAAGTGATAGGTATCACCGCGCTACCAAAGAAGTAGGGAGGGGGAAAGGGAGAGGATACTGCTACAGCACTGGAGGTATATCAAAAACCCAAATAAATGTAAGCGAAAAAATAATGCTGCACTGAATGGGGGGATAGGAGCAGGGGAATACTAATGAGTGTGCCTAATGAGCATATCTTTCACGGCGCATTGGGTGACTCTGCTGGCAGCTGGGAAGGATGCAGGACAAGGTGCAGTAGTGTTGGAGGTTGTTCCGCCACCACGCCTCCAAAATGCTACTACTGGTGATTCTGACACACATCTCTCCTCCACCCCCTCCTCTTCTTCTTCCTCCATGGCCTCTTCCTGTGCTTTGTCCTCGGAACCAGCGGTGCTCCGTAGACATTTAAGGGGCTACGCAAGTACGCAGGCAAAAAGATGCCATGCGGTGCTTGAGCTGGTGTGCTTGGGGGACAGGAGCCACACTGGGGCAGAGGTTCTGTCAGCTCTGCAGGGGCAGGCTCAGAGGTGGTTAACGCCACGCCAGCTTAAGCCAGGAATGGTGGTTTGCGACAATGGCACTGTAACGGGAAGGCCCGGGGAACCCAGAATCTCTTAGACAGTATGAGATACACTTGCTTCAGCTTCCCGAAGTCTGTAATTATGGGGGAGCTCGTTATGTTTCTATTGTGTAAAGTCTTTTGATAATGGGAATTAAGCCTATAATTATAGGTTGGGGAACTAGCAGACAGACAGGTTAATTGAAGAAATGCTGATGAGTCACCTGCCTGCTTGTGTATGCTACAGATCCTTTCATTATGTGAAGTCGTTTGATAATGTGGATTGGGAAAACAAAAGCTAACCTGTTGTCGTCTAAGAGGTGTCAAAATAATGTGTATTGGGCCTTGTTATGTTGTGGGTGGAGCTGGACCATTGTTCATTTAGATTAATGCAGTATTGGTTGAGTGTATAAAAAGTTACAGTGTTTCTCAATAAAAGTCAGTCTATCCTGCAAAGATACAGAGTGCGTCTCGTTCTTTCGGAAGGATTAATTCCTATGGGAAGTGGTCTTCTGACTGTGGAGGATCGACAGTGAATTTGTGTCCAGGAGAGGGAAGAGATCTAAATGGCATTACCCCCTTTCGTATTTGGGGTGTCGTTACATTGGTTGGCAGCAGCGGGATCTTCCCTCCAGTTACTGGGACACTCCAAGCCACCACAGTGAATGACCAGCTATGAAGCCTGCAGGAAAGCCACGCTGAAAGACTTACTTGAGAGCCGTGGAGGGACCGGTGGGACAAAGAACAAGGCCACCTTGATCAGGGAGCTAACCGAGATGGACCAGAAGGATGGTGATGCAGGACCCCGGTCAGTTGAAGACTTGTTTTAGCAAAGAGTTCGACAGCACTTGGCATTATATGCTGCTAACTCATCAGAGACCACCATACAAGTAGCCATTAGAGGCAACCAGCTGCAGGATGCGCGACAAAAGAGAGAACTAGAGCGACAACATGAGCGGAGAACGGCGGAAATACGGCAATCGGAGATCGCCTACAGACAGCTGCTAGAATCTGCTCAGCAGCAAGGTGGTGCTACCTTTGCCTGGGACTATAAGGAAATACCAGTGGACAACTCTGGAATCCTGGCTGAAGAATCGGCAGTGGAAAAACTGAAGATTGCCATCCCTAAAGCCGAAGTGGATGATATGGAGTTCCAGGGAGCTAGCCTGGCTGAAGAATCGGCAGTGGAAAATCTCAAGATTGCCATCCCTAAAGCCGAAGTGGATGATATGGAGTTCCAGGGAGCTAGCCTGGCTAAAGAATCGGCAGTGGAAAATCTGAAGCTTGCCATCCCTAAAGCCGAAGTGGATGATATGGAGTTCCAGGGAGCTAGGCTGGCTGAAGAATCGGCAGTGGAAAATCTGGAGATTGCCATCCCCAAAGCTGAAGTGCTGACTGACCTGGATGATCCTGTTTCTGCTTGGGATAATCTTGGATGGAGGAATGTACCTGTCCAGCAGCATGCCAGAGAATCGGCAGTGGAAAATCTGGAGATTTCTATCCCTAAAGCCGAAGCGGATGGTGTGGAGCCCCCAGCAGAAGTGCTGGCAACAGGGCAGAGTGCTACCAACCTCTGCCCAGCACCGGAAACAACGGTGGAGTTTCAGGGAGCCGGGGCAGTTGGCCCCTCTCTCCAGCAACAAGCTGAGGTGGTAAAGCTTTTACCCCCAGCTGAATCACTGGCAGCAGGGCAGAATGCTACTGGCCTCTGCACACAACTGCAACTTGAGCGGATATCGGTGGATGGGACTGCGGTCTCCACTCACAGCAACCCAGCAGAAGAGCTGGCAACAGAGCAGAGTGCCGCGGGCCTCTGCTCTCAACTAACAGAAGAGGGAGTTCCTGTAGTACTGGATGGGACTTCGGTCCTCACTGACACAACCCCAGAAAATGGTGTGACACTGAGACAGGAGGATGTCAGCCTTGCTTTGCAAGCACTGGGGGATTTTCACCCATCACAAGGGAATGGGACTTCAGTCGTCACTTGTATACTCCAGGGATGCTGGGCAGTCGGTCCAGATCCCCAACAGCATGACGGACTAAGCCCAGTCACCTTGTCTTCTCCCCAGCGGCGGGTATGTTCTCTAAAAGAGGCAGAGGTTGGCTGGGTAAGTAATGCTCTGTTTGGAGCAATTTATTTAGGGTACTGTGTGGATACTGGACATAGAGGAATGGACCTATGGACTAACGTCGGAGTCAACCCGTCTGGGGTCTCCTCCTGTGTTAGTCTCCTGCCGAAAGGGGAGAGATGTATTGGGAAGGCCCGGGGAACCCAGAATCTCTTAGACAGTATAAGATACCCTTGCTTCAGCTTCCCCAATGCCTCTTATGTGTAAACCACCCTGTGTCTCACTTAGGGGCACAGGGTGAATGAGAACCCCACCATGATCTGTGATAGCCATATCCAATACAGTATATACAGGGCATATATTGGATATACTGTGTGTGGGCTGTTTATGTAATACTTGCGGTGATGGTGGGTGATTTACATTCTACTGTCTAGTGTGGCTTGTGGTAATTAAGTCTGTAATTATAGGGGAGCTTGTTATGTTTCTATTGTGTAAGGTCTTTTGATAATGGGAATTGAGCCTATAATTATAGGTTGGGGAACTAGCAGACAAACAGGTTAATTGAAGAAATGCTGATGAGTCACCTGCCTGCTTGTGTATGCTACAGATCCTTCATTATGTGAAGTCGTTTGATAATGTGGATTGGGAAAACAAAAGCTAACCTGTTGTCGTCTAAGAGGTGTCAAAATAATGTGTATTGGGCCTTGTTATGTTGTGGGTGGAGCTGGACCATTGTTCATTTAGATTAATGCAGTATTGGTTGAGTGTATAAAAAGTTACAGTGTTTCTCAATAAAAGTCAGTCTATCCTGGAAAGATACAGAGTGCGTCTCGTTCTTTCGGAAGGATTAATTCCTATGGGAAGTGGTCTTCTGACTGTGGAGGATCGACAGTGAATTTGTGTCCAGGAGAGGGAAGAGATCTAAACGGCGTTAACCCCTTTTGTATTTGGGGTGTCGTTACAGGCACCAACCTCAACTCCGCCCTCCGACAGGGACAACTGACCCATGTGCCCTGTTTGGCTCCCGTCCTTAACTTGGTGGTGCAGCGATTCTTGGGCAGGTACCCGGGCTTACAGGAGGTCCTGAGGCAGGCCAGGAAACTCTGTGGGCATTTCCGCCGGTCATATACTGGCAGTGCTCGGCTGGCTGAGCTGCAAAAGGAATACAACCTGCCCAAGAACCGCCTAATCTGTGACATGCCCACCAGGTGGAACTCTACGTTGGCCATGCAACTATTTGTCAAGATAAAGGTTGAGCGAGGTGGGATTTTGAGTGTGCCGCAGTGGAGTAATTAAATGTAGAGATACCAGAATATATAGAAAAATAAACAACTTTTATTTTCCTACCTTGTGGCAGTGGTATAAAAAGTATTATCTTACAAAATATGAAGTAAAATCACATTACAGTTCAGACAATCGAATATCAGGGTGTGAATTCCCATTCAAGAAGAAAATAAGGGCCTACGCATTTCACGGAGTTCCGCTTCGCCAGGGCCTTTAAACGTAGCACAATAAGGTAATGTAGCGGGTATTTGAATTATGTGAGGACTCTGGTGGTGTGAGGTTCCTTGGGGTCTCTGGGTAGCGCTGTTGCCTGGGGCCGGAGTTGAACTCACACTGCAAACTGTGCCTTTTTGTCCTCCCTGGAGCTGGTACAGCGAGGCGGGGAACCCGCTGTGGCACGAAGGGAGAGGTCATAAAAGGGGCGGAGGCCCTGATTTTGGGGAGAGAGTCGGAGGACATGGCCGCGCCCAGGCACCTTCAGCTTGGGTGCTGGCGTTCCGGTGTTCCAGGCCTAGGCGCCCTTGGCCTAGCTGGAGCGGAGATGGAGTCCATCTCAGGCACCTTTAGCCTGGGGTGAAGTACTATGGCGGATGCCTGGGGCTCAGAACCTTTAACTGAGTTCCGCGAGGGTGGAGGAATCCGAGGGGGCCCTAATGCCTTGGGTGCCCGTGTCTGAGTTTGTGAGGACTGGTGCACAGTAACTTCTCCGAAGAGTCCGGCGCAGCATCGCTGGTGACGGAGAGGCCTCCACTTCTCCCTTGGACGGATTTCTTCCTCTGACAGGGGCAAAGTGAGCGAAGGTAATTCACATTCTATATTACCTAGTCAGTGGCAGTGACTATTCACCACTGGTGACAGCACAGTGGGCAGCAGCAAGAAGGGAAAGGATTGTGCCTCGATCTGTTCCCCATTTTCAAAAGGATAAAGACTGTTTTATTGCTTGGCAAGAAGAATAAAACTGAGTTGTACCTATTCATGGTGTGGAACTTGGGTTACTAAGCAAAGGAGTCAGGGACGAAGGACTGGACTTGACTCTAGGACACCTACACAAAAGCCCAATCTTCTGGCCTTCACCTCTTAGTTACGGGAGGACATGGGCCATGGTGTGTATCATCTCTCTCTCCCAGGTACCCCTAGACAACAGCCATATAACCGATAAAGAAAGAGGGATAGGTGAGGTCGCTACACGTGGGGGCTCGTCCGGGATATGTGTATGGTGTCTGAATTTGAACTTTGCTGCCCGGAGGAGTTCCGAGTAGGTCGGCCATATTGGCCAACGCGCCACGAGGCAACCCACAACTGCGTAGTTCGTGGGCGGGGCAAGGGAAAAGCCAGCGAACAGGTGCAGGACGTAGGAGGAGTCCGGCCACGTGGACGTACACACGTGGAGATTCCGGCGCGGGTGGATCAGTGCGCAATGGAGCAGCAAAGAGAGAGGATGGCTTCAAGTGCTCTGTGGATTTCCGTTCCTTCCTTCGCAGATATGTCTTCTCTGGCTGCTCCGATTATGGATACGGGGATAAGACTAAGGCCCCGGGGGCGATTGGCTATCTTTACCTGTAGAGACATGGAGGCCCTCGGTGTGATCTGTCCCGGCTGTTCGGGACTGGTGGTCCAGCTGAAGCCGTTTGGGCGCTGTGAGGTCTGCAAAGAATTCCTCTTCGAGGTGGAACCATCCACAGAAAAGCCTCGGGCTTGCCACCTCAACTACCTCACAGGGACTGCCACTCCGGAGGGAGAGATCGATGCTGGTGCGTTCCCCGTGCGCACTGATCTGGGCGAAGGGACTGCCCAAACAGAGATTAAAAGAGAAAAATTCGAGGATGCTGCTTCGGTCACCAGCAGCTCCCTGCTCCGACCGCCGAAGAGAAAAGTCGGCCTAGTGATGGCCTTGTGTGGTCGTGGAAGAGCTTCGCCCCACTGTTTGCCTGGCCTGGATGGCTCCGGTAGGAAAAGTCCTGGACATCTATGTTCTTCTAAAGGCCCAGGTGAGCCAGGGGTTGGGACTGTCTGTGTGGTAGAAAGTGGCGGTAGCCCACAGTCGGTAGAGGCCGTTAAGGGGGATAGTTCCGTGACTGGGAATTATCTGCCCGCAGAGTACTACGACACCTCTGACCTGGATTCATTGTCTGACAATGGCGATGATGGGGAGATAGACGATATCTTCCAACAGAAGGGATGGGACAAGATGAAGCTACCCTCGTCCTGTGTTACAAGGGACCTGCCCATGTCTACTGGAGATAGTACACCTCGGGTAGAGGCCTCGGCGCCAAGGGAAGAAGCTGATCCTCTGTCTGGAGTTCCCCTTCTGGATTCAACATCCATTTCACCTGCTCCTGTTGCGGGAGTGCAACGACAATCACTGCGGGCTCCTAGGCCCAGGTCTACCGAGGTGGTGAACGCACCTCGCCACCCAGAAGCGATTGTTCCACCTGGAGAAGGAGACCGAGCTACTATGCCACCTTTGTCAAGGCTGCAGCGTCTCTTTGGTCAGAAGGTTGCTCAGGAGTATGGGTGGGAATACCCGTATCTGCGTTGGGAACTGCTCTATGAGGTGGAGGTTTTTTGGCAAAGATGGTATGATACCTTTGTGTGGGACAAACTGAAAGTACAGCAAGCACGGCGGTACCTTTCCTGTTCACCAACGGTCACCAAGAAGTTTCAGGACTGTAAAGCTAAATGGATGCTGGGAAGACACATTCATGCGGACAAAGTGGTGATCTGTCGCAAGGAAGGAAAGAGTGTTGAGTACCATGTGGAGGCCTTTGATGATCGTCTGAAGCCTATATCATTGCCTCATCCAAGGTTTTACTTGTAAGGAAGAAGAAAAGAAAAAGGGACAAAGACTCCCGTGTGCTTTTCTTCTTTATTCATGGCTGAACTCTCGGGAGTGCCTTTGCCGGAACACAGGGACTGTGCCCTAGTTTTTTTTGTATTTGGGCAGTTCTACTCGTTGGAGATATGGGAGCTGTTTTTGTTTGTTCTCCCTCCTTCTCCTTGCTCAGAAGAAATCAGTGACTTTGGGTGTTAGATAGTGCAGGGTCACAGAGAAAATGTTCAAGAGGAAAGTTCATCTGGAAGTAATGAGTGTCTTGACCGCGGCACTGTCACCAGGTGGCAGTGTTGCGCAACGATTGTTTTTTTGTTTTTCTTTACATTATGCAGCACTTATTGGAGTGAGTGGGTTTCTTCTAGGATAGACTCATTCATTCCAAGCAAACACACATGTGGATAGAATGTATGTTTCTTTTCTTTCCCTCTGCGGGAGACTCGTCTGTCGGGACTGCTGAGAGTGGGTGGTCCTTAGATAGTCAGAGGGAGGGAAGAATGTAAATGTGTGAGATCTTTAAAGTATTTTTATTGGAAAAGTTTTATAGTTTTATGTTTTAAGTTTTCCCTTTCCCATTCAGGTCTTGGCACAATTCGGGGCTAAATTGTGTAGTTTGGTTTCTGGGCTGAACTTATGTCACCACCCTTGTGGAATGTGAGTTTGTACCAGACACTGGGGACCAGTGTCAAATCACCAGGGGAAGAGTGTAGCGGGTATTTGAATTATGTGAGGACTCTGGTGGTGTGAGGTTCCTTGGGGTCTCTGGGTGGCGCTGTTGCCTGGGGCCGGAGTTGAACTCACACCGCAAACTGTGCCTTTTTGTCCTCCCCTGGAACTGGTACAGCGGGGCGGGGAACCCGCTGTGGCGTGAAGGGAGAGGTCATAAAAGGGGCGGAGGCCCTGATTTTGGGGAGAGAGTCGGAGGACGTGGCCGCGCCCAGGCACCTCCAGCTTGGGTGCTGGCGTTCCGGTGTTCCAGGCCTAGGCACCCTTGGCCTAGCTGGAGCGGAGATGGAGTCCATCTCAGGCACCTTTAGCCTGGGGTGAGGTACTATGGCGGATGCCTGGGGCTCAGTACCTTCAACTTCTTGAATGGGAATTCACACCCTGATATTCGATTGTCTGAACTGTAATGTGATTTTACTTCATATTTTGTAAGATAATACTTTTTATACCACTGCCACAAGGTAGGAAAATAAAAGTTGTTTATTTTTCTATATATTCTGGTATCTCTACATTTATTTACTCCACTGAGGCACACTCAAAATCCCACCTCGCTCAACCTTTTTCTTGACACATAGTTGCATGGCCAACGTAGAGTTCCACCTGGTGGGCATGTCACAGATTAGGCGGTTCTTGGGCAGGTTAAATTCCTTTTGCAGCTGAGCCAGCCGAGCACTCCACTTCAGTTTGAATCACGTAAGGAATTTCGGGCGCTCTATGGTGAGAGATAGGGGAATATTCTCCTCCTCTTCTCATCTTCCGTCCACCTTGATATGGACGGCGGATCGCGCATGCGCTGTAGCGTTACCTTGCGCACGCGCATGCGCGGCATCTGAACGTCCGGACCGGAAGTGAAGTCAGGGGTCATGATTGACCCTTCACTTCCGGGATGACTCTGACTATATAGGATGGAGCAGTCGGCGGTTTCCGACATGTGCCATCCTGAAGGAATTGCTGATGTTGGGACCTGGCTCCTCGGGAATGAAATGATCCGTGACCAATCGGGACTTCATGTATACATTTCTTGCGGATTGGACCCTTTACAGGTATTGAGTCTAGGCAGTGTGGGTTGGTAGACACCGTGGGGCTATAGGCATTATAATTATTATTAGCCATATAACTTTCTTTTTGTTTTGTTTTGTTTACCTATTTTTGTGGATTTCCGTATACTCTGGCCTTGCAATGCCAATATACAGTGAGTAGATAGTACCGAGCTCCGGTCTCTTATATATATAATTGACCAGCAGTTCTGTGATTACCACCATATATATACATTTAGAAATGTAATATATTATATATTTTATATTTCAGTATTTTTGAGCTGTATTGCTAGTTTATGCTATCTTAATGGTATATGGCTATGTGTTTGTTACACTGCCATATGCATATTTAGATATCATCCCCAACGGTTAATCCTAATCGCTATCACTGGCATTTAATAACAACTATACCTTTATATAAGATGGATCTGTCATAATAGATTACTATGATATATCATTCTAGTGAGCCCCAATATCCTTAAAACTTCATAAAATCTAAAATTTGCCCTAAATAAACTTGACAGTTATGAGGGGGTTCCCTGTACAATCATGAATATATTTACGTCATCGTTTAAAATTTGATTGATTGATTAATTAATTAATTGATTTTGGTAATGTTTTATTATATGGGTAAAAAAAAATTAATTTTAAATTTTAAATTTAATTATATTATCTATCTGGTCAGCTTACAGAGTCAAAATTCTTGCGTTTCGACCGGCTGGTTCTGACGTCCGCCGGCTCTAGCAGTTGTGGATGGGGGCCGGTCATTATGTTGAAGCGGTTGTCTCAGTGATGTGTATCCTATTTCAGTTATTTCATAATCAGATTGGGTGAGCATGACATACCTTTATAAAACTTGTTAATATGTAGTACTTTTTTATCATATCAATCAATGTACTGTTGTTTATGATATTAATTATATATATTTTTATGTCTTATACAGACTTCATGAAATTAAAGACACGTGCTAAGCCCTGACGAAGCACACACAGTGCGAAACATGTCTGCTAATTGCACAACATAGATCTTTATTTTTCAAGCTTACGAATCTGTATTTATGTAACTTTTATGATGCCACAAATAAATTTATATTTTTCTTAAATTGTTGTTTCTAGTACACTCACCTGCTATCAGAACTGTTCTCTCCCTTTAAAATCCCGTTAGTGAGAGCCTGTCTCTCTTCTTGTTTTTCCTTACAGGTTAGAAGTCTATAGAGGAGAACATTTTCTATTGCATATGTGACTCTGTGCATGCGCAGCGATGTCCCACGTACTGGGAGGATATAAAAGGACTTTAACCATACACATGATTGAAATGTATTAACATCATTATATGTGCATAGTGTGTATCAGGGATCTATAGGAGGAAACACTTACCAGAGAACTGTAAATGCATAGATACAGTGCAGCGGATGGTTGAGGCTTTGCGTGGCGGCCAACAAACGGATCCCCTACATAAAGCACACTTTCATAGCCTCTCCTCAGCAGTGCACCTCTCTGCATGAGCGGGACCACGAGGAGAGAGATCCTTATCCCAAACACCCAAGGTATGTAAGTGCAGCTAATTTCTCTCACTATTGCATTCTCATATATACACCCTTATAGTATAATTTTGGATTCTTTTGGATTTCATCATTAATTTGTCCTTATGATATACCTATACCTAGGCTCGCCTTGATGTGGATCTGAGTCAATACTTACAATCCGTGGTATTCCCAAGGACTGGCCTCTTTACATTTTGTATACACTGACACATCGTGTCCACTATACACACTGGTGAGATGCTATACCTCACCTGTCCACTTTGACTTCTATACATACACCGTATTTTAGTCCCAGCCAGTATACCTACCCTTTTTTTTTGTGTCTTTCACTAGCATCCATTCCTTTTCACTACACCTATTTTCCCCACACACCCCCCCCTAAAACATCCCCTCCCATCACCTCATTCCCTGTCCCCTCCCTAATGCGCGTTTTATTTTTCGCCCCCCCCCCCCTCTTTTCCTTTCTTTCCCCCCTCCCCTTCCTTTCTCTCTCCCCATCCCCTGGTTTTCCCTTTTCTTCCTTTTCTCTTTCTCCCCTCCTCTACTCTCCCCCCACCCTTCCCTCCATTTTCCCTTTCCCCTTCCCTCTCCCCTTTCCTTCCCCTTATCTCTCCTTCCCTTTTCCCTCCACTTCCTTTTCCCCTTCCCTCCCTTTTCCCCTTCCCTCCCTTTCACAACCCTCCTTCCCCCCACCCTTTCCTCCCTTTTCCCTTCCCTCCCTTCCCTCTCCCCTTTCCTTCCCCTTATCTCTCCTTCCCTTTTCCCTCCACTTCCTTTTCCCCTTCCCTCCCTTTCACAACCCTCCTTCCCCCCCTCCCATCCCCTTCCTTCCCTTTCCCATCTCTTCCTTCTCCCCCCACCCTCTCCCTATCCCACTTTTCCTCACTCCCACGTCCTCCATTGGATTGGTCCCTTCCTCTTTTCTTCCCCACCTTTCCCCCTTCCCCTTTCCATTCATCCCCCCTTTTTCACACCCTCCCTTGGCCTTTCCCTCTCTTCCCACCTTTCCCTCCCCCTTTTTTCCTCCCCTCTTTCTCTTTTATTTTTTCTCCCCCCCCCCCCCCCCGGTTACCTTTCCCTCACGGATCTTCCCACAATATTCCCACTCCCATTTTTTGTTTTTAAGAATTTTTTTCTAATAGTGTTACTATTTTAACATATGTAGGGATCCGCCTTTGCCCATCCACGCAGACCTTGGTAAGGGGGGGGGGGGATATCCTCACAGGCACGTAAGCCTCAACCGTCCGCTGCACTGTATCTATGCATTTACAGTTCTCTGGTAAGTGTTTCCTCCTATAGATCTCTGATACACACTATGCACATATAATGATGTTAATACATTTCAATCATGTGTATGGTTAAAGTCCTTTTATATCCTCCCAGTACGTGGGACATCGCTGCGCATGCACAGACTCACATATGCAATAGAAAATGTTCTCCTCTATAGACTTCTAACCTGTATTAATGTTTAGTGACAAATGCAAATATATTTTGTGTGAACACCTGGGGGGCATAGTAGATGCACTCCCACATGTTCACCCACACCTTCTAGTCGGATTTAACCCCTATACAATGTTGATTTTTTTTTTTCTTTTTTAAATACATAGGGTGTGATATGTATATATGTATACCTCATCAACCTTCTGTTTACTTCTAGAATCTCTATATTACCTTATTGTGCTACGTTTAAAGGCCCTGACGAAGCAGAACTCCGTGAAATGCGTAGGCCCTTATTTTCTTCTTGAATGGGAATTGCACACCCTGATATTCGATTGTCTGAACTGTAATGTGATTTTACTTCATATTTTGTAAGATAATACTTTTTATACCACTGCCACAAGGTAGGAAAATAAAAGTTGTTTATTTTTCTATATATTCTGGTATCTCTACATTTATTTACTCCACTGAGGCACACTCAAAATCCCACCCCGTTCAACCTTTTTCTTGACACATAGTTGCATATTCTCTAGGGTTGGTGCCTCGGTAGGAGCTTCATGGTATCTCACACATACCCCAACCCCTACACATCTACGTTGGCCATGCTGCAGCGGCTGCACACGCAGCAGAGGGCCATCAATGAGTATCTGTTGCAATACGGCACCAGGACAGGGTCAGTAGAGCTTGGATTTTTTTTCCCACGCCAGTCGGTAATGATCAGGGATGCATGCACTGTCCTGGCACCATTTGAGGAGGCCACGAGGATGGTGAGCAGTGACAGTGCATGCATCAGTGACACTGTCCCTCTTGCCCACCTGTTGGAGCACACGCTGCGTGGAATAATGGACAGGGCACTTGAAGCAGAACAGAGGCAGGAAGAGGAGGACTTCCTTACCTCTCAAGGCCCCCCTTTATCCAGACAGTGTTCCTGCTGGCCCGGCTATCACACAGGAAGAGGAGGAGGAGGAGGAGGAGGAGGAGGAGGATTATTGTGTCAGCATGGAGGTGGAGCCTAGCACTCAGCATCAGCAGCAGTCTTCAAGGGATCAATTACAGTCTCAAGACACCCGTGGACTTGTACGTGGCTGGGAGGAGGTGGCTGCGGATCATTTCGTTCTTAGTGACCCAGAGGACTCTGCACTGAATGCCTCAGCAAACCTACGCTGCATGGCCTCCCTGATCCTGCAAAGCCTGCGGAAGGATCCTTGTATTTGTGGTATCAAGGAGAGGGATCATTACTGGCTGGCAACCCTCCTTGATCCACGTTACAAGGGTAAGGTTGCGGACCTTATCTTGCCATCGCAGAGGGAGCAGAGGATGAGGCATCTTCAGGAGGCCTTGCAGAAAGGTCTGTGCAACGCGTTCCCAGAGACTGGGAGGTTACAAATTCCTGGTCCTGGACAACGTGTTGCTGAGGCTTCGGTCAGTCAAAGAAGGAGCGGCGGAGAAGGTGGCTGTCTGACCGATGCGTTCAGACAATTTTTTAGTACGCAGCCCCAAGGTATGATCGCTTCCAGCAACCATCGCCAGCGTCTGGTTTATATGGTGCAGGAATACCTAGGGGCAAGATCAGACTTGGACACCTTTCCCACCGAAAATCCTCTGGCTTACTGGGTCTTGAGGATGAATCACTGGCCAGAGCTTGCACAGTATGCAATTGAGGTACTGGCCTGTCCTGCATCCAGCGTTCTTTCGGAATGCACATTCAGTGCTGCTGGAGGCTTTGTAACCAATCACAGGGTGCGCCTGTCCACCGACTCGGTCGATCGACTGACCTTCATAAAAATTAATCAGTCTTAGATCACCACCAGCTACCAAGCACCTGATGCTGATGTAACCGAATATTTTTTTTGGAAATGTCAGATCCCTTCAAGACTGCCTATGATGATGCTGAGTAACTATCCTGTTATGCTGAGTGACTATCCTCTTCCTCCTCAATAATCATGCTGATAGCTTGTAAGAATATTTTTGGTTCTGGGCACCGCCACCAGTGGCTAAGGCCAAATTTTCCAGCCCCTGTTTAACAGAGGCGTGTATTTACAATTTTTGATGCAATGCTTTGCAACAGGGCTCATTGCTGTGCTCCAACTACAGTATCTGTGAGGGGTTTTAGTGTTGTGGCACCAGTGCCTAAGGCACAATTTTTCTGCCCCTGTTCAACAGGGGCATGTAATTACAATTCTTGATCTAATATTTCACAGCTGGGCCCATTCCTGCGCCCACCAAGAGTAACTGTGAGGGCTGACAGTGTTGTAGCACCAGCACCACCACCAAAGGCCCAATTTTTCCTACCACTGTTTAACAATGGCATGTAATTACAATTCCTGATATAATAATTCACAGCAGGGCCCATTCATGCGCCCACCAAGAGTAATTGTGAGGGCTTACAGTGTTGTGGCAACACCAACATGTAAGGGGCAAATTTCAGCAGAGTATATACGGCAGGTCCCTACTTTCAAGCATCCAACTTACAAACGACTCCTCCTTGCAAACGGAAGGATACAACAGGAAGTGAGAGGAAATCTACCCCTAGGAAGGCAAATTCTCTCCTGTAAGAATTAATATGGGAGAAAGGTGTCTCCTCTCTACTGATGCTTTATCACCAATCCTTGTTTCAATAAAACCCCAAAATGTTCTAAATCCAATTGTCATTGGGACGGAAAGTGAGGTGAAATGTTCTGAACAGGGGCACAGACAGCAAAACAAATGTTACAGGGGTGATAACCCTTACCTATGTTTTCCAAAAAGTTTAAAAATAGATTTTTGGGCTGGAGCTACACTTCAACAATGTACCTGTTCAAAATTACAAACAGATTCTACATAAGAACAAACCTACAGTCCCTGTCTTGTATGCACCGCCTGTATACGGCTGTTCAGAGTATATAGGGCCTTTTTTATTTTATGTGCGGGGTTCCCCTAATATCCATACAAGACCCAAAGGGGCTGGAAGTGGGCTGGGGTAGGGGGGGGGGGGGGGGTGATGGGGTAGCTATGCCATTTTTCTCAATGATTTTCATCCATATTGCCGGGACCAGACATTACATTAAAGCCACAAGCAGTTTTAAATGGCTTTTTTTCCTTTAGAAATAACATTTTGTGCAGGGACAGTTCTAAACACGGGAAACACGTGGCACTTCACAGGCATACTTTACACACCCCCCAGGTACGATATTTAAAGTAATATTTAACTTTTTTTTTTTCACTTTAAGCATCATTAAAATCACTGCTCCCGAAAAAACGTCCGTTTATAAAATTTCGTTTTGCATTGATACATGTCCCCTGGTGCAGAACCCGGGTCCCCAAACCCTTTTTAGGACAATAACTTGCATATTAGTCGTTATAATTAGCACTTTTGATTTCGAATGTTCGAGTCCATTCTATATAATAGGGTTCTAAAGTTCGCGCGAACGCTGGCTGAATGTATAGGGTATTTCTTTCCCAGAAGTGGCTCAGGGGCGTGGTCAATACGCTGTGCATTCTGGGAAGGGGTACTTAAGGGACAGAGACCGCTCTAGCGGGGTTCGTTTGCCGGATCCTGACCTGAGGGCCCTCCTGGCCTCAGGGATGTGCGAGCCATTTCCCGGCTCGGGGCCTGCTGGCCTGAGGCTCTGCAACTGAGAGTAGGCCCAGGAGTTTCTGGGGCCTACTAGTCCAGAGATGGTCCTACGGGGTCTTGCCTGCGGGACGAAGCGGAACAATTGAGGACTCAATTGAAGGACGCATCCTGGCCAATTTACCTCACGGTGCCGCCGGCTGGCTGAAAGATTCTGGCACCGTGAGCTGTGTGTTTCCTGAGGAACTTTGCAATTTGTCAGTGTGGTTACACGATCTTGTGGCAGAAGATTGTGAAACGTCTCGACGGCACTTACCAAGTCTGTGGCAGAGACTTTGAATGAGCTTCGCACCGGTTGCTAGGTCAGTGAGGGTAGGCCTATCTGGTGGTTGCTGAATCCAGCGTGAAACTGATTTGTCCTCTGGATCTAAGATTGTGCCCGTGATCCGCAAAGCAAAGTACCTGAACCTCCCCCATCCCTCTACCCCTCTGTTGGATCTGTTTAATAAAACTCTTAAAGAAAAAGTAACCAAGTGTTGGTGAGGACATTCATGGAAGCTCTTCAAGAGGGACCCCTGAGACGAGTGTGGTGAACAGAAAGGTAACGGCAGGCCCAAATTTAAACCACCGGCCCCTTCGGGGGTAGTGCTACATAGATATACACAAGCCTGGATGTAAATATATACTAAATACACTGCAGCTCACTTAGGGTTGCCACCTGTCCGGTTTTGACCCGGACAGTCTGGGTTTGGACACATGTGCCCGGTTTTCAAGCCGCCTGAAACCTGGGCACATGATTTGTGGCCTCGGCCGCAACATCTAGAGCGGCACATCCGATTCCCATGTCCGCCGCCATTACACACTCACTGTCACATACAGCCTGTGCGAGATTGGCTGCATGGGTCATGTGACTCATGTCTGTGCAAGCGGTCTGTGATTGGGCCAGTGGAGCTGCCTGGTGACTGGTCTAGTGACTCTGGTCACATGTGGAGGCGGGGCGGGGAAGGGCTGGACTGTGGGTGATCGTGGCCACCCAGAGTCCCGCCTCCCTGCCTGGCGCATGCTGTGTGTCTCGTCTCCTCCCGAGTGCTCTCTCTCCCACCGATGCCAGAGACAGTGAAGGGACCGTATCCTAGCAACCAGGGACGCTTATGCAGGAGGACTCGAGATGACTCCGCCCCCTAACAGGTTCACACACATTGTTGCAGCGGCTCCTGGAAGGTAAGGGGGCTTTGTCTCGCTCTATTGGTCTCTAAGGGGGGGGTCATGGGGAGTTCTTTGCCGCTGTTATAAAGGGGGGCCATGGGGGAGGTCTATGCATGCTGCTGATTGATATAAAGGGGGGGCCCTGGGGGAGGTCTATGCTGCTAATATAAAGGGGGGCCCTGGGGCAGGTCTCTGCTGCTGATATAAAGGGGGGCCGTGGGGGAGGTCTCTGCTGCTGATATAAAGCCTTTAGATCAGCGGCATAGTACATAGACCTCCCCCAGGGCCCCCCTTTATATCAGCAGCATAGACTTCCCCCAGGGCCCCCCTTTATATCAGCAGAATAGACCTCCCCCAGGGCCCCCCTTTATATCCGCAGCATAGACCTCCCCCAGGGCCCCCCTTTATATCAGCAGCAGAGACTTCCCCTAGGGCCCCCCTTTATATCAGCAGCATAGACCTCCCCCAGGGCCCCCCTTTATATCAGTAGCATAGACCTCCCCCAGGGCCCCCCTTTATATCAGCAGCAGAGACCTCCCCCCGGGCCCCCCTTTATATCAGCAGCAGAGACTTCCCCCAGCGCCCCCCTTTATATCAGCAGCAGAGACCTCCCCCAGGGCCCCCCTTTATATCAGCAGAATAGACCTCCCCCAGGGCCCCCCTTTATATCAGCAGCATAGACCTCCCCCAGGGCCCCCCTTTATATCAGCAGAATAGACCTCCCCCAGGGCCCCCCTTTATATCAGCAGCATAGACCTCCCCCAGGGCCCCCTTTATATCAGCAGAATAGACCTCCCCCGGGGCCCCCCTTTATATCAGCAGCATAGACCTCCCCCAGGGCCCCCCTTTATATCAGCAGCATAGACCTCCCAGGGCTCCCTTTTATATCAGCAGCATAGTGAGTGAGTAGATGACCCCCTGTAACGGCACCCCAAATATAAAGGGGGTTAACGCCGTTTAACTCTCTCCCCTCTCCTGGACACAAATTCCATGTTGCTCCTCCTAGACTCTCTTTATTGAAAAAACATTGTAACTTTTATACATTCAATACTGCATTAGTTTAACATGAATAATGGTCCAGCTCCACCCACAACCTGACCAGACTCAATACACATTATTTTGACGTCTGTTAGGCTTCAAAAGACTTTACACAATAGAACATAACGACCTTCAATACACATCTTATAATGAAAGGGTTGGTAGACGGTCCGTCTGCCGAGTACAATGCACACAGGCATAGAGTTAACTATCCCTTTCACACCAAAAGGGTCTCCAGACCCTCCTAGACTCATTTACAACACAAGCAGGCAGGTGATTAACCTGTCTGCTGCTAGTTCCACAACCTATAATTATAGGCTTAATTCCCACAAGCCACAATAGACAATAGAATGCAAATCGCCTTAACTCCTCACAGCAATGATTACACGACCCCCCCCCCCCCCCGCAGTCCATCCGATCTAAATACAATGTATGTGCAGCATTGAATATGGCTATCATAGACCATATTGGGGTTTTTCATTCACCCTGTGCCCCCAATAGGGACACAGGGTGGTTCACACATAAGAGGCATTGGGGGAGCTGAAGCAAGGGTATCTCATACTTTCTAAGCGATTCTGAGTTCCCCGGGCCTTCCCGTTACACCCCCCAATGCTGAGGAGTAGTGACTGTGTGCAGCTCTTACCTCTGTAGGGATTACAGGTCACCCACATAGAGATCCCGTCTACAGACAGAAGTCCGGGGTCCCGATCCCTGTCCCAGATCTTCCATCCCAATAAAACCAGAAAGAACCCCCGAGACTGTTCATTGGAGCCAGAGTGCGGGAAATGCCGTGTGCCTGGCTGTGTGGGGAATAGGACCAAATCCACCACCCGCTCCTTAGAGGGTGCAAGACATGAATACCAATAATAACATTGTATGTATATATGACTCCGGAGTATATACATTATATACAGTGTATGGGGTTGTTATATTATAGGGAATTATATTATTATATGACATTGCACACTATATACTGATTGCATACAGTATATAGATTCATATACACCATCCGGGATTACATACATGGGATGATATTTTTATATGACATTATATACAGTATATAGGAGTATATGAGATAATATATACCGTATATAGGAATATACAGTATATAGGAGTATATGGGATGATATATACAGTATATATACAGTATATAGGAGTATATGGGATGATATCTACAGTATATAGGAGTATATAGGAGTATTTAGAAGTATATAGAAGAATATAGGAGTATATATACAGTATATAGGAGTATACAGTATATAGGAGTATATGAGATGATATATACAGTAAATAGGAGTATATAAGAGTATATGGGATGATATCTACAGTATATAGGAGTATATATATGTAGCGGCCTCACCCCTCTCCCTTTCTTCATCGGTTATATGGCTGTTGTCTAGGGGTACCTGGGAGAGAGAGATGATACACACCACGGGCCATGTCCTCCCGTAACTAGGAGGTGAAGGCCAGAAGATTGGGTCTTGTGTAGGTGTCCTAGAGTCAAGTCCAGTCCTTCGTCCCTGACTCCTTTGCTTAGTAACCCAAGTTCCACACAGTGAATATGTACAACTCAGTTTTATTCTTCTTGCCAAGCAATAAAACAATCTTCCTTCTTTAGGTAATGGGGACAGATTGAGGCACAATCCTTTCCCTTCTTGCTGCTGCCCACTGTGCTGTCACCAGTGGTGAATAGTCACTGCCACTGACTAGGTAATATAGAATGTGAATTACCTTCGCTCACTTTGCCCCTGTCAGAGGAAGAAATCTGTCCAAGGGAGAAGTGGAGTCCTCTCCGTCACCAGCGATGCTGCGCCGGACTCTCCGGAGAAGTTACTGCGCACCAGTCCTCACGAACTCAGACACGGGCACCCAAGGCATTAGGACCTCCTCGGATTCCTCCACCCTCGCGGGACTCAGTCGAAGGTACTGAGCCCCAGGCATCCGCCATAGTACCTCACCCCAGGCTAAAGGTGCCTGAGATGGACTCCATCTCTGCTCCAGCTAGGCCAAGGGCACCTAGGCCTGGAACACTGGAACGCCAGCACCCAAGCTGAAGGTGCCTGGGCACGGCCACGTCCTCCGACTCTCTCCCCCAAGGTCAGGGCCTCCACCCCTTTTATGACCTCTCCCTTTGCATCACAGCGGGTTCCCCGCCCCGCTGTACCAACTCCAGGGGAGGACAAAAAGGCACAGTTTGCAATGTGAGTTCAGCTCCGGCTCAAGGCAACAACACCACCCAGGGACCCCAAGGAACCTCACACCACCAGAGTCCTCACATAAATTCAAATACCCGCTACATATATATATATACAGTATATAGGAGTATATGGGATGATATATACAGTATATATGAGTATATAGGAGTATATGAGATTATATATACAGTATATAGGAGTATATGGAATGATATATACAGTATATAGGAGTATATAGGATGATATATACAGTATATGGGTGTATATAGGAGTATATAGGAGTATATAGAAGTATAAGGGATGATCCTCTCTTTCCTCTCCCTCCAAACGCCTAACTGTTAAGCCTCGTACACACGGCCGATTTTTTTCGTCAAGAAACGACAAGAAACTTGCTGGCAGAGCTTTCTTGCCGAGAACACCGGCCGTGTGTACGAGGCTTTCAGGCTTCTCGTCAAGAAAACTGGCCAGAATCTCGACGGGAAAAATAGAGAACCTGCTCTCTATTTTCTTGTTGGGATTCTCGTCGGCCTGGTTCCCGACGAGAAACCTGAGAGTGTGTACGCTTACCTGTCGCCGTGGAAACCCGCGCATGCTCAAAATGACTTTGACGCATGCGCGGTAGCTTCCTAGGCATAGGTAGGGTGTAGGAAGATGGCGGCGACGGCATTGAATGTGACGAGCGCACGCTTGTCGTAGTCGATGACGTCACCGCATTCGTGCCATTCAAAAGAACGGCGGTTCTTTTGAATCGAGCGTCTGTACACTCAGCCGGGACAAGATTCTTGTTCAAGAATCTCGTCAGGAAAAACAACGGGTTTTTTCCTGATGAGATTCTCGGCCGTGTGTACGAGGCTTAACTCGTAGAAACCTTCGCCATCTCAACCCTTTTCTTCTATGCTCTGCGACTGACCACCTCTATGACAAAATTGCACCCCTGTCCTGCACCCACCCAGCCACTTCTGTCTACAACACTTCACTTCTAGCCTCACTGGACAGAGTGACCCCCCTCACTACACGCAGAATAAGGCCCCGCCCCCTTCAACCCTGGCAAACAGATGATACTAGAAGTCTGAAAAAACACAGCCGTGCTCCCGAGCGCCAATGGCGTAAGACGATGTCCCAGAAAGATTTCGGCCAGTATAAATCTGCCCTCCAAATATACAATTCCAGCCTCCTCACTGCCAAGCAGACCTATTTCATCACCCGCATTAAAAACTTATCATCCCGTCCCCGTCTACTCTTCTCTACCTTCAACTCGCTCCTTCGTCCCCCACTGCCTCCACCCACTAACTCACTCACTGCCCAGGAGATTGCCAATCACTTCAAACTGAAGATTGATAGAATTCGCAAGGAAATCTGTACGGTTCAGATGCCCTCTATGCTATACACCTCATGCCCACAGGTACAATCTTTACTTCCCTCTTTCAATCCCACTACTATAGACGAGGTTTCTAAATTACTTGCTAATGTCCATCTTACCACCAGCACTCTGGATCCTGTTCCCTCACAAATGCTACGTTCACCCTCCGGCTCTATTCTACGCTCTATAACCCACATCTTCAATCTCTCTCTCTCTTCTGGCATCTTCCCTAACTCTTTGAAACATGCCCTAGTCAGCCCCATACTTAAAAAGCCCTCGCTGGACCCATCCAATCTTGACAACCTGCGCCCCATCTCCTTGCTCCCCTTTTTATACAAACTCCTTGAACGTCTAGTCTACAACCAACTGAGCGTCCACCTTGCTGATAATAACCTTCTTGATCCCCTTCAGTCTGGATTTCGCCCTCAACATTCCACAGAAACTGCCCTCCTAAAACTAACAAATGATAAAACAGCCAAAACTAAGGGACACTATTCTGTCCTCCTTCTCCTGGACCTCTCTGCTGCATTCCATACGGTTGACCACCCCCTCCTCCTCAAAAAACTCCATGCCTTTGGTCTCCGCGACTGTACTCTTCGTTGGTTCTCTACCTACTTATCCAACTGCACCTTTAGCGTTACTTACAACTCTACTTCCTCCTCTCCTCTTCCTTTCTCAATTGGGGTCCCCCAAGGTTCTGTTCTTGGACCTCTCCTATTTTCAATCTACACCTCCTCCCTGGGTCAGCTGATAGCCTCCCACGGCTTCCAATGCCATCTCTACGCTGATGAAACTCAAATCTATTTCTCTGCCCCTCAACTCGCCCCTTCATTCTCCTCACGTATCTCTAATTTACTATCAGATATATCAGTTTGGATGTCACACCACTTCCTCAATTTTAATCTATCCAAAACTGAACTGATCATTTTTCCTCCCACACATGCCTCCTTCCCTGATCTCTCTGTCAAAATCGATGGCACAACTATCAGCCCATCCCCCGCATGCCAAGGTTCTAGGAGTAGTCCTGGACTCTGAACTCTCCTTGAAGCCTCAGGTCCAATCACTGTCCAAATCTTGCCGCCTCAACCTCCACAACAATGACGCCTCTTTCTAACCAATGACACCAACAATGACGCCCCTTTCTAACCAATGACACCACAAAGCTCCTCATTCACTCCCTGGTCGTCTCTCACCTCGATTACTGCAACTCCCTCCTCATTGGCTTACCTCTGCATAGGCTCCTCCCCCTTCAGTCCATCATGAATGCTGCTGCCAGACTCATCCACCTTACCAACCGCTCTGTGTCTGCTACTCCTCTCTGTCAATCCCTCCACTGGCTTCCGCTCACCCAACAAATTAAATTCAAAATACTAATGTAGCGGGCATATACATTTAGGGGGTCGCTTCTGGGTGGTAGCATGACCCAGATGCACTGATTGTTAGGGATTGCCATTCTATTTTGTGTGTAAGATATAAGTGTTGTCAGTTCCCTGCGGCCCAGTAGGTGGCACTGTCGCCTTGGGCCGGGGTTGAACCACTACTGCAGTGCCGTACCCTTTGTGGCCTCTCGCAGCAGTTGTACAGCGGGGCGGGGAACCTGCAGTGCTTGCTGGGAGAGGGTATAAAGGGGGCGGACATCTTGCACACGGGGTCGAAGTCCCAGGCACCTTCAGCCTGTGGGCTGCTGTCCGTGGTCGATGTCCAGGCACCCTTGGCCTGGACACGAGGAGTTCGGGTTCCACCCCAGGCACCTTCAGTCTGGGGTGAGGTACTTTGTAGAAGGCCTGGAGCCCAGTACCTTCCACTGAGTCCCACGAGGGATGAACATGCCTAAGGTGCCCCAGGTACGGGTGCCTGAATCCAGGGCGTAAGGGACCGGAGATGTGTCCCTCCCGAAGAGCTGGTGCAGCATATTGCCGGTGACGGGTGGGCCTCTGGAGACCGTCCGGATGGATGTCTTCCCCAAGTAAGCTCTAATGAGCAGGGCCCTCTTATTCCTCTTGTACCAAATTGTAATGTAACTGTAATGTCTGCCTTTACTTTGTTAAGCGCTGCGCAAACTGTTGGCTCTATATAAATCCTGTATAATAATATTAATAACAAGGGCCAGTTCTCTCTAGGAAGGTAGTCCACGTGCTTATGGTCGGTGGCAGCAGCCCAACTAAACTCAGGTCGGTGGCAGAGACCTATACTCAGGTCTGTGGCAGAGGCCTCAACGTTCACCAAGGTTTGTGACAGGAACCAATTTCGCAATCGGTGGCAGTGGTTGTGCGCCAAGCCTATTTGCACTGAAGGAATAGGAGAGAGCTTGTGCCTGGACCTACTCGTACCCACAATCTGTCTGTTCGTCTAAAGTTAAACCAACCCTGTTCACTTCTACAAGATCAATAAATAAGTGTTGGACTTTTTATGGTGTGTAACTCTTCTCACTGGCAGTAAAGTTCTCCGTCTCTAGCGGTGGCAATCAACCTCCACAGGAGAAGCGGAGGCTCCGTATAGAACGCAGGCCCGAAGGTAAATCTGAACTTAGCTGAAACCTCACACACACACACGAGGTGAGAGCTGGTGGTGGCATACCTCACCTTCCTCCCAAAACCCCTAGACAAAGCCAGCCATTCATATATCAAGGGAGTAGGGGGTGAGGCCGCTACACTTGGGGGCTCGTCCGGGATTGTGTTTATACAATGGAGCCAAAGTTAACGGAGTTTGAACGTGTCTGCCCAGAAGAGTTCCGAGTAGGTCGGCCATATTGGCCACTGCGCCACGAGGCACACCCTCCCTGCACAGTTCGTGGGGGTGACCAGGAGAAAGCCCGCGAAGTAGTGCGCAAAAGGAGAGGAGTCCAATCATGTGAAGAGTTACACGTGGGGACTTTGGCGCCAATTATTCAGTGCGCGATGGAGCAGCAAAGAGTCACTATGTTCGGAGATGCCTCATGGATTCCACTTTCTTCTACTACCACGAGGATGACTACAACTGCTGCTCCGCTTACCGATACGGGGATCTGGCTAAAGCCCCGGGGACAATTCGCCCTGTACACATGCATGGACGTTGAGGCCCTGGGTATGATTTGTCCTGGCTGTTCGGGACTGGTGTGTCAGCTAAAGCCATTCGGGTGCTGCAAGGCCTGCGGAGAATTCATGTTTGAGGTGGAGCCACCCATCGAAAAGCCCAGAACTATCCACCTCAGCCGCACAACAGGCGCCACCACTCTTCAAGGAGGAATCGATGCTTTCACAGCCATCCCTGCGCGCACTGTGGAGACCTCAGGGGAGGTCGCAATCAGAGAATTGGAGGAGAAATCCGAGGGTGCTGCCTAGGGCACCACAGCTTCCCTGCTTCCACTGCCGAAGAGAAAGACTGGCCTGGTCACAGCGTCCAGCGGTCGCGGTGGAACAGCCTGCCTGCCTTTGCCTGGCCTGGATGGATCTGGTAGGAAGAGTCCCGGACATCCCTTCTAAAGTTTGGGCCGAGGTAAGCCGAGAAACGGGACTTGGTGTTGAGACGGAGGTGTCGGGGATTCACGGCCCCTTGAGCCCGCGGGTGGGAGTGATTCAGTGTCCACTACCAATTACCTGCCCGCGGAGGAGTGTGACACCTCCGACCTAGAGTCGCCCTCCGACCTGGGAGACGACGTCGTCATTGACAAACTCTTTGCACAGAAGGGCTGGGACAAGATACCTCTCTCCTCATCCCGCAGAGTCAGGGATCCATCAATGTCTACAGGGGATAGCATACCCCGGGTGGAGGCACCAGCGCCTGAGGAGGGATCCCATCCCCAGTCTGCCCTTCGGTCCCCGGTACCACCTGCATCTACTGCCGGGGACAAGAGACTGTCGCTGCGGACATCAGTGCCCAAACTGGAGGTGGTAAAGGCACCTCGCCATCCGGACTCTATCGTCCTACCGGGTGAGAGAGACCGCACTACCATGCCTCCCTTGGCAAGATTGCAACGTCTGTTTTGTCAGAAGGTCGCCAGCGAGTATGGGTGGGAGTACCCATACTTATCTAAGGAGTTACTCTACGAAGTGGAAGTCTGCAGGGAACGCTGGTATAATGACTTTGTGTGGACACACATCAAAGTCCCACACGCACGCAGGTACCTCACTTGTTCCCCAAAAGCTGCGCAGAGATTTAAGGACTGCAAGGCAGAATGGATGTTGGGTCGGCACATCCACGCTGACAAGGTGTTGATTCGACGGAAAGAAGGGGAGGATGTCGAATATCATCTGGAGACTGTGGATCAACATTTAAAACCCCTTGTCCTGCCGCACCCAAGGTTCTACCTATAGGAGAAAAGACTCCTTTCCTTTGTCTTGCAATGCTGCTGAACTTTCCGGGGTTTGTTTTTTTCTTTTTCCCGGAAACCCAGTGACTGTACCCGAGCTTAACGGTGTTTGTGCTCTTTGGAGGAATGGGGACTGTTGCAGCTGTTCTCCTTTCTTCCCTCCCGCAAAGTAATCATGGACTTTGGGGTAGTTAGGGCCAAAGCACAGAGAAAAGTTTTCGTTCCAGGATTCGACAAGTGCTTTTACCGCGGCATTGTCACCAGGGGGCAGTGTTGCGCACCATTACTCACTTTATACTACACACACTTCTTGGAAGGAAGGGATTTCTCTTTGGAGAGATTTTTTCGTTCCAACACCAACACGTGTCAGGAATTTGTGTGCTTAACTCTTTCTTTTCCCCTCTGCGAGAGAACATCCATCAAGACTGCTGAGAATGGGGCGGGTCATAGTTAGGTATGTGGGCGGGGGGAAATGTCAATGATGTTATGTGTTTGTTTGTTTCCCTTCCCCTCCCCTTCCATGTCAGGTTCAGGCACAACGTCCAGTTTTTTTTTCCTTCTTTCAAAATTTTATTTTTGAAATTTCCTTAGCTAGTCTCTGGATCGGGTCTATGTTAGCTCCCTTTGGGGCATAACTTGTTCCAGACACTGGGGACCAGTGTCAAATTGCTGGAGGGAGTGTGTAGCGGGTATATTCATTTAGGGGGTCGCATCTGGGTGGTAGCATGACCCAGATGCACTGATTGTTAGAATATTGCCATTCTATTTGTGTGTAAGATATCAGTGGCGTCAGTTCCCTGCGGCCTAGTAGGTGGCACTGTCACCTTGGGCCGGGGTTGAACCACTACTGCAGTGCCGTACCCTTTGTGGCCTCTCGCAGCAGTTCTACATCTGGCCGGGGAACCTGCTGTGCTTGCTGGGAGAGGGTATAAAGGGGGCGGACATCTTGCACATGGGGTCGAAGTCCCAGGCACCTTCAGCCTGTGGGCTGCTGTCCGTGGTCGGTGTCCAGGCACCCTTGGCCTGGACACGTGGAGTTCGGGTTCCACCCCAGGCACCTTCAGTCTGGGGTGAGTTACTTTGTAGAAGGCCTGGGGCCCAGTACCTTCCACTGGGTCCTGCGAGGGATGAACATGCCTAAGGTGCCCCAGGTACGGGTGCCTGAATCCAGGGCGTAAGGGACCGGAGATGTGTCCCTCCTGAAGACCCGATGCAGCATATTGCCGGTGACGGGTGGGCCTCTGGAGACTGTCCGGATGGATGTCTTCCCCAACACGGGCCACTTCTCTCTAAGAGGGTAGTCCACGTGCTTATGGTCGGTGGCAGTGGCCCAACTCAACTCAGGTTCGGTGGCAGAGACCTATATTCAGGTCTGTGGCAGAGGCCTCAACGTTCACCAAGGTTTGTGGCAGGAACCAAATTCACAGTCGGTGGCAGCGGTTGTGCGCCAAGCCTATTTGCACTGAAGGAATAGGAGAGAGCTTTTGCCTGGACCTACTCGTACCCACACCCTGTCTGTTCATCTCAACTTCAACCAACTCTGTTCACTTCTACAAGATAATAAATAAGTGTTGGACTTTTCATGGTGTGGAACTCTATTACTGGCAGTAAAGTTCTTCGTCTCTAGTGGTGGCAATCAACCTCCACAGGAGAAGCGGAGGCTCCGTATTGAACGCAGGCCCGAAGGTAAGTCTGAACTTAGCTCAAACCTCACACACACACGAGGTGAGAGCTGGTGGTGGCGTACCTCGCCCTCCTCCCTCAAACCCCTAGACAAAGCCAGCCATTCATATATCAAGGGAGTAGGGGGTGAGGCCGCTACACTAACAACTACCTACAAAGCCATCCACAACTCTGCCCCCAGCTACATCACTGACCTAGTCTCTAAATACCAACCTAATCGTTCTCTTCGTTCTTCTTAAGACCTCCTGCTCTCTAGTTCTCTCATCACTCGCTCCCACGCTTGTCTACAGGACCTTTCCAGAGCCTCTCCAAGCCTATGGAACTCCTTACCCCAATCTGTCCGTCTATCTTCTTCTCTATTAGCTTTTATAGGATCCCTGAAAACCCTCCTTTCAGAGAAGCCTATCCCATCCACACCTAACAACTGTATTTTTATTTTGTCCACCTGATCATACCCCTCAGCTACTACCCTTTGTTCCACGTGACCCTCCCTTCTAGACTGTAAGCTCTAATGAGCCGGGCCCTCTGATCCCTCCTGTATTAAATTGTATTGTGACTGTACTGTCTTCCCTGACGTTGTAAAGCGCTGTGCAAACTGTTGGCGCTATATAAAATAATAATTATAATAATATAGGAGTATATGGAAGTATATGGGATGATATATACAGTATATAGGATGATATTATTATATACAGTATATAGGAGTATGTGGATGATATATATATATATAGTATAAATGAGAATATGGGAGTATATATAGAAGTATATAGGATGATATATACAGTATATGGGTGTATATAGGAGCATATATACAGTATATAGGAGTATATAGCAGTATACAGGAGTATATGGGATGATATATACAGTATACAGGAGTACACAGCATATAGGAGCATATATGAGTATATGGGATGATATATACAGTATATATAGGAGTATATAGAAGTATATGGGAGTATATGAGATGATATATCCAATATATAGGAGTATATAGCAGTATATAGGAGTATATAGCGGTATATAGGAGTATATAGCAGTATATAAGAGTATATAGGATTATATGGCAGTATATAGGAGTATATAGGAGTATTTAGGAGTATATAGCAGTATATAGGAGTATATAGCAGTATATGGCAGTATATAGGAGTATATAGCAGTATATAAGAGCATATAGGAGTATATAGCAGTATATGTGAGTATATGGGATGATATATACAGTATATGGGTGTATATAGGATGATATGGGAGTATACAGTATATAGGAGTATATAGCAGTATATGGGATGATATATAGCAGTATATATATATATATATATATATATATATATATATATATATATATACAGTATATAGGAGTATATGGGAGTATATATACAGTATATAGAAGTATATAGCAGTATATAGGAGTATATAGCAGTATATAGGAGTATATGGGATGATATATACAGTATATGGGTGTATATAGGATGATATGGGAGTATATAGTATATAGGAGTATACAGCAGTATATGGGATGATATATAGCAGTATATATATACAGTATATAGGAGTATATGGGAGTATATATACAGTATATAGAAGTATATAGCAGTATATAGGAGTATATATGAGTATATAGGAGTATATACCAGCATATAGGAGTATATATACAGTATTTGTGATCATATATACAGTATATGGGTATATATAGGATGATATGGGAGTATACAGTAATATATATAGGAGTATATAGCGGCATATAGGAGTATATATACAGTATTTGTGATGATATATACAGTATATAGGAGTATATGGGATGATATATAGCAGTATATACAGTATATAGGAGTATATAGCCGTATATACAGTATATAGGAGAATATAGGAGTATATAGCAGTATATATACAGTATTTGTGATGATATACACAGTATATGGGTGTATATAGGATGATATGGGAGTTTACAGTATATAGGAGTATATAGCAGCATATAGGAGTATATAGGAGTATATATACAGTATATGGGAGTATATATACAGTATATAGGAGTATATGGGGTGATATATTCAGTATATAGCAGTATATAGGAGTATATATATGTAGCGGGTACTTACTTTCCCGGGGAAACTTTTGAAATTTTTCGGTGACACCAGTGGTGTATCTCCGGCGGTCCACCGGGTGGCGCTGTCACTTTGGACCGACGGACGAGTCATTGCTGTGTCGAATCCCTTTTTTATCCTACTTCGGCAGCTGTGTGGTGGGGTGGGGAACCCGCTACGCATGCCGGGGAAGGGTATAAAGGGGGCCGGCCATTTTGTCACGGGGTTCGTTGTCCCTGGCACCTTTAGCCTGCGGACGGAGTTCGTGTTTGTCCTCTAGGCGGACTAGGCCTAGAGGACCACCGGAGATCGTGTTCCATCTCAGGCACCTTTAGCGTGGGGTGAGGTACTTGGATGGCGGTCCGGAGCTCAGTGCCCAACACTGAGTTCTGCGAGGGAAGGATCCTAGGGTGCTCCGGAGATGGACGCCTGAATCCGAGGTGGACGTAATGGACCGGGAAGAGCTCCTCATCTGAAGACCCGGTGCAGCATACTGCCGGTGACGGGTGAGCCTCTTCTCGGAGACCGTCCGGAGGGTGAATTTCCCTCATGCGAAGACCATAGCCCACTCTTTGGAGGAGAGTGGAGGAAAGAACTTGTGTCTGGGCCTATATACACATTCACACCTCCTGTTCTGTTTGTAAGCAAGTGAGTCCATGCTATGTTCGAATAAAGGAGTGTTGGACTTGCAACGGTGTGAGGCTCGTTTCCTGGCAGATGAGGTCCTCTGGAGACTCCGGGAGGGAGGATCTGATACACAACACAGGCCCGAAGGTAAAGAACTTTTGCTAATACCACTTATACACCTGTGGTGGAAGCCTGGCGTAGCGGCCGCACTCCCTTTCCCATCATACCCCTAGACCAGAGACATTGCGAGTGAGAACTTTAACAGAAAGGACTGGGAGTGGAGGAGACTGCCCGCTACACGTGGGGGCTCGGGTCCGGTATGTGTATTGTGTATCACTTGGAAGAACGTGTCAGCCAGAAAGAGTCAAGTGTATAGGCCGAAGTGCAGCCCTACTCGAAAGTCGTGGACATGACCTCAAAAGGGGAAAGGCCCGCGCAGGCAGAGTGGCGAAAGGGGGAAAACCCAGCCGTGTGACGGACTACACGTGGGGGTTTTTAATTGCACTGCGCCATCAGACACAAGCCCCCACCGCTTAGTTCGTGGGCGTGTCTCATCCAAGCTAAGTGAAAAAGCCTGCGAACTGGAGCAAAAGGGGAGGAGTCCAATACGTGTGACGGACTACACGTGGGACGTTGGCGCAAAAACTCTGCAGTGTGCGATGGAACAGCAACAGGTCGCCATGTTTGGCCCCGCCTCGTGGATTCCGGTTCATCCGCCTACTACAACATTGACTGCTGCTGCTCCCATAACGGATACGGGGATCCGACTGAAGCCGAGGGGTCGATTCGCCCTATATTCCTGCATGGACGTGGAGGCCTTGGGCATGATTTGTCCCGGATGCTCGGGACTGGTGTGTCTGTTAAAGCCCTTCGGACGATGTGATGCCTGTGGGGAGTTCATGTTTGAGGTGGACCTGGCAGTGGAGAGGCCGAAAACCATCTACCCAGGCCGGGCTTCAGGTACCGCCACACAGAAGGCAGGAAACACGGCAGTGAGAGTCACCCCTGCGCACACTGCAACGACCGCGGAGGAGGTCGTGAAACACCATCGGGAGAAATCCGAGGATGCTGACTCGGTCACCACTGTCTCACAGCGTCCGCCACCAAAGAAGAGAACCAGCGTGGTAGCCCCGACCAGCGGTGGTGGTGGACCGTCTCGCATGCCCACGCCAGGCCCGGATGGATCCGTAGACGAGAGTTCCCGACATCCCAAGAAAGGCCAAGGTAAGCCGGCCGAGAAGACTTGGTGTGAGGGAGGATGTGTCGGGAAGGCATGGCCTAACAAGTCTCCGGAGTGTGGATGTTCTGTTTCCACACAGGGCTTCATACCCGCGGAGGAGTGTGACACCTCCGACCTGGAATCTCTCTCGGATATGGGAGATGGTGTCCTGATTGACGATCTCTTGGCCGAGAAGGGCTGGGACAAGGCGCCGCTTGCTGCATTCCGTGGGATTCGGAATTCACCTATGTCCGTAGGAGAGAACACACCAAGGGTGGAGGCGTCAGCGCCTGAAGGAGAATATCTCCTTCAACTTGTTCCTGCATCCCCTGCGCCATCTGCACCTGATGCTGGATTAAAAAGATTGTTGTTGAGGCCTCCAATGCCCAGATTAGAGGTGGCCAAGGCACCTCGCCATCCAGATGCCGTCGTTTTGTCTGGTGAAGTGGACAAATCAACCATGCCTCCTTTGGTGAGACTACAGTGACTGTTTGGTCAAAAAGTTGGAGCAGAATACGGATGGGAGTATCCCTACTTGCCGAAGGACCTGCTGTATGAGGTGGAGGTGTGCAGGGAGCATTGGCACAATGATTTTGTTTGGACCCATCTCAAAGTCCCGCACGCTCGCAGATACTTAGCGTGTTCTCCAAAGGCTTCACAGCGTTTCAAAGACTGCAAGGCAGATTGGATGGTGGGAAGACACATCCACGCAGATAAAGTGGTGATAAAACGCAAAGAAGGCGAAGATGTGGAATATGATCTAGAGACTATGGATCAGCACCTAAAACCACTGACTCTGCCGCACCCACGTTTCTACCTCTAGGAGAAAAAGACTCCTTTAGTGTCATGCTGCTGAACTTTCTGGGGCAATTGTGTTTGTGTGCCCGAAAAGAAAAGAAAAAAAAAAAGAGAAATGTTCCTGTTTGTTTCCTTCCCGCAAAGAGATCACAGACTCTGGGGTAGGGCTGGGCGATTTTCCCCCCCAAAAAAATTAGCGATTTTTTTATAAAAAACTCGATTTACGATTCGATTCGAGTTTTTTTTTAAATTATATTAATTGAAGTGCATCAACAAACAAAATTTCAAAGGCAAACCCTTTTCTCTAACTGCAAAGTCAGTGTGCCGTGTGCAACAAAGATTGTTAAACATCCAAATTATTAATACTGTATTTGGATTTACCGTATTTATCGGCGTATAACACGCACTTTTTTCCCCTGAAAATCAGGGGAAAATCGTGGGTGCGTGTTATACGCCGATACTGACATCCCTGAGCTGTCTCCGCTGACTGTGAGCGGAGCGGAGCGAGATGCACATAGCCGAATGTACTCGGCTATACTCGGCTTTTCTCGGCTCCGCTCACAGTCACGCCCAGTCCCGCCATTGGACCTGTGTTATGTCCATCATAGGGCGGGACTCGGCGTGACTGTGAGCGGAGCCGAGAAAAGCCGAGTATAGCCGAGTACACTCGGCTATGTGTATCTCGGCGGCGGCTCCGCCCAGTCCCTGCGTCCCTGCGTCCCCGGCGTTCTCCGCGTTCTCGGCGGCGTCCGCACAGTCTCGGCGCCAATTTTAAAATGCTGCACGGTGACACTGGGGCAAGGCTGCACGGCGACTCTGGGGCAAGGCTGCACGGCGACTCTGGGGCAAGGCTGCAATGGACACTGACAAGGCTGCACTGTGACAAGGCTGCAATGGACACTGACAAGGCTGCACTGTGACAAGGCTGCAATGGACACTGGTAAGGCTACATTTAAATGTAAGTTATTTTTCCTTAAACTTCCCTCCTAAAAGTTTTTTTCCCTAAAATTTCCTCCTAAACTTGGGGTGCGTGTTATACGCCGATAAATACGGTAGCTAATAAAACAACCAAAAATCTTGAGGTTACTCTTAGTTGAATTGAACTGTGCCCGTGCCTCACTGTGCCCGTGCCTCACTGTGTCCATGCCTCACTGTGCCCAATGCCTCACTGTGCCCGTGCTTCACTGTGCCCATGCTTCAATCACTGTGCCCGTACCTGATGCAGATTTTCATGGGATACGGATTTTACTGCTACACCGGCGGCCATTCCAGTATTCAAAAGCCGCGCCTCCTCCTCGTCTGTGATAGGCGGAACACTCAATTTCCCAGCATTCAGTGTTCCGCCTATCATGGACATCCTCTCATTTTCATAACACAGACGAGGATGAGAGGATGTCCGTGATAGGCTGAACACTGCCTGCTGTGAAATTGAGTGTTCCGCCTATAACAGACGACGAGGACTCGGGAGGCGCGGCTTTTGAACACTGCAATGGCCGCCGTCTGTCTGCATGAGACGCTGATCAGGTAGGCAGACGGCGGCTTGCGGTTAGTTAGTGTTACATTACTACGGCGAGTAGATGTAATTGGGGTAACGCCGCCCAGTGCCATTCCGGATACGCCCCCTGCAGCCCTGCTACGGAAACTTTGAAGGAAAAAAAATTAAAATAAAAAAAAAAAATCTAAAAAAATCGATTTTCTTCAAATCTGAATCGATTTGAACTCAAAACTCGATTCAAGATTAAAATCGATTTTTTTCCCAGCCCTACTCTGGGGTAGATAGTGTTAGGGAAAAAGTTCAACGGGTGCAGTTACCGTGAAGCTGTCACCAGGTGGCAGTGTTGCGCAACGTTTCAAACACTTTTCACGCACCCACTCTTTGGAGGAAGAGGGATTTCTTTTAGGAGAAATTTCTTTTACTCACACACACGAATACATGTGTCAGGATTTTATGTGTTGGTTTTTGTTTTTTTTCCCTCTGCAGGAGAACATCCCAGCAAGATTATAGACTCTGGGGAGGTCTTTAGTCAGGATGTGGAGGGAAAAAGTAAACGTTTATATGCAATTTTGAAATGTTTGATGTTGTCTTTTACTCCTCTTTTGTTGCAGGGGGCTCAGACACAACTTCACAGTAGGATAGTGTTTCCAAAAAGTTTTGGTTTTTTTTCAATTTGTTAACGGTTTCTGGACGGAATCATGTCAGCCGTTGAGAATGTGGTTTGCTCCAGACACTGGGGACCAGTGTCAAAAGACAGGGGGGAGTATGTAGCGGGTACTTACTTTCCCGGAGAAACTTTTGAAATTTTTCGGTGACACCAGTGGTGTATCTCCGGCAGTCCACCGGGTGGCGCTGTCACTTTGGGCCGACGGACGAGTCATTGCTGGGTCGAATCCCTTTTTCTTTCTCGTACATCACGGGACACAGAGCGACATAGTCATTACTAATGGGTTATATAGATACCGTCAGGTGCTGGCACTGGCAACTTCCAAAACCGGAAGTACCCTCCCCTATATAAGCCCCTCCCATCCGGGAGCACCTCAGTTTTTTGCCAGTGTCTAAGGTGTTGGCCAAGAAGAAACATGTGTTTTTCACTGAGCTTGCGTACAGGTTCTTTTGGGCCTCAGTAAGCTATTCCGGATCCGACCAAAAAAGCTTCATAGCTAAACGGTCGGTACCCGGGCCTTGCAGAGAAGAGCAAGGTTTTGCCTGTAATGCTTCTCTTAGGAGAGCTGGACCCTGGGATCCAGAGCTCTGGTCATACCCACGACCAAGATGTTTTCTGTGCAGGGTGCTATACAGGTCCAGGGGAGTGGAATCCTTGGGAACCCGGTCCCTGAAGGTTTGATTACAATGCCTGCCGTGATAGGTGAAGTTTGGGCTTTTGTGGACCAAACAGAGTCCTGCGGCGGGGAACAGGTAAGTGGGGGCCCCCAGGAACTTGGTTCTATTGGGGGACCCCCAAGCCTAATTTGTCTTTCTGTCTGTTACCTAATGGTATTCCCGCAAAATTCTGTGCATGCCTGTAACAACTAAAAAAATGTAATAATTTTTAATGGTGGTCAAGAAAAAAAAAAAAAATATTTTTATATATATATATTTAATATATTAGACTGCGGTACCTGTGTTTGTCCACTAGAGGCCGCTGTGGAATGTTTTCTTGTCATGTGGACTAGCTTCTTCTCAGCAGAGCAAAGTCCAGGCAGATGGTGAGTTCTCTTATAGGAAACTGCTTCCTCTGCCATGTTGCAGTGCTCGTCCATCCCCCGGCCTGCGGCAAAGAGGGGCCCTGGCTCCTGTCCCTTGTTACCATATTTGAAATTAGCGCCGAAGGCGCACGTGCCCGCGCGCGTGCGCGTGCACGCGCCTCTATATATAGAGGTGAGCCGGGAAAGGGGGCGGAGCCTGGGGGATGACGCTCTGTGCGCGCCGCAGCGCTTCTGCGCATGTGCGGGCGTCCCAGCAGTTTAAAAAAACCACAATATTGTAGTGAGCTGGCTATGAAGTACAGAGACAGAGCTGGCAACATTTAAAGGCATACAGCAAGCGGTTGATACAGGCATCCCCTAGAAAGGCACATTAGTAGACACCAACTGTGATATAGCAGCAATTGTGCTAGACTATTCTCAGTAAAAGTGGTGTATTACGGCTGGAATACCTCAGCTTTAGGCTTAGGAATATGCCGTCCAGAAGCTCCGGAACTGAATCTTCCAGGAAGCGAAGGGGGTCTCATCGGGCTCGGAGGATCTTGGGCATACTCCTGCTGCACCAGTCTCCCCTGAAGTTCAGAGGTAAGTGACCGTAGAGACCCCGCAGGGGTACTTGGTACTGTGGCTGTCCTCAGTCACCTGCTCCTGTGTATGTAACAGAGGAGGTTTTTTCCTCAGCTCTGGGAGGATTAGAGAGAGATTGTCAACATTTATCGCTGCCTCCCTGTCAGGGAAAGCACGCCCGATCTCCGTCTCCTCCTTCAGAGTACCTGTTAGCAGAGCAACAGTCCCATACAGGGATCGACCTGCCTGAAGGGGATCAGGATGAGGTTGATTCTGTTATAGAGGAATCAACAGTGGGGGAACCTTTTCTCAGCATCTCAAGCTGAAAGATTATGGGTTCAGTCTCTGACTAACATGGTCCGATCAGCATTTAAAAATGCACCTTGCGGAACCATCAACCACTACTGTATCCTCGTTGGGGTCGCTAGAAGCCCCCAGACTGTTTGTTCTTTCCCACTTCACCCTTTACTGAAAGGGCTCATTTACCAGGATTGGGAACGTCCTGAGAAAATATTTATTCCCCCAAGAGATTTCCGGTGGTCTATCCCATGGAGGATAAGTTCATCAAAAAATGGAAGGTCCCTACAGTGGACGCAGCCATCTCTTGTATGTATAAATCACTGACATGTCCAGTGGATAATGTCCAAATGTTCAAGAACCCAATAGATAAAAGATTGGAGTCCTTATGAAAATCTGCTTGGTGATACAACCAGCAGTAGCAGCTATTGGGGTCTGCTAAGCAGTGAAGGATCAGTTGAAACAGGTCTTGAGGGACTTGACAGATCAGCAGGCCTTGCCCTAGCTGATCTACCTAGAGCCTTAGGCTTTGCGGTTGACGCCATAGAGGATTCAGTCCATCAGGCCTCCCGCCTTACGCTGTCTATAGTACATATGCGTAGGCTCCTATGGCTCAAAAACTGGTCTGCTGAAGCTCCCTGTAAGGAATGGCTGGTTAGCGTCCCATTTCATGGTGAACGCTTATTCAGGGAAAACCTGGACAAATATCCAGAAAATTTCCAGCGGTAAAAATACGCTCTTGCCGGTTAAAAGCAGAGTTAGAGGTCCCTCTTTAAAAGGCCTGCTTCTCCAGTCCCTGGGGCATCGGCTGTGTAACAGTTCCGACGGCCTCCTCGGTCAAATCCCGGGGGTAAAAAACAAGGACAGTAGCAGGGTAATGAGAAACCCTGGGTCAGGGGAGGTACAAAACCTCCCCCAAAGTTAAATTCATGAAGCCCCCACTCAGTCGGGTGGGGGGAGGACTCCAGTTGTTCGCAAGAGACCTGGCGGGACACGATCAAGACAGATAGGTGCTCTCCGCAGTAGGTTTGGGATACAGTTTGGAGTTTAAAGACTCTCCTCCTTCCCATTTTTGAGGTCAAACGTGCCAAGGGATCCCCGGAAGAGAGAGTCCCTCCTGTTGGCACTAGAACAACTATTGCTCCAAGGAGTAATTATGGAGGTTCCCCTGGAAGAATGAGGGTTCGGGTTTTACTCAAACCTCTTTACAGTCCCGAAGCAAACGCGGACGGGAGGCCCATATTAATTCTAAAAGGGCTATACAAATTCCTGTGTATCAGGACTTTCCGATGGAGTCGATCCGATCGGTGGCCACTGCCCTACAAGGGGAGGATTGGTTAGCCACGATCGACATCAAAGATGCTTATTTGCACATTCCCATCTTTCCAGTCCACCAAAAATTTCTACGCTTTGCAGTAGAAGGGCGCCATTTTCAGTTCAGAGCCTTACCCTTCGGTTTGACCACAGCACCACGAGTGTTTACAAAAATTCTGGCCCTTTATTGGCCAATCTAAGAACACAAGGTGTAATGATAATGGCATATCTGGATGACTTGTTGCTGATAGACCACTCAGTGAAAAAACTAGACGTGGTCGTTCACAAGACGATCAAGTATCTGGAATCTCACGGTTGGATTATCAACCGAGACAAGTCAGCCCTAAAAACCAGTCAAAAGTCTGGAATACTTGGGGCTAAGGTTGGATTCAGGCCAGAGAAAAATATTCTTGCCTCGAGGAAAGGTGTTGTCTTTGAAAGATTTGATCCACTTAGTGGGTACAAAAAAGACAGCCGTCCATACGCCTGTATATGAGGCTGCTGGGAAAAATGGTGGCATCATTCGAAGCAGTACCCTACGGTCAATTCCATTCAAGGAATTTGCAAGGGGCCATACTGTCAGCCTGGAACAAAAAAGTTCAGGCCCTAGACTTACAATGTCCTTGTCCCCTTCCGTTCGCAAGAGCCTCCGTTGGTGGTTGGTTCCCCAGAATCTGGAAAAAAGGGAAATCCTTCAGTCTGATTTCTTGGAAGGTGGTCACTACAGATGCCAGCCTTATAGGCTGGGGAGCAGTACTGGAGCAATAGTCTCTCCAGGGCAGATGGTCGGATGCAGAAAAGGCCCTGACCATCAATCTCTTAGAGATACGAGCAGCCCGGTATGCCCTAGTAGCATGGACATCCAAACTCCAAGGGTCCCCTGTCAGAATGCAATCAGACAATGCCACAGCAGTGGCATATATCAATCATCAGGGGGGCACCAGGAGTCGTGCAGCCCAGAGGGAAGTAAATTATATCCTGAAATGGGCAGAAAGATATGTCCCAGCCATATCTGCGGTATTCATTCCAGGAGTGGAGAATTGGAAGGCGGACTTTCTAAGTCGCCAGCAATTAAGCCCAGAGGAAGGGTCCCTTCACCCCGAGGTTTTCTGGACAATATGTCAGCGGTGGGGAACATCGGATGTAGATCTTCTAGCATCCAGATTCAACGCAAAGGGGGACAGGTTTGTCTCTCGGACAAGGGATCCCCTAGCTTGCGGCTCGGATGCCCTAGTGTTCCCTTGGGATCAGTTCAAGCTGATATATGCATTCACACCGCCACAATGGTTACCTCGATTACTCCGCAGAATCAGGGTAGAAAAGAAACCAGTGATTCCGGTGGCTCCAGCGTGGCCCCGAAGAGCGTGGTACGCGGAGATTGTAAAATTTCAGTGGGGAGTCCTTGGACTCTCCCACGTCGTCCGGCTTTCGCAAGGACCGATATACCACCCTTCCTTACCAGCCCTAGGTTTGACGGCCTGGCTATTGAAGCCCACATTCTAAAAAAGAGAGGGCTCTCTATTCCTGTGGTATCTACCATGATCAATGCCAGGAAGCCGGTATCCAGGCAGATCTACTATAGAATCTGGAAGGCGTACATCGCGTGGTGTGAGGCCAAGAAATGGCATCCACGTAAGTACGTAATAGGAAGGATTCTGGACTTCCTACAGTGGGCTGTAGATAGGAAGCTTGCCTTGAGTACTATCAAGGGTCAGATTTCGGCCTTGTCAATATTTTTTCAAAGGCCCTTGGCTTCGCATTCACTAGTCAAAGCCTTTATACAAGGAGTGATGCGTATTAGTCCTCCGGTTAATATTCCCATATGTCCATGGGATCTAAACTTGGTTCTGTCGGTTCTACAGAAACAACCATTTGAACCATTACAGCATATTTCCTTGGTGCTTCTCACCAGGAAATTGATTTTTCTAGTAGCCATTTGTTCGGCTAAAAGAGTATCGGAATTAGCAGCTATGTCCTGTAAGGAGCCATATCTGGTTGTCCATAAGGACAGAGTAGTATTACGTCCTCAGCCAGCCTTTCTTCCTAAGGTGGTATCGAGGTTTCATTTGAACCAAGATGTGGTTCTTCCTTCTTTTTTCCCCAAACCTACTTCGGTAGAGGAAAAGTTATTGCATTCTTTGGATGTAGTAAGAGCAGTTAAAGCTTATCTAAAAGCCACTGCTCAGATTCGCAGAACGGATACTTTGTTTATTCTGCCGGAAGGCCCCAGAAAGGGTCAGGCAGCGTCAAAATCTACTTTAGCCAAGTGGATTCGACAGGTCATTATGCAAGCCTATGGCTTGAGAAGGAGACCGCCTCCGTTCAAAGTTAGAGCGCACTCCACGAGAGCAGTTGGAACTTCATGGGCAGTGCATCACCAGGCCTCCCTGGCTCAAATCTGTAAGGCCGCAACATGGTCTTCAGTACACACGTTTACTAGGTTCTACCAGGTGGACGTTAGAAGTCAGGAGGATGTCGCCTTTGGGCGCAGTGTGTTGCAGGCCGCAAAAGATCCTCATGTCTGATAGCACTCAGCTTATATATGGTGTATCCCCCCCCTCATTGGGCATTGCTTTAGGACATCCCATTAGTAATGACTATGTCGCTCTGTGTCCCGTGATGTACGAGAAAGAAAATAGGATTTTTATAACAGCTTACCTGTAAAATCCTTTTCTTGGAGTACATCACGGGACACAGAGCTCCCGCCCCTCTTTGGGGACACTTATTGCTTTGCTACAAAACTGAGGTGCTCCCGGATGGGAGGGGCTTATATAGGGGAGGGTACTTCCGGTTTTGGAAGTTGCCAGTGCCAGCACCTGACGGTATCTATATAACCCATTAGTAATGACTATGTCGCTCTGTGTCCCGTGATGTACTCCTAAGAAAAGGATTTTACAGGTAAGCTGTTATAAAAATCCTATTTTTGTCCTACTTCGGCAGCCGTGTGGTGGGGGGGGGAACCCGCTACGCATGCCGGGGAAGGGTATAAAGGGGGCCGGCCATTTTGTCACGGGGTTCGTTGTCCCTGGCACCTTTAGCCTGCGGACGGAGTTCGTGTTTGTCCTCTAGGCGGACTAGGCCTTGAGGACCACCGGAGATCGTGTTCCATCTCAGGCACCTTTAGCCTGGGGTGAGGTACTCGGACGGCGGTCCGGAGCTCAGTGCCCAACACTGAGTTCTGCGAGGGAAGGATCCTAGGGTGCTCCGGAGATGGACGCCTGAATCCGAGGTGGACGTAATGGACCGGGGAGAGCTCCTCATCTGAAGACCCGGTGCAGCATACTGCCGGTGACGGGTGAGCCTCTTCTCGGAGACCGTCCGGAGGGTGAATTCCCTCGTGCGGAGACCATTGCCCACTCTTTGGCGGAGAGTGGAGGAAAGAACTTGTGTCTGGGCCTATATACACATTCACACCTCCTGTTCTGTTTGTAAGCAAGTGAGTCCATGCTGTGTTCGAATAAAGGAGTGTTGGACTTGCAACGGTGTGAGGCTCGTTTCCTGGCAGATGAGGTCCTCTGGAGACTCCGGGAGGGAGGATCTGATACACAACACAGGCCCGAAGGTAAAGAACTTTACTAATACCACTTATACACCTGTGGTGGAGGCCTGGCGTAGCGCACTCTCTCTCTCTCCCCTATCATACCCCTAGACCAGAGACATTGCGAGTGAGAACTTTAACAGAAAGGACTGGGAGTGGAGGAGACTGCCCGCTACATATACAATATTTAGGAGTATATATACAGTATATAGGAGTATATAGCAGTATATGGGATGATATGGGAGTATATAGGAGTATATAGGATGATATATAAGTATATGGGTGTATATAGGATAAAATGGGAGTATACAGTGAGTATATAGGATGATATATAGGTGTATTATGTATATGGGATTATATATAGCAGTATATAGGAGTGTATATACAGTATATAGGAGTATATGGGATGATATATAGCAGTATCTAGGAGTATATAGGAGTATATAGGATGATATATACAGTATATGGGTGTATATAGGAGTATATAGCAGTATATATACAGTATATAGGAGTATATGGGATGATATGGGAGTATACAGTATATAGGAGTATACAGTATATAGGAGTGTATATAGGAGTGTATATACAGTATATAGGAGTGTATATAGGAGTGTATATACAGTATATGGAGTATATAGGATGATATATAGGAGTATACAGTATATAGGAGTGTATATAGGAGTGTATATACAGTATATGGAGTATATAGGAGTATATAGCAGTATATATACAGTATATAGCAATATTTGGGTTTATATGGGATTGCTGTGTTAGATGAGGTTTACAGAACACGTGACTCCCTCCTGGCCCCTCCTCCCGGCGGTGTGACCCGCCCCTCTTAGATAACACAGCAGCTGACACGCCCCAGGCAGACCCGCCCCTCTTAGGTAACATAGCAGCTGACACGCCCTCCGCCGAAGCCCCGCCTATATCCCTTGAAAGAAGACCCTCGTTGGCACGCCCCTCTTCCTAGCGTGAGCCAATTGAGTGAGATCGTCCCACCAAGCCCTCCGACACCCCCCCCCTCCCTGAGTGACATAACACCCGTCCGAATCCCGTGATCGGGTCACATGACCGAGGTTACCACCGCGACCCGGAAGTGGTTATTAGAAACTTTGTTTTTTATCGTTATTTTTCCGTGTTCACCTCACTTATCCGCGGCGTATTCAGATGTTAAATGACACCAGTGACCGTACGAGTTATTTTTCGTACGTTTTCCCTGTAAATTCGGCGTAATGTGTGTGTGGCGACGTCACTTCCGGTTTCTGTGGGCAGGAGTGGCTGTCGCTGTCCGGGCGGAAGTGTTTATTAGAAACGTATTATTTCTCGTTATTTTTCCGGGTTTCACCTCACTTTTCTGCGTCGTATTGAACTTTTAGTCGACGCCGATGACAATACCAGTTATTTTTCCTAAGCTTTCCTTGTATATTCGGAGAATTATATGTGTAGACGTCACTTCCGGATCCTGTGGGCGGAAGTGGCTGTCACTGTCCGGGCGGAAGTGTTGCAGTGTCCTGTGGCCTTGTGTGTCCCCGGAGGTCGGAGTCGTCATGTCAGTTCTCTGTGCGGCCAGTGTGATGTGGAAGCGTCTGATCTCCTGTCAGCCCCTCCATAGACTGTCCTCCCGCTCCCTTCACCTGTATGGAAGGAGCTCAGCCAGTGTGTCGGATGGGATCTCGGCCCAGTACCCTGTGGTGGACCACCAGTTCGATGCGGTGGTGGTGGGGGCCGGAGGGGCCGGTCTGAGGGCCGCCTTCGGCCTGTCGGAGGCCGGTCTGAACACGGCGTGCGTCACCAAGCTGTTCCCGACGCGCTCGCACACGGTGGCGGCCCAGGGCGGGATCAACGCGGCGCTGGGGAACATGGAGGACGACGACTGGCGCTGGCACTTTTACGACACGGTGAAGGGATCCGATTGGCTGGGCGACCAGGACGCCATCCACTACATGACGGAGCAGGCGCCGGCCTCGGTGGTGGAGCTGGAGAACTACGGCATGCCGTTTAGCCGCACCGAGCGCGGCCAGATCTACCAGCGCGCCTTCGGCGGGCAGAGCCTGAAGTACGGGAAGGGCGGCCAGGCCCACCGCTGCTGCTGCGTGGCTGACCGCACCGGGCACTCCCTCCTCCACACCCTGTACGGGCGCTCCCTCCGCTACGACACCAGCTACTTCGTGGAGTACTTTGCCCTGGACCTCCTGATGGAGGACGGAGAGTGCCGGGGCGTCATCGCCCTCTGCATGGAGGACGGCTCCATCCACCGCTTCCGGGCCAAGAACACCGTCATCGCCACCGGCGGCTACGGCCGCACCTTCTTCAGCTGCACCTCCGCCCACACCTGCACGGGGGACGGCAACGCCATGGTGACCCGGGCCGGCCTGCCCTGCCAGGACCTGGAGTTCGTCCAGTTCCACCCCACCGGCATCTACGGGGCGGGGTGCCTGATCACCGAGGGGTGCCGCGGAGAGGGCGGGATCCTCATCAACGGAGAAGGGGAGCGCTTCATGGAACGCTACGCCCCCATGGCCAAGGACCTGGCCTCCCGAGACGTGGTGTCCCGCTCCATGACCATTGAGATGCGGGAGGGAAGGGGGTGCGGCCCCGAAAAGGACCACGTCTACCTACAGCTCCACCACCTACCCCCTCAGCAGCTGGCCAGCCGCTTGCCCGGCATCTCCGAGACCGCCATGATCTTTGCCGGGGTGGACGTCACCAAAGAGCCCATCCCCGTCCTCCCCACCGTCCACTACAACATGGGAGGGATCCCCACCAACTACAAGGGGCAAGCCCTCGTCCACGTCAATGGAGAAGACCAGGTGGTGCCGGGGTTGTACGCTTGTGGTGAAGCCGCCTCTGCCTCCGTCCACGGGGCCAACCGCCTGGGGGCCAACTCCCTCCTGGATCTGGTGGTCTTTGGGCGGGCCTGTGCCCTCAGCATCGCCGAGTCCAGCAAACCCGGAGAGACCCTCCCACCACTCAAACCCAATGCCGGAGAGGAGTCCGTGGCCAACCTGGACAAGCTGAGGTTCGCCAACGGCAGCACCAGAACCTCGGAGCTGAGGATCAACATGCAGAAGACGATGCAGAGCCACGCCGCCGTCTTCAGGACTGGGTCCGTCCTCCAGGAAGGGTGCGAGAAGCTGAGCGCCATCAACAACGCCATGGACGACCTCAAGACCTTCGACAGGGGAGCCGTCTGGAACTCCGACCTGGTGGAGTCCCTGGAGCTGCAGAACCTCATGCTGTGCGCCCTGCAGACCATCTACGGGGCCGAGGCCAGGGAGGAGAGCCGAGGGGCCCACGCCCGGGAGGACTACAAAGTCAGAGTGGACGAGTACGATTTCTCCAAGCCCCTGCAGGGCCAGCAGAAGAAACCCATCGAGGAGCACTGGAGGAAGCACACCTTGTCCTTCGTAGATGGGAAGGGCAACGTCTCCTTGAAGTACCGACCGGTCATCGACTCAACGCTCAACGAGGAGGACTGCGCCTCCGTCCCACCCGCCATACGCTCCTATTAAGGGACCGCTGTCACCAACTTGTCACCTGCCATCCCATAATATCATCAATGGACTGCCCTGGATTACCAACCTAATGGGACTGCCCTGATTACCAACCAACCACCCTAATGGGACTGCCCTTATTACCAACCTACCACCCAACAACCTTATGGGACTGCCCTGATTACCAACCTACCACCCAACCAACCTGATTACCAACCTACCACCCAACCAACCTAATGGGACTGCTGTACCAACCTACCACCCAACCAACCTTATGGGACTGCTGTACCAACCTACCACCCAACCAACCTAATGGGACTGCCCTGATTACCAACCACCCAACCAACCTAATGGGACTGCCCTTATTACCAACCTACCACCCAACCAACTTTATGGGACTGCCCTGATTACCAACCTACCACCCAACCAACCTGATTACCAACCTACCACCCAACCAACCTAATGGGACTGCTGTACCAACCTACCACCCAACCAACCTTATGGGACTGCCCTGATTACCAACCACCCAACCAACCTAATGGGACTGCCCTGATTACCAACCTACCACCCAACCAACCTAATGGGACTTCTGTACCAACCTACCACCCAACCAACCTTATGGGACTGCTGTACCAACCTGCCCCCCCCCCCCATCCAGTACTATTAATGGACTGCCCTGAGTACCAACTTATCACCCCCCATGCAATATGTTTGGACTGCTGTGATGAGACACTTACCACCCAACATACGATCTTATGAATGGACTGCAGTCATTTATACCCATCACCCCCCCCCCCTCCATGCTATGAATGGACTGCTGTGATGTGAGGTTGGTGCTCCGTGTTATTCTCTAGTTGATGGCGGACGTTACTCTTTTTGTTTTGGTTTTATTTCCAATATAAATTCTTTCTTCAGTTCACTCGGAGTTCTTCTTTCTAGTTCTCCTCCTATAGAGGTGAGTGTCCTCCTCCTGGAGGTGATCTCTGGGGGTCTCTCACACATCCATCTACTAACCCTGGAGAGTACAAAATCCCCTGCATAGAAACCAATCGGCTTCCAGCTTTTATTGTCAAAGCTTAATAGAAGAAGCTGAAGGTGGAAGCTGATTGGTTGCCCTGTACAGCTGCACCAGATTCTGTGTTCTCCAGTATTAGCAAATCCCCCCCCCCCCCCATTGTATATTTTCCTGTCTGATATTATAACATGTTCCCTCCTCGTCATTCCCAGGATTCTTCTTATATCTGATATGTGATGTCCCCCCCCCCCATCCCTAATAACATGGAAAGTCCTCCCCCCCCATCCCTAATAACATGGAATCCCCCCCCCATCCCTAATAACATGGAAAGTCCCCCCCCATCCCTAATAACATGGAATGCCCCCCCCATCCCTAATAACATGGAATTCCCCCCCCCCCATCCCTAATAACATGGAATTCCCCCCCCCCCCATCCCTAATAACATGGAATCCCCCCCCCCCATCCCTAATAACATGGAATTCCCCCCCCCCCCCATCCCTAATAACATGGAATTCGCCCCCCCATCCCTAATAACATGGAATTCCCCCCCCCATCCCTAATAACATGGAATTCCCCCCCCCCCATCCCTAATAACATGGAATTCCCCCCCATCCCTAATAACATGGAATGCCCCCCATCCCTAATGACATGGAATGTCTTCCCTTGTGTCCTACCCCCAACCCCATAATATATTTATTCTCTATACATGTAATGCTCCCTTCCCGTATCCCCCCCCCATAAACATGTAATGCTTCCTTCCCGTATCACCCCCCCCCCCATAAACATGTAATGCTTCCTTCCCGTATCCCCCCCATTAACATGTAATGCTTCCTTCCTGTGTCCCCCCCCCATTAACATGTAATGCTTCCTTCCTGTGTCCCCCCCCCCATTAACATATGCTCCCTTCCCGTGTCCCCCCCATAAACATGTAATGCTCCTTTCCCGTGTCCCCCCCCATTAACATGTAATGCTCCCTTCCCGTGTCCCCCCCCATTAACATGTAATGCTCCCTTCCCGTGTCCCCCCCCCATTAACATATGCTCCCTTCCCGTGTCCCCCCCCCATAAACATGTAATGCTCCCTTCCCGTGTCCCCCCCCCATTAACATGTAATGCTCCCTTCCCGTGTCCCCCCCCCCATTAACATGTAATGCTCCCTTCCCGTGTCCCCCCCCCATTAACATGTAATGCTCCCTTCCCGTGTCCCCCCCCCCATTAACATGTAATGCTCCCTTCCCGTGTCCCCCCCCATTAACATGTAATGCTCCCTTCCCGTGTCCCCCCTATTAACATGTAATGCTCCCTTCCCGTGTCCCCCCCCATTAACATGTAATGCTCCCTTCCCGTGTCCCCCCCCATTAACATGTAATGCTCCCTTCCCGTGTCCGCCCCCCATTAACATGTAATGCTTCCTTCCCGTGTCCGCCCCCCATTAACATGTAATTCTCCCTTCCCGTGTCCGCCCCCCATTAACATGTAATTCTCCCTTCCCGTGTCCGCCCCCCATTAACATGTAATTCTCCCTTCCCGTGTCCGCCCCCCATTAACATGTAATTCTCCCTTCCCGTGTCCCCCCCCCATTAACATGTAATGCTCCCTTCCCGTGTCCCCCCCCCCATTAACATGTAATGCTCCCTTCCCGTGTCCCCCCCATTAACATGTAATGCTCCCTTCCCGTGTCCCCCCCATTAACATGTAATGCTTCCTTCCCGTGTCCCCCCCCCCCATAAACATGTAATGCTCCCTTCCTGTGTCCCCCCCCCATAAACATGTAATGCTTCCTTCCCGTGTCCGCCCCCCATTAACATGTAATTCTCCCTTCCCGTGTCCCCCCCATTAACATGTAATTCTCCCTTCCCGTGTCCCCCCCCATTAACATGTAATGCTCCCTTCCCGTGTCCCCCCCCATTAACATGTAATGCTCCCTTCCCGTGTCCCCCCCCATTAACATGTAATGCTCCCTTCCCGTGTCCCCCCCCCCCATTAACATGTAATGCTTCCTTCCAGTGTCCCCCCCCCCCCATAAACATGTAATGCTCCCTTCCCGTGTCGTCGTCCCCATAAACATGTAATGCTCCCTTCCCGTGTCCCCCCCCCCATTAACATATAATGCTTCCTTCCAGTGTCCCCCCCCCCCCCATAAACATGTAATGCTCCCTTCCCGTGTTGTCGTCCCCATAAACATGTAATGCTCCCTTCCCGTGTCGTCCCCCCCATAAACATGTAATGCTCCCTTCCCGTGTCCGCCCCCCATTAACATGTAATGCTCCCTTCCCGTGTCCCCCCCCATTAACATGTAATGCTCCCTTCCCGTGCCCCCCCCCATTAACATGTAATGCTCCCTTCCCGTGTCCCCCCCCATTAACATGTAATGCTCCCTTCCCGTGTCCCCCCCCATTAACATGTAATGCTCCCTTCCCGTGTCCCCCCCCATTAACATGTAATGCTCCCTTCCCGTGTCCCCCCCCATTAACATGTAATGCTTCCTTCCAGTGTCCCCCCCCATTAACATGTAATGCTTCCTTCCAGTGTCCCCCCCCATTAACATGTAATGCTCCCTTCCCGTGTCCCCCCCCCATAAACATGTAATGCTCCCTTCCCGTGTCCCCCCCCCATAAACATGTAATGCTCCCTTCCCGTGTCCCCCCCCATAAACATGTAATGCTCCCTTCCCGTGTCCCCCCCCATTAACATGTAATGCTTCCTTCCCGTGTCCGCCCCTTCCATGAACATGTAATGCTTCCTTCCTGTGTCCGCCCCTTCCATGAACATGTAATGCTTCCTTCCCGTGTCCCCCCCATAAACATGTAATGCCTCCTTCCCGTGTCCCCCCCATAAACATGTAATGCTTCCCTCGCGTGTCCCCCCCTATTAACATGTAATGCTTCCTTCCCGTGTCCGCCCCTTCCATGAACATGTAATGCTTCCTTCCCGTGTCCCGCCCCCATAAACATGTAATGCTCCCTTCCCGTGTCCCCCCCATTAACATGTAATGCTTCCTTCCCGTGTCCCCCCCCATTAACATGTAATGCTCCCTTCCCGTGCCCCCCATTAACATGTAATGCTTCCTTCCCGTGTCCCCCCCATTAACATGTAATGCTTCCTTCCCGTGTCCTCCCCATTAACATGTAATGCTTCCTTCCTGTGTCCCCCCCCTTCCATTAACATGTAATGCTTCCTTCCCGTGTCCCCCCTTCCATTAACATGTAATGCTTCCTTCCCGTGTCCCCCCTTCCATTAACATGTAATGTTCCCTTCCCGTGTCCCCCCCCCCATAAACATGTAATGCTTCCTTTTATCTCCCCCCCCCATAAACATGTAATGCTTCCTTCCCGTGTCCCCCCCATAAACATGTAATGCTTCATTCCCTTATCTCCCCCCCATAAACATGTAATGCTTCCTTCCCGTGTCCCCCCCCCCCCCAATATGTCGCAATCCCTTCCCTTTTCTACAACACATTTTACTTTTCTTGGTTATGATTCTGAGTACTGCCTCTCGGGAGACCTCTGGGGGTTGTAGACTTTATCCGTGCAATCTGATGATCAGCGCCCCCCAGTGGCCTGCCAGAATGTACGTCTAGATCAGTGGTTCTCAACCTTCTAGTGCCGTGACCCCTTGATAAAATTTCCCAAGTTGTGGGGACCCCTAACAGTAAAACTATTTTCGTAGCGTGGGGTTCTCAGCAGCCAAGGCAAGACAAGTAATTTGCGCCCCTAACCCACGGAAATTTAGTGCTCCCCGAGTCCCTTCCACTCGTACAGTATTAAAACCTCTTATGGTACATCTTAGGATGTACCACTCTTTCCCTTTGTTCTCTTTTCTTTCCCTTTTATCTCTCTCTATCCTAATTTCTTGTTTTTATCTTCCTCATCCCTCTCTCTAGCCACCTTTCTTGTTCTTTCTCTCCCTTTTTCTTTCTTCCTTCCCCTCTTTTCCTCTCCCTTCCATGTATTCTCGACTTTTATTCCTTCTCTTACTCCTTGGTGGTGGGGAGGGGGGAATGGGGGAATGGGATCAGTGGCAATGCTGGGGGGAGTTCTGATCGGCCAACTTAGGTTCTCTTGATCAACGTCATCTGCTGATCTGAGAACTGTAGTGGGGACCGCAAAAAAGGCTGGGAGAGTGGTGCGGGCTTCAGGAGCAGCCCAGGATTTGGTGACCCCTGGCAAATCATCATTTGACCCCCGAAGGGGGTCCCAACCCCTAGGTTGAGAACAACTGGTCTAAAGGGATGCTAGAGATTCGTTCCTCACAGGGTGCCATATTTTATTAAAGTTGTATCATGCCCTCAGTGATAAAATATGATAAAGTTCTGGTAGCAATAAATGCCCCACCGATCCTGTGCTGAATGAAGGACATGGAAGACGACGGGGACCATCAGAGAAGATTACAGCGGAGTGAGGCTGATCATTACCTCATTCTACTATGACGGCAAAGTCACTTCAACGTTGGAGTCTGCAAATTGTCCATCGAAGGCAGCAGATAGGTAGACCATGTCCCCACAGTACTGACCTCTGTACACTGCTCTACATCCTACTAACCTCTGTACACTGCTCTACATACTACTGACCTCTGTACACTGCTCTACATCCTACTGACCTCTGTACACTGCCCTACATCCTACTGACCTCTGTACACTGCTCTACATACTACTGACCTCTGTACACTGCTCTACATCCTACTGACCTCTGTACACTGCTCTACATACTACTGACCTCTGTACACTGCTCTACATCCTACTGACCTCCTGTACACTGCTCTACATCCTACTGACCTCTGTTCACTGCTCTACATCCTACTGACCTCTGTTCACTGCTCTACATCCTACTGACCTCTGTTCACTGCTCTACATCCTACTGACCTCTGTTCACTGCTCTACATCCTACTGACCTCTGTACACTGCTCTACATCCTACTGGCCTCTGTTCACTGCTCTACATCCTACTGACCTCTGTTCACTGCTCTACATCCTACTGACCTCTGTTCACTGCTCTACATCCTACTGACCTCTGTACACTGCTCTACATCCTACTGACCTCTGTTCACTGCTCTACATCCTACTGACCTCTGTTCACTGCTCTACATCCTACTGACCTCTGTTCACTGCTCTACATCCTACTGACCTCTGTACACTGCTCTACATACTACTGACCTCTGTACACTGCTCTACATCCTACTGACCTCTGTACACTGCTCTACATCCTACTGACCTCTGTACACTGCTCTACATCCTACTGACCTCTGTTCACTGCTCTACATACTACTGACCTCTGTACACTGCTCTACATACTACTGACCTCTGTACACTGCCCTTCATACTACTGACCTCTGTACACTGCCCTACATCCTACTGACCTCTGTACACCGCCCTACATCCTACTGACTTCTGTACACTGCTTTACATTCTACTGACCTCTGTACACTGCCCTACATCCTACTGACCTCTGTACACTGCCCTACATCCTACTGACCTCTGTACACTACTCTACATCCTACTGACCTCTGTACACAGCCCTACATCCTACTGACCCCTGTACACTGCTCTACATCCTACTGACCCCTGTGCACTGCCCTACATACTACTGACCTTTGCATACTGCCCTACATACTACTGACCTCTGTACACTGCCCTACATCCTACTGACCTCTGTACACTACTCTACATACTACTGCCCTGCATACTACTGACCTCTGTAGCTTGCTCTGCATACTACTGACCTCTGCCCTACATATTACTGACCCATTTACACTGCCCTACATCCTACTGACCTCTGTACACTGCTCTACATACTACTGACCTCTGTACCTTGCTCTGCATACTACTGACTTCTGCCCTACATACTACTGGCCTCTGCCCTACATATTACTGACCCATGTACACTGCCCTACATCCTACTGACCTCTCTACACTGCCCTACATCCCTCTGACCTCTGTACACTGCCCTACATACTACTGACCCCCGTACATTGCCCTACATCCTACTGACCTCTGTACGCTGCTCTTCGTCCTACTGACCTCTGTACACTGCCCTACATCCTTCTGATTTCTGTACACTGCTTTACATACTACTGACCTCTGTACACTGCCCTACATCCTACTGACCTCTGTACAATGCTCTACATCCTACTGATCTTTGTACACTGCCCTACATCCTACTGCCCTACATCCTACTGACCTCTGTACACTGCCCTACATCCTACTGCCCTACATCCTACTGACCTCTGTACACTGCTCTACATACTACTGACCTCTGTACTACATACTACTGACCTCTGTACACTGCTCTACATTTTACTGACCCATGTACACTGCCTTACATCCTACTGACTTCTGTACACTACCCTACATCCTACTGACCTCTGTACACTACCCTACATCCTACTGACCTCTGTACACTGCTCTACAGCCTACTGACCCCTGTACACTGCTCTACAGCCTACTGACCCCTGTGCACTGCCCTACATACTACTGACCTTTGCATACTGCCCTACATACTACTGACCTCTGTACTACATACTACTGACCTCTGTACACTGCTCTACATTTTACTTACCCATGTACACTGCCTTACATCCTACTGACTTCTGTACACTGCCCTACATACTACTGATCCCGTACATTGCCCTACATCCTACTGACCTCTGTACACTGCTCTTCATCCTACTGACCTCTGTACACTGCCCTACATCCTTCTGAATTCTGTACACTGCTTTACATACTACTGACCTCTGTACACTGCCCTACATCCTACTGACCTCTGTACAATGCTCTACATCCTACAGACCTTTGTACACTGCCCTACATCCTACTGCCCTACATCCTACTGACCTCTGTACACTGCTCTACATACTACTGACCTCTGTACACTGCTCTACATTTTACTGACCCATGTACACTGCCTTACATCCTACTGACTTCTGTACACTGCTTTACATCCTACTGACCTCTGTACACTGCCCTACATCCTACTGACCTCTGTACACTGCCCTACATCCTACTGACCTCTGTACACTACATCCTACTGACCTCTGTACACTGCTCTACATCCTACTGACCCCTGTGCACTGCCCTACATACTACTGACCTTTGCATACTGCCCTACATACTACTGACCTCTGTACACTACTCTACATACTACTGCCCTACATACTACTGACCTCTGTACCTTGCTCTGCATACTACTGACTTCTGCCCTACATACTACTGGCCTCTGCCCTACATATTACTGACCCATGTACACTGCCCTACATCCTACTGACCTCTCTACACTGCTCTACATACCACTGACCTCTGTACACTGCCCTACATACCACTGACCCCCGTACATTGCCCTACATCCTACTGACCTCTGTACACTGCTCTTCATCCTACTGACCTCTGTACACTGCCCTACATCCTTCTGATTTCTGTACACTGCCTTACATCCTACTGACCTCTGTACAGTGCTCTACATCCTACTGACCTTTGTACACTGCCCTACATACTACTGACCTCTGTACTACATACTACTGACCTCTGTACACTGCTCTACATTTTACTGACCCATGTACACTGCCTTACATCCTACTGACCACTGTACACTGCCCTCCATACTACTGACTCCTGTACACTGCTCGACATCCTTCTGTCCTGTACACTGCTCTACATCCTACTGACCTCTGTACACTGCTCTACATACTACTGACCTCTGTACTACTGACCTCTGTACACTGCTCTACATACTATTGACCTCTGCCCTACATCCTACTGACCTCTGTACAATGCCCTACATCCTACTGCCCTACATCCTACTGACCTCTGTACACTGCTCTACATACTACTGACCTCTGTACTACATACTACTGACCTCTGTACACTGCTCTACATTTTACTGACCCATGTACACTGCTTTACATTCTACTGACCTCTGTACACTGCCCTACATCCTACTGACCTCTGTACACTGCCCTACATCCTACTGACCTCTGTACACTACTCTACATCCTACTGACCTCTGTACACAGCCCTACATCCTACTGACCCCTGTACACTGCTCTACATCCTACTGACCCCTGTGCACTGCCCTACATACTACTGACCTTTGCATACTGCCCTACATACTACTGACCTCTGTACACTGCTCTACATTTTACTTACCCATGTACACTGCCTTACATCCTACTGACTTCTGTGCACTGCCCTACATACTACTGACCTTTGTACACTGCCCTACATACTACTGACCTCTGTACACTGCCCTACATCCTACTGACCTCTGTACACTACTCTACATACTACTGCCCTACATACTACTGACCTCTGTACCTTGCTCTGCATACTACTGACTTCTGCCCTACATACTACTGGCCTCTGCCCTACATATTACTGACCCATGTACACTGCCCTACATCCTACTGACCTCTCTACACTGCTCTACATCCCTCTGACCTCTGTACACTGCCCTACATACTACTGATCCCGTACATTGCCCTACATCCTACTGACCTCTGTACACTGCTCTTCATCCTACTGACCTCTGTACACTGCCCTACATCCTTCTGATTTCTGTACACTGCTTTACATACTACTGACCTCTGTACACTGCCCTACATCCTACTGACCTCTGTACAATGCTCTACATCCTACTGACCTTTGTACACTGCCCTACATCCTACTGCCCTACATCCTACTGACCTCTGTACACTGCTCTACATACTACTGACCTCTGTACACTGCTCTACATACTACTGACCTCTGTACACTGCTCTACATCCTACTGACCTCTGTTCACTGCTCTACATCCTACTGACCTCTGTTCACTGCTCTACATCCTACTGACCTCTGTACACTGCTCTACATCCTACTGTCCTCTGTTCACTGCTCTACATCCTACTGACCTCTGTTCACTGCTCTACATCCTACTGACCTCTGTTCACTGCTCTACATCCTACTGACCTCTGTTCACTGCTCTACATCCTACTGACCTCTGTTCACTGCTCTACATCCTACTGACCTCTGTTCACTGCTCTACATCCTACTGACCTCTGTTCACTGCTCTACATCCTACTGACCTCTGTACACTGCTCTACATACTACTGACCTCTGTACACTGCTCTACATCCTACTGCCCTCTGTACACTGCTCTACATCCTACTGACCTCTGTACACTGCTCTACATCCTACTGACCTCTGTTCACTGCTCTACATACTACTGACCTCTGTACACTGCTCTACATACTACTGACCTCTGTACACTGCCCTTCATACTACTGACCTCTGTACACTGCCCTACATCCTACTGACCTCTGTACACCGCCCTACATCCTACTGACTTCTGTGCACTGCCCTACATCCTACTGACTTCTGTACACTGCTTTACATTCTACTGACCTCTGTACACTGCCCTACATCCTACTGACCTCTGTACACTGCCCTACATCCTACTGACCTCTGTACACTACTCTACATCCTACTGACCTCTGTACACAGCCCTACATCCTACTGACCCCTGTACACTGCTCTACATCCTACTGACCCCTGTGCACTGCCCTACATACTACTGACCTTTGCATACTGCCCTACATACTACTGACCTCTGTACACTGCCCTACATCCTACTGACCTCTGTACACTACTCTACATACTACTGCCCTGCATACTACTGACCTCTGTAGCTTGCTCTGCATACTACTGACCTCTGCCCTACATACTACTGGCCTCTGCCCTACATATTACTGACCCATTTACACTGCCCTACATCCTACTGACCTCTGTACACTGCTCTACATACTACTGACCTCTGTACCTTGCTCTGCATACTACTGACTTCTGCCCTACATACTACTGGCCTCTGCCCTACATATTACTGACCCATGTACACTGCCCTACATCCTACTGACCTCTCTACACTGCCCTACATCCCTCTGACCTCTGTACACTGCCCTACATACTACTGACCCCCGTACATTGCCCTACATCCTACTGACCTCTGTACGCTGCTCTTCATCCTACTGACCTCTGTACACTGCCCTACATCCTTCTGATTTCTGTACACTGCTTTACATACTACTGACCTCTGTACACTGCCCTACATCCTACTGACCTCTGTACAATGCTCTACATCCTACTGATCTTTGTACACTGCCCTACATCCTACTGACCTCTGTACACTGCTCTACATACTACTGACCTCTGTACTACATACTACTGACCTCTGTACACTGCTCTACATTTTACTGACCCATGTACACTGCCTTACATCCTACTGACTTCTGTACACTGCCCTACATCCTACTGACCTCTGTACACTACCCTACATCCTACTGACCTCTGTGCACAGCCCTACATCCTACTGACCCCTGTACACTGCTCTACAGCCTACTGACCCCTGTGCACTGCCCTACATACTACTGACCTTTGCATACTGCCCTACATACTACTGACCTCTGTACTACATACTACTGACCTCTGTACACTGCTCTACATTTTACTTACCCATGTACACTGCCTTACATCCTACTGACTTCTGTACACTGCCCTACATACTACTGATCCCGTACATTGCCCTACATCCTACTGACCTCTGTACACTGCTCTTCATCCTACTGACCTCTGTACACTGCCCTACATCCTTCTGAATTCTGTACACTGCTTTACATACAACTGACCTCTGTACACTGCCCTACATCCTACTGACCTCTGTACAATGCTCTACATCCTACAGACCTTTGTACACTGCCCTACATCCTACTGCCCTACATCCTACTGACCTCTGTACACTGCTCTACATACTACTGACCTCTGTACACTGCTCTACATTTTACTGACCCATGTACACTGCCTTACATCCTACTGACTTCTGTACACTGCTTTACATTCTACTGACCTCTGTACACTGCCCTACATCCTACTGACCTCTGTACACTGCCCTACATCCTACTGACCTCTGTACACTACATCCTACTGACCTCTGTACACAGCCCTACATCCTACTGACCCCTGTACACTGCTCTACATCCTACTGACCCCTGTGCACTGCCCTACATACTACTGACCTTTGCATACTGCCCTACATACTACTGACCTCTGTACACTACTCTACATACTACTGACCTCTGTACCTTGCTCTGCATACTACTGACTTCTGCCCTACATACTACTGGCCTCTGCCCTACATATTACTGACCCATGTACACTGCCCTACATCCTACTGACCTCTCTACACTGCTCTACATACCACTGACCTCTGTACCTTGCTCTGCATACTACTGACTTCTGCCCTACATACTACTGGCCTCTGCCCTACATATTACTGACCCATGTACACTGCCCTACATCCCTCTGACCTCTGTACACTGCTCTACATCCCTCTGACCTCTGTACACTGCCCTACATACCACTGACCCCCGTACATTGCCCTACATCCTACTGACCTCTGTACACTGCTCTTCATCCTACTGACCTCTGTACACTGCCCTACATCCTTCTGATTTCTGTACACTGCCTTACATCCTACTGACCTCTGTACAGTGCTCTACATCCTACTGACCTTTGTACACTGCCCTACATACTACTGACCTCTGTACTACATACTACTGACCTCTGTACACTGCTCTACATTTTACTGACCCATGTACACTGCCTTACATCCTACTGACCACTGTACACTGCCCTCCATACTACTGACTCCTGTACACTGCTCGACATCCTTCTGTCCTGTACACTGCTCTACATACTACTGACCTCTGTACTACTGACCTCTGTACACTGCTCTACATACTATTGACCTCTGCCCTACATCCTACTGACCTCTGTACAATGCTCTACATCCTACTGACCTTTGTACACTGCCCTACATCCTACTGCCCTACATCCTACTGACCTCTGTACTACATACTACTGACCTCTGTACACTGCTCTACATTTTACTGACCCATGTACACTGCCTTACATCCTACTGACCTCTGTACACTGCTTTACATTCTACTGACCTCTGTACACTGCCCTACATCCTACTGACCTCTGTACACTACTCTACATCCTACTGACCTCTGTACACAGCCCTACATCCTACTGACCCCTGTACACTGCTCTACATCCTACTGACCCCTGTGCACTGCCCTACATACTACTGACCTTTGCATACTGCCCTACATACTACTGACCTCTGTACTACATACTACTGACCTCTGTACACTGCTCTACATTTTACTTACCCATGTACACTGCCTTACATCCTACTGACTTCTGTACACTGCCCTACGTACTACTGACCTCTGTACACTGCCCTACATCCTACTGACCTCTGTACACTACTCTACATACTACTGCCCTACATACTACTGACCTCTGTACCTTGCTCTGCATACTACTGACTTCTGCCCTACATACTACTGGCCTCTGCCCTACATATTACTGACCCATGTACACTGCCCTACATCCTACTGACCTCTGTACACTGCTCTACATACTACTGACCTCTGTACCTTGCTCTGCATACTACTGATTTCTGCCCTACATACTACTGGCCTCTGCCCTACATATTACTGACCCATGTACACTGCCCTACATCCTACTGACCTCTCTACACTGCTCTACATCCCTCTGACCTCTGTACACTGCCCTACATACTACTGATCCCGTACATTGCCCTACATCCTACTGACCTCTGTACACTGCTCTTCATCCTACTGACCTCTGTACACTGCCCTACATCCTTCTGATTTCTGTACACTGCTTTACATACTACTGACCTCTGTACACTGCCCTACATCCTACTGACCTCTGTACAATGCTCTACATCCTACTGACCTTTGTACACTGCCCTACATCCTACTGACCTCTGTACACTGCTCTACATACTACTGACCTCTGTACACTGCTCTACATTTTACTGACCCATGTACACTGCCTTACATCCTACTGACTTCTGTACACTGCTTTACATTCTACTGACCTCTGTACACTGCCCTACATCCTACTGACCTCTGTACACTGCCCTACATCCTACTGACCTCTGTACACTGCCCTACATCCTACTGACCTCTGTACACTACTCTACATCCTACTGACCTCTGTACACAGCCCTACATCCTACTGACCCCTGTACACTGCTCTACATCCTACTGACCCCTGTGCACTGCCCTACATACTACTGACCTTTGCATACTGCCCTACATACTACTGACCTCTGTACACTGTCCTACATCCTACTGACCTCTGTAGACTACTCTACATACTACTGCCCTACATACTACTGACCTCTGTACCTTGCTCTGCATACTACTGACTTCTGCCCTACATACTACTGGCCTCTGCCCTACATATTACTGACCCATGTACACTGCCCTACATCCTACTGACCTCTGTACACTGCTCTACATACCACTGACCTCTGTACCTTGCTCTGCATACTACTGACTTCTGCCCTACATACTACTGGCCTCTGCCCTACATATTACTGACCCATGTACACTGCCCTACATCCTACTGACCTCTGTACACTGCTCTACATACCACTGACCTCTGTACCTTGCTCTGCATACTACTGACTTCTGCCCTACATACTACTGGCCTCTGCCCTACATATTACTGACCCATGTACACTGCCCTACATCCTACTGACCTCTCTACACTGCTCTACATCCCTCTGACCTCTGTACACTGCCCTACATACCACTGACCCCCGTACATTGCCCTACATCCTACTGACCTCTGTACACTGCTCTTCATCCTACTGACCTCTGTACACTGCCCTACATCCTTCTGATTTCTGTACACTGCTTTACATACTACTGACCTCTGTACACTGCCTTACATCCTACTGACCTCTGTACAGTGCTCTACAGCCTACTGACCTTTGTACACTGCCCTACATACTACTGACCTCTGTACTACATACTACTGACCTCTGTACACTGCCTTACATCCTACTGACCACTGTACACTGCCCTCCATACTACTGACTCCTGTACACTGCTCTACATCCTACTGACTCCTGTACACTGCTCTACATCCTACTGACTCCTGTACACTGCTCTACATCCTACTGACTCCTGTACACTGCTCTACATCCTACTGACTCCTGTACACTGCTCTACATCCTACTGACCTCTGTACACTGCTCTACATACTACTGACCTCTGTACTACATACTACTGACCTCTGTACACTGCTCTACATACTATTGACCTCTGCCCTACATACTACTGACCTCTGTACACTGCCCTACATTTTACTGACCCATGTATACTGCCTTACATCCTACTGACCTCTGTACACTGCCCTCCATACTACTGACCCCTGTACATTGCCCTACATTCTACTGACTCCTGTACACTGCTCTACATCCTACTGACCTCTGTACACTGCCCTACATACTACTGACCTCTCTACACTGCTCTACATCCCTCTGACCTATGTACACTGCCCTACATACTACTGACCCCCGTACATTGCCCTACATCCTACTGACCTCTGTACACTGCTCTTCATACTACTGACCTCTGTACACTGCTCTACATCCTACTGACCTCTGTACACTGCCTTACATCCTACTGACCTCTGTACAGTGCTCTACAGCCTACTGACCTTTGTACACTGCCCTACATACTACTGACCTCTGTACTACATACTACTGACCTCTGTACACTGCCTTACATCCTACTGACCACTGTACACTGCCCTCCATACTACTGACTCCTGTACACTGCTCTACATCCTACTGACTCCTGTACACTGCTCTACATCCTACTGACTCCTGTACACTGCTCTACATCCTACTGACTCCTGTACACTGCTCTACATCCTACTGACTCCTGTACACTGCTCTACATCCTACTGACCTCTGTACACTGCTCTACATACTACTGACCTCTGTACTACATACTACTGACCTCTGTACACTGCTCTACATACTATTGACCTCTGCCCTACATACTACTGACCTCTGTACACTGCCCTACATTTTACTGACCCCTGTACATTGCCCTACATTCTACTGACTCCTGTACACTGCTCTACATCCTACTGACCTCTGTACACTGCCCTACATACTACTGACCTCTCTACACTGCTCTACATCCCTCTGACCTATGTACACTGCCCTACATACTACTGACCCCCGTACATTGCCCTACATCCTACTGACCTCTGTACACTGCCCTTCATACTACTGACCTCTGTACACTGCTCTACATCCTACTAACCTCTGTACACTTCTCTACATCCTACTAACCTCTGTACACTGCTCTACATCCTACTGACCTCTACACTGCTCTACATCCTACTGACCTCTGTACACTGCTCTACATCCTACTGACATCTGTTCACTGCTCTACATACTACTGACCTCTGTACACTGCTCTACATACTACTGACCTCTGTACACTGCCCTTCATACTACTGACCTCTGCACACTGCCCTTCATACTACTGACCTCTGGACACTGCCCTACATCCTACTGACCTCTGCACTGCCCTACATCCTATTGACCTCTGTGCACTGCCCTACATCCTACTGACCTCTGTGCACTGCCCTACATCCTACTGACCTCTGTGCACTGCCCTACATCCTACTGACTTCTGTGCACTGCCCTACATCCTACTGACTTCTGTGCACTGCCCTACATCCTACTGACTTCTGTGCACTGCCCTACATCCTACTGACTTCTGTGCACTGCCCTACATCCTACTGACCTCTGTGCACTGCCCTACATCCTACTGACCTCTGTGCACTGCCCTACATCCTACTGACCTCTGTGCACTGCCCTACATCCTACTGACCTCTGTGCACTGCCCTACATCCTACTGACCTCTGTGCACCGCCCTACATCCTACTGACTTCTGTACACTGCTTTACATTCTACTGACCTCTGTACACTGCCCTACATCCTACTGACCTCTGTACACTACTCTACATCCTACTGACCTCTGTAAACAGCCCTACATCCTACTGACCCCTGTACACTGCTATACATCCTACTGACCCCTGTGCACTGCCCTACATACTACTGACTTTTGCATACTGCCCTACATCCTACTGACCTCTGTACACTGCTCTACATACTATTGACCTCTTCCCTACATACTACTGACCTCTGTACACTGCCCTACATTTTACTGACCTATGTACACTGTCTTACATCCTACTGACCTCTGTACACTGCCCTCTATACTACTGACCCCTGTACATTGCCCTACATTCTACTGACCTCTGTACACTGCCCTACATCCTACTGACCTCTGTACACTGCCCTACATCCTACTGACCTCTGTACAATGCTCTACATCCTACTGACCTTTGTACACTGCCCTACATCCTGCTGCCCTACATCCTACTGACCTCTGTACACTGCTCTACATACTACTGACCTCTGTACTACATACTACTGACCTCTGTACACTACTCTACATTTTACTGACCCATGTACACTGCCTTACATCCTACTGCCCTCCATACTACTGACTCCTGTACACTGCTCTACATCTTACTGAACTCCTGTACACTGCTCTACTGACTCCTGTACACTGCTCTACATCCTACTGACTCCTGTACACTGCTCTACATCCTACTGACTCCTGTACACTGCTCTACATCCTACTGACTCCTGTACACTGCTCTATATCCTACTGACTCCTGTACACTGCTCTACATCCTACTGACTCCTGTACACTGCTCTACATCCTACTGACCTCTGTACACTGCTCTACATACTACTGACCTGTGTACACTGCTCTACATACTACTGACCTCTGTACACTGCTCTACATACTATTGACCTCTTCCCTACATACTACTGACCTCTGTACACTGCCCTACATTTTACTGACCTATGTACACTGTCTTACATCCTACTGACCTCTGTACACTGCCCTCTATACTACTGACCCCTGTACATTGCCCTACATTCTACTGACTCCTGTACACTGCTCTACATCCTACTGACCTCTGTACACTGCCCTACATACTACTGACCTCTGTACACTGCTCTGCATCCTTCTGACGTCTGTACACTGCCCTACTTCCTACTGACCTCTGTACACTGCTCTACATCATACTGACCTCTGTTTCTGCCCTACATCCTGCTGACCTCTGTACACTGCCCTACATCCTGCTGACCTCTGTACACTGCCCTACATCCTGCTGGCCTCTGTACACTGCCCTACATACTACTGACCTCTGTCCTACATACTACTGATTTCTGTACACTGCTCTGCGTATTACTCACCTCTGCCCTACATCTTACTGACCCATGTACACTGCCCTACATCCTACTGACCTCTGTACACTGCCCTACATCCTACTGACCTCTGTACACTGCTCTACATCCTACTGACCTCTGTACTCTGCTCTACATCCTACTGACCTCTGTACACTGCTCTACATCCTACTGACCTCTGTACACTGCTCTACATCCTACTGACCTCTGTACACTGCTCTACATCCTACTGACCTATGTACACTGCTCTACATCCTACTGACCTATGTACACTGCTCTACATCCTACTGACCTCTGTTCACTGCTCTACATCCTACTGACCTCTGTTCACTGCTCTACATCCTACTGACCTCTGTTCACTGCTCTACATCCTACTGACCTCTGTTCACTGCTCTACATCCTACTGACCTCTGTTCACTGCTCTACATCCTACTGACCCCTGTTCACTGCCCTACATCCTACTGACCCCTGTTCACTGCCCTACATCCTACTGACCCCTGTTCACTGCCCTACATCCTACTGACCCCTGTACACTGCCCTACATCCTACTGACCCCTGTACACTGCCCTACATCCTACTGACCCCTGTACACTGCCCTACATACTACTACTGACCCCTGTACACTGCTCTACATACTACTACTGACCTCTGTACACTGCTCTACATCCTACTGACCTCTGCACTCCGTAAAGTAGTCAGACCAGTCGCCAGGCCTTGAACTCATAGTAAGTCAGCCTGCAGTGTTAGTAGTTCTGCCTTCATGATGGACACTCTCCAGACATGGAAATTATTGTGATTGGGTCATTTCTCAGTGAAGTTAAGTGTTAATATTTAGTCCTTTATCTGGAGCTTGCTATCTAATTGCTTAAAAACAGTTGGCGCTCCCCGGTCACTTCCATGTTCTGATAGATTGATCTCCATGTTTCAAAGGTCACCCTCCTCCTCACACATTTCTGCCTCCTGGGTGTAGCAAGCTGTAGTCTTCATTAATGCTGTGTGCTGATATAGATAAGCATGCACACAGTGTTTGGACATCGAGACACAGGATCTCGCTGCCGGCAATCTACATTGTAGCTTTGTATGATCCCTGAATCATGTTCTGATCCTTGGAACTCCCGGATTGAACCAAACATACCCGTGTAGTACCGCCCCTCCCCCTCCCCAACTTGTTAAAACTGATCCACACAAAAATGGAACCTCCGCTTTTCCAGCTCCTCCCCCCTCCGGTATCACATTTGGCACCTTTCAGGGGGGAGCAGATATCTGTCTAATCCAGGTATTTGCTTCCACTTATGGGCATAGATCACTGCAGTATCCGCGGCGATCTATGCCATGTCCTGCCCCTCCTCCGTCCCCACCCCCTGCTGTTTTCTGGGAGACACACAGGTCCCAGAAGACAGGAGGGACCATTGAGGACACACAGCGCGACTCGCGCATGCGCAGTAGGGAACCAGGCTGTGAAGCCGCAAGGCATCTCTTCCTGATTCCTTACCGAAGATGGCGGCGGCTCGAGCCGAGGGACAGTTCGGTTGAGGACATCGCGGGCGTCCAGGACAGGTAAGTGTCCTTATATCAAAATTTATCAGCTGCCGTATTTGTAGCTGCTGACTTACTTTTTTTTTTTTTTTTCGGCGGAACTCGGCTTTAAACCTTGTGGTAGAGGAAGAGGTAATAGTACTTCCCGTATTCCTCTTCTCTCAGAGACTCGGGGTTGTGGGCGGGGCCTCACTGTCCTTCATTGTATATGATGATGTCAGAGTGTGACTGGCAGCTGGAGAGGCAGAGACAAGCGTCTTCAGGGAACCAGTCACAGCCGGAGAGAGGAATAAGGGTAATATTACAGCTCCTCCCTCTACCCCGAGATTTAACCGGCAATATTATCTTCTTAAAGTGTGGGGAGAGGCCAACTTCAACGGTATTATTTCTGGTGCTTTACTCCTTATATACACCTCATTTATATACACACTAGAAAAAATATTGTTACAACATATTCCTCAATGATACCTGGAAACCGTGTTCTCCCCCTTCAGTCACAGAGGATCTGCAGCAGCCAGCCTCAGCCACAGGGCAGGGCATACCAGGTACGTCCTTGGATCTTAGATGAAGTAGTTTAGGGCTTGTACTCCATGTTCACAACTGGTCGCTCAACCATTATACCAGGAAAATGACTGTGGCAGTGAAGGAGGAGCGGGGCATACCAGGTACACCCTCAGATCTTAGATGAAGTATTTTTAGGGTTTTCCTTCATATTCACAACTGGTCGCCTAAACCATTTTACCAGGACGATGGCTGGGGTTTCGTTACAACATATTTCTCAATGAGAACCTGGAAACCCTGGTTCTCCGCCTTCAGTCACAGAGGAGCTGCAGCAGCCAGCCTCAGCCACAGGGCAGGGCATACCAGGTACGTCCTTGGATCTAATGCCCCCGTACACACGATCAGAAATTCCGCCAGAAAAAGTCTGATGTGAGCTTTTGAACGGAAATTCCGACCGTGTGTAGGCTCCACCGGACTTTTGCTGTCGGAAATTCTCACAGCAAAAGATTGAGAGCTGGTTCTCAATTTTTCCGACGGAAAATCCGATCGTCTGTAGCAATTTCGACGCATTTTTGGAAACAATTTGACGCATGCTCGGAAGCATTGAACTTCATTTTCTCGCCTCGTCGTAGTGTTGTACGATACTGTGTTCTTCACGGTCGAAAGTTCAGTGAACTTTTGTGTGACCGTGTGTATGCAAGACAAGCTTGAGCGGAATTCCGTCGGAAAAACCATCCAAGGTTTTTCTGACGAAAAATCCGATCGTGTGTACGCGGCATAAGATGAATTCGTTTAGGGCTTGTACTCCATGTTCACAACTGATCGGCCTCAACCATTATACCAGGACAATGACTGTGGCAGTGGAGGAGGAGCAGGGCATACCAGGTACGTCCTTAGATCTTAAATTAAGTATTTTATGACTTTCCCTCATTCACAACTGATCGGCCTCAACCATTATACCAGCACAACGACTGTCAGGGGAGAAAGAGTGGGGCATACCAGGTATGTCCTCTAATTGTAGACTAAGTAGTTTAGGTCTTTCCCTCATGTTCACAACAGGTCGGCCTCAACCATTAAACCAGCACAAAGGTTGTGGCAGGGGACAAAGAGCAGGGCATACCAGGTACGTCCTAAGATCTTACATGATGTAGTTTAGGGCTTTCCCTCATTTTCACAACTGGTCACCTCGGCCAGCACAACGGCTGTGGCAGGGGAGAAGGAGCCGGGCATACCAGGTATGTCCTCTGTAGACAAAGTAGTTTAATCCCTATAAAAGGTTAGCTCACCTTTATCACAAAAACTTCCCATGCAGGTAATGGGCAGCTGTGGATAAAAACAAAACTGTGCAGCTTTTATTAACCACTTGCTTACTGGGCACTTAAACACCCCTCCTGCCCAGACCAATTTTCAGCTTTCAGTGCTCTCACTCTTTGAATGACAATTACTCAGTCATGCAACACTGTACCCAAATGATTTTTTTGTCCTTTTTTTCATACAAATAGAGCTTTCTTTTGGTGGTATTTGATCACCTCTGGGTTTTTTATTTTTTGCGCTATAAATGAAAAAAGACCGAAAATTTTGAAAAAAAAGAATTTTTCTTAGTTTCTGTGATAACATTTTGCAAATTATTAATTTTTCTTCATAAATTTTGGCCACAATTTATACTGCTACATATCTTTGATAAAAATAACCCCACATTTTGGGAAATGATTTGGTCTGTGTGAAAGTTTTAGAGTCTACAAGCTATAGTGCCAATCATAAAAAAATTATCACATCTGATGTACTAAAGGCCTATCTCATTTCTTGAGACCCTAACAAGCCAGGAAAGTACAAATGCCCCCAAAATAACCCCTTTTTGGAAAGTAGACATTCCAAGGTATTTAGTAAGAGGCATGGTGAGTTATTTGAAGTTGTAAATTTTTCCCACGATTCTTTGCAAAATTAAGATTTTTATTTTTTCTCAAAATTGTCATTGTAATAGCTTATTTCTCTCACATGGCATGTGCATACCACAAATGACACCCCAAAATACATTCTGCTACTCCTCCTCAGTATTACGATACCACATGTGTGGGACTTTTTTTACAGCCTGGCCACATACAGAGGCCCAACATGCAGGGAGCATCATCAGGTGTTCTAGGAGCATAAATTACACATCTAACTAGTTGACTACCTATTACACTTTTGAAGGCCCTGGAGCACCAGGACAATGGAAACACCCACAAAATGACCCCATTTTGGAAAGCTAACACCCCAACGTATAATCTATGAGGCATAATGACTCTTTTGAACGGTTGATTTTTTTCCAGAAGTTTTTGGAAAATGTGGAAAAAAAATGAAAACGCATTTTTTTTTTTTTACATAAAGTTGTCCGTTTATAAGATATCTCCAACACATAGCATTTACGTAGCAAAAATGACACCCCAAAATACATTCTGCTACTCCTCCTGAGTGTAGCGATACCACATGTGTGAGACTTTCACACAGCCTGGCCACATACAGAGATCCAACATGCAAGGAACACCGTCAGGTGTTCCAGAGACACAGCATGCACATACCAAGAATTACACCCCAAAATACATTATGCTGAGCAAAGGGTAAACAAAAGATTACCTGTGGTTTTAGTAGCGCAGTTCTACACAGCAGGATAGCACTGGTCCAGGAAGCAGGCAGGGACTTGGTCAGCAACGGCATACACAATTGTGCAGGCAGCAGGCAGGGATACTGTCCATATACAGTCCAGGGTCAGTGCAGGCTAGAACTGCACGATTAATCGTTATAAGATCGCAATTTCGATTCACCCCCCCCCCCCCCGCGATCTCCAGGCTGGATTAGCTCGATTTTTGTATTTCCGCTCCGGAACCAGCATGGAACACAAATGGCGCTGATCGGAACTGACGTCAGCAATAGGAACTGACGTCAGTCAGCAGAGAGCGTGATGCGCCGCAGCGCCGCATCATCGTGGGCGGTACCACCACGTTTTTTCGGCCGCTCCAGCCCTCTGCTCATTAGCATTTCTGAAAAAACAGTAGGCATGAGCGGCAAAGCAGAGGGCTGGAGAGGCGGGGCGGTATTAGGAGAATTTGCATTCGTGAGGAACAGTAGGAGGGAGCGGCAATGTACAGGGCTGGGGGGCGGAGTTCCGATAAGAGCCGAGAGCTAGGGGAAACAGAATCCGGCGGGGAACCATTCTTGGCACAACACCTGTTAATGAAACACCACAGTGAGTGTGTATTGCACACTGTGAGTCTGTGTGTGCACCAGTATTGATCCGATGATTCCAACACACACGTGAGTACCGGCAACCACCAAACTCTGGGGTAGCTGACTGTGAAAATATTCATAATATGGGTAGCTGACTCAGACTGTGGTAATATTCATAATATTTTATGAGGGACAGTGGTTTCTGGTATTTTAAGTCCACTTCTCACATGCCCCCCTTTAACCACTTAACGACCGCTCACTGTATATATACGTCGGCACAATGGCACCGACAGGCACAATCACGTACAGTGTACGTGATTGCCTTTGTACAGTTGGGGGGTCTGATCGAACCCCCCTTCTGTACAGTGAGTGGTCGGAATTCGTTGGGGAGCGATCCGACATGAGGGGACGGCCGTTCGATTCTGGCCACCCCCCCGCGATCGCTCCCGGCGAATAGAAATGCCCCCTCTGTCTGTGGAATGTTTACACAGACAGAGAAAGCAGGAGGAAGTGATGTCATCTCCTGTGCGGCGCTCACATATACCGAGCGCCGTACAAGAGAAGACACACAGGTTAGTGCACAAACACTACACTAACACCAGCACACATAGGCACATAAATCGCCCCCCCAGATCACCCCCCAGTCACAGTGTCACTGATTGCAGTGACCATTTATTTACTGATCACTGCAATCAGTGACATTTGTGACTGTAAAAGTGTCACTACATTTAGTTTTAGGTCCAGTGTAGCCCCCTAACCCCCCCTAATAAAGGTTTAACCCCCTGATCACCCCCAGATACCCTTTCACCGCCTAGCACCGCCGTCGCTAAGCGATCATTTTTCTGATCGCTGCCTTAGCGTCGGTGATGCAGATCGGTAGCCAGTAATTTTTTTTAGGTTCGCCGCAGGTTTTTATAGCATCAGGTACCCCCATAAATTATCTAATAAAGGTTTAACCCCCTTGATCGCCCCCCAGGTAACCCTTTCACCCCCTATCACCACTGTCGCTAAGCGATAATTTTTCTGATCGATGTCTTAGCGTCGGTGATGCAGATCAGTAGCCAGTATTTTTTTTTTAGGTTCGCCGCAGGTTTTTATAGCGTCAGGTACCCCCATATATTAGCTAATAAAGGTTTTAACCCCCTAATTGCCCCTAGTTAACCCTTTCACCAGTGATCATCATATAAGTGTTACGGGTGACGCTGGTTAGTTAGTTTGCTTTTTATAGTGTCAGGGCACCCGCCGTATATATAACCCAATAAAGGTTTAACCCCCTGATCGCCCGGCGGGTGATATCAATTAGGTTTTAGCATCAGAGAGGGTCTGAGTCACACCCCAGGCAGCGTCAGGTTAGTGCCAGTAACGCTAACACCCACGCGTGAAGCATACACCTCCCTTAGTGGTATAGTATCTGAACAGATCAATATCTGATCTGATAAGATCTATACTAGCGTCCCCAGCAGTTTAGGGTTCCCAAAAACGCAGTGTTAGCGGGATCAGCCCAGATACCTGCTGGCACCTGCGTTTTGCCCCTCCGTCCAGCCCAGGCCACCCAAGTGCAGCATCGATCGATCACTGTCACTTACAAAACACAACACACATAACTGCAGCGTTCGCAGAGACAGGCCTGATCCCTGCGACTCCAGTGCTGTAGGAGGTGATTTCACCACCACAGTAAAAAAAAAAAAAGCAAATATGCCGAAGCATGGGGGCAGCAGGGGCGGAGTAGCGATTTTGCTCCTAATGCCGCGTATATACGGTCGAAATTCCAACGGAGGCTTGCCCGTGGAAAAGTCCGACCATGTGTGTGCGGCATAACTTTTTTGCGGGAGGATGCCCCCATGCTTCGGCATATATGCCCATCATTAGAAGTGGGTGGATGAAGGGCGGTATTCTAATGGTGGGCATACCCACCGATCAATCTCTTTTTTTCGTTCATCCAACAGGCTGCATGAAAAAAAAAGATTACAATACATGTCCAACAAGGACCAGCAACGTACTGGTATGTTGCTGGACTTTGAATGGTTATACCAGAGCGATGCCTGCGGGTTTAGGTATCAACTTGGTATCATTCTTTTCAGCCAGTGGCCGGCTTTCATGTAAAAGCAATCCTAGTGGCTAATTAGCCTCTGGACTGCTTTTACAAGCAGTGGGAGGGAATGTCCCCCCCCCCCCGGATATAAAAAGCGCCATTGGGAAATTGGGAAAGCATTTTATCACACCGATCTTGATGTGGTCAGATGCTTTGAGGGCAGAGGAAAGATCTAGGGTCCAATAGACCCCAGTTTTTTCAAAAAAAGAGTACCTGTCACTACCTATTGCTATCATAGGGGATATTTACATTCCCTGAGATAACAATAAAAATGATAAAAAAAAAAAAATATGGAAGGAACAATTTAAAAATAAAATAAAAAAGCAAAATTAATAATAAAAAAAAAAAAGCACCCCTGTCCTGCCCTGCTCTTGCCCAATGGCGAACGCAAGCGTCGGTCTGGCGTCATATGTAAACAGCAATTGCACCATGCATGTGAGGTATCACCGCGAAGGTCAGATTGAGGGCAGTAATTTTAGCAGTAGACCTCCTCTGTAAATCTAAGGGGGTAACCTGTAAAGGCTTTTAAAAATGTATGTAGTTTGTCGCCAATGCGCGTTTGTGCGAAATTTTAAAGCATGTCGTGTTTGGTATCTATGTACTCGGCCTAAGATCATCTTTTTTATTTCATCAACATTTGGGCAATATAGTGTGTTTTAGTGCATTAAAATTTAAAAAAGTGTATTTTTTCCCCAAAAAATGCGTTTGAAAAATCGCTGCGCAAAAAATGTGTAGAAAAAAAAATGCAACACCCACCATTTTATTCTGTAGGGCCTTTGCTTTAAAAATATATATAATGTTTGGGGGTTCAACATAATTTTCTTGCAAAAAAAAATATGTTTTCATGTAAACAAAAAGTGTCAAAAAGGGCTTTGTCTTCAAGTGGTTAGAAGAGTGGATGTAAGCTTCCTAATGTTGTGTATAAAATGCCAGAACAGTTCAAAACCCCCCCAAATGACCCCATTTTGGAAAGTAGACACCCCAAGCTATATACTGAGAGGCATGTCGAGTCCATGGAATATTTTATATGTTGACACAAGTTGCGGAAAAAAGACAATTTTTTTTTTTTTTTTTTTGCACAAAGTTGTCACTAAATGATATATTGCTCAAACATGCCATGGGCATATGTGGAATTACACCCCAAAATACATTCTGCTGCTTCTCCTGAGTACGGGGATACCACATGTGTGAGACTTTTTGGGAGCCTAGCCGCGTACGGGACCCCAAAAACCAATCACCGCCTTCAGGCTTTCTAAGGGTGTAAATTTTTGATTTCACTTCTCACTGCCTATCACAGTTTCGGAGGCCATGGAATGCCCAGATGGCACAAAACCCCCCCCCCCCACATGACCCCATTTTGGAAAGTAGACACCCCAAGCTATTTGCTGAGAGGTATTGTGAGTATTTTGCAGATCTCGCTTTTTGTCACAAAGTTTTAAAAATTGAAAGAAAAAAAGAAATGTTCTTTCTTCATTTTCAAAAACAAATGAGAGCTGTAAAATACTCACCATGCCTCTCAGCAAACAGCTTGGGGTGTCTACTTTCCAAAATGGGGTCATTTGGGGGGGTTTTGTGCTATTTTGGCATTTTATGGCCTTCGAAACTGTGATAGGCAGTGAGGAGTGAAATCAAAAATTTGTGCCTAGAAATCCTGAAGGCGGTGCTTGGTTTTTGGTCTCCTGTACGCGGCTAGGCTCCTAAAAAGTCCCACACATGTGGTATCCCTGTACTCAGGAGAAGCAGCAAAATGTATTTTGGGGTGCAATTCCACATATAACCATGGCATGTGTGAGCAATATATCATTTAGTGACAACTTTTTGTAATTTTTTTTTTTTTTTTGTCATTATTCAATCACTTGGGACAAAAAAAAATATTCAATGGGCTCAACATGCCTCTCAGCAATTTTCTTGGGGTGTCTACTTTCCAAAATGGGGTCATTTGGGGGGTTTTGTACTGCCCTGCCATTTTAGCACCTCAAGAAATGAGATAGGCAGTCATTAATTAAAAGCTGTGTAAATTCCAGAAAATGTACCCTAGTTTGTAGACGCTATAACTTTTGCGCAAACCAATAAATATACGCTTATTGACATTTTTTTACTAAAGACATGTGGCTGAATACATTTTGGCCTAAATGTATGACTAAAATTGAGTTTATTCAATTTTTCTTATAACAAAAAGTAGAAAATATCATTTTTTTTTCAAAATTTTTGGTCTTTTTCCGTTTATATCGCAAAAAATAAAAATCGCAGAGGCAATCAAATACCATTAAAAGAAAGCTCTATTTGTGAGAAGAAAAGGACGCAAATTTCGTTTGGGTACAACATTGCAAGTCCGCACAATTTACAGTTAAAGCAGCGCAGTGCAAAATTCTGAATTCACCTCTGGTCCTTTAGCTACCAAATGGTCCGGGGCTTAAGTGGTTAATAGCCTGTCTGACTGTCATCTGCAAGGTCTGGGGCCCAGACCTTGCAGGTGACAGTCAGACAGGCTATTCAAGGGGGGCATGTGAGAAGTGGACTTAAAATACCAGAAACCACTGTCCCTCATAAAATATTATGAATATTACCACAGCACAGTCTGAGTCAGCTACCCAGACCTTGCAGACAGGCTATTAAAGGAGGACCTAAAATACCAACCACTGTCCCTTACGAGACTGCGCACAGATATTTTATATCTCTCATGTTCAGAGGTTGTAAATCTGTAAAATATTTATTTTTTTGAGAATCGTGAGAGAATCGTGATCTTCACTCTATGCAAAAGAATCGTGATTCTCATTTTTCCCAGAATCGTGCAGCTCTAGCGCAGGCAGAGATATTGTCAGCAGTGCCAAAAATATTGGTCCTGATAGTAGGCAGGTCCATGTGGTGTGGTCAGTTCATGCGACAGGCAGAGGCATGATGGCATAGGTCCTACAGGCAGTAGGCAGAAGTAGGACCTCGTTCAGGACAGAATGGGGACAGGGGTAGAGGCTTCTCCCACCCAAATCTCTTTGAAGCCTCCGAGTCTCCAGACCCTAATCTAAGATGAGAAAACAAAAAAAATATTTTCTTCATCCAGAAAAACTTTTCTGGAGCCCCTCACATATGTGAGACCTCTGTGTTGAATCCCACTAGTCCAGTAGCAGGGTACAAGCTCAGTCCATGAGGCAGGCAAAAACATGGTCAAACAGTCCAAGGTCAGTTCCAGATCAGGCAGAGGTAGTACAGAATCGTTAGGCAGAAGCGTGGTCGAATAACAAGCCAGGGTCAGTTCCAGATCAGGCAGAGGTAGTACAGAATTATTAGGCAGAAGCATGGTCGAATAACAAGCCAGGGTCAGTTCCAGATCAGGCAGAGGTAGTACAGAATTATTAGGCAGAAGCATGGTCGAATAACAAGCCAGGGTCAGTTCCAGATCAGGCAGAGGTAGTACAGAATCGTTAGGCAGAAGCATGGTCGAATAACAAGCCAGGGTCAGTTCCAGATCAGGCAGTGGTAGTACAGAATTATTAGGCAGAAGCGCGGTCGAATAACAAGCCAGGGTCAGTTCCAGATCAGGCAGAGGTAGTACAGAATCGTTAGGCAGAAGCGTGGTCGAATAACAAGCCAGGGTCAGTTCCAGATCAGGCAGAGGTAGTACAGAATCGTTAGGCAGAAGCATGGTCGAATAACAAGCCAGGGTCAGTTCCAGATCAGGCAGTGGTAGTACAGAATCGTTAGGCAGAAGCGTGGTCGAATAACAAGCCAGGGTCAGTTCCAGATCAGGCAGAGGTAGTACAGAATTATTAGGCAGAAGCGTGGTCGAATAACAAGCCAGGGTCAGTTCCAGATCAGGCAGAGGTAGTACAGAATTATTAGGCAGAAGCATGGTCGAATAACAAGCCAGGGTCAGTTCCAGATCAGGCAGAGGTAGTACAGAATTATTAGGCAGAAGCGTGGTCGAATAACAAGCCAGGGTCAGTTCCAGATCAGGCAGAGGTAGTACAGAATTATTAGGCAGAAGCGTGGTCGAATAACAAGCCAGGGTCAGTTCCAGATCAGGCAGAGGTAGTACAGAATTATTAGGCAGAAGCATGGTCGAATAACAAGCCAGGGTCAGTTCCAGATCAGGCAGAGGTAGTACAGAATTATTAGGCAGAAGCGTGGTCGAATAACAAGCCAGGGTCAGTTCCAGATCAGGCAGAGGTAGTACAGAATCGCTAGGCAGAAGCGTGGTCGAATAACAAGCCAGGGTCAGTTCCAGATCAGGCAGTGGTAGTACAGAATTATTAGGCAGAAGCATGGTCGAATAACAAGCCAGGGTCAGTTCCAGATCAGGCAGTGGTAGTACAGAATCGTTAGGCAGAAGCATGGTCGAATAACAAGCCAGGGTCAGTTCCAGATCAGGCAGTGGTAGTACAGAATCGTTAGGCAGATGCATGGTCGAATAACAGTCCAGGGTCAGTTCCAGATCAGGCAGTGGTAGTACAGAATTATTAGGCAGAAGCGCGGTCGAATAACAAGCCAGGGTCAGTTCCAGATCAGGCAGAGGTAGTACAGAATCGTTAGGCAGAAGCATGGTCGAATAACAAGCCAGGGTCAGTTCCAGATCAGGCAGTGGTAGTACAGAATCGTTAGGCAGATGCATGGTCGAATAACAGTCCAGGGTCAGTTCCAGATCAGGCAGTGGTAGTACAGAATCGTTAGGCAGAAGCGTGGTCGAATAACAAGCCAAGGTCAGTTCCAGATCAGGCAGAGGTAGTACAGAATTATTAGGCAGAAGCGTGGTCGAATAACAAGCCAGGGTCAGTTCCAGATCAGGCAGAGGTAGTACAGAATTATTAGGCAGAAGCATGGTCGAATAACAAGCCAGGGTCAGTTCCAGATCAGGCAGAGGTAGTACAGAATTATTAGGCAGAAGCGCGGTCGAATAACAGTCCAGGGTCAGTTCCAGATCAGGCAGAGGTAGTACAGAATTATTAGGCAGAAGCGTGGTCGAATAACAAACCAGGGTCAGTTCCAGATCAGGCAGAGGTAGTACAGAATCGCTAGGCAGAAGCATGGTCGAATAACAAGCCAGGGTCAGTTCCAGATCAGGCAGAGGTAGTACAGAATTATTAGGCAGAAGCGCGGTCGAATAACAGTCCAGGGTCAGTTCCAGATCAGGCAGAGGTAGTACAGAATTATTAGGCAGAAGCGTGGTCGAATAACAAGCCAGGGTCAGTTCCAGATCAGGCAGAGGTAGTACAGAATTATTAGGCAGAAGCGTGGTCGAATAACAAGCCAGGGTCAGTTCCAGATCAGGCAGTGGTAGTACAGAATCGTTAGGCAGAAGCATGGTCGAATAACAAGCCAGGGTCAGTTCCAGATCAGGCAGAGGTAGTACAGAATCGTTAGGCAGAAGCGTGGTCGAATAACAAGCCAGGGTCAGTTCCAGATCAGGCAGAGGTAGTACAGAATTATTAGGCAGAAGCGTGGTCGAATAACAAGCCAGGGTCAGTTCCAGATCAGGCAGAGGTAGTACAGAATCGTTAGGCAGAAGCGTGGTCGAATAACAAGCCAGGGTCAGTTCCAGATCAGGCAGAGGTAGTACAGAATTATTAGGCAGAAGCGTGGTCGAATAACAAGCCAGGGTCAGTTCCAGATCAGGCAGAGGTAGTACAGAATTATTAGGCAGAAGCATGGTCGAATAACAAGCCAGGGTCAGTTCCAGATCAGGCAGAGGTAGTACAGAATTATTAGGCAGAAGCGTGGTCGAATAACAAACCAGGGTCAGTTCCAGATCAGGCAGAGGTAGTACAGAATTATTAGGCAGAAGCATGGTCGAATAACAAGCCAAGGTCAGTTCCAGATCAGGCAGAGGTAGTACAGAATTATTAGGCAGAAGCGTGGTCGAATAACAAGCCAGGGTCAGTTCCAGATCAGGCAGAGGTAGTACAGAATTATTAGGCAGAAGCGTGGTCGAATAACAAGCCAGGGTCAGTTCCAGATCAGGCAGAGGTAGTACAGAATTATTAGGCAGAAGCGTGGTCGAATAACAAACCAGGGTCAGTTCCAGATCAGGCAGAGGTAGTACAGAATTATTAGGCAGAAGCATGGTCGAATAACAAGCCAGGGTCAGTTCCAGATCAGGCAGAGGTAGTACAGAATTATTAGGCAGAAGCATGGTCGAATAACAAGCCAGGGTCAGTTCCAGATCAGGCAGTGGTAGTACAGAATTATTAGGCAGAAGCGCGGTCGAATAACAAGCCAGGGTCAGTTCCAGATCAGGCAGAGGTAGTACAGAATCGCTAGGCAGAAGCATGGTCGAATAACAAGCCAAGGTCAGTTCCAGATCAGGCAGAGGTAGTACAGAATTATTAGGCAGAAGCATGGTCGAATAACAAGCCAGGGTCAGTTCCAGATCAGGCAGTGGTAGTACAGAATCGTTAGGCAGAAGCGTGGTCGAATAACAAGCCAGGGTCAGTTCCAGATCAGGCAGAGGTAGTACAGAATTATTAGGCAGAAGCATGGTCGAATAACAAGCCAGGGTCAGTTCCAGATCAGGCAGTGGTAGTACAGAATTATTAGGCAGAAGCGTGGTCGAATAACAAGCCAGGGTCAGTTCCAGATCAGGCAGAGGTAGTACAGAATTATTAGGCAGAAGCATGGTCGAATAACAAGCCAGGGTCAGTTCCAGATCAGGCAGTGGTAGTACAGAATTATTAGGCAGAAGCATGGTCGAATAACAAGCCAGGGTCAGTTCCAGATCAGGCAGTGGTAGTACAGAATTATTAGGCAGAAGCATGGTCGAATAACAGTCCAGGGTCCGTTCCAGAGCAGGCAGTGGCATAAGGGGTGTGACGGTGTGTGAAGGCAGGAACTGAGGATTACGTTTACCATACTTCACTAATAATTTAGTGAAGTATGGTATCGGCGAAAACAGTCAACTACACAGAGGCCTGGTTGGGAAGGGCATTGGGCACAATAATAAGCTGTGTCTCGTCTGACTCCTCCACTGGTACACACCGTACATTTTTTTTGACGTCGTCGACCTGTTGCTGTGGGAGGGACTTTATCGGGAAAGTGACGTTCGGCGAGTCGACTTAGAACATCAGATCGGATGTTTTGGGGTGGGCCGATATAAGGGCAGTGATAAGGTCCTCCTGGTAGCCAAGGAAGCGTTTGGGGTTTTGGGTGGAGTTGCGGTATATGATGTACTAATTGTATATGGCCAATTGAAAAAAATAAATTGCAACTTTTTTGTACCAATGGTATGTCCATCTTGTGGCAAGGTAGGGTTCGAGCATCTGGTCGTTGAAGTCGACTCCCCCCATAAACAAATTGTAGTCCTGAATGCATGTGGGATTTTTGATGGGGCCATTCCTTCTGGGGATTTCCACAAAGGTATCGTTGTGGATGGAAGATAACTTGTATACATCCCATCTGTCCCTCCACTTGACTGCCAGAACCTCCTTGTTTCTCAGACTTGCCGATTCTCCTCTTCTCAGCTTCTTATTTACAAGACTGAGGAAAGCCCTTCCGATTCTTTCTGATGGTGCCACATGCTGGTGTCTGCATCAGGTGAAGGTTATGGAACAGAGGAAGGGATGTGTAGAAGTTATCTACATACAGATGGTAGCCTTTTTCCAGTAGGGGGTATATGAGGTCCCAAACAATTTTCCCACTTGATCCCAAGTAGTCTGGGCAATTAGGGGGATTCAGCTGGCTGTCCTTCCCCTCGTACACTAAGAAGGCATACGTGTACCCTGTGACTCGGTCACATAGCTTGTAAACCTTCACCCCATAGCGGGCCCTTTTGCTGGGAATGAATTGTTTTATTTGAAGCCTGCCGCTAAATTTAATAAGGGACTCATCCACACATATGTGTTGGTCCGGGGTATACAACTGGGGGAATTTTTCGGAAAAATAATTCAGTAAGGGCCGAATTTTGAAAAGCCTGTCAAAATTTGGGTGATTTCGGGGAAGGCACTGGGTATTATCGTTAAAATGTAGGAATCTCATTATCATGAAGTATCTGGTTCTGGGCATTACGTTGGAAAATATTGGCATATGGTAGATGGGGCGTTTTGACCAAAAGGAACGCAAAGTGTTTTTTGGGTTGAGTCCCATACAAAACGTGAGGCCTAAAAAAATCTTCAACTCCTCTACCGTTAGGTCTCTCCACTCGTAGGGACGGGCATAATATGCTGTAGGATTGTTCAAAATAAATTGTTGGGCATATAGGTTGCACTGGGTCACAATGTTGGATAGCATGTCCTCGGTAAAAATAAGATCAAAAAAATCGATTGGGGAAAAATTCTCTGTGTCCACCTGGACTCCTGGCTGGGCAGTGAAAGGGGGAATGCTGGCTTCTCCTGAATTAGGAGGAAGCCACAAGGGGTTCTGAAGGGCATAGGAAAGGCTGGTATGGGTCCTTGGCCTTTCTTGCCGAGGCACTGTGGTGCTGGTGGATGGCACTGCCTCTTCACCAGAACGCCTTCGATTGGCGGGCCGACTAGCTTCCTCCTCTGAGTCACTCAGTGTTGCACTCCTGAGGACTGGCTCATAATTGACGTCCGACTCAGAATCAGAATTGGAAAGGGAATCTGAAAGAGAGAGCTCCACGTTGCTCTCGTCGGGCGTGGAAAGGATTTGGTATGCCTCCTCGGCGGAAAATAATCTTTTTGACATTTTTTGCTGCTGGTGGTGCGACTACACAGGTGTGTGCCAAGCCTTCACTGATGGGCACGGATGAGGCGGCACAGATGGGCACTGATGAGGTGGAACAGATGGGCACTGATGAGGAGGAGCAGATGGGTACTGATTGGCGGCACAGATGGGCACTGATTGGCGGCACAGATGGGCACTGATGAGGCGGCACAGATGTGCACTGACTGATTGCACAGATGGGCACTTTATGGCACAGGTGGGCACTGAGGTGGCACAGGTAGGCACTTATGAGGTGGCACAGGTGGGCACTGATTGCACAGATCACTGACAGCACAGGTGGTCACAGACTGGCACAGGTGGTCACAGGCGGGCACTGTATAGGCACTTATGGGCACACTCACTTGCGGATACAATGTAACAGATCGCTCTCCCTCCTCACACGCGTCTCTGTGTGAGGAGGGAGAGCCGGCAATGAGAGATGATCTCATATGTTTACATTTGAGATCATCTCTCATTGGCCGCACAGATCGCATAGTAAATGGCCACTCTGATTGGCCATTCACAGCGATCTGTGATTCGTTGTGTCCAAGGGACACAGGCAGCAAAGAATTTCCCTGCTGCGCGCTCGGGAAATGAGGAAAGGGGAGGCCGTCTGTTGACGGCCTCCCGGATTTTCAGGTCCGCGCTGAAGCCGTCATTCGGCTATAGCGCGGGCCTCAAGGGGTTAAAGTGGAATAATGTTATTTTTTTGTATAGTTGCAGGCCATTTATATACCTCCTGAAGAGTGACTGAAACACTTCCAGAGGTTCTGTCATCCTGTCCTGCCTTGTTGCTAGGATGTTGCTAAGACACTCCCAGCTGTTGCTGCTCACCCTTACCACAGGAGGGAGCTCTGGAACCCCCACACTTGTGTGGTCCTCTATCTCCTTTATTGCAGTATCACTGAGCTCAGAGCTACCGCTACAGGGGAGAGAGAGCGCATGCAAAGAGTCAGCTGGGGGAGTCTTAGCAACGTCCTAGCAACAAGGCAGGATGGGATGATGCTGTAGTACGGAACTATATTCATTATTGATTTACAGAGAACTATTCCTTATTATAAAGCGGATCTTCAGTCATCTTTCCATCTATTAAATCTTCTGCCCTTCTTGTTGTTTTTATAACTTTTGGATAGTAAAACATTTTTTTCTGCCAGTAAATCCCTTATACAGCCCACTTCCTGGTCATTCGCCTAGGCTTATGACATCATGCACAGCTCTCTGTCTCTCTCACTCTCGTGAGAGTTTGTCGGGTAGGAAGGGGGGGATGAGTCATAAGAGGTCCAATGAGAGCTGCAGAGCTGGAGGTGTGCCTCTGTGGGGTTGATTTACTAAAGCCAAATAGACTGTGCACTTTGCAGCTGCAGTTGCTCCAGAGCTTAGTAAATGAGGTAAAGCTTCACTTTGCAAAGAGCACTCAAATCACATGCAAGGAAAAAAAAAAAGTTTGCACATGATTGGATGATGGAAGTCAGCAGAGCTTCTGCTCATTTACTAAGCTCTGGAGCAACTGCAAAGTGCACCCTCTTTTTGCCTTTAGTAAATCTACCCCCACAGAGGCACACCTCCAGCTTGACCGCTCTCATTGGACCTCTTATGACTCATTCCACCTCTGTGTGTCTGTGTAAATCCAGGAAGTGATCAGACAGCAGCTTCAGCTGCCCACAGTTAAAATGGCTGCAGCCAGACTCAGTGGAGGGAGATTTCTGCAGCATATTTGGCAAGTACAGAATCACAGTATATATAAAATAATATGCAAAGTGGTGGGAGGGAAGCTTCAGAATGGCAAAGATGTTGTTTTTTTTACAAATTATGTGAGCAGACTGCAGTTCCTGTTTAATTTTGAAAGTTTAAAGATGATAATTTCTGTGTATATACAGTGGAACCTCGGATTACGAGTATAATCTGTTCCAGGAGAACGCTCGTAATCCAAAGTACTCGCATATCAAAGCGAGTTTCCCCATAGAATTCAATGGAGACGAAGATAATTAGTTCCGACAAGTATTTCCGAGCGGCTCCGAGTGTCACCGGCGCCCCCGCACCTCTGGCCAGATGCGGAACTGCACACCGCAGAGGTTTGAATCCTGCTCGTTTTGTGAGACAACACTCGAAATCCGAGTCAGTGACTCGGTGCCCACCCAGACAATGCCAGAGATCCCACCCCAGCCCAGCTCCGACAGTCCGGCACCCTGGATACACAAAGTACATTACATATTATCATAAACACATAACCACCTCTCCTGGTTCCGGTGTCTTTGTCTTGGTGGCTGTCATGTGACTTGTCTTTGAACAATAAAGCTATGTTGGACCGGCTTTGTTGGTGTGAAAGCAATTTTCCTTTTTCCTAAAATCACATAACATCCCACAATGGTTCCATCACAAGGTAAAGTGGTCACAATATTAATCTCATCTCCAACAGGTGATCAGATAGACAGAAACAATAGGTGACTCAATTAACAATGGGAGTGCACACCTAGGAGGCACACAATGAGAGAGACGTACTTAACAATAAACACATAACACCTCAATAAACAGACTATAGCAGGAGAACCCGGGATATTTATTTTCTGCCATGAATTTTACTGTTTGTCACAAATCATGTTTTAGTGATTACTTCTTTATTAAAGCGGTTGTATACCCGCTGACAGTTTATTTTTATTTTTTTTCTACCTGTAAGGCAAAAGGCATAATGAGCTAGTATGCACCGCATACTAGCTCATTATGAAATACTTACCTTAGAAGGAGGCATCGGTAACTTATCTGGTCCACGCTGAGGGAGATGACATGTTGCCTCGGCGTGTCTTCCGGGTATCGCGGCTCTAGCGCTGTGAGTGGCTGAAGTCGCAATGTAGTCACTACCGCGCATGCGCGCGGGAGACTTCTTTCTGGCAAAGTCCGACGTCTGCCGGGCTTTCAGTCGAGAATCCCCGATGCGCATGCGCCACTAAAGTCAGCGGCGCATTGCAAGGGGAATATCTCCTAAATAGTACAGATTTAGGAGATATTCTTTTTACCTACAGGTAAGCCTTATTATAGGCCTTATTATAGGCTTACCTGTAGTTAAAAGTCAAAATTTTGACTATACAACCACTTTAATAAATGTATTATGATTATATCAACTTATGTTTAATTTTTATGATTGTATTTTTACACCATAAATGTCTTATTATATTGCTCAATTATGTTTACTAAGATCACTACCATGTACTACCCCTAGGGGTCTGTGACACTCAGGTTACCTTCATGCTATATATATATTATTACTAGGGATGAGCTTTATGTTCGAGTCGAACATGAGTTCAAACCCAAACAGCCAACAATTTGGGGTGTTCGCGGCAAATTCGAAAAGCCACGGAACACCCTTTAAAAGTCTATGGGAGAAATCAACAGTGCTAATTTTAAAGGTTAATATGCAAGTTATTGTCATAAAAAGTGTTTGGGGACCCGGGTCCTGCCCCAGGGGACATGTATCAATGCAAAAAAAAAAAAAGTAAAACAATAAAAGTGAAATATTCCTTTAAATTTTGTACCTGGGGGGTGTCTATAGTATGCCTGTAAAGTAGCGCATGTTTCCCGTGCTTAGAACTGTCCCTGCACAAAGTGTCATTTCTAAAGGAAAAAAAGTCATTTAAAACTACTCGCGGCTATTAATGAATTGTCGGGTCTGTTGCGCTTTTTAAGGGACAGTTTACCCGCACAATATATTAATTTTAAGTTCTTTTTAATGAAAGATATTTTTGAATACAAGTCAATCTATATGATACAGTCTATAATATGAAACTTATCCACGGAGACGTGTGATCATACAAAATAGCTACATTTATTGGTTGACAAAAAGCAAATGATAAATTCTCAATAGGTTCAACAACCTTGTATAATTGACAACGAAACAGAACGTCTGTATTTCACACATCCAACCGTTACTATACTGCAGGTAATTAAGTGGTTAACAATGTGAAATAAATTGGACGTCTGTTTTGTCACTAAGATTGGAACTATGCAAAAAGAAAAATATAATGAAAAATTGAATCTTTACAAAAAACAGCTACCAGTTGTTGGTTAATGAGAATAAATCATAATTGCAGAATATTCAATACTTCAATATTTTTAAGAACAACAATGAATTCAAGATAAAATCCAAAATGGCATATCTACCCATTCCATAATGGCAATTTCCTACTGGCAAGTGACCAGAGTTAAGATGGCTGCGGTGGCTTTCAGGTATCGGGTGTCCCGGAATCTTCATGAGTGTGGAAATATGTCTTCATGCATGGTGCATGTGTGTCAGTCTGTCTGAGCGTGTGGATCTCCCAGTGTGCCCTCAGGGTGGGTCCCTGAGTGTCTCTCCCTAGCCGGTGGAAGTGACTGGTTGTCTGGGAGTCCTCGGTGAGTGATGTCAGTTCCCCGGTGAGTGTGTTTGTTCGTGTGTGTCCCCATATGTCTAATTTTTCTTCCCTTAAATATTGTCTCCGGACAATAAGGTTATAAAAATTATCCTAGGTTCTTCCCAAAGGAGGTGGTTCTTCCACTCATTGGTGGCTGCAGTTTGGGGAGTTACTGTCCAAAAATCTCTGGTTTCTATAGGTTGGTAATTTAATAATTAACTGTTCTCTGAATTTTTGGGAACCTCAAGTAATACCACTTTCAGCCACTAGGGCATCAATTCTTTAAGTTGATATATTCTATTCTCAGAATGTGTGTAATTTGTATATTGTGGGAAGAATATATGGATTTTAATCTTCTGGTAATCCGGTATATATAACATACTTCTAATATACTTTTTGATTCATTAACATAACATAATATGTTTTATATTCCTGTCTAAAAATATATCTATAAGCTGTTTTTTCTAAACAGGGTACAGATTATAGGTCAATCAATATAACATTCAATATTTACCTATATGTTTTGAATGTGTGGTCATTTCTAAACGTGGCTCCTTTTATATTCTATAATCACAATTCAACGCATTTCGTAAGGCTAATTAACTCTTTAAAACATTTCTATATATAAAATCACACTGATATCTATATTTCTTCTTCGAACACAGTCCCTAGGTCAACAGATACTAAAATCATATTTTTCCCTATGACCTAAAATGTCATTGATAATCTAAACATCATTCTTATTTATTACATATCAATATATGTTCTTACTTTGAATATCATGCATATTTCTAATGTAACATGCATCCAGGTGTTTTCTTAAAATGTCTGAGAAGTGGCATAGGCGTCACTTATGATGAGGATATTTATGTCCACATATATATGAGGTAAAGGAAAAGAAATGAAAAATATATATGTATGAAAGTTCCTCTTGGGGGTCAGCCCTGGACTTTAGACTGAGAATTAGGTGAACGGTTCAGCTGTCCAAACAGATCCTTCTTATCAATACTTCTTAGTCAATATAGCTCTGGCCCCAGCCCATACATTTGATTGTCCAGTTTTTTGGGTGCCATATACCTTACACCATATTCATTGTCTCTCTACGTCTAGTATCAGCTTAGCTGTTTACTAAAGTCTTTCTCTTACAAAGGATTTGTTTGCTCTTTTAAAACTGGGACAACATCCCTTTTGTCTTGTGACGAAAGTCACCACTGTTTCTGAAGTCTCAGAGCAGGCTCGTAAATGTTGGAGATGACTCATCCATTGACCATGGGAAAAACATGTGTTTTGCTCTGAAAGGTTTTTTTACAAGCTACAGTCCAATAATGGTGCATCAACTTCTGAGGCCTAATGCCGCGTACACACGATCGTGATTCACGGCGGTGAAAACACCGCCGTGAATCACGACATGAAATTAAATGAAAAACGAGGGAACGGCATTTTCCCCCACACACGACCGTTTTTCCCGTCATTTTTTTCTTTGTCGAGAAAAACGACCGTCTGTGGGCTCCGCGGCAGTGTCTCCCTATGGGAAAACTGCCGCGGAAAAAAATGATGGAAAAAACGATGAGAAAATTTAGAACATGTTCTAATTTTTCTCGTCGTTTTTCCTGCCGTTTTTCTCAACGAGAAAAACGGCACAAAGCCCACAGATGATCGTTTTTCTCGGCGAAAAAAAAAAATGTAATTTTTCCCGACGGGAAAAATGATCGTGTGTACGCGGCATAAGTGAACTTTCAAATCTCTGCCCGTAAATATTAAGATTATTATTATTATTATGAATATTATTATTAAGGAAACCCACAACAGGTCCCGGCAATACAGATCAAAGTCATTGTAAAAAACAGCGCCAGCCTGACAGCTCTTATGTAGCTGAGGGCGGGGCCACCCGTCACGTGATCCCCTTCCCCTCTGACACAGCCCTCAGCTACATAAGAGCTGTCAGGCTGGCGCTGCGTCATTGGCCGGGTGCCTCCGGCCGGAGGCAGGATCCTGTGCATGTTCCTCGCTGGAGTCGCGGAGATCATCCATCGATCGAGAATGAGAATTGGATTACATCGCTGGAGATCAAGGATGGATTTATTAGATTACATCGCTGTAATCTCTTTTTTATTTTTTATTTTCTTGTTTTTAAAATTTTGACACTTTTTTGTGAAATGGTAGGGGTACAATGTACCCCTTACCAATTCACATAGGGGGGGCCGGGATCTGGGGGTCCCCTTTGATAAAGGGGGCTTCCAGATTCCGATAAGCCCCCCGCCCGCAGACCCCCACAACCACCAAGCAAGGGTTGTGGGGATGAGGTCCTTGTCCTCATCAACATGGGGATATCCTCCCCATGTTGAGTGCATGTGGCCTGGTACGGTTCAGGAGGGCGGGCACTCTCTCGTCCCCCCTCTTTTCCTGTGGCCTGCCAGGTTGATTGCTCGGATAAGGGTCTGGTATGGATTTTTGGGGGAGCCCCACGCCATTTTTTTTTTATTAAAATGGAGCAGCGTTTCCCTTAAAGCGGTTGTATAGTCTTTTTTGTAACTTTTACCTACAGGTAAGCCTATACTAGGGATGAGCTTCGAGTTCGAGTCGAACTCATGTTCGACTCGAACATTGCCTGTTCGCCCGTTCGCCGAACAGCGAACAAATTGGGGTGTTCGCGGCAAATTCGAAAAATCTATGGGAGAAATCTAAAGTTCTAATTATAAAGACTTATATGCAAGTTATTGTCCTAAAAAGTGTTTGGGGACCCGGGTCCTGCCCCAGGGGACATGTATCAATGCAAAAAGAAGTTTTAAAAACGGCCGTTTTTTCGGGAGCAGTGATTTTAATAATGCTTAAAATGAAAAAATAAAAGTGAAATATTCCTTTAAATTTCGTACCTGGGGGGTGTGTATGATATGCATGTGAATTGGCGCATGTTTCCCGTGCTTAGAACTGTCCCTGCAAAAAATGTCATTTTTGAAAGAAAAAAATGCATTTAAAACTGACTCGCGGCTATTAATGAATTGTCGGCTCCCGGCAATACATACAAAAGTCATTGATAAAAAAAAAAAAAAAATCGTGGGGGTTCCCCAGAATTCAATTACCAGGCCCTTCAGGTCTGGAATGGATATTAAGGGGAACCCCGCCGCAAATTTAAAAAAAAATTGACGTGGGGTTCCCCCAAATATCCATTGCAGGCCCTTCAGATCTGGCATGGATTTTAAGGGGAACTCCACCCCAAATTTAAAAAAAATGGCGTGGAGTCCCCCTAAAAATCCATACCAGACCCCTTATCCGAGCACGCAACCTGGCCGGCCGCAGGGGAAAAGGGGGGGATGAGAGAGCGGCCCCCCCTCCCTCCTGAACCGTACCAGGCCACATGCCCTCAACATAGGGAGGATGTCCCCATGTTGATGGGGACAAGGGCCTCATCCCCACAACCCTTGCCCGGTGGTTGTGGGGGTCTGCGGGCGGGGGGCTTATCGGAATCTGGAAGACCCCTTTAACAAAGGGGACCCCCAGATCCCAGCCCCCCCTATGTGAATTGGTAAGGGGTACATTGTACCCCTACCATTTCACGAAGAAAGCGTAAAAAAATGTTTAAAAAAAACACACAAACACCTTGAAAAAGTCCTTTATTTAAAATAATAATAAAAAAAAACATTCCAGCGGTGAAATCCAGTGTCCCGCGGCGATCCCGATGTCCAGCGCTGTCCTTCATTGGTTGTGCCTGAGCGGACCTGATGGGGAACTCCCTCTCAGTGTTTTAAATGTATAGACCCGCCCCTTCTAAAGTTCCCCATCAGGTCCGCTCCCTCGGTATGTCGGACCCGCCTACGTCATTGGCCTGAGCGGGGAACTTCCTTCACTGTGTAATTTAAATTTACATAGTGAAGGAAGTTCCCCGCTCAGGCCAATGACGTAGGCGGGTCCGACATACCGAGGGAGCGGACCTGATGGGGAACTTTAGAAGGGGCGGGTCTATACATTTAAAACACTGAGAGGGAGTTCCCCATCAGGTCCGCTCAGGCACAACCAATGAAGGACAGCGCTGGACATCGGGATCGCCGCGGGACACTGGATTTCACCGCTGGAATGTTTTTGTTTTTTTAATAAAGGACTTTTTTAAGGTGTTTGTGTGTTTTTTTTTAATTTTTTACGCTTTCTTCGTGAAATGGTAGGGGTACAATGTACCCCTTACCAATTCACATAGGGGGGGCCGGGATCTGGGGGTCCCCTTTGTTAAAGGGGTCTTCCAGATTCCGATAAGCCCCCCGCCCACAGACCCCCACAACCACCGGGCAAGGGTTGTGGGGATGAGGCCCTTGTCCCCATCAACATGGGGACATCCTCCCCATGTTGAGGGCATGTGGCCTGGTACGGTTCAGGAGGGAGGGGGGTCGCTCTCTCGTCCCCCCCTTTTCCCCTGCGGCCGGCCAGGTTGCGTGCTCGGATAAGGGGTCTGGTATGGATTTTTAGGGGGACTCCACGCCATTTTTTTTAAAATTTGGGGTGGAGTTCCCCTTAAAATCCATGCCAGATCTGAAGGGCCTGGAATGGATATGTGGGGGAACCCCACGTCAATTTTTTTTAAAATTTGCGGCAGGGTTCCCCTTAATATCCATTCCAGACCTGAAGGGCCTGGTAATTGAATTCTGGGGGACCCCCACGCTTTTTTTTTTTTATCAATGACTTTTGAATGTATTGCCGGGAGCCGACAATTCATTAATAGCCGTGAGTCAGTTTTAAATGACTTTTTTTCCTTCAGAAATGACATTTTTTGCAGGGACAGTTCTAAGCACGGGAAACATGCGCCACTTTACATGCATATCATACACACCCCCCAGGTACGAAATTTAAAGGAATATTTCACTTTTATATTTTCATTTTAAGCATTATTAAAATCACTGCTCCCGAAAAAACGGCCGTTTTTAAAACTTTTTTTTGCATTGATAAATGTCCCCTGGGGCAGGACCCAGGTCCCCAAACACTTTTTAGGACAATAACTTGCATATTAGCCTTTATAATTAACACTTTAGATTTCGAACATTTGAGTCCATTGTATTTAATAGGGTTCTAAAGTTTACACGAACATTTTGTCTGTTCGCAGGTTCTGGTGCGAACCGAACAGGGGGGTGTTCGGCTCATCCCTGGCCTATACTAAGGCTTACCTGTAAGTAAAAGAAATATCTCCTAAACCTTTACGGTTTAGGAGATATTCCCCTTGCACTGCGCCGCTGACTGCAGCGGCGCATGCGCACAGGGGATTCTCGGCTGAAGGCCCGGCGGACGCCGGACCTTGATGGAAAGAAGTCTCCCGCGCACATGGGCGGGAGTGACGAATCGCGGATCCAGCCACTCACAGCACTGGAGCCGCGATACCCGGAAGACACGCCGAGGCATAATGTCAGCTGCCTCGGCGTGGACCGGGAGGGACACCGACGCCTCATTCTAAGGTAAGTATTTCATAATGAGCTTGTATGCTGTGCATACAAGCTCATTATGCCTTTTCCTTTACAGGTGTATAAAAAATAAAAAAAAAGTCAGCGGGTATACAACCGCTTTAATATCCATACCAGACCTAAAGGGCCTGATATGGAATTTGGGGGGGACCCCCATGCTTTTAATTAGGTTCCCCTAGTATTCATACCAGACCCAAGGGGCCTGGTAATGGACTGGGGGGGGGGGAACCCCTGCAATTTTTTTCAATGACTTTGATCTGTATTGCCGGGACCCGACAACTCATTAATAGCCGCGAGTAGTTTTAGATTACTTTTTTCTTTTAGAAATTACGTTTTGTGCAGGGACAGTTCTAAACATGGGAAAAATGCGCTACTTTACAGGCATACTATAGACACCCCCCAGGTACGAAATTTAAAGGAATATTTCACTTTTATTTTTTCACTTTAAGCCCTATTTAAAATCACTGCTCCCGAAAAAACAGCAGTTTTTAAAACTTTTTTTGCATTGATACATGTCCCCTGGGGCAGGACCCGGGTCCCCAAACCCTTTTTATGACAATAACTTGCATATAATCCTTTGAAATTAGCACTTTTGATTTTTCATGTTCGTGTCCCATAGACTTTAACGGTGTTCGGATGTTCGAACAAATTTTTTGCCTGTTCGCATGTTCTGGTGCCAACCGAACCGGGTGGAGGGGGGTTCAGCTCATCCCTAATTATTACATACACCCACAGGCCTCACTCAAAGTCCCAACCCTACCCCATTTTTCGGTTTCTCTATACATATATGCAGGGATGGAGGCTTGCCGATGTACAGTTTCAGATTGAGAAAGGTCACACCCCTTGTTTAATGAGATTGACCTGGTATTTGGAACATCCATTGATCACACGTTCCTGGCTTCCCATAAGGGATTTGTGGATAGACTACAGAAAAACCTGAAACAAGCTTATCAGAAGGCAGTAGAGAATGCTACTACCCGAGCACAAAGAAATACAAATAATTTTGACTTAAAAGTGATGGTGCAGAATCTTCCGCCCGGGGATCGTGTGTTGTGAAGAATTTTAGGGGCACCTGGGAAGCATAAGCTAGCAGATCATTGGCGACCTCAACCATATATTATCTGCAAGCAACTTCCTGACTTATCAGTGTATCAAATTCACCCAGGAGGAAGGAAAAGCAGGCCCTTTTGAAGATTTGGCATTGGAAAATCTGCTTCCACTTTCCAACGCCGTCCAAGTGCGCAAGTAGACCCACCCAAACCCGGCTGCGCCGACGGCACCCAAGACCACCTCCAATGGTGGAAGATGAGAACGGTGAAGATGAAGAGATAGTACATTACTGGTTATAGTCCCTAACACAAGAAACTTATTCTGCACCACTGATGGAGGAAGGGAGAGCTCTTCATGTCCAGGTGTGGAGATTTTGTCTCTACCCAAAAGGGTTAGAGAAGTCAAGACCGAAAACAGTAGTCCTTCCACTGAAGGGGTTTTGTAGGTTTTAGCAGCTTCATTGATTTAGTGCTAATACTCCCAGAACCAGACTGGTCCTGTGAAGTTGGAGTCCCACTATCAGATGAGGAACCTTGTGAAGTTCACGTAGACACACCTGACAATACTGAAGTTGCAGATCTTCCCCTAGCTGAGTTCAATTCTGCTCGTCCTTCATTGGAACCCCATCATTCCATTGGTGCTGGGAATTTGGACATAAACTCCATTCCTATGTCTGAAGAGTTCTCGAGATGGAAGAGAGACTGAGACAGAACATAAACCCTCCCAAGAGACTCACTTATGACATTCTAGGAGAAAGCTCTAATGAACTGATTCCCAATATTCATAGACAGAACTCCATGCCAAACCCCACAACTATCCATTGGGTAGGGGGTGATCTTGACCCGTCCTCTGACACTACTGGGTGGGCAATGGTCATAGCCCTGGCCTGTAAGAAAACTGATTATGAGCTAACTGAAAATGTATATAAATGATTCCAACACAATCCAGAAGTATGTAAATGCCTGTTAAGTCTGAGTTATGGTTGATGTTGTTATAATTTGTGTGTCAGCTTTATTACTAGTAACTACTGGTTAATAGTACTTTGTTGAGTTCATATCTCTTTGGAGGACCAAAGATTTTAAGTGGGGGGAGGATGTAGCGAGGAGCTGGCTAAATTGCCTGCATTGTCAGGGGACACTCACAGCATCTACCACAGTGAGGCTGCTTTCCCTAGTGCTCAGCCTAGACTCTATTTTGTCACATCCTGAATGCAGAGTGATTGAGAGCTCACAGAAAAGCAGAGGATCTTGGGACACATAGTCCAAGGAGCCCAGACCCACACAAGGGACTGATTGTCATGGACTACAAGTTCAAACCTGGCTGAAAGGAGTGAACAGAATGCTGGGAGAGGTGATAAATATCCTGTGTGGGGGAGGAGTCGGTCTTATGGAACAACGGCCTTCATCTGGAAGCAGTGACCCGGGGCGGTCGGAGGAGAGCGGGCTGGTGCTGTGGCCTAGACAGCAAGGGAGAGCCTCCAAGAGACAAAAGGGTAGCCTTTGGAAGTTGCACATCTACAATTTCCTAGAGAAGTGAATAGAGTGGCAACCTGAGACTAGACTCCAACCAAGCCACACCTGGTTGGTGTCCAGGCTGAGGTTGCCACTCTATTCACTTCTCTAGGACACCTTAGATGTGCGACTTCCAGAGGCTAACCTTTTGTTTCTTAAGCCCTTGTAGGAGCCAGGACGTGCTCCATCCCCTGTCTGCACTCAAGCAGCAGCTAAGGATGTACCGTTTGCATACCCCCCTCTCTACTGAGCCTGAGTGGCACACATACCCTTTATAGGTCAAAGGGAGAGCCTGCGGTGGGCTACTGTGGATGCATCCGCCATCAGCAGTTCCGGACAGTCTGGTGACAATTGGGAGGTCACCCTCATCGCCTGTATCACAGATCCAACTGAGCTACGGCGCTGCAGGGTGTGCAGCCGAGCACCGCTCCCTGAGCACAGCATCTGCAGGCGTCAGGATCTTGCCACCACTCATTTGAGCCTGGTGTCACCCAGGTTGGTGAGCGGGCGGAAGCCCACCCTCTTTACACCCCAAGAGGCACTGAATGCAGACAACTTTGCTTTGCCTTTCTCTCTAAAGCCATATAAGGAGACACTTACATCCACTATTGCAATATTTGGGTGTTATTATCCAGAAATTACATTGGGCCCCCTTTGCTTGAGCTAGCTGAAGACCCAGGACATCTTCAACCAAGGACTCCTCTATCCCCCCCCCCCCCACTAGAAGGAACGTTGGGTACCTTACCAGCCTGTAACGAGCCCCTTTGCTCGCTCGGCTCCACTCTCCCGACACTCCTCTGCTCTATTGGATCATCCGGTGCTCCAAGATTCCAACTACCGCTATGTGCCATTCGAATCCATTTGTGATCGGTCAGAACAAACACCAGGCAGGCTGTATGTAAGTTCAACCAAGAGAGACTTTATTAGAACCAAAAACAAGTCTTATATACAGAAACAGAGGGAGTAACCAAAACATAATTAACATGAGCTAATTAACTAAATCCTTTAGCCAGCCAAGGTGACTCATAGATATGACCGTTCAGGGTAGACATCCCGTCTCCGGTCTTCACCTGCTATACAATACACATTCCTAAGTGTAAACATCACACATTTTAGCACAGAGGACAGACAGATGGCTGGAGGTGATTGTATTCGCATATCCTTAGTGTGAAGGTGTGAACGTCCCAACATTATGACTTAGTCACTCTAATATGGCATATACAGGGTCTTCAGATTCTGTGTGTCTTGGGGGGACATGGACCTGAATCCAAAGTAACACCCCCTCCAAAAGCCTCTGTCCCGGCTAGGTCTGTCACAGATTCAAAGGAGAAATACTTCCGTATTCAAAGGTCCATGACAATACTCCCCCCTGGGAAACAGTCCAACAGCCACAGTGGGACCCCAAATGGGTCAACTCGAGGATGTTGGAAAAGTAGTCTTAAGGTTCCAGGTCCGTCTGCCGGGATAACCCATCTGCATTCCCGTTTTGAGGCCCTGGCCGATATTGTATGGTAAAATTGTACGGTTGCAACGCCAGGCTCCACCTTAGTAATCGCCCGTCCTCTCCCGCCACCCGGTTAAGCCATATCAAGGGATTGTGGTCCGTCATGACGGTAAAAGAGCGTCCATACACGTAGGGCTGCAATTTCTTTAAAGCCCAGACTAAGGCCAGACACTCTTTTTCCACGGCAGCATATCCAACTTCACGGGGTAACAATTTGCGGCTGAGATATGCCACGGGGTGCTCTTTCCCGTCATCGCCAACTTGGCTTAGTACGGCTCCCAGTCCGAACATGGAGGCGTCCGTATGAATGACAAAGCGTTTGTTAGGATCAGGGGCCGCCAGTATGGGAGCTTGCGTTAGGGCGGTTTTTAACTGATGAAATGCTGTCTCGCACTCCGGGGACCACAGGACCTGTCTAGGGAGAGTCTTTTTGGTCAGGTCCGTCAGGGGTTTGGCTATGTCACTATAGTGGGGTACAAACTTCCTGTAGTACCCTGCTGTCCCTAAAAATGCAAGTACCTGGGTCTTGGTTCTGGGAACCGGCCAGTTTAGGACGGCCTCTATTTTTGCAGGTTCTGGCCTCTGCTTCCCACATCCTACTCTATGTCCCAGATATTGTACCTCAGACATCCCGATATTACATTTGTCTGGCTTCAGGGTCAGGCCTGCGGCTCGGATCCTATCTAGCACTATTCCCAGGTGTCTAAGATGTTCCTCCCAGGTCTGGCTATAGATTGCGATGTCATCAAGATATGCGCATGCAAAATCTTGCAGACCATCAAGGAGTTCATCTATCATCCGCTGGAAGGTAGCCGGCGCGTTCTTCATCCCGAATGGCATTACCCGAAACTGGTAAAGGCCGAACGGGGTGATGAAGGCCGACTTCGGAATTGCTTCTGCTTCCAAGGGAATCTGCCAGTAGCCCTTACACAAGTCAATAGTCGTCAGATAATGTCCCTGAGCTATTTTGTCCAGCAATTCGTCCACTCGGGGCATAGGGTAGGCATCTGTCACAGTACAGTCATTCAGTCGCCTATAGTCCACGCAAAATCTGGTCGTGCCATCCCGTTTTGGGACTAATACTACAGGGGAAGCCCAGGGGCTTGCTGATGGCTCGATCACCCCTAACTCGAGCATCTCCCTAATCTCCGCTCTCATCCCTTCTTGCACTGCTCCAGGAACCCTATAGGCTGGTTGTCTCAGGGGCTTCTGCCCGGGGGTCTCTACCTTGTGCACAGCTATGTGAGTGTACCCAGGGCGTGCCGAGAACAGCTCCTGATGGTCTTGGAGTAATTTTCTGGCCTGTTCTCGTTCTTGGGATCCTAATCTATCTCCTAGCCGTATATCCTCCACACCCCTGGAACAGTTACTGATTTCGGGAAGCTCCAGCATTGGTAGATTTTCAGAGTCCCCGGTGGCAGGAGCACATATAGCGGCTACTGCTTCAGCCCTCTCATGATAGGCTTTCATCATATTAATGTGGAACGTCCTCCTAATTTTTGTGTCTGCACAGCTGGCAACCACGTAGGTTGTATCGCACAGCTGTTTTACCACCTGATAGGGGCCCTGCCAGGAGGCCTGTAATTTATTTTGCTTCAGGGGTTTTAGTACCAGGACTTTCTGTCCGATATAAAAGGTGCGATTCCTCGCAGACCGATCATACCAAACCTTCTGCTGACTCTGGGCCGATTGCATATTCTCATGGACTAGATCGGTAAGTTCCCGCAGTCGCTCCCTGAGTTCCAAGACATAACTAAGGATGGGGAGGCCATCCGGATCCTCTACCCCCTCCCACTGGGCCCTCACTAAGTCTAAGGGTCCCCTAACCCTTCGCCCATATAACAGCTCAAATGGGGAAAACCCAGTGGACTCCTGGGGTACCTCTCTATAGGCAAACAGTAGATGGGGAAGATATTTCTCCCAATCCTTTCTACTCTCCACAAAGGCCCGAAGCAGCTGCTTCAGGGTCCCGTTAAATCTCTCACACAGCCCATTAGTCTGAGGATGGTAGGGGACGCTCTGGAGGGGTTTAATCCCACAGAGACGCCAGAGCTGCTGCGTCAGCTCAGCTGTGAACTGGGTACCCTGATCGGACAATATCTCCTGGGGGAACCCTATCCTAGTAAATACCCGCAGCAAGGCATCTGCTATTGTATCAGCCTGGATATTGGATAAGGGAATGGCCTCCGGGTAGCGGGTGGCGTAATCCACCACCGTAAGAATATACTTCTTCCCGGTGGCACTGGGGCGGGCCAGTGGGCCTATAATATCTACCGCTATGCGGCTAAAGGGTTCTCTAATAATCGGCAGGGGTTGCAGCGAGGCTTTTGGGTGATCCCCTGTCTTCCCTACTTTCTGGCAAGTCTCACAGGTCCGGCAGTATTCTCGCACCTTGGAATGTAACCTGGGCCAGAAGAAAGCATGAGACAACCGACTCCGGGTCTTGGCTATCCCTAAATGTCCGGCCAAGGGGATGTCGTGAGCCAGGCGCAATAGCTCCCGTCTGTATTTCTGGGGTACAACTAGCTGTTTGTGGGGACCCTGTCGCTTCCCAGTGCCCATTCCCTCAGTGTAACGATAAAGAAACCCCCCCTCCCACTCTATTCTGTCTTCCCCCAACCCCCCTGGATCCTTGCCCGCCCTGTCCCGATAACCAGCTAAAGTTGGGTCACTCTTAGTCTCTTGCCTAACGTCGGAGGGAGAATCCCAGGACAAGAGGTTGTCACGTCTGGGTAACGTAGGAGGATTTGGTCTTACCTGGGTCCCCATAGGAGTAGAGTTGCCTTAAAGTTGGCTCTGACGTCTGGTGGTCACCGCCATAGCGTCCTCTGGGGCATATGAGGAAGTTAAATGTCCCAAATCGTTTTCCAAAAGTACTTCTGCGGGTAACTCGCGTAGTAATCCCACTCGCACTTGTCGCTCCCCTGAGCCCCAATCCAAGAGGACTTGGGCGGTGGATAAACGTAGTACCTTGCCCCCTGCTACCCTGACTGCAACAGTCTGGCCGGTCCGGGCCGACTGGGGAATCATGTGAGGCTGGATGAGGGTAATCGTAGCCCCGGAATCGCGGAGTCCCTGGGCCGGCTGCCCATTAACCCATACTGCCTGACGATGGTGCTGCCGATTATCTCCAGCAGCAGCTTGGACAGGATCAGCCTCAAAAAGTTCGCCGCACTCTTCCTGAACATCTCGATGGTTGGGCTCATTCTGGAAGCGATGAGCCGCTGGTCTGGATGGATGGGCCGTCTCTCGGTACCTCGTGGATCGGGTAGGGCAATATCGCTGCAGATGACCGGTTTGGTTACAGGTATAACACTTAGGTCCGATAGGAGGGTTGGGTCGGGCTAGGGGTCTAGAGGCAGACCACTGAGGTACTGAAGTTGGGTTAGAGGCTGGTAAACTGGGCCGAGATAGTGGATAGTGCTCGCTTTCGCCTGACCTTCGAGAGTCCAGATATTCATCGGCCAAAGTAGCCGCTTGCTGTACAGTCCGTGGTCGCTTATCTCGCACCCAATCCCGTAGTACCGGAGGGGTGTGGTTAAAGAACTGTTCTAAGAGTACTAGCTGGGTGATGTCCTCTATGGTATGAGCGCAGCTTCCCTGGAACCAGCCCTTAAGGTTTCGCTGCAGACGATGTGCCCACTCCACGTATGTTATGTGGGCTTGTTTCCGGGATTCTCGAAACTTCATCCGGCTGGCTTCGGGTGTAATGGCAAATCGGGCTAGCAGAGCTTCTTTTACCCGGTCATAGTCTTTAGCGTCCTCATCCTCCAGGGCCCGATACGCATCCGCCGCTCTGCCAGTTAAATTACTCGCCAGTAAGGCGACCCAATCTTGGGGCAGTACTTTATGTATCTGGCATAGTCTCTCAAAGTCCTGCAGGAATGCTTCAATTTCCTCCTCTCCTTCTTTAAATAGTTTGAACGCCCGAAAGGGCAACTTACGGACAGGCGCTGCATCTTTAGGTGTTGTCTCCGATTGCCGTATTTCCGCCATTCTCTGCTCATGTTGCCGCTCTAGTTCTCTCTCTTGCCGCTCTAGTTCTCTCTCTTGTCGCTCTCGTTCTCTCTCTTGACGCTCTCGTTCTTTCTCTTGTCGCTCTCGTTCTCTCTCTTGTCGGGCATCCTGCAGCTGGATGTCTTTAATGGCTTCCTGTATGGCGGTCTCTGATGGGTTAGCCCCATATAATGCCAACCGCTGCCGCACTCGTTGCTGAAACAAATCTTCAACTGACCGGGGTCCTGCATCACCCTTCTTCTGGTCCATCTCGGCTCTCAAGTAGGTCTTTCAGCGTGACTTTCCTGCAGGCTGCATAGCTGGTCCTTCACTGTGGTGGTTTGGAGTGTCCCAGTAACTGGAGAGCAAATCCCACTGCTGCCACCAATGTAACGAGCCCCTTTGCTCGCTCGGCTCCACTCTCCCGACACTCCTCTGCTCTATTGGATCATCCGGTGCTCCAAGATTCCAACTACCGCTATGTGCCATTCGAATCCATTTGTGATCGGTCAGAACAAACACCAGGCAGGCTGTATGTAAGTTCAACCAAGAGAGACTTTATTAGAACCAAAAACAAGTCTTATATACAGAAACAGAGGGAGTAACCAAAACATAATTAACATGAGCTAATTAACTAAATCCTTTAGCCAGCCAAGGTGACTCATAGATATGACCGTTCAGGGTAGACATCCCGTCTCCGGTCTTCACCTGCTATACAATACACATTCCTAAGTGTAAACATCACACATTTTAGCACAGAGGACAGACAGATGGCTGGAGGTGATTGTATTCGCATATCCTTAGTGTGAAGGTGTGAACGTCCCAACAGTATGACATAGTCACTCTAATATGGCATATACAGGGTCTTCAGATTCTGTGTGTCTTGGGGGGACATGGACCTGAATCCAAAGTAACACCCCCTCCAAAAGCCTCTGTCCCGGCTAGGTCTGTCACAGATTCAAAGGAGAAATACTTCCGTATTCAAAGGTCCATGACACAGCCCATATTACCAAAGAACTTTTTTCTTAGAGACCTGGGTCTTATATTTTGTGTACAACCTGTGAATATTATTGAGTATCTGTGTTCTTTGGGGTTGTGGTGACATAACACTTGTCATTCTCCTTCCCTTTTCTGACCTGTGGCCTTAATTTGGTTACTGCTCTTTATTCTACTAATGCTCTATATCCACATATGGAGGTCCATGTCCAGGGACCCCCCCCCCCCCATTACCCCTCCAATGTATAAACAGGTATTGCTGGTCCTCACATCATCTCCTCCAGACAAATTCAATGCATACATGTACCCAGGGAGGGGATTATTGGAACCATACTTCATATAACATTACATGTAGACAACCTGGAGAGGCTGGAGAAGGAGGCGCCAACAATCATTTATGGATGGCTCTAAAATATGGAAATGAAAGCTGTACCATCATGTATGCAAAACGTATATTATTGTCACCCTTCAGGATACTTATACTTACATCGTATTGTCATGGCTGCGCAGGAGGAGGGGCAATGTGTATGTATGTACAGATATCTCTCACCCTTCCTCATCTCCTGTCATTGTCACCTCTGACTGTCCGGTAGCACTATGCTGAGCTCTGCCTGCCTCCTCACAATGCTGTGCCTCCAGCTGGCACCCCCTATACAAGGTACTCTCCTCCTCCTCATACAAACCAATACTTTAAAGGGTTTCTGGGTTACTATTTTGTATGGCTTTGAGGATCATTGAGACAGGGATATTTGTTGGGTGCATGATGGGGTCATGTGATAAGTACTGTGGTTAATGGGGTCATGTAATGAGTTCTGTGGGTGATGGGGTCATGTGGGGTCATGTGATGAGTTCTTTGGGTGATGGGGTCATGTGATGAGTTCTTTGGGTGATGGGGTCATGTGGGGTCATTTGATGAGTTGTTTGGGTGATAGGGTCATGTGATAAGTACTGTGGTTGATGGGGTCATGTGATGAGTTCTTTGGGTGATGGGGTCATGTGAGGTCATTTGATGAGTTCTTTGGGTGATGGGGTCATGTGATGAGTTCTGTGGGTGATGGGGTCATGTGATGAGTTCTGTGGGTGATGGGGTCATGTCATGAGTTCTGTGGGTGATGGCAGTGGCGTAAGGTGGGGAAGGGGATATCGCCCCCGGCGCAAAATTTAGAGGAGCACTGTCCCGAGAGTGGGCCAACTTTAACGTGGGGCATAAAGCTCCTTGTTATCATGGAGAGTGGAGGAAATTAAAAGACACTGGAGGGAATGAGAAGAGAACAATGTGGGGAATGAGAAGAGGACACTGGATGGAATGAGAAGAGGACACTGTGGGGAATGAGAAGAGGACACTGGAGGGAATGAGAAGAGAACAATGTGGGGAATGAGAAGAGGACACTGGAGGGAATGAGAAGAGGACACTGGAGGGAATGAGAAGAGAACAATGTGGGGAATGAGAAGAGGACACTGGAGGGAATGAGAAGAGGACACTGGAGGGAATGAGAAGAGGACACTGGAGGGAATGAGAAGAGGACACTGGAGGGAATGAGAAGAGAACAATGTGGGGAATGAGAAGAGGACACTGGAGGGAATGAGAAGAGGACACTGGAGGGAATGAGAAGAGGACACTGGAGGGAATGAGAAGAGGACACTGGAGGGAACGAGAAGAGGACACTGGAGGGAATGAGTTGAAGACATTCGAGGGAATTGGCAAAAGACATTGGGGGGGATAAGAAGCAGACAATGAGGGGAATGAGAAGGCACTGGAGGGAATTAAAGGAAAACATGTGAGAAAGTGAGCAGAAGATAATGGAAAGAATAAGAAGGTGGCACTGGGGGGGGGGAATGATAAGAAGACACTGGAAAGAATAAGAAGGTGGCACTGGGGGGGGAATGGTAAGAAGACACTGGAAAGAATAAGAAGGTGGCACTGGGGGGGGGGAATGATAAGAAGACACTGGAAAGAATAAGAAGGTGGCACTGGGGGGGAATGATAAGAAGACACTGGAAAGAATAAGAAGGTGGCACTGGGGGGGAATGATAAGAAGACACTGGAAAGAATAAGAAGGTGGCACTGGGGGGGGGGAATGATAAGAAGACACTGGAAAGAATAAGAAGGTGGCACTGGGGGGGGGGAATGGTAAGAAGACACTGGAAAGAATAAGAAGGTGGCACTGGGGGGGGGGGGGGGATTAATGAGAAGACACTGGAAAGAATAATGCTGCGTACAGACAATCAGAAATTGCGTGGATTTTTTTCCGATGGATGATGTTGGCTCAAACTTGTCTTGCACACACGCGGTCACACAAATGTTGTCGGAAATTCCGAACGCCAAGAACGCGTGACGTACAAGACGTACGACGGCACAATTAAAGGGAAGTTCAATACCAGTCGTGTTAGTAGAAGTTTGGGGAGAGACGATTTGCGCTTTTCAGTTCGTTACAGCGTGACGAATGTGATATCTCCATTACGAACGCTAGTTTTACCAGACCGCACGCTTCTGTCTCGTACTTGATTCAGAGCATGCGTGGAATTTTGTGCATCGGAATTGTCCACAGACGATCGGAATTTATGAGAACGGATTTTGTTGGTGGAAAATTTGAGAACCAGCTGTCAAATTTTTGTTGTCGGAAATTTCAACAGCAAATGTTCGATGGAGCCTACACATGGTCGGAATTTCCTAAAACATCTCCCATCGAACATTTGTTGTCGGAAATTCCAATCGTCTGTACGCGGCATAAGAAGGTGGCAGTGGGGGGGGGGGAATGATAAGAAGACACCGGAGGGAATAAGAGGAAGGCACTGGAGGGAATAAGAGGAAGGTACTGGAGGGAATAAGAGGAGGGCACTGGAGGGAATAAGAGGAAGGCACTGGAGGGAATAAGAGGAGGGCACTGGAGGGAATTAGAGGAAGGCACTGGAGGGAATTAGAGGAGGGGACTGGAGGGAATAAGAGGAGGGCACTGGAGGGAATAAGAGGAAGGCACTGGAGGGAATAAGAGGAGGGCACTGGAGGGAATAAGAGGAAGGCACTGGAGGGAATAAGAGGAGGGCACTGGAGGTAATAAGAGGAGGGCACTGGAGGGAATAAGAGGAGGGCACCGGAGGGAATAAGAGGAAGGCACTGGAGGGAATAAGAGGAAGGCACTGGAGAGAATAAGAGGAGGGCACTGGAGGTAATAAGAGGAGGGCACTGGAGGGAATAAGAGGAAGGCACTGGAGGGAATAAGAGGAAGGCACTGGAGGGAATAAGAGGAGGGCACTGGAGGGAATAAGAGGAAGGCACTGGAGGGAATAAGAGGAAGGCACTGGAGGGAATAAGAGGAAGGCACTGGAGGGAATTAGAGGAAGGCACTGGAGGGAATAAGAGGAAGGCACTGGAGGAAATAAGAGGAAGGCACTGGAGGGAATAAGAGGAAGGCACTGGAGGGAATTAGAGGAAGGCACTGGAGGGAATAAGAGGAGGGCACTGGAGGTAATAAGAGGAGGGCACTGGAGGGAATAAGAGGAAGGCACTGGAGGGAATAAGAGGAAGGCACTGGAGGGAATAAGAGGAGGGCACTGGAGGGAATAAGAGGAAGGCACTGGAGGGAATAAGAGGAAGGCACCGGATTGAATAAGAGGAGGGCACCGGAGGGAATAAGAGGAAGGCACTGGAGGGAATAAGAGGAAGGCACTGGAGAGAATAAGAGGAGGGCACTGGAGGTAATAAGAGGAGGGCACTGGAGGTAATAAGAGGAGGGCACTGGAGGGAATAAGAGGAAGGCACTGGAGGGAATAAGAGGAAGGCACTGGAGGGAATAAGAGGAAGGCACTGGAGGGAATAAGAGGAGGGCACTGGAGGGAATAAGAGGAAGGCACTGGAGGGAATAAGAGGAAGGCACTGGAGGGAATAAGAGGAAGGCACTGGAGGGAATTAGAGGAAGGCACTGGAGGGAATAAGAGGAAGGCACTGGAGGAAATAAGAGGAAGGCACTGGAGGAAATAAGAGGAAGGCACTGGAGGGAATTAGAGGAAGGCACTGGAGGGAATAAGAGGAAGGCACTGGAGGGAATAAGAGGAAGTCGCTGGAGGGAATAAGAGAAGGGCACTGGAGGGAATAAGAGGAAGGCACTGGAGGGAATAAGAGGAAGGCACTGGAGGGAATAAGAGGAAGGCACTGGAGGGAATAAGAGGAGGGCAATGGAGGGAATAAGAGGAGGGCAATGGAGGGAATAAGAGGAAGGCACTGAAGGGAATAAGAGGAAGGCACTGAAGGGAATAAGAGGAAGGCACTGGAGGGAATTAGAGGAAGGCACTGGAGGGAATAAGAGGAAGGCACTGGAGGGAATAAGAGGAAGGCACTGGAGGGAATAAGAGGAAGGCACTGGAGGGAATAAGAGGAGGGCAATGGAGGGAATAAGAGGAAGGCACTGAAGGGAATAAGAGGAAGGCACTGAAGGGAATAAGAGGAAGGCACTGGAGGGAATTAGAGGAAGGCACTGGAGGGAATAAGAGGAAGGCACTGGAGGGAATAAGAGGAAGGCACTGGAGGGAATAAGAGGAAGGCGCTGGAGGAAATAAGAGGAAGTCGCTGGAGGGAATAAGAGGAGGGCACTGGAGGGAATAAGAGGAAGGCACTGGAGGGAATACGAGGAAGGCACTGGAGGGAATAAGAGGAGGGCACTGGAGGGAATAAGAGGAGGGCACTGGAGGGAATAAGAGGAAGGCACTGGAGGAAATAAGAGGAAGGCACTGGAGGGAATAAGAGGAAGGCACTGGAGGGAATAAGAGGAAGGCACTGGAGAGAATAAGAGGAGGGCACTGGATGGAATAAGAGGAAGGCACTGGAGGGAATAAGAGGAGGGCACTGGAGGGAATAATAGGAAGGCACTGGAGAGAATAAGAGGAGGGCACTGGAGGGAATAAGAGGAAGGCACTGGAGGGAACAAGAGGAAGGCACTGGAGGGAATTAGAGGAAGGCACTGGAGGGAATTAGAGGAGGGGACTGGAGGGAATAAGAGGAGGGCACTGGAGAGAATAAGAGGAAGGCACTGGAGGGAATAAGAGGAAGGCACTGGAGGGAATAAGAGGAAGGCACTGGAGGGAATAAGAGGAAGGCACTGGAGGGAATAAGAGAAAGGCACTGGAGAGAATAAGAGGAAGGCACTGGAGGGAATTAGAGGAAGGCACTGGAGGGAATAAGAGGAAGGCACAGGAAGGCACTGGAGGGAATAAGAGGAAGGCACCGGATGGAATAAGAGGAGGGCACCGGAGGGAATAAGAGGAAGGCACTGGAGGGAATAAGAGGAAGGCACTGGAGAGAATAAGAGGAAGGCACTGGAGGGAATAAGAGGAAGGCACTGGAGGGAATAAGAGGAAGGCACTGGAGGGAATAAGAGGAAGGCACTGGAGGGAATTAGAGGAAGGCACTGGAGGGAATAAGAGGAAGGCACTGGAGGGAATAAGAGGAAGGCACTGGAGGGAATAGGAGGAAGGCACTGGAGGGAATAAGAGGAGGGCACTGGAGGGAATAAGAGGAAGGCACTGGAGGGAATTAGAGGAAGGCACTGGAGGGAATTAGAGGAAGGCACTGGAGGGAATAAGAGGAAGGCACTGGAGGGAATAAGAGGAAGGCACTGGAGGGAATAGGAGGAAGGCACTGGAGGGAATTAGAGGAAGGCACTGGAGGGAATAAGAGGAAGGCACTGGAGGGAATAAGAGAAAGGCACTGGAGAGAATAAGAGGAAGGCACTGGAGGGAATTAGAGGAAGGCACTGGAGGGAATAAGAGGAAGGCACTGGAGGGAATAAGAGGAAGGCACTGGAGGGAATAGGAGGAAGGCACTGGAGGGAATAAGAGGAGGGCACTGGAGGGAATAAGAGGAAGGCACTGGAGGGAATAAGAGGAAGGCACCGGATGGAATAAGAGGAGGGCACTGGAGGGAATAAGAGGAAGGCACTGGAGGGAATAAGAGGAAGGCACTGGAGAGAATAAGAGGAAGGCACTGGAGGGAATAAGAGGAAGGCACCGGGTGGAATAAGAGGAGGGCACTGGAGGGAATAAGAGGAAGGCACTGGAGGGAATAAGAGGAAGGCACTGGAGGGAATAAGAGGAAGGCACCAGAGAGAATAAGAGGAAGGCACTGGAGGGAATAAGAGGAAGGCACTGGAGGGAATAAGAGGAAGGCACTGGAGGGAATAAGAGGAGGGCACTGGAGGGAATAAGAGGAAGGCACTGGAGGGAATAAGAGGAAGGCACTGGAGGGAATAAGAGGAGGGCACTGGAGGGAATAAGAGGAAGGCACTGGAGGGAATTAGAGGAAGGCACTGGAGGTAATAAGAGGAGGGCACTGGAGGGAATAAGAGGAGGGCACTGGAGGGAATAAGAGGAAGGCACTGGAGGGAATAAGAGGAGGGCACTGGAGGGAATAAGAGGAAGGCACTGGAGGGAATAAGAGGAAGGCACTGGAGGGAATAAGAGGAAGGCACTGGAGGGAATAAGAGGAAGGCACTGGAGGGAATTAGAGGAAGGCACTGGAGGGAATAAGAGGAAGACACTGGAGGGAATAAGAGGAAGACACTGGAGGGAATAAGAGGAAGGCACTGGAGGGAATTAGAGGAAGGCACTGGAGGGAATTAGAGGAAGGCACTGGAGGGAATAAGAGGAGGGCACTGGAGGGAATAAGAGGAAGGCACTGGAGGGAATAAGCGGAAAGCACTGGAGGGAATAAGAGGAAGGCACTGGAGGGAATAGGAGGAAGGCACTGGAGGGAGTAAGAGGAAGGCACTGGAGGGAATAAGAGGAGGGCACTGGAGGAAATAAGAGGAAGGCACTGGAGGTAATACGAGGAAGGCACTGGAGGGAATAAGAGGAAGGCACTGGAGGGAATAAGAGGAGGGCACTGGAGGAAATAGGAGGAAGGCACTGGAGGGAATAAGAGGAAGGCACTGGAGGGAATACGAGGAAGGCACTGGAGGGAATAAGAGGCGGGCACTGGAGGGAATTAGTTGCAAACAATAGAGGGAATGAGATGATGACATTGAAGGAAATAAGAAGCACACACTTAAGGGGTGAGCAACAGGAATTTGAGGGAATGAGAAGCAGACACTGGAAGGAATGAGAAGCAGACACTGGAAGGAATTAGAAGCAGACACTGGAAGGAATAAGAAGCAGACACTGCAAGGAATGAGAAGCAGACACTGGAAGGAATGAGAAGCAGACACTGGAAGGAATTAGAAGCAGACACTGGAAGGAATTAGAAGCAGACACTGGAAGGAATTAGAAGCAGACACTGGAAGGAATGAGAAGCAGACACTGGAAGGAATAAGAAGCAGACACTGGAAGGAATGAGAAGCAGACACTGGAAGAAATGAGAAGCAGACACTGGAAGGAATGAGAAGCAGACACTGGAAGGAATTAGAAGCAGACACTGGAAGGAATAAGAAGCAGACACTGGAAGGAATTAGAAGCAGACACTGGAAGGAATGAGAAGCAGACACTGGAAGAAATGAGAAGCAGACACTGGAAGGAATAAGAAGCAGACACTGGAAGGAATAAGAAGCAGACACTGGAAGGAATGAGAAGCAGACACTGGAAGGAATGAGAAGCAGACACTGGAAGGAATTAGAAGCAGACACTGGAAGGAATAAGAAGCAGACACTGGAAGGAATAAGAAGCAGACACTGGAAGGAATGAGAAGCAGACACTGGAAGGAATGGGAAGCAGACACTGGAAGGAATTAGAAGCAGACACTGGAAGGAATGAGAAGCAGACACTGGAAGGAATTAGAAGCAGACACTGGAAGAAATGAGAAGCAGACACTGGAAGGAATTAGAAGCAGACACTGGAAGGAATTAGAAGCAGACACTGGAAGGAATAAGAAGCAGACACTGGAAGGAATAAGAAGCAGACACTGGAAGGAATGAGAAGCAGACACTGGAAGGAATGAGAAGCAGACACTGGAAGGAATTAGAAGCAGACACTGGAAGGAATAAGAAGCAGACACTGGAAGGAATAAGAAGCAGACACTGGAAGGAATGAGAAGCAGACACTGGAAGGAATGGGAAGCAGACACTGGAAGGAATTAGAAGCAGACACTGGAAGGAATTAGAAGCAGACACTGGAAGGAATAAGAAGCAGACACTGGAAGGAATAAGAAGCAGACACTGGAAGGAATTAGAAGCAGACACTGGAAGGAATGAGAAGCAGACACTGGAAGGAATAAGAAGCAGACACTGGAAGGAATGAGAAGCAGACACTGGAAGGAATTAGAAGCAGACACTGGAAGGAATGAGAAGCAGACACTGGAAGGAATTAGAAGCAGACACTGGAAGGAATTAGAAGCAGACACTGGAAAGAATGAGAAGCAGACACTGGAAGGAATTAGAAGCAGACACTGGAAGGAATAAGAAGCAGACACTGGAAGGAATGGGAAGCAGACACTGGAAGGAATAAGAAGCAGACACTGGAAGGAATGAGAAGCAGACACTGGAAGGAATTAGAAGCAGACACTGGAAGGAATTAGAAGCAGACACTGGAAGGAATTAGAAGCAGACACTGGAAGGAATTAGAAGCAGACACTGGAAGGAATGAGAAGCAGACACTGGAAGGAATAAGAAGCAGACACTGGAAGGAATTAGAAGCAGACACTGGAAGGAATTAGAAGCAGACACTGGAAGGAATTAGAAGCAGACACTGGAAGGAATAAGAAGCAGACACTGGAAGGAATGAGAAGCAGACACTGGAAGGAATAAGAAGCAGACACTGGAAGGAATTAGAAGCAGACACTGGAAGGAATAAGAAGCAGACACTGGAAGGAATAAGAAGCAGACACTGGAAGGAATTAGAAGCAGACACTGGAAGGAATAAGAAGCAGACACTGGAAGGAATTAGAAGCAGACACTGGAAGGAATAAGAAGCAGACACTGGAAGGAATAAGAAGCAGACACTGGAAGGAATGAGAAGCAGACACTGGAAGGAATTAGAAGCAGACACTGGAAGGAATTAGAAGCAGACACTGGAAGGAATGAGAAGCAGACACTGGAAGGAATTAGAAGCAGACACTGGAAGGAATTAGAAGCAGACACTGGAAGGAATAAGAAGCAGACACTGGAAGGAATTAGAAGCAGACACTGGAAGGAATAAGAAGCAGACACTGGAAGGAATTAGAAGCAGACACTGGAAGGAATGAGAAGCAGACACTGGAAGGAATAAGAAGCAGACACTGGAAGGAATGAGAAGCAGACACTGGAAGGAATGAGAAGCAGACACTGGAAGGAATTAGAAGCAGACACTGGAAGGAATGAGAAGCAGACACTGGAAGGAATAAGAAGCAGACACTGGAAGGAATGAGAAGCAGACACTGGAAGGAATGAGAAGCAGACACTGGAAGGAATGAGAAGCAGACACTGGAAGGAATTAGAAGCAGACACTGGAAGGAATGAGAAGCAGACACTGGAAGGAATGGGAAGCAGACACTGGAAGGAATGAGAAGCAGACACTGGAAGGAATGAGAAGCAGACACTGGAAGGAATTAGAAGCAGACACTGGAAGGAATGAGAAGCAGACACTGGAAGGAATAAGAAGCAGACACTGGAAGGAATTAGAAGCAGACACTGGAAGGAATTAGAAGCAGACACTGGAAGGAATTAGAAGCAGACACTGGAAGGAATGAGAAGCAGACACTGGAAGGAATTAGAAGCAGACACTGGAAGGAATGGGAAGCAGACACTGGAAGGAATTAGAAGCAGACACTGGAAGGAATAAGAAGCAGACACTGGAAGGAATTAGAAGCAGACACTGGAAGGAATTAGAAGCAGACACTGGAAGGAATTAGAAGCAGACACTGGAAGGAATTAGAAGCAGACACTGGAAGGAATTAGAAGCAGACACTGGAAGGAATGAGAAGCAGACACTGGAAGGAATTAGAAGCAGACACTGGAAGGAATGAGAAGCAGACACTGGAAGGAATGAGAAGCAGACACTGGAAGGAATGAGAAGCAGACACTGGAAGGAATTAGAAGCAGACACTGGAAGGAATTAGAAGCAGACACTGGAAAGAATGAGAAGCAGACACTGGAAGGAATAAGAAGCAGACACTGGAAGGAATGAGAGGCAGACACTGGAAGGAATGAGAGGCAGACACTGGAAGGAATTAGAAGCAGACACTGGAAAGAATGAGAAGCAGACACTGGAAGGAATGAGAAGCAGACACTGGAAGGAATAAGAAGCAGACACTGGAAGGAATTAGAAGCAGACACTGGAAGGAATTAGAAGCAGACACTGGAAAGAATGAGAAGCAGACACTGGAAGGAATTAGAAGCAGACACTGGAAGGAATTAGAAGCAGACACTGGAAGGAATTAGAAGCAGACACTGGAAGGAATGAGAAGCAGACACTGGAAGGAATTAGAAGCAGACACTGGAAGGAATGAGAAGCAGACACTGGAAGGAATTAGAAGCAGACACTGGAAGGAATGAGAAGCAGACACTGGAAGGAATTAGAAGCAGACACTGGAAGGAATGAGAAGCAGACACTGGAAGGAATGAGAAGCAGACACTGGAAGGAATGGGAAGCAGACACTGGAAGGAATGAGAAGCAGACACTGGAAGGAATGGGAAGCAGACACTGGAAGGAATAAGAAGCAGACACTGGAAGGAATGAGAGGCAGACACTGGAAGGAATGAGAGGCAGACACTGGAAGGAATTAGAAGCAGACACTGGAAGGAATGAGAAGCAGACACTGGAAGGAATGAGAAGCAGACACTGGAAGGAATGAGAGGCAGACACTGGAAGGAATTAGAAGCAGACACTGGAAGGAATTAGAAGCAGACACTGGAAGGAATTAGAAGCAGACACTGGAAGGAATTAGAAGCAGACACTGGAAGGAATGAGAAGCAGACACTGGAAGGAATTAGAAGCAGACACTGGAAGGAATTAGAAGCAGACACTGGAAGGAATGAGAAGCAGACACTGGAAGGAATGAGAAGCAGACACTGGAAGGAATAAGAAGCAGACACTGGAAGGAATGAGAAGCAGACACTGGAAGGAATTAGAAGCAGACACTGGAAGGAATTAGAAGCAGACACTGGAAAGAATAAGAAGCAGACACTGGAAGGAATAAGAAGCAGACACTGGAAGGAATGAGAAGCAGACACTGGAAGGAATTAGAAGCAGACACTGGAAGGAATTAGAAGCAGACACTGGAAAGAATGAGAAGCAGACACTGGAAGGAATTAGAAGCAGACACTGGAAGGAATTAGAAGCAGACACTGGAAGGAATTAGAAGCAGACACTGGAAGGAATTAGAAGCAGACACTGGAAGGAATGAGAGGCAGACACTGGAAGGAATTAGAAGCAGACACTGGAAGGAATGAGAAGCAGACACTGGAAGGAATGAGAAGCAGACACTGGAAGGAATAAGAAGCAGACACTGGAAGGAATTAGAAGCAGACACTGGAAGGAATGAGAAGCAGACACTGGAAGGAATTAGAAGCAGACACTGGAAGGAATAAGAAGCAGACACTGGAAGGAATGAGAAGCAGACACTGGAAGGAATTAGAAGCAGACACTGGAAGGAATAAGAAGCAGACACTGGAAGGAATAAGAAGCAGACACCGGAAGGAATGAGAAGCAGACACTGGAAGGAATGAGAAGCAGACACTGGAAGGAATGAGAAGCAGACACTGGAAGGAATGAGAGGCAGACACTGGAAGGAATTAGAAGCAGACACTGGAAGGAATGAGAAGCAGACACTGGAAGGAATGAGAAGCAGACACTGGAAGGAATGAGAAGCAGACACTGGAAGGAATAAGAAGCAGACACTGGAAGGAATGAGAAGCAGACACTGGAAGGAATTAGAAGCAGACACTGGAAGGAATAAGAAGCAGACACTGGAAGGAATTAGAAGCAGACACTGGAAGGAATTAGAAGCAGACACGGGAAGGAATGAGAAGCAGACACTGGAAGGAATGAGAAGCAGACACTGGAAGGAATGAGAAGCAGACACTGGAAGGAATGAGAGGCAGACACTGGAAGGAATTAGAAGCAGACACTGGAAGGAATGAGAAGCAGACACTGGAAGGAATTAGAAGCAGACACGGGAAGGAATGAGAAGCAGACACTGGAAGGAATGAGAAGCAGACACTGGAAGGAATAAGAAGCAGACACTGGAAGGAATGAGAAGCAGACACTGGAAGGAATGAGAAGCAGACACTGGCAGGAATGGGAAGCAGACACTGGAAGGAATGAGAAGCAGACACTGGAAGGAATAAGAAGCAGACACTGGAAGGAATAAGAAGCAGACACTGGAAGGAATGAGAAGCAGACACTGGAAAGAATGAGAAGCAGACACTGGAAGGAATGAGAAGCAGACACTGGAAGGAATGAGAAGCAGACACTGGAAGGAATGAGAAGCAGACACTGGCAGGAATGGGAAGCAGACACTGGAAGGAATGAGAAGCAGACACTGGAAGGAATGAGAAGCAGACACTGGAAGGAATAAGAAGCAGACACTGGAAGGAATGAGAAGCAGACACTGGAAGGAATTAGAAGCAGACACTGGAAGGAATGAGAAGCAGACACTGGAAGGAATGAGAAGCAGACACTGGCAGGAATGGGAAGCAGACACTGGAAGGAATAAGAAGCAGACACTGGAAGGAATAAGAAGCAGACACTGGAAGGAATTAGAAGCAGACACTGGAAAGAATGAGAAGCAGACACTGGAAGGAATGAGAAGCAGACACTGGAAGGAATGAGAAGCAGACACTGGAAGGAATGAGAAGCAACCAAAGAGATTGTGGGGGAATGATTTATCCCTGGAAGGATTCTGGGTGACCCTGAGAAGAGCAGTGTAAGGATGGTTGACATTCCATCGTGGGTCACCATGAAAGGAGTGGTGTCAGGAGGAACAGGTGACATTCCATCACAGGGACTGTAGAGGAATGATCTGCCCCTGGAAGGGTTCGGGGTCGGAGTGGTGTCAGTAGGGTTGCCACCTTTTCTTCAAGTCAAACCCGAATACTTTAGCCGCACACAGAATTATTAAAACATTTTTATAGTATAAACTATACATATATTTTGCTATTAAATAACATTTCTATTCATATGAAGTTAATAACAAGAGTCCCCCTTTACATCAGAGTCCACAGAGTTCCCCTTTTACATCTGAACTCGCAGAGTTCTCTTTCACTGTAAGGGGGGACTCTGCAGACTCTGATGTAAGGGAGAACTCTGGGGCCTCTAACATAAGGGATGCTCTGGGAACCCTGATGTAAGGGGGAACACTGAGAACTCTGATGTACGGAGAGGACTCTGGTGTAAGGGGGAACACTATGGCCTCTGGTGTACGGAGAGGACTCTGATGTAAGGGGGAACACTGAGAACTCTGGTGTAAAGGGGAACTCTGATGTAAGGGGTGCTCTGAGAACCCTGATTTGCCTTAGTGTACTCACTCAGAGGCAGGAGAGAGAATGTGGGGGGGGGGAAGACTTCAGTCACAGACAGGGATGGATGGTGAGCTCACTCACCCCTTGGCAGTCAGCACCTCTCATCCAGATGTATCTGAGGCTGCTGGACTTCAAATTTCCAGCCCCCACTTTCCTTTTCTGAGGCACAGCGCTGGGGATTGGAATGTGGGCAGACACAGAGGGGTAGGGGCAGGAAGAAGGGGTGCAGATCGAGCCCTCTCTCCTCTCCCATCTATGTGTGTGAGTGCAGGGCCGGACTGGCCTACCGGGATAACGGGAGATTTCCCGGTAGGCCGCCTGTCCTGGGGCCGGTTTCATTTGCGGCTGCAGTGCTCCCCTCTCTCCTGCTCCTGTGTATCACAGAGCTGCATGTCTCGGTCTGTGTTCGGCGGCAGCGGCACTGTAACACGGTCCCGCCCCCTTAGACCGGCTCGTGTGATAGTAGATAGAGTCAGCGTTCAGCCTATCACAGGAGCCGGTCTAGGGGGGCGGGACCGTGTTACAGCGTCACCGTCACCGCCGAACACAGACCCAGCCAGGCAGCTCCGTGATAAACAGGAGCAGGAGAGAGGGGACAGGGAGCACTACAGGAAATGCCCGCCGTACAGCCCGCAGTGTGCCTGGATAGGAGGATCGGCAGGGGGGCGCATATAGAGGAAATTAGCTTTCTATATTCCTCCATACAGCCACTGAATGCTTGCAGAAGGGGAGGAGGAGGAGAATCAAGCATTCCGCGGCTGTATGGAGGAATATAGAAAGCTAATTTCCTCTATATGCGGCCCCCCTGCTTCTCCTCCTATCCAACTTCTTTTGTGGCTCCCCCCCAGTGCTCTCCTCCCCCACCATACTTTCCAGCCCCCCCACAGTTCTCTCCACCTCTGTTCTTTCTGCCCCCCTGCTCTCCAGCTCTCCCCATCCAGCCACCATTCCAGTGTTCCCCCCCCAGTACTCTCCACTGCCCCCAGTGCTCTCCACCCCTGTTCTCCCCCCCCCCAGTACTCTCCACTCCCCCCAGTGCTCCCACCCCTGTTCTTTCTCCCCCCCCCCAGTGCTCTCCAGCTCTCCCCATCACTCTCCAGCCCCCACCCCAGTGCTCTCCAGCCCCCCGTGCTCCCCACTCCTGTTCTTTTTGCCCCCACCCATGTGCTCTCCAACCCCACCAGTGCTCTCCGCCCCCCATGGTGCTCTCCAGCACCCCGTGCTCCCCACCCCTGTTCATTCTCCCCCTCCAGTGCTCTCCCCATCACTCTCCAGCCCCCACCCCAGTGCTCTCCAGCCCCCTGTGCTCCCCACCCCTGTTGTTTTTGCCCCCACCCATGTGCTCTCCAACCCCGCCAGTGCTCTCCACCCCCCATAGTGCTCTCCAGCCCCCCTGTACTTTCCACTCTGTTTTTTCTGGCCCACACTGGTGCTCTCAAGCTCCCCCCATTGCTCTCCACCCCTCAGTGCTCTCCACTCCCCCTTGCTCTTTGTACCCCCCAGTGCTCTCCACCCCTGTTCTTTCTCCCCCCAGTGCTCTCAAGATCCCCCCCCCCAGTGCTCTTTACCTCCCACACTCTTGGCCCCCTCAGTGTTCTCCAGCCCCCCTCTCAGCCTCCCATGCACTCCACCCCTGTTCTTTTTGGCTCCCCCCCAGTGCTCTCAAGCCCCCCCAGCACTCTCTGCTCCCCACCCCTGTGATCTCCACTCCCTCCTGCTCCTTGCTCTTTGCCCCCACCCATGTGCTCTCCAACCCCACCAGTGCTCTCCGCTCTCCCTTCTCTCCAGCTCCCCCCCCAGTGCTCTCACTTCCCCAGGACCAGAGGACAGGCTGACTGGGGCCGGAAAATGAGGACGGCTGAAGGTGCAGGTGGCCAGGGACCACTCCATCTCACAGCAAACAGATCCTCTGGAAGGAGCACTGTCCCCATCCAAAACGAGAACAGACCCTGGCTGCTGATGGCGATCATGGATATCCTGCTGGCATGGAAGGTACCATACCAAGCATCAACAACACACCTTCCCACAGACAGGGACTGCAGACTGGGACATGGGGCATAGGAGAGGCTGCATTCAATGGCACAGTGAGACTGCATTCACGGGCACAGTAAAGCTGCATTTGATGAGCACAGTAAGGCTGCAATGGTGGGCACAGTGTGGCTGCAATGGTGGGCACAGTGTGGCTGCAATGGTGGGCACAGTGTGGCTGCATTGATGGGCACAGGGAGGCTGCATTGATGGGCACAGTGAGGCTGCATTGATGGGCACAGTGAGGCTGCATTGATGGGCACAGTGTGGCTGCATTGATGGGCACAGTGAAGCTGCAATGGTGGGCACAGTGTGGCTGCATTGATGGGCACAGGGAGGCTGCATTGATGGGCACAGTGAGGCTGCATTGATGGGCACAGTGAGGCTGCATTGATGGGCACAGTGAGGCTGCATTTGATGGGCACTGATGAGGCTGCATTTGATGGGCACAGTGAGGCTGCATTGAGCTCTTGTATCATGTCTGCAGCCTCTGACCATCTTCTGTATCATGTCTGCAGTCTCTGAGGGAGTCTGGAGAGGAGTCAAGAGTGGGAGCACCGTCGGGATGGGGGTCATGGGAGAAGTCAGATGTGTGGGGACTGTGGAGAGGAGACTATTGGATAAAACCAGAGCCACCGAGCTGGAGCCAACTGACTGAGCCCTGCACGGTGTACCTGAGAGGAGGTCAGTGACAGCACCGCTAGGCCAGTCAGAGGGGGAGTCACTGATGTAAGGGGGGAGTGAATACGATAATGTAAGGGGGCACTGATATAAAGGTTTCCCCCCTATATCAGTAACCCACCCCCCTTACCTTAGTGTATTCTTTCTGCGGAAGGTGGTCCCCCACGTTCTGAGTTCCTGGGGTCCCCCTTGATGGTTAACCACTTATAACTGGAATTTGCGTTTTATATATAGATAAAGCCCTATGTGATTTCATATCATCTGTCTTATCTATATATAATACACTCTTCAAATGTGCTTTAAAATGTATGGTTTTCCCTTTCATGAACAAGAAAATAATGAAGTTATGCTGGTATAATAATGCTGGGGGGCTGGTATGAATTTTTTTCCAGGGCTGGATTTTATTCCCAGTCCGGCCCTGTGTGAGTGTGGGGGGGGGGGGGACTGTTAGTGCTGGTTTTGGGCAATGTGAAAGAGAATTTACCGGACACTCTCTGCTTCGACAACTGCAACCAGCAACCCTGCTGGGAAGCCATAGTCCAGTCTGAATAATGTGTCCAGGTTTCAGGCAGTTTGAAACCCGGACGCATGATTCCAAACCCCAACTGTCCGGGTGAATCCCAAGGTGTCAGGAGGAAGGGTGACCTTCCATTATAGAGATTGCAAAGGTAGGATCTTCCCTCTGGAAGGGTTCTGGGTCACAGCCCTATACCCATTTATTCACGCTCACATATCTTAAGACTTTGGCACATTCAGTCAACAGGTGGCAATCTAAAGCCCCATCGGAAGACATTGTGCTGTGTGTATGTCGGTCTGTTGGGCATGCATGTTGAAAAACCAGCAGCTGATAGGAGTTTTCTGATGGTGGGGGGGGGTGGGTGGGGGGTCCCCGTGGGGGGTCCCCCTGTCAGAACACAATAGCTCAGTGGAGGAAATCGCTGAAATAACTTTGCATGGTACAGCTGCTCCGGCCGGAGCTGTCAGTTTTTGTCGTGCAGTCTGCTGGTTTGCAGGAAACAATATTGTAGTGTGTACTGAGCTTTAGGCTATGACAGAAATCTTACGTCACGTCAGATTAGGTCACCGGCTGTTATTTATGATCGAGGAGTTCCTGTTCCATTCCCACTTCAGTTGAACCCTTTGAATTGACGTTCTACAAAGTCCATAAATTTTACTACCAAATGGCCAGAGAAGAGGCTTTTGTCAGATCGCTCTTCCAGAGAATCCCAGAGCTGGTTTATGGTGTTCTTTTATGACCCCTGTTCTCAGATATCATAGAGTCTTACTGTATGTTATATGTTCTTTTATTATATGTGTAGCACTGCCCCCGTTGCCGTTACCTTTCTGTTCACCACACTCATCTCAGGGGTCCCTCTTGAAGAGCTTCCATGAATGTCCACACCTTCACTTGGTTTCTTTTTCTTCAAGAGTTTTATTAAACAGATCCAACAGAGGGGTAGAGGGATAGGGGAGGTTTAGGTACCTTGCTTTGCAGATCACGGGCACAGTCTTAGATCCAGAGAACAAATCGGTTCCACGTTGGATTCAGCAACCACAGGATAGGCAGAACTCTCACTGGCCTAGCAACCGGTGCAAAGCTCATTCAAAGTCTCTGCCACAGACTTGATGAGTGCCGTCGCATCGTTCCACAATCTTCTGCCACAAGATCGTGTAACCACACTGACACTTTGCAACAAATTGCAAAGTTCCTCAGGAAATACACGGCTCACGGTGCCAGAATCTTTCAGCCAGCCGGCAGCACCATGAGGTAAATTGGCCAGGATACGTCTTTCAATTGAGTCCCCAATTGTTCCGCTTCTTCCCGCAGGCAAGACCGTGTAGGACCATCTCTGGACTAGTAGGCCCCAGAAGCTCCTAGGCCTACTCTCAGTTGCAGAGCCTCGGGCCAGCAGGCCCCGAGGCCAAAAAACGTCTCGCACATCCCTGAGGCCAGGAGGGCCCTCAGGTCAGGATCCGGCAAACAAACCCCACCAGAGTGGTCTCTGTCCCTTAAGTACCCCTCCCAGAATGCACAGCGGGTTGACCACGCCCCCTGAGCCACTTCTAAGAAAGGAATACCCAATACACCCAGCCTGCTGCATTTCCAACCTTGACCTGTGGTGACACCTACTGTCAAGTGGAAAAACGTGCAACCCAGCTAGACTGAAACAGAGCCAACAATTTAGCATAATCCCTCTGAGCTAAACTACATCTCAGATAACTAAATTTAACATATAGAGCAGTGATTCTCAACCAGGGTTCCGTGGAACCCTATGGTTCCTCCAGAGGTTACTAGGGGTTCCTTCAGCATTGAGCAATTTCTGCCTCTCAGATAAGTTCCCACTGACACCATTGATCTTTTTATCTATCTGTAAGGAGGTAATTCTTCCCAATGATCACAAGTGTAAGGACCATTCTTCCCACTGACCATCACACTAATGTATCATGAGTTGTAAATTTAAATTTTTAGCAGGGGTTCCCCGAGACCGGAGAACTATTTCAAGGGTTCCTCTGTGTTGAAAAGGTTGAGAAAGGCTGATATAGAGTCTACCCAACAGGAGCCGGGCGCTACATATGTAAAAGTCACATTATTAATAAATCTGAAGGTAAAAATCATTGTAGGCCTCATATTTCCACATCACCCTGATAGGGTTCTGGGTCACCCTGAGCAGAGTGGTGTCAGGAGGAAGATAGGTCAGCTGTAACTCACCAGCTGTTATTTATGATCGAGAAGTTCCTGTTATACTCCACCCCTCTCTGCCAATCCCTTCACTGGCCTCTGGGATTTATATGGGATATATACCGGGATTTATATGGGATATATACTGGGATTTATATGGGATTATACTGGGATTTATAGGGGATATATACTGGGATTTATATGGGGTATGTACTGGGATTTATATGGGATATATACTGGGATTTATATGGGATATATACCGGGATTTTTATGGGATATATACTGGGATTTATATGGGATTATACTGGGATTTATATACTGGGATTTATATGGGATTTATGTACTGGGATTTATATTGGATTATACTGGGATTTATATGGGATGTATACTGGGATTTATATACTGGGATTTATATGGGATGTATACTGGGATTTACATACTGGGATTTATATGGGATTATACTGCGATTTATATACTGGTATTTACATGGGATGTATGCTGGGATTTATATACTGGTATTTATATACTGGGATTTATATGGGATATATACTGGGATTTATATACTGGGATTTATATACTGGGATTTATATGGGATGTATACTGGGATTTATATGCTGGGATTTATAATTTATATACTGGTATTTATATACTGGGATTTATACAAGATATATACTGGGATTTATATACTGGGATTTATATGGGATATATACTGGGATTTATATACTGGGATTTATGCAGTATTTAAGTATTTAGACACTATACTATTGGTGGGGATTTTATAATGTGGCGGACAATTTGGCACTAACAGACAATGGCTGGGAGGGAAACAAATATTGTGATCAGTGATAATACTGTACTAATGACACTGGCTGGGAAGGGGTTCACATCAAGGGGGATCTCGGGGTTCACTGCATGCCTAACACACGTGTATTGTGGGTAATATGTGCTGCTTTTACTCACAGATCTGGCTGTTCTTTTCTCCCTGGACTCAGAGTTGATTTCAGGGAGAAGAAGCAGCCTGATTGCTGTCTGTGGACAGAGGTCTGTGTGTTTGTAAACACAGAACTCTGTGCTGTGATTGGACACAGCCAATCAGCAGGTATACAGCCAAAATCATTGGCTGAAACTTGCTGACAAAATTGTGCCAGACCCGGGAACAGGCGGCGATGTACGGGTATATCACCTCGCCTGTAGCTGCCCCCCCCCCCCGACCTCCCGCAGTAAATGTACCGTGGGTGAGGGGGGAGTGGTTTAAGATAAATTCTATCCAACAAAAGTAAAGGAGAAATGTTGTGTTTGAATCCTGAGAATGAACTAAATTCTAAATGATTTTCTCTTTGCAGGTTTTCTCGTACCTGACACATCTGTAGATGAAGGAATGTTAGAAAGTAATGGTAATGGTTCTGGTGAGTATCACATTGTAGACACTTTTCTCTTCTATTTCTCCACATTCCAGGTTTCGGTGGAAATATCTCGATGTACATTGGGTGGGGCTTCCTCCATAACTGACATGTCCTCTATAATTCTATTGGTGTTCCTCATCATCCCATCCAATAGGATTCTCAGATCCCCAATACCCGCACCTCCCAACATTTTGAGATGGGAATGAGGGACACCTACTAACAAACGTATGTAGGCATAGGACACGCCCCCTTCCACACCCCCTTAAAGGAGAAATAACCAAAACAAAAGGTTAATTAAAAGAGAAGTATGGGGTTTTGTTTTGTTTTTCTAATCATAATTACCTCAGTGGATGGAATATCAGACCGACGCTGCATCTGTCCCCCGGCGTCTCTGCACTGAGAACCGAGCCACTGAACACCGCCGATGGCTCGGTTCTCACTCCTCCCCGAGCAGAGCGATGTCAGTCAGCATCGCTTCTGTTCTACTAATGAGCGCTGAGCCCTGGAGGGCCGGGTAAAGGCTGTCTCAGCGGCTCGACTCCACCTTGCATCCGAGTCTGAGCTGGGATTTATCCCGGAGTTATCTATAGAAAGGAGGTCAGGATAATACGCTGTCCTTTCCCGTATACAGCCCCGCTAATCCCACCCCCAGAGCGTACTGATCACGTGACCCAACACCTCCAGTGAGTGAGCGCTCTACTTCCAGTTCCTGATCTTCTCTGAATGGGATTGGTTGCTGTGAATAGCTGTAGACTTCTATTGTCCTGATTGGTAGATGTGGACAAGGGTCGAGAGCTGCCCCTGCCGGATGGTATACACTATATTATATTTATTAGGCTAAAAAAAGAAGAAATTATATTTTTAAATCATATTTTTTCATATGAACATCAGGAAAAAAAATATTTAAATTCAATTATTTATAGAAAGTGTAGCGCCCTCTAGTGTGCTTGAAGTAGAATAGCTGTTGTTAGTGTAGGTAAATGGTCAGGCTGGGAGCCAAGCCGGTGTGTTTTTTGGGTCAGGGTTGAGTGAGTCAGGGAGTCTAGTATGACTCATGGGCAGCTCCTCACAGACCTCCCCCTACTTCTAGAAACTGGTAGAAGGTTCTAGAGAATAGGAGTGTAAGTGAGGAGGAGCTGCCTGAAGTATTCTAAGGGCCTAACCAACCCCCAACAGATGGCTTGGCATGGGGCCCCCTAAAATACTCGAGGTCAGCCCAGCTGGGGACAGTGGAGTTTGAGTGGAAGCTGGAGAGTTAGGTTATTGGTGGCCCTTGAGGGAGCCCCTAGTCTGGGGGGAGGGGGTGACCTTGGGCCTTGGCTCGGGTGTGGAAGGGACCTTCTTCACGACACACAAAAGTGTCCTGACCAGAGGCACGATTGTTGACTCCAGCGTGTGGTGGAAAATTCTGTGTGCCTGGCTGTGGAGGGTGGGAGATACCTTCATTCACCAGCGGTTCCTTCAGGGGGTAGCACTAAGAAAAATATACATATAAAGCATCATACATTTTCGTTATACAGTAACACAGCAGATCTTAATAATGAGCTAATTGATCAGAGTTGCATTAAGACATTGGTGGGTCCAGGGCAAATCTTTCCTAGAGGGGCCCCAACCGTTTCATGAGTTGGCCAAAACATATACATGAGTGGGCCCCAACCCTTTCATGAGTTGGCGAAAACATATACATGAGTGGGCCCCAACCCTTTCATGAGTGGGCCAAAACATATACATGAGTGGGCCCCAACCCTTTCATGAGTTGGCCAAAACATATACATGAGTGGGCCCCAACCCTTTCATGAGTGGGCCAAAACATATACATGAGTGGGCCCCAACCCTTTCATGAGTTGGCCAAAACATATACATGAGTGGGCCCCAACCCTTTCATGAGCATCCAAAACCCTTTCATGAATTTGGACCAAACCTTTAATGGGTGGGTCAAAACCCATTTAATAAATTTGCAGTAAACCTTTAATGAATTGGCCAAAACCCTTTCATGAATTTGCACCCAAACATCTTCACGATCACCCCACCAAACATAAATTCTCTCTGCAAGACAAAATTCTCCCCAAACAAAAATGTGATTATTGATTTTTTATTTTCCCTATTTTTGGTGTTTATGGAGCAGTTATCCTCCCCCTGTCTGCTCCTGAAGACGTGGAATATTGTTGATGAAACGCGTAGAGCTGTACAGATCCTCCCCTACACTGTCACTTGGCAAATCCTAAGAAAGTTATAGGTGGTATTGTCCACTATGATGTCTGGTAATTGATGGCTGAATTTGACAATTGTTTTTTTTTTTTTTGCACTTGTTTGATTTTAATGTGTCATGTGATTGACATGTAACTGTTGGAACTATACAATCAAATATTTGTCATTTTTTAACACATTGATGTGTGACTTGTGCCTCAAACATCCCACCATTTTTTCCTTTTTTTTTGCTTAAAGCGGAGGTTCCATGGCCGATCGTTTTTTTTTTTCCTCGGGGCATTCAATTGGCTTTCACAATACAAAGTTAAACTCACTTGTTTGGTGTCTTCAAATATCCCCTGTCTGTTTTCATGGCAAATAAGAACTTTTAAAATCGATTCCTGACAGTTTCCATTTTGCTTGTGGGCATTGTGAAGCCCACAAGCAATCATTTCCTGGAAGCGCCTGCAGTGTTTATGGCGAGTAGCCGTATCGATAGAGCACCGCCCCTATGAGAAAAGCATTGGCTGTATAGAACGAGCGAGCGGCGTGTATAACCAATGTGCGACGAGCAGCATCCCCAGCTGACGAACTGTTCAGACTCAGGGATTTCCGTCGGATTCAATTGCGCCTGCGCAGACCATCCCGGAACCTATTCGATAGCAGAACCAGCTCGATAGAACAGCGGAACCAGCTCGATAGAACAACAGCGTTCCATATTGTCTCCTGGGAAACATGACACTGTGCTCCCAGGAGACATCGCGGCGCCGGGGAAAGGAGTAGGAACGCCTTCTCCCGCGGGAGGGAAAGCCCGGAAGTGGCAGCTAAAAACGAAAATATACGGTATTTACACTATAATTTTTTTTTTTAAGTGGCTATTTAACTTGGTGATAGTGTTCTGCTTGTGCCGGGATGTAGTTGTTTTTCTGGGTGGAACTCCACTTTAAGACTTTATGTTAGGGATGTGGCACTTTTATCTGAGCCCATACATCACATCCTTTATAGAATAGTGGGGACGTTCTGTATCAGTAAATGCTCCAACATCCTGATTAGGGATGAGCCGAACACCCCCCTGTTCGGTTCGCACCAAAACCTGCGAACAGACAGAAAGTTTGCGCAAAATTTAGAACCCTATTAAATACAATGGACTCGAACGTTCAAAATCGAAAGTGCTCATTATAAAGGCTAATATGCAAGTTATTGTCCTAAAAAGTGTTTGGGGACCCGGGTCCTGCCCCAGGGGACATGTATCAATGCAAAAAGAAGTTTTAAAAATGGCAGTTTTTTCGGGAGCAGTGATTTTAATAATGCTTAAAGTGAAACAATAAAAGCAAAATATTCCTTTAAATTTCGTACCTGGGGGGTGTGTATAGTATGCCTGTAAAGTGGCGCATGTTTCCCGTGCTTAGAACTGTCCCTGCACAAAGTGTCATTTCTGAAGGAAAAAAAGTCATTTAAAACTGACTCGCGGCTATTAATGAATTGTCGGCTCCCGGCAATACATAGAAAAGTCATTGATAAAAATAAAAAAAATGCGTGGGGGTTCCCCCAAATTCAATTACCAGGCCCTTCAGGTCTGGTATAGATATTAAGGGGAACCCCGCCGCAAATAAAAAAAAAATGCGTGCGGTTCCCCCCAAATATCCATAACAGGCCCTTCAGATCTGGTCTGGATTTTAAGGGGAACTCCACCCCAAATTTTTAAAAAAATGGCGTGGAGTTCCCCCCAAAAATCCAGACCAGACCCTTATCCGAGCACGCAACCTGGCCGGCCGCAGGAAAAGAGGGGGGGACGAGAGAGCGCCCCTCCCTCCTGAACCGTACCAGGCCACATGCCCTCAACATGGGGAGGATGTCCCAATGTTGATGGGGACCAGGGCCTCTTCCCCAAAGCCCTTGCCCGGTGGTTGTGGGGGTCTGTGGGTGGGGGGCTTATCGGAATCTGGAAGACCCCTTTAACAAAGGGGACCCCCAGATCCCGGCCCCCCCTATGTGAATTGGTAATGAGGTACATTGTACCCCTACCATTTCACGAAGAAAGCGTAAAAAATTGTAAAAAAAAACACACAAACACCATTGGGAAAGTCCTTTATTAAAAAAAAAACGAAAAAATTGCTGACAAAATTGTGCCAGACCCGGGAACAGGCGGCGATGTACGGGTATATCACCTTGCCTGTAGCTGCCCCCCCCCGACCTCCCGCAGTAAATGTACCGTGGGTGAGGGGGGAGTGGTTTAAGATAAATTCTATCCAACAAAAGTAAAGGAGAAATGTTGTGTTTGAATCCTGAGAATGAACTAAATTCTAAATGATTTTCTCTTTGCAGGTTTTCTCGTACCTGACACATCTGTAGATGAAGGAATGTTAGAAAGTAATGGTAATGGTTCTGGTGAGTATCACATTGTAGACACTTTTCTCTTCTATTTCTCCACATTCCAGGTTTCGGTGGAAATATCTCGATGTACATTGGGTGGGGCTTCCTCCATAACTGACATGTCCTCTATAATTCTATTGGTGTTCCTCATCATCCCATCCAATAGGATTCTCAGATCCCCAATACCCGCACCTCCCAACATTTTGAGATGGGAATGAGGGACACCTACTAACAAACGTATGTAGGCATAGGACACGCCCCCTTCCACACCCCCTTAAAGGAGAAATAACCAAAACAAAAGGTTAATTAAAAGAGAAGTATGGGGTTTTGTTTTGTTTTTCTAATCATAATTACCTCAGTGGATGGAACATCAGACCGACGCTGCATCTGTCCCCCGGCGTCTCTGCACTGAGAACCGAGCCACTGAACACCGCCGATGGCTCGGTTCTCACTCCTCCCCGAGCAGAGCGATGTCAGTCAGCATCGCTTCTGTTCTACTAATGAGCGCTGAGCCCTGGAGGGCCGGGTAAAGGCTGTCTCAGCGGCTCGACTCCACCTTGCATCCGAGTCTGAGCTGGGATTTATCCCGGAGTTATCTATAGAAAGGAGGTCAGGATAATACGCTGTCCTTTCCCGTATACAGCCCCGCTAATCCCACCCCCAGAGCGTACTGATCACGTGACCCAACACCTCCAGTGAGTGAGCGCTCTACTTCCAGTTCCTGATCTTCTCTGAATGGGATTGGTTGCTGTGAATGGCTGTAGACTTCTATTGTCCTGATTGGTAGATGTGGACAAGGGTCGAGAGCTGCCCCTGCCGGATGGTATACACTATATTATATTTATTAGGCTAAAAAAAGAAGAAATTATATTTTTAAATCATATTTTTTCATATGAACATCAGGAAAAAAAATATTTAAATTCAATTATTTATAGAAAGTGTAGCGCCCTCTAGTGTGCTTGAAGTAGAATAGCTGTTGTTAGTGTAGGTAAATGGTCAGGCTGGGAGCCAAGCCGGTGTGTTTTTTGGGTCAGGGTTGAGTGAGTCAGGGAGTCTAGTATGACTCATGGGCAGCTCCTCACAGACCTCCCCCTACTTCTAGAAACTGGTAGAAGGTTCTAGAGAATAGGAGTGTAAGTGAGGAGGAGCTGCCTGAAGTATTCTAAGGGCCTAACCAACCCCCAACAGATGGCTTGGCATGGGGCCCCCTAAAATACTCGAGGTCAGCCCAGCTGGGGACAGTGGAGTTTGAGTGGAAGCTGGAGAGTTAGGTTATTGGTGGCCCTTGAGGGAGCCCCTAGTCTGGGGGGAGGGGGTGACCTTGGGCCTTGGCTCGGGTGTGGAAGGGACCTTCTTCACGACACACAAAAGTGTCCTGACCAGAGGCACGATTGTTGACTCCAGCGTGTGGTGGAAAATTCTGTGTGCCTGGCTGTGGAGGGTGGGAGATACCTTCATTCACCAGCGGTTCCTTCAGGGGGTAGCACTAAGAAAAATATACATATAAAGCATCATACATTTTCGTTATACAGTAACACAGCAGATCTTAATAATGAGCTAATTGATCAGAGTTGCATTAAGACATTGGTGGGTCCAGGGCAAATCTTTCCTAGAGGGGCCCCAACCAGTTCATGAGTTGGCCAAAACATATACATGAGTGGGCCCCAACCCTTTCATGAGTTGGCCAAAACATATACATGAGTGGGCCCCAACCCTTTCATGAGTTGGCCAAAACATATACATGAGTGGGCCCCAACCCTTTCATGAGTGGGCCAAAACATATACATGAGTGGGCCCCAACCCTTTCATGAGTTGGCCAAAACATATACATGAGTGGGCCCCAACCCTTTCATGAGTGGGCCAAAACATATACATGAGTGGGCCCCAACCCTTTCATGAGTTGGCCAAAACATATACATGAGTGGGCCCCAACCCTTTCATGAGCATCCAAAACCCTTTCATGAATTTGGACCAAACCTTTAATGGGTGGGTCAAAACCCATTTAATAAATTTGCAGTAAACCTTTAATGAATGGGCCAAAACCCTTTCATGAATTTGCACCCAAACATCTTCACGATCACCCCACCAAACATAAATTCTCTCTGCAAGACAAAATTCTCCCCAAACAAAAATGTGATTATTGATTTTTTATTTTCCCTATTTTTGGTGTTTATGGAGCAGTTATCCTCCCCCTGTCTGCTCCTGAAGACGTGGAATATTGTTGATGAAACGCGTAGAGCTGTACAGATCCTCCCCTACACTGTCACTTGGCAAATCCTAAGAAAGTTATAGGTGGTATTGTCCACTATGATGTCTGGTAATTGATGGCTGAATTTGACAATTGTTTTTTTTTTTTTTGCACTTGTTTGATTTTAATGTGTCATGTGATTGACATGTAACTGTTGGAACTATACAATCAAATATTTGTCATTTTTTAACACATTGATGTGTGACTTGTGCCTCAAACATCCCACCATTTTTTCCTTTTTTTTTGCTTAAAGCGGAGGTTCCATGGCCGATCGTTTTTTTTTTTCCTCGGGGCATTCAATTGGCTTTCACAATACAAAGTTAAACTCACTTGTTTGGTGTCTTCAAATATCCCCTGTCTGTTTTCATGGCAAATAAGAACTTTTAAAATCGATTCCTGACAGTTTCCATTTTGCTTGTGGGCATTGTGAAGCCCACAAGCAATCATTTCCTGGAAGCGCCTGCAGTGTTTACGGCGAATAGCCGTATCGATAGAGCACCGCCCCTATGAGAAAAGCATTGGCTGTATAGAACGAGCGAGCGGCGTGTATAACCAATGTGCGACGAGCAGCATCCCCAGCTGACGAACTGTTCAGACTCGGGGATTTCCGTCGGATTCAATTGCGCCTGCGCAGACCATCCCGGAACCTATTCGATAGCAGAACCAGCTCGATAGAACAGCGGAACCAGCTCGATAGAACAACGGCGTTCCATATTGTCTCCTGGGAAACATGACACTGTGCTCCCAGGAGACATCGCGGCGCCGGGGAAAGGAGTAGGAACGCCTTCTCCCGCGGGAGGGAAAGCCCGGAAGTGGCAGCTAAAAACGAAAATATACGGTATTTACACTATAATTTTTTTTTTTAAGTGGCTATTTAACTTGGTGATAGTGTTCTGCTTGTGCCGGGATGTAGTTGTTTTTCTGGGTGGAACTCCACTTTAAGACTTTATGTTAGGGATGTGGCACTTTTATCTGAGCCCATACATCACATCCTTTATAGAATAGTGGGGACGTTCTGTATCAGTAAATGCTCCAACATCCTGATTAGGGATGAGCCGAACACCCCCCTGTTCGGTTCGCACCAAAACCTGCGAACAGACAGAAAGTTTGCGCAAAATTTAGAACCCTATTAAATACAATGGACTCGAACGTTCAAAATCGAAAGTGCTCATTATAAAGGCTAATATGCAAGTTATTGTCCTAAAAAGTGTTTGGGGCCCCGGGTCCTGCCCCAGGGGACATGTATCAATGCAAAAAGAAGTTTTAAAAATGGCAGTTTTTTCGGGAGCAGTGATTTTAATAATGCTTAAAGTGAAACAATAAAAGCAAAATATTCCTTTAAATTTCGTACCTGGGGGGTGTGTATGATATGCCTGTAAAGTGGCGCATGTTTCCCGTGCTTAGAACTGTCCCTGCACAAAGTGTCATTTCTGAAGGAAAAAAAGTCATTTAAAACTGACTCGCGGCTATTAATGAATTGTCGGCTCCCGGCAATACATAGAAAAGTCATTGATAAAAATAAAAAAAAATGCGTGGGGGTTCCCCCAAATTCAATTACCAGGCCCTTCAGGTCTGGTATAGATATTAAGGGGAACCCCGCCGCAAATAAAAAAAAAATGCGTGCGGTTCCCCCCAAATATCCATAACAGGCCCTTCAGATCTGGTCTGGATTTTAAGGGGAACTCCACCCCAAATTTTTAAAAAAATGGCGTGGAGTTCCTCCCAAAAATCCAGACCAGACCCTTATCCGAGCACGCAACCTGGCCGGCCGCAGGAAAAGAGGGGGGGACGAGAGAGCGCCCCTCCCTCCTGAACCGTACCAGGCCACATGCCCTCAACATGGGGAGGATGTCCCAATGTTGATGGGGACAAGGGCCTCTTCCCCAAAGCCCTTGCCCGGTGGTTGTGGGGGTCTGCGGGCGGGGGGCTTATCGGAATCTGGAAGACCCCTTTAACAAAGGGGGCCCCCAGATCCCGGCCCCCCCTATGTGAATTGGTAATGAGGTACATTGTACCCCTACCATTTCACGAAGAAAGCGTAAAAAATTGTAAAAAAAAACACACAAACACCATTGGGAAAGTCCTTTATTAAAAAAAAAACGAAAAAAAAAACATTCCAGCGATGAAATCCAGTGTCCCGCGGCGATCCGATGTCCAGCGCTGTCCACACGAAATGTCATTGGCTGAGCCTGAGCGGACCTGATGGGGAACTTCCTCCGCAGTGTATTAAATGAATAGACCCGCCCCTTCTAAAGTTCCCCATCAGGTCCGCTCAGCCAATGACGTAGGTGTAAGGCTGAGGACCTGATGCGGAACGTGGGAAGGGGCGCGTCTATTCATGTATTACACTGTGGAGGAAGTTCCCCAGCAGGTCCGCCTTCTCGTATGTCAGACCCCGCCTACGTCATTGGATGAAGAGAAGGATCAGACTGTCCACCAATATCTGTTTTTCCATCATCCTCCTAGAGTTTTCACTGCACATTACACCAGGAACTTCCTTCCACAGAATCCGGATCCCTGGAGCCCAACCTGCCTCCAAGGGGCCACATGCTGCCATTTGACACCCTCAGGGCCCCGGAATACAGAAGTCTGTGTATTTCTTATCCAGGAGTAGGGATGAGCTTCGTGTTCGAGTCGAACATACGTTCGACTCGAACATTGGCTGTTCGATCGTTCGACGAAGATCGAACGATTTGGGCCGTTCGCGCCAAATTCGAGTGACGCGAACGGCCCACAATGCACTACGCCATCGCAGTGTCATCCAGGCGCTGTGATTGGCCAAGCATGCACTGTGACCCCGCATGCTTGGCCAATCACAGCGCCGGCAGCGAGGAGAGCAATGATTGGCCACAGGCAGGATGCCTGTGGCCAATTATTGCTGAGGGTGTTTAGTACACGCCCCACACTATAAAAGGCCGCCAGCACGGCGGCCTAGTGTAGTGTGTTCCGGAGCAGGGATAGAGTAGCATAGGCAGGGACAGTGACTGTTATTTCTTTCTTGCTTAACCTGGATTCCTTTAGTTTAGGGAAAGAGAAGGATAGGTAGGGAGAGTGTCAGTGTGTTTTGTGCTTCTGCTATAGTGTGCTTAAAAAAAAACATTTATTCTAGGGACAGAAAACTCTAGGTAGGGACAGTGTCAGTTTCTTTCACTCTGCAAGTCCTTGTTTCCAGGGACCTGGAAGGACAGTGAGTGAATTGTCCTTTTGCTATATTGTGATTAAAAAAAACATTTATTCTAGGGACAGAAAACTCTAGGTAGGGACAGTGTCAGTTTCTTTCACTCTGCAAGTCCTTGTTTCCAGGGACCTGGAAGGACAGTGAGTGAATTGTCCTTTTGCTATATTGTGATTAAAAAAAACATTTATTCTAGGGACAGAAAACTCTAGGTAGGGACAGTGTCAGTTTCTTTCACTCTGCAAGTCCTTGTTTCCAGGGACCTGGAAGGACAGTGAGTGAATTGTCCTTTTGCTATATTGTGATTAAAAAAAACATTTATTTTAGGGACAGAAAACTCTAGGTAGGGACAGTGTCAGTTTCTTTCACTCTGCAAGTCCTTGTTTCCAGGGACCTGGAAGGACAGTGAGTGAATTGTCCTTTTGCTATATTGTGATTAAAAAAAACATTTATTCTAGGGACAGAAAACTCTAGGTAGGGACAGTGTCAGTTTCTTTCACTCTGCAAGTCCTTGTTTCCAGGGACCTGGAAGGACAGTGAGTGAATTGTCCTTTTGCTATATTGTGATTAAAAAAAACATTTATTCTAGGGACAGAAAACTCTAGGTAGGGACAGTGTCAGTTTCTTTCACTCTGCAAGTCCTTGTTTCCAGGGACCTGGAAGGACAGTGAGTGAATTGTCCTTTTGCTATATTGTGATTAAAAAAAACATTTATTCTAGGGACAGAAAACTCTAGGTAGGGACAGTGTCAGTTTCTTTCACTCTGCAAGTCCTTGTTTCCAGGGACCTGGAAGGACAGTGAGTGAATTGTCCTTTTGCTATATTGTGATTAAAAAAAACATTTTTTTCTAGGGACAGAAAACTGTAGGTAGGGAGAGTGTTTTTTTTCTTTCACTCTGCAAGTCCTTGTTTCCAGGGACCTGTAAGGACAGTGAGTTAATTTTCCTTGTGCTATATTGTGATTAAAAAAAACATTTATTCTAGGGACAGAAAACTCTAGGTAGGGACAGTGTCAGTTTCTTTCACTCTGCAAGTCCTTGTTTCCAGGGACCTGGAAGGACAGTGAGTGAATTGTCCTTTTGCTATATTGTGATTAAAAAAAACATTTATTCTAGGGACAGAAAACTCTAGGTAGGGACAGTGTCAGTTTCTTTCACTCTGCAAGTCCTTGTTTCCAGGGACCTGGAAGGACAGTGAGTGAATTGTCCTTTTGCTATATTGTGATTAAAAAAAACATTTTTTTCTAGGGACAGAAAACTGTAGGTAGGGAGAGTGTTTTTTTTCTTTCACTCTGCAAGTCCTTGTTTCCAGGGACCTGTAAGGACAGTGAGTTAATTTTCCTTGTGCTATATTGTGATTAAAAAAAACATTTATTCTAGGGACAGAAAACTCTAGGTAGGGACAGTGTCAGTTTCTTTCACTCTGCAAGTCCTTGTTTCCAGGGACCTGGAAGGACAGTGAGTGAATTGTCCTTTTGCTATATTGTGATTAAAAAAAACATTTTTTTCTAGGGACAGAAAACTGTAGGTAGGGAGAGTATTTTTTTTCTTTCACTCTGCAAGTCCTTGTTTCCAGGGACCTGTAAGGACAGTGAGTTAATTGTCCTTGTGCTATATTGTGCTGAAAAAAACATTTATTCCAGGGACAGAAAACTCTAGGTAGGGACAGTGTCAGTTTCTTTCACTCTGCAAGTCCTTGTTTCCAGGGACCTGGAAGGACAGTGAGTGAATTGTCCTTTTGCTATATTGTGATTAAAAAAAACATTTTTTTCTAGGGACAGAAAACTGTAGGTAGGGAGAGTGTTTTTTTTCTTTCACTCTGCAAGTCCTTGTTTCCAGGGACCTGTAAGGACAGTGAGTTAATTTTCCTTGTGCTATATTGTGATTAAAAAAAACATTTTTTCTAGGGACAGAAAACTGTAGGTAGGGAGAGTGTTTTTTTTCTTTCACTCTGCAAGTCCTTGTTTCCAGGGACAGAGAAGGACACCTGAAGGTAGCCCTTATTGCTTTTTTCCCATCTCCCTGCAGGCCATCTATTAGAATGTCTGGAAGGCAAACAAGGAGAGGCAGACAGTCAGGAGGCAATAAAAGAGGGCAAGCAGGCTCTGTGTCTGGGGGCAACAGTGCTGGTCGTGGACGCGGTGCATTGTCATCAGCACATGGCCATGGGACACGCTTGTCCTTCTTTTCGGCAGCTGGACATGTTGAGCCACATCATGCCGAAGACTTGGTAGAGTGGATGACCAAGCCCTCCTCCTCCTCCTCATCCTCTCTCACCCAGGCTCAGGGTACTGGAAAAGCAGCTGCCAAAGCGTCGTCTTCCCTGGTATCAATGTCAGACAAATCATCAGTCACTCCTTCCCTAGACCCACCATGTCCTCCTCCTGAGGAGTCCCCCGAACTGTTTCAGCACAGTGTTGGGTACATGCTCCAGGAGGATGCCCAGCGTTTCGAAGGGTCTGATGATGAAACCCAGCTAGAGGAAGGCAGTAGCGTGAGAGCAGACAGAGGGGATGCTCAAGAAGGACACCAATCTGGCAGTCATGTTCCAGCAGCTGCAGCATACTGCCAGATTGGCTCCAGTGATGAGGAGGGAGGGGATGATGAGGTCAATGACTCCACGTGGGTGCCTAATAGGAGAGAGGAGGAGGAGGAGGATGAGGAGGAGGCACATCTCCAACGAGGCAGGATGCCCTTTGGTGGCCAGCGTAAGGGCAGTACACCGACGGAATCACACCGCAGAGCTCCGCCTGTGCAGGGCGCTGCCTCTGCCCGTCATTCAAAAAGTTCTTTGGTGTGGGCCTTTTTTGAGGCTAGTGCATCAGATCGCACAGCTGCTGTTTGCAACATATGTCTCAAGCGTATATCGCGTGGCCAAAACATCAGCCGCTTGGGTACCACATGCCTGACCAGACATATGTTGACCTGCCATGCAGCTCGTTGGCAAGCCTACCTCAAAGACCCACACCAAAGAACAAAGCGGACCTCTCCTTGCACCGCATCAGCTGGGATCTCCAACCCCACTATAACTTCAGTCCTCTCTGAAACATGCACTGAGAGGAATGAAGGTGTAGAATTAGGTGTGTCACAGCCAAGTACTTGCGCCCACTCTGCTAGCAGTACACCGACGTCCGATTCTAGCAGGCAAATTTCCCTGCCCCAGCTGCTGGACCGTCGAAAGAAGTTCACTCCCAGCCATCCACATGCCCAGCGGTTGAATGCTAGCTTGGCTAAATTGCTAGCGCTTCAACTGCTGCCTTTTCAGTTGGTAGACTCGGCCCCCTTCCGTGAGTTTGTGCAATGTGCGGTTCCTCAGTGGCAGGTTCCCAAACGCCACTTTTTCTCACGGAAGGCTATTCCGGCTCTCTACCGGCATGTGGAAGGCAATGTCTTGGCCTCGCTGGACAGGGCGGTCAGCGGTAAGGTGCATATTACCGCTGACTCATGGTCCAGCAGGCATGGACAGGGACGTTACCTTTCTTTCACGGCCCATTGGGTCACTCTTTTGGCAGCTGGGAAGGATTCAGGACAAGGTGCAGTAGTGTTGGAGGTTGTCCCACCGCCACGCCTCCAAAATGCTACTACTGGTTGTGACACACCTCTCTCCTCCACCCCCTCCTCTTCTTCTTCCTCCATGGCCTCTTCCTGTGGTTTGTCCTATGAACCAGCGGTGCTCCGTAGCCGTTCACGGGGCTACGCAAGTACGCAGGCAAAAAGATGCCATGCCGTGCTTGCGCTGGTGTGTTTGGGGGACAGAAGCCACACTGGGGCAGAGGTCCTGTCTGCTCTGCAGGGCCAGGCCGAGAGGTGGTTGACGCCACGCCAGCTTAAGCCAGGAATGGTGGTTTGCGACAATGGCACCAACCTCCTCTCCGCCCTCCGACAGGGACAACTGACCCATGTGCCCTGTGTGGCTCACGTCCTTAACCTGGTGGTGCAGCGGTTCTTGGGCAGGTACCCGGGCTTACAGGATGTCCTGAGGCAGGCCAGGAAAGTCTGTGTGCATTTCCGCAGATCTTATAATGCCAGTGCTCGCCTGGCTGAGCTGCAAAAGGAGTTGAACCTGCCCAAGAACCGCCTTATATGTGACATGCCCACCAGGTGGAACTCAACGTTGGCCATGCTGCAGCGGCTGCACACGCAGCAGAGGGCCATCAATGAGTACCTGTGCGACTACGGCACCAGGACAGGGTCAGGGGAGCTTGGTTTTTTTTCTCCACGCCAGTGGGGCATGATCAGGGATGCATGCACTGTCCTGGCACCATTTGAGGAGGCCACGAGGATGGTGAGCAGTGACAGTGCATGCATCAGTGACACTGTACCTCTTGTCCACCTGTTGGAGCACACGCTGCGTGGAATAATGGACAGGGCACTTGAGGCAGAACAGAGGCAGGAAGAGGAGGACTTCCTTGCCTCTCAAGGCCCCCTTTACCCAGACAGTGTTCCTTCTGTCCCACCCATCGCACAGGAAGAGGAGGAGGAGGAGGAGGAGGAGGAGGATTGTGTCAGCATGGAGGTGGAGGCTGGCACTCAGCATCATCAGCAGCAGTCTTTTAGGGATGATTTACAGTCCCAAGAAACCAGTGGACTTGTACGTGGCTGGGAGGAGGTGGCTGCGGATCATGTCGTCCTTAGTGACCCAGAGGACTCCGGAGCGAATGCCTCAGCAAACCTACGCTGCATGGCCTCCCTGATCCTGCAAAGTCTGCGGAAGGATCCTCGTATTCTTCGGATCAAGGAGAGGGACCATTACTGGCTGGCCACTCTCCTTGATCCACGGTACAAGGGTAAGGTTGCGGACCTTATGTTACCGTCGCAGAGGGAGCAGAGGATGAGACAACTCCGGGAGGCCTTGCAGAAAGGTCTGTGCAACGCGTTCCCAGAGACTGGGAGGTTGCAAACTCCTGGTCCTGGACAACGAGTTGCTGAGGCTTCGGCCAGTCAAAGAAGGAGCGGTGGGGAAGGTGGCCGTCTGACCGATGCGTTCAGACAATTCTTTAGTCCGCAGCCCCAAAGTATGATTGGTTCCAGCAACCATCGCCAGCGTCTGATAAACATGGTGCAGGAATATCTAGGGGCAAGGTCAGACTTGGACACCTTCCCCACCGAAAATCCTCTGGCTTACTGGGTCTTGAGGATGGATCACTGGCCAGAGCTTGCACAGTATGCAATTGAGCTACTGGCCTGTCCTGCATCCAGCGTTCTTTCGGAACGCACATTCAGTGCTGCTGGAGGATTTGTCACGGATCACAGGGTGCGCCTGTCCACCGACTCGGTTGATCGACTGACTTTCATCAAGATGAACCAGTCTTGGATCACCACCAGCTACCACACACCTGATGCTGATATAACAGACTAATTGATTTTAAAATGTCACATCCCTTCAAGACTGATGCTGATGCTGAGTGCCTGTGCTGTTATGTTGACTGGCTATCCTCCTCCTCCGAGTCCTCAATGATACGATTGATGATGATAGCTTGGAAGATCATTTTTGTTTATGGGTGCCGCCACCAGTGCCTAACGCCCAATTTTTCAGCCCCTGTTTAACAGGGGCGTGTAATTACAATTTTTGAAGCAATACTTTGCAACAGGGCTCATTGCTGTGCTCCAAGTACAGTATCTGTGAGGAGTTGCAGTGTTGTGCCACCAGTGCCTAAGGCCCAATTTTTCAGCCCCTGTTTAACAGGGGCGTGTCATTACAATTTTTGAAGCAATACTTTGCAACAGGGCTCATTGCTGTGCTCCAAGTACAGTATCTGTGAGGGGTTGCAGTGTTGTGCCACCAGTGCCTAAGGCCCAATTTTTCAGCCCCTGTTCAACAGGGGCATGTAATTACAATTCTTGATCTAATAATTCACAGCAGGGCCCATTGCTGCACCCACCAAGAGTAACTGTCAGGGCTTACAGTGTTGTGGCACCAGCACCACCATCAAAGGCCCAATTTTTACTACCACTGTTCAACAATTATATGTAATTAAAATTCCTGATATAATAGTTGACAGCAGGGCGTTCCAGCACCAACCAAGAGTAACTGTGAGTGCTTACAGTGTTGTGCCAACACCAACAACTAAGGGGCCTATTTCTGCAGAGTATATACGGCAGGTCCCTACTTTCAAACATCCAACTTACAAACGACTACTACTTGCAAACGGAAGAAGACAACAGGAAGTGAGAGGAAATCTACCACTAGGAAGGAAAATTCTCTCCTGTAAGAATAAATATGGGAGAAAGGTGTCTCCTCTGTACTGATGCTTTATCAGCAATCCTTGTTTCAAGAAAAACACCACATTTCAAAAACAGTTGTCATTGGGACGGAAAGTGAGGTGAAATGTTCTGAACAGGGGCACAGACAGCAAAACAAATGTTACAGGGGTGATAACCCTTACCTATGTTTTCCAAAAAGTTTAAAAATAGATTTTTGGGCTGGAGCTACACTTCAACAATGTACCTGTTCAAAATTACAAACAGATTCTACATAAGAACAAACCTACAGTCCCTGTCTTGTATGCACCGCCTGTATACGGCTGTTCAGAGTATATAGGGCCTTTTTTATTTTATGTGCGGGGTTCCCCTTAATATCCATACAAGACCCAAAGGGGCTGGTAATGGGCTGGGGTAGGGGGGGGGGGGGTCATGGGGTAGCTATGCCATTTTTCTTAAAGAATTTCATCCATATTACCGGGACCAGACATTACATTAAAGCCGCAAGCAGTTTTAAATGGCTTTTTTTTCCTTTAGAAGTGTCATTTTGTGCAGGGACAGTTCTAAACACGGGAAACACGTGGCACTTCACAGGCATACTTTAGACACCCCCCAGGTACGATATTTAAAGGAATATTTGACTTTTTTTTTTTCACTTTATGCATCATTAAAATGACTGCTCCCGAAAAACGACCGTTTTTAAAACTTCTTTTTGCATTGATACATGTCCCCTGGTGCAGAACCCGGGTTCCCAAACCCTTTTTAGGACAATAACATGCATAATAGTTGTTATAATTAGCACTTTAGAATTCGAACGTTCGCATCCATTGTATTTAATAGGGTTCTAATGTTCGTTCGAACTTCCGGTCCGTTCGCGGGTTCTGGTGCGAACCGAACCCGGGGGTGTTCGGCTCATCACTATCCAGGAGCTTCCTAAGGCCAGTGAATGATGGGATTCTGGTAGTTCAATGATTTGGTTTGTTTCTTTGACTCCATCTTACTTTTTCTGTGCCGTCCATTCAATCTTATTTTTACTTCTGATCCTTTACTATGGATCTTGCTGAAGGCTGTTCATAGCAAATATGTGGGGACATTGATGTGTAATGGGGTGTTATAACAGAGATCCTAGCAGTATCAAATAATGTGTCTCCAGTCTAAGACTGGCTCCTGTATATTATGTGTGGTCCTTTGGTGGTGTCAGGGGGCCCTCTAGTTCGAGAACTTTGACCACCACTGATATAGATGGTCCTCAGTAGGGATGAGCTTTATGTTCGGGTCGAACATTGGCTATTCGCCCGTTCGCCGAATAGCGAACAATTTGGGGTGTTCGCGGCAAATTCGAAAGCCGCGGAACACCCTTTAAAAGTCTATGGGAGAATTCAAAAGTGCGAATTTTAAAGGTTAATATGCAAGTTGTTGCCATAAAAAGGGTTTGGGGACCCGGGTCCTGCCCCAGGGGACATGTATCAATGCAAAAAAAGTTTTAAAAACGGGTGCAGTGATTTTAATAATGCTTAACGTGAAACAATAAAAGTGAAATATTCCTTTAACCACCTGCCTACTGGGCACGAAAACCCCCTTCCTGCCCAAGCCATTTTTCAGCTTTCAGCGCTGTCACACTTTGAATGACAATTGCGCGGTCGTGCGACGCTGTACCCAAACTAAATTTGGGTCCTTTTTTTCCCACAAATAGAGCTTTCTTTTGCAATAAGCGTATATTGATTGGTTTGCGCAAAAGTTATAGCAGATACAAAATAGGGGATAGATTTATAGGATTTTTTTTTTTACTAGTAATGGCGGCGATCTGCGATTTTTATCATGACTGCAATATTGCGGCGGACACATCGGACACTTTTGACACATTTTTGTGACCATTCACATTTATACAGCGATCCCTGCTATAAAAATGCATTGATTACTGTATAAATGTGACTGGCAGGGAAGGGGTCAACACTAGGGGGCGATCAAGGGCTTAAATGTGTGTCCTAGATGTGTTCTAACTGTGGGGGGAGGGGACTGATTGGGGGAGGTGACCGATGGTTGTCTCTATGTACAAGAGACACACCATCGGTCTCCTCTCCCTGACAGGACGTGGATCTCTGTGTTTACACACAGAGATCCACGGTCCTGCTCGGTTACTGGGCAATCGCGGGTGCCCGGCGGCCATCGCGGCCGCCGGGCACGCGGATCGGGTCCCCAGCACCGCGGCAGCGCGCCCTCTAGCTGCTTTTAAAGCCGCAACGTCATATGACGTCCAGTCAGAACAAGAGAGTCTTCCGCCCGCCGTCATTTGATGGTGGGCGGTAGACAAGTGGTTACATTTCGTACCTGGGGGGTGTGTATAGTATGCCTGTGAAGTGGCGCGTGTTTCCCGTGTTTAGAACTGTCCCTGCACAAAATTACATTTCTAAAGGAAAAAAAGCCATTTAAAACTGCTTGCGGCTATAATGAATTGTCGGCTCCCGGCAATACATATAAAAGTCATTGAAAAAAAGGGCATGAGTTCCCCCCAGTCCATTACCAGGCCCTTTGGGTCTGGTATGAATATTAAGGGGAACTCCGAACCAAAATTAAAAAAAAAAATTTGTGGGGATCCCCCCAAATTCCATTACCAGGCCCTTCAGGTCTGGTATGGATATTAAGGGGAACCCTGCGCCAATTTAAGAAAAAAATGGCGTAGGGGTCCCCCTCTAAATCCATACCAGACCCTTATCCGAGCACGCAACCTGGCAGGCCGCAGGAAAAGAGGGGGGACGAGAGAGACAAGAGGGGCTTCCAGATTCCAATCCCCCGCCCACAGAACCCCACAACCACCGGGCAAGGGTTGTGGGGATGAGGCCCTTGTCCCCATCAACATGGGGACATCCCCCCAATGTTGAGGGCATGTGGCCTGGTACGGTTCAGGAGGGGGGGCTCTCTTGTGCCCCCCCCCCTTTTCCTGCGGCCTGCCAGGTTGCGTTCTCGGATAAGGGTTTGGTATGGATTTTTAGGGGGGGGACCCCACGCTATTTTTTTTTATTTTGGTGCGGGGTTCCCCTTAATATCCATACCAGACCTGAAGGGCCTGGTAATTGAATTTGGGGGGACCCCCACACATTTTTTTTTTAATTTTGGTTCGCAGTTACCCTTAATATTCAATATAATGGACTGGGGGGGGAACCCCTGATGTTTTTTTCAATGACTTTTATCTGTATTGCCGGGACCCGACAATTCATGAATAGCCGCAAGTACTTTTAAATGACTTTTTTTTTCCTTTAGAAATGACACTTTGTGCAGGGACAGTTCTAAACACGGGAAAAATGTGCCACTTTACAGGCATACTATACACACCCCCCAGGTACGAAATTTAAAGGAATATTTCGCTTTTATTGTTTCACTTTAAGCATTATTAAAATCACTGCTCCCGAAAAAAACGTCCGTTTTTAAAACTTTTTATTGCATTGATACATGTCCCCTGGGGCAGGACCCGGGTCCCCAAACATTCCCCTGGGGCAGGACCCGGGTCCCCAAACCCTTTTTATGACAATAACTTCCATATTAACCTTTAAAATTAGCACTTTTGATTTCTTGATTTCTCCCGTAGACTTTTAAAGGGTGTTCGGCGGCTTTTCGAGTTTGCCGCGAACACCCCAAATTGTATGCTGTTCGCCGAACGGGCGAACAGCCAATGTTCGAGTCGAACATAAAGCTCATCCCTACTCTGCATAAAGTAACCTGTATATTAATGGAAGATGAAACCTAACTCTGTGTCTTCTCTTCTCTTATTCTCAGTGCCCATGGCCCCCCCAGGTAAGGAGCTTCATTAATAAATGTCTATTTATGTTTTCATCATTCTGTAACAAAAATGGCCCTTTTAAAGTGGAACTTCAGCCAAAGTTTTCTTGTTTCTTGGGTGGAGTGTGGAAAGGTAAGTGTCTGTGTGGAGAAGATCCCCGGTCTGCTGTCACAGCGAAGATGGGGGAGGGCGGGGAGGCAGCACTAACATGTAACATGGTAGGAAAGGTGAACTTATCCTGTAACTGGTAATTGCGCGGTCATGCAGCGCTGCTCCCAAACTCAATTTATATCAATTCTCCATTTATTTCACACAAATAGAGTTTTCTTTTGGCGGTATTTGATCATCACCACTGGGGGTTTTATTTTGTATTATCTAAACGTAAATAAAAAAACAATATTTTCTACTTTCTTTTATAAAACGTATCCTATAAAATCAAATCTCTTCATGAATTTAGGCTAAAATGTACTCTGCTCCACGTCTTTGGTAAAAAAAATCCCACTAAGTGGATTAAAGTAATTGGTTTGTGTGAAATTTATAATGTGTACAAACTATGAGATATATACTGGGATTTATATGGGGTATATACTGGGAATTATATGGGATATATACTGGGATTTATATGGGATATATACTGGGATTTATATGGGATATATACTGGGATTTATATGGGGTATATACTGGGAATTATATGGGATATATACTGGGATTTATATGGGGTATATACTGGGATTTATATGGGATATATACTGGGATTTATATAGGGTATATACTGGGATTTATAAGAGATATATACTGGGATTTATATGGGATATATACTGGGATTTATATGGGATATATACTGGGATTTATATGGGATATATACTGGGATTTATATGGGGTATATACTGGGATTTATATGGGATATATACTGGGATTTATATGGGATATATACTGGGATTTATATGGGATATATACTGGGATTTATATGGGATATATACTGGGATTTATATAGGGTATATACTGGGATTTATAAGAGATATATACTGGGATTTATATGGGATATATACTGGGATTTATATGGGGTATATACTGGGATTTATATGGGATATATACTGAGATTTATATGGGATATATACTGGGATTTATATGGGATATATACTGGGATTTATATACTGGGTAGGGATGAGCTTCGTGTTCGAGTCGAACATACGTTCGACTCGAACATCTGCTGTTCGATCGATCGACGAAGATCGAACGATTTGGGCCGTTCGCGCCAAATTCGAGTGACGCGAACGGCCCACAATGCACTACGCCATTGCAGTGTCATCCAGGCGCTGTGATTGGCCAAGCATGCACTGTGACCCCGCATGCTTGGCCAATCACAGCGCCGGCAGCGAGGAGAGCAATGATTGGCCACAGTCAGGATGCCTGTGGCCAATTATTGCTGAGGGGGTTTAGTACACGCCCCACACTATAAAAGGCCGCCAGCGCGGCGGCCTTGTGTAGTGTGTTCCGGAGCAGGGAAAGAGAAGCATAGGCAGGGACAGTGTCATTATTTTTCCTTTACTAATCCTGGATTCCTTGTGTTTAGGAACAGATAAGGATAGGTAGGGAGAGTGTCAGTGACAGTGTGCTATTCTGTGCTAATCCTTGTTTGTAGGGACAGAGTAGGACAGTGAGGGAAAGTGTCAGTGTGCTATTCTGTTCTAAACCAATCTTGCTGAACCATATTTTCAATCCTTGAGTTTAGGGACAGAGAGGTACAGTGAGTGAAACTGACAGTGTGCTATTCTGTTCTAAACCAATTTTGCTGTTCCATATTTCAAATCCTTGAGTTTAGGGACAGAGAAGGACACTCGTGCAAATTATCAGTGTGCTATTCTGTGCTAAATCTTGTTTGTAGGGAGGGACAGAGTAGGACAGTGAGGGAAAGTGTCAGTGTGCTATTCTGTTCTAAACCAATTTTGCTGTTCCATATTTCAAATCCTTGAGTTTAGGGACAGAGAAGGACACTCGTGCAAATTATCAGTGTGCTATTCTGTGCTAAATCTTGTTTGTAGGGAGGGACAAAGTAGGACAGTGAGGGAAAGTGTCAGTGTGCTATTCTGTTCTAAACCAATTTTGCTGTTCCATATTTTCAATCCTTGAGTTTAGGGACAGAGAAGGACACTCGTGGAAATTATCAGTGTGCTATTCTGTGCTAAATCTTGTTTGTAGGGAGGGACAGAGTAGGACAGTGAGGGAAAGTGACAGTGTGCTATTCTGTTCTAAACCAATTTTGCTGTTCCATATTTTCAATCCTTGTGTTTAGGGACAGAGAAGGATAGGCAGGGGACAGTGTCAGTGTCATTGTTGCTAAGCCTCCTGCACAGTATACACCTGAAGCTTGCCCTTATTGCTGTTTTTCCCATCTCCCTGCAGGCCATCTATTAGAATGTCTGGAAGGCAAACAAGGAGAGGCAGACAGTCAGGAGGCAATAAAAGAGGGCAAGCAGGCTCTGTGTCTGGGGGCAACAGTGCTGGTCGTGGACGCGGTGCATTGTCATCAGCACATGGCCATGGGACACGCTTGTCCTTCTTTTCGGCAGCTGGACATGTTGAGCCACATCATGCCGAAGACTTGGTAGAGTGGATGACCAAGCCCACCTCATCCTCCTTATCCTCTCTCACCCAGGCTCAGGGTACTGGCAAAGCAGCTGCCAAAGCGTCCTCTTCTCTGGTATCATTATCTTCATTAGTCAATCCTTCCCTAGACCCACCATGCCCTCCTCCTGAGGAGTCCCCCGAACTGTTTGAGCACAGTGTTGGGTACATGCTCCAGGAGGATGCCCAGCGTTTGGAAGGATCTGATGATGATACCCAGCTAGAGGAAGGCAGCAGCGTGAGAGCAGAGAGAGGGGATGCTCAAGAAGGACACCAATCTGGCAGTCATGCTCCAGCAGCTGCAGCATACTGCCAGATTGGCTCCAGTGATGAGGAGGGAGGGGATGATGAGGTCACTGACTCCACGTGGGTGCCTAATAGGAGAGAGGAGGAGGAGGAGGAGGATGAGGAGGAGGCACATCTCCAACGAGGCAGGATGCCCTTGAGTGACCAGCGTATGGGCAGCACACCGACGGAATCACACCGCAGAGCTCCGGCTGTGCAGGGCGCTGCCTCTGCCCGTCATTCAAAAAGTTCTTTGGTGTGGGCCTTTTTTGAGGCGAGTGCATCAGATCGCACAGCTGCTGTTTGCAACATATGTCTCAAGCGTATATCGCGTGGCCAAAACATCAGCCGCTTGGGCACCACATGCTTGATCAGACATATGTTGACCTGCCATGCAGCTCGTTGGCAAGCCTACCTTAAAGACCCACACCAAAGAACAAAGCTGACCTCTTCTTGCACCGCATCAGCTGGGATCTCCAACCCCACTATACCTTCAGTCCTCTCTGAAACCTGCTCTGAGAGGAATGAAGGTGTAGAATTAGGTGTGTCACAGCCAAGTACTTGCGGCCACTCTGCTAGCAGTACACCAACGTCCGATTCTAGCAGGCAAATTTCCCTGCCCCAGCTGCTGGACCGTCGAAAGAAGTTCACTCCCAGCCATCCACATGCCCAGCGGTTGAATGCTAGCTTGGCTAAATTGCTAGCGCTTCAACTGCTGCCTTTTCAGTTGGTAGACTCGGCCCCCTTCCGTGAGTTTGTGCAATGTGCGGTTCCTCGGTGGCAGGTTCTCAAACGCCACTTTTTCTCACGGAAGGCGATTCCGGCTCTCTACAGGCATGTGGAAGGCAATGTCTTGGCCTCGCTGGACAGGGCGGTCAGCGGTAAGGTGCATATTACCGCTGACTCATGGTCCAGCAGGCATGGACAGGGACGTTACCTTTCTTTCACGGCCCATTGGGTCACTCTTTTGGCAGCTGGGAAGGATGCAGGACAAGGTGCAGTAGTGTTGGAGGTTGTTCCACCGCCACGCCTCCAAAATGCTACTACTGGTTGTGACACACCTCTCTCCTCCACCCCCTCCTCTTCTTCTTCCTCCATGGCCTCTTCCTGTGGTTTGTCCTCGGAACCAGCGGTGCTCCGTAGGCGTTCAAGGGGCTACGCAAGTACGCAGGCAAAAAGATGCCATGCCGTGCTTGCGCTGGTGTGTTTGGGGGACAGAAGCCACACTGGGGCAGAGGTCCTGTCTGCTCTGCAGGGGCAGGCCGAGAGGTGGTTGACGCCACGCCAGCTTAAGCCAGGAATGGTGGTTTGCGACAATGGCACCAACCTCCTCTCCGCCCTCTGACAGGGACAACTGACCCATGTGCCCTGTGTGGCTCACGTCCTTAACCTGGTGGTGCAGCGGTTCTTGGGCAGGTACCCGGGCTTACAGGATGTCCTGAGGCAGGCCAGGAAAGTCTGTGTGCATTTCCGCAGATCTTATAATGCCAGTGCTCGCCTGGCTGAGCTGCAAAAGGAGTTGAACCTGCCCAAGAACCGCCTTATATGTGACATGCCCACCAGGTGGAACTCAACGTTGGCCATGCTGCAGCGGCTGCACACGCAGCAGAGGGCCATCAATGAGTACCTGTGCGACTACGGCACCAGGACAGGGTCAGGGGAGCTCGGGTTTTTTTCACCACGCCAGTGGGGCATGATCAGGGATGCATGCACTGTCCTGGCACCATTTGAGGAGGCCACGAGGATGGTGAGCAGTGACAGTGCATGCATCAGTGACACTGTACCTCTTGTCCACCTGTTGGAGCACACGCTGCGTGGAATAATGGACAGGGCACTTGAGGCAGAACAGAGGCAGGAAGAGGAGGACTTCCTTGCCTCTCAAGGCCCCCTTTACCCAGACAGTGTTCCTTCTGTCCCACCCATCGCACAGGAAGAGGAGGAGGAGGAGGAGGAGGAGGATTGTGTCAGCATGGAGGTGGAGGCTGGCACTCAGCATCATCAGCAGCAGGCTTTTAGGGATGATTTACAGTCCCAAGAAACCAGTGGACTTGTACGTGGCTGGGAGGAGGTGGCTGCGGATCATGTCGTCCTTAGTGACCCAGAGGACTCCGGACTGAATGCCTCAGCTAACCTACGCTGCATGGCCTCCCTGATCCTGCAAAGTCTGCGGAAGGATCCTCGTATTCTTCGGATCAAGGAGAGGGACCATTACTGGCTGGCCACTCTCCTTGATCCACGGTACAAGGGTAAGGTTGCGGACCTTATCGTACCGTCGCAGAGGGAGCAGAGGATGAGACAACTCCGGGAGGCCTTGCAGAAAGGTCTGTGCAACGCCTTCCCAGAGACTGGGAGGTTACAAACTCCTGGTCCTGGACAACGAGTTGCTGAGGCTTCGGGCAGTCAAAGAAGGAGCGGTGGGGAAGGTGGCCGTCTGACCGATGCGTTCAGACAATTCTTTAGTCCGCAGCCCCAAAGTATGATCGGTTCCAGCAACCATCGCCAGCGTCTGATATACATGGTCCAGGAATACCTAGGGGCAAGGTCAGACTTGGACACCTTCCCCACCGAAAATTCTCTGGCTTACTGGGTCTTGAGGATGGATCACTGGCCAGAGCTTGCACAGTATGCAATTGAGCTACTGGCCTGTCCTGCATCCAGCGTTCTTTCAGAACGCACATTCAGTGCTGCTGGAGGATTTGTCACGGATCACAGTGTGCGCCTGTCCACCGACTCGGTTGATCGAATGACTTTCATCAAGATGAACCAGTCTTGGATCACCACCAGCTACCACACACCAGATGCTGATATAACAGACTAATTGATTTTAAAATGTCACATCCCTTCAAGACTGATGCTGATGCTGAGTGCCTGTGCTGTTATGTTGACTGGCTATCCTCCTCCTCCTCCTCAATGATACGATTAATGATGATAGCTTGGAAGATCATTTTGGTTTATGGGTGACGCCACCAGTGGCTAAGGCCCAATTTTTCAGCCCCTGTTTAACAGGGGCGTGTAATTAAAATTTTTGATGCAATACTTTGCAACAGGCCTCATTGCTGTGCTCCAAGTACAGTATCTGTGAGGGGCTGCAGTGTTGTGCCACCAGTGCCTAAGGCCCAATTTTTCAGCCCCTGTTCAACAGGGGCATGCAATTATAATTATTGATCGAATAATTCACAGCAGGACCCATTGCTGCGCCCACCAAGAGTAACTGTCAGGCCTTACAGTGTTGTGGCACCAGCACCACCATCACCACCACCACCACCACCAAAGGCCCAATTTTTCAGCCCCTGTTCAACAGGGGCATGCAATTATAATTATTGTTCGAATAATTCACAGCAGGGCCCATTGCTGCGCCCACCAAGAGTAACTGTCAGGCCTTACAGTGTTGTGGCACCAGCACCACCATCACCACCACCACCACCACCAAAGGCCCAATTTTTCAGCCCCTGTTCAACAGGGGCATGCAATTATAATTATTGTTCGAATAATTCACAGCAGGGCCCATTGCTGCGCCCACCAAGAGTAACTGTCAGGCCTTACAGTGTTGTGGCACCAGCACCACCATCAAAGGCCCAATTTTTACTACCACTGTTCAACAATTATATGTTATTACAATTCCTGATTAGGGATGAGCTTCGTGTTCGAGTCGAACATACGTTCGACTCGAACATCGGCCGTTCGATCGTTCGACGAAGATCGAACGATTTGGGCCGTTCGCGCCAAATTCGAGTGACGCGAACGGCCCACAATGCACTACGCCATCGCAGTGTCATCCAGGCGCTGTGATTGGCCAAGCATGCACTGTGACCCCGCATGCTTGGCCAATCACAGCGCCGGCAGCGAGGAGAGCAATGATTGGCCACAGGCAGGATGCCTGTGGCCAATTATTGCTGAGGGTGTTTAGTACACGCCCCACACTATAAAAGGCCGCCAGCACGGCGGCCTAGTGTAGTGTGTTCCGGAGCAGGGAAAGAGAAGCATAGGCAGGGACAGTGACATTTATTTTTTCTTGCTTAACCTGGATTCCTTTAGTTTAGGGAAAGAGAAGGATAGGTAGGGAGAGTGTCAGTGTGTTTTACTGTGCGAATCCTTGTTTCTAGGGACAGGGAAGGACAGTGAGGGAAATTCTCCTTGTGCTATAGTGTGCTTTAAAAAAACATTTTTTCTAGGGACAGAAAACTATAGGTAGGGAGAGTGTCAGTGTGTTTTACTGTGCGAATCCTTGTTTCTAGGGACAGGGAAGGACAGTGAGGGAAATTCTCCTTGTGCTATAGTGTGCTTTAAAAAAACATTTTTTCTAGGGACAGAAAACTATAGGTAGGAAGAGTGTCAGTTTCTTTCACTCTGATAATCCTTGTTTCTAGGGACAGGGAAGGACAGTGAGGGGAATTCTCCTTGTGCTATAGTGTGCTTTAAAAAAACATTTTTTCTAGGGACAGAAAACTATAGGTAGGAAGAGTGTCAGTTTCTTTCACTGTGATAATCCTTGTTTCTAGGGACAGGGAAGGAAAGTGAGGGAAATTCTCCTTGTGCTATAGTGTGCTTTAAAAAAACATTTTTTCTAGGGACAGAAAACTATAGGTAGGAAGAGTGTCAGTTTCTTTCACTGTGATAATCCTTGTTTCTAGGGACAGGGAAGGAAAGTGAGGGAAATTCTCCTTGTGCTATAGTGTGCTTTAAAAAAACATTTTTTCTAGGGACAGAAAACTATAGGTAGGAAGAGTGTCAGTTTCTTTCACTGTGATAATCCTTGTTTCTAGGGACAGGGAAGGACAGTGAGGGAAATTCTCCTTGTGCTATAGTGTGCTTTAAAAAAACATTTTTTCTAGGGACCGAAAACTATAGGTAGTGTGACAGCAGGAAGGTAAAGTCACCTGGTTGCATCCAGGGGGGTAGATATATTTCGCCCAGATTCAGGCTTTACGCCGACTTATACAACTAGGTGGAGAGTTGTATAAGCCCAGCTGAGGCTAGTGGGCTCATGGATGACTCATACCTCTAGGGAGAGTGTGGGGCGTCGTGCAGACAGGGAGTTGATGAGACCAGCTGAAGCTTGTCAGCTCATTTAGGCCTCTATAAGAACTCCCAGATTCATTAGGTGTTTGCTCATGCCTGGACCCAGACCTGTGTGGACTGTCTAGGGAGAGTGAACCCCTGTGCGGTGAGACAAAGCCTGTGTGGCTATTTGCTTGGACATTTAAAACCAGGGACTTAGGGACTAGGACAGCACTAGGCTGATCCCAGTTGTTAGTTAGGAAACCTGTATGTTTAGTCAGAGGTCAAGTTGACCAGGATTTATTTTGTTTATGTTTCTTTTGCTTTGCTGTGTTTTGTCACTGTAAATAGAAAATAAACCGCACCTTTTTGATTTTGAAAACCACAACCTCCGTTTGCTGGGCCTGTTTTTGTGTGGGGAGCCCATCCCGGGGGTCACACACACCCGCGGCCGAGCTAACCCCCTCACAGTTGGTGGAGAATGCGGGCAGTTTTTTTTTAAGCCAGCATGGAGGAGATACTGAAGCAGCTGGCTCTAGCAAATGCCAATCAACAGCAGACAAATGCAGGTTTGCAAAAGAGCCTTGCAGCTCATCAACAGAGCCTTGCAGCTCAACAACAGAACTTCGCAGCCCAGCAGCAAGCTCATCAACAGAGCCTTGCAGCCCAGCAGCAGACAAACGCAACTTTGCAACAGAGTCTGGAGGCTCAGCAACAAGCCCAGCAGCAATCTGAGGCCCGCTTCATAGACCAGTTGCAGAAGCAAGAGCAGAGACTACAACAACAGATGGAAGCAGTAATGCAGCAACGTCCGCAGACCAGTGAGGAAAGCCGTCCCACTAATACCGCGTCCTTTGGGGTGAGTCGTTTATTGACAAAAATGACTGGAGAGGATGATCCAGAGGTATTTTTGACCACATTTGAAAGGACCGCTGAAAGAGAAAAGTGGCCTGAGGAGCAGTGGGCTGGACTGGTGGCTCCTCTGTTAACTGGTGAATCGCAGAAAGCTTACTATGACCTAGAGCCTAACCAAGCAAAAGACTATGTGATGCTAAAAGCTGAAATATTGGCAAGGCTGGGTGTCACCCAGGCTGTCCGGGCTCAGCGTGTGCATAACTGGACTTTCCAGCTTGGAAAACCCCCCAGGTCTCAAATGTATGATCTCATTCACCTGAGCAGAAAGTGGCTACAGCCAGAGACTTTGTCCGCACCAAAGATTGTGGAACGTGTTGTAATGGATCGGTTTTTGAGAGCTCTTCCTACTGCCATCCAAAAGTGGGTAAGCCATGGAGACCCAGAGACGGCCGATGGTCTTGTGGATCGTGTGGAGAAATACTTGGCTACAGAGAACCTGACGGCCTCTTCCAGAGACACTCGGACTTTCCACCCTAAGACCAGACCATCCCCAGGGGCGGATAAGAGGATTCCAAGGGGTGAGGGTGGAGAGAGTGAGAGGGTGGGAGCTCTACCCCAAGTTTGGCGAGAACAGCCTGGGAAATCAGCGGCTCAAGAGGCGGCAAAAAGGATCGTTTGCTACCGCTGCCGGCAAGCGGGACATATTGCAGCCAATTGCCCGGTTGTGGAGGAACCCATGCAGTGTGACTTTCTGACGGGCAGACGTCAGTCGCTATGTGCGACAGTCGCATGCACTGCCATTCGAGGAACTGAGAAACATTTATGCAAAATGTGTGTTAATGGTAGAAATGTTGTGGTATTGCTGGATTCAGGTAGCCTTGTGACCCTGATAAAGGCTGAGTTAGTTAAAACAGAGGTCTCTGGGAATAGCAAGGTAGCTGTTATTTGTGTGCATGGGGACACCCGAGAGTATCCAGTGACTACAGTGTGTTTCGAGACCCCCAAAGGTACCCTCTCTCATCCAGTGGGCTTAGTATCTCAGTTACCGCATGACGCCATTGTGGGAAGGGATTTTCCGAAGTTCTGGGAACTGTGGGATGATCCTGAGCCCCCCACTGGTGCCCCTATGTACCAGGAATGTGATAGCCAGAACTCCCCTGAGAGTGGTGAGGACTCTCCGGAATTTCCCTTATCAGTATTGGCAGGGGAGACTCAAGAAACTGGAGAGGAGCCCACCTCCTCAGACGAAAACCTACCGTCTGTGGAGTTTTCTGATCTTGAGGTTCACAGGGAAAACTTTGCCACAGAACAGTTGAGAGACCCCGCCCTAATAAAGGCACGGGAAAACGTAGTGAAAATAGATGGCGAGTTAGTGAACCCAGATAATACCTGCACTTACCCATACTTCAGCGTAGAGAAGGATCTACTGTATCGGGTGGCAAAAAGGGCAGAAGAAACCGTTGAGCAGCTTGTGGTGCCCAAACCTTACAGGAAGTTGGTGTTGGAGTTGGCCCATGGGCACATTCTTGGAGGTCATCTGGGGACAGAGAAAACCCGAGAGAGGGTATTACAGAGATTCTATTGGCCTGGGGTGATGAAGGACATAGAAAATTATTGTTCCTCCTGCCCTGTGTGTCAGAGGTCGGCCCCGATGCCACATTTCCGTAGCCCGCTGGTCCCTCTACCCATCATTGAGGTCCCGTTTGAGAGAATCGCAATGGATTTGGTAGGTCCTATAATCAAGTCCGCTAGGGGGCACCAGTACATATTGGTTATAATGGACTATGCCACCCGTTATCCAGAAGCGATCCCTCTCCGAAATACCTCGGCCAAAACCATAGCCAAAGAGCTATCTCTTGTGTTTAGCCGGGTGGGTATTTGTAAAGAACTGCTTACGGACCAAGGTACACCCTTTATGTCCCGGGTTATGAAGGAGCTGTGTAAATTGTTCAAAGTGACGCAATTACGTACATCTGTGTATCACCCCCAAACCGATGGGCTGGTTGAAAGATTCAACAAAACCCTAAAACAAATGTTGAAGAAAGTGGTGGATAGAGATGGAAAGGATTGGGACTGTCTACTTCCTTATCTGATGTTTGCTATTAGGGAGGTGCCCCAATCCTCTACGGGATTCTCCCCCTTTGAGTTACTGTATGGGAGACACCCAAGAGGGCTGTTGGATATTGCCAAGGAAACTTGGGAAAGTGAGAGTTCTCCCCACAGGAGTGTGATTGAGCATGTCGCCCTGATGCAAGACCGAATTGCACAGGTAATGCCCATCGTGAAGGAACATTTGGCCCAAGCGCAGTTAGCACAGCAGAGAGTGTACAACCGTGGAGCCAAGACCCGTACCTTTTCCCCGGGGGATAGGATACTGGTACTTGTCCCTACGGTTGAAAGTAAATTTCTTGCCAAATGGCAAGGCCCCTATGAGATAATGGAAAAAGTGAGCGAAGTGAATTACAAGGTCAGACAACCAGGAAGGCGAAAGCCCGAACAGATCTATCACGTTAATCTGTTGAAAGCCTGGAGGGATAGAGAGTCCCTAGTCGCAGACACTTGGTCACCAGCTCAAACTGGTTGCGTGATTCCTGAGGTTGGAATAGCAGCCACCTTGTCACAACCCCAACAACAGGAGGTTAAGGAGTTTGTGCTTTGCAATAAGGAGGTATTCTCTGAGCTGCCGGGACAAACATCTGGGGTAGAGCATGACATCATTACCCCGCCCGGTGAAAGGGTGAAGTTAAAACCCTATCGGATCCCAGAGGCCCGACGGGAGGCAATACGGGAGGAAGTACAGAAAATGCTGAACTTAGGGGTGATAGAGGAGTCCCAAAGTGATTGGTCTAGTCCCATTGTGTTGGTGCCTAAACCGGATGGGAGCTGGCGATTTTGTAACGATTTTCGTCAGTTGAACAAAGTTACAAAATTTGACACCTACCCCATGCCACGTATTGATGAGTTGATCGACCGGCTGGGAACAGCCCGATACATGACGACTCTTGACCTCACAAAAGGGTATTGGCAAATCCCCCTGGCCAAGTCGGCCAAAGAGAAAACCGCATTTGTAACCCCAGACGGGGCGTTCCAATATAAAAGAATGCCGTTCGGGTTACAGAATGCGCCGGCCACATTCCAGCGGAAAATGGACCAGATGCTGAGGCCCCATCGGAAGTATGCTGCGGCTTACCTGGATGACGTAATTGTCCATAGCACAGATTGGGCCTCACATCTGCCAAAAGTGCAAGCAGTCCTGGACTCTGTTCGGGAAGCGGGGTTTACGGCTAACCCCAAGAAGTGTACCATTGGGCAGGAGGAGGCCAAATATCTTGGGTACACCATTGGGAGGGGAGTAATAAAACCCCAACTCAACAAAATCGAGGCCATCCAGAGTTGGCCACGTCCCAACAGCAAGAAGCAGGTACGAGCCTTTCTGGGAATCGCTGGGTATTATCGGCGATTCATTCCCCACTTTGCTTCTAAGGCTGTGCCCCTAACCAACCTGACGAAGGGGAAAGGGTCGGTCATGATTAAATGGACCCCCGAGGCTGAGGCAGCATTCCAATTCTTGAAACAAGCCTTATGTAGCCAGCCAGTGTTGTACTCACCCGACTTCTCTAAAGACTTTGTCGTACAAAGTGATGCGTCAGATGTGGGGTTAGGAGCAGTATTGTCCCAGGTCTGGAACGGGGAAGAGCACCCAGTCATTTACCTCAGCAGGAAGTTGAAGTCCCATGAGGTAAATTACGCCACCGTTGAAAAGGAGTGTTTAGCGGTGAAGTGGGCTCTAGATTCCCTTCGGTACTACCTGCTAGGTAGGCACTTTGACATGGTTACGGATAGTGATGAGCCGAACACCCCCGGGTTCGGTTCGCACCAGAACCCGCGAACGGACCGAAAGTTCGTACGAACATTAGAACCCTATTAAATTCAATGGATGCGAACGTTCGAATTCTAAAGTGCTAATTATAACAACTATTATGCATGTTATTGTCCTAAAAAGGGTTTGGGAACCCGGGTTCTGCACCAGGGGACATGTATCAATGCAAAAATAAGTTTTAAAAACGGTCGTTTTTCGGGAGCAGTCATTTTAATGATGCATAAAGTGAAAAAAAAAAGTCAAATGTTCCTTTAAATATCGTACCTGGGGGGTGTCTAAAGTATGCCTGTGAAGTGCCACGTGTTTCCCGTGTTTAGAACTGTCCCTGCACAAAATGACACTTCTAAAGGAAAAAAAAGCCATTTAAAACTGCTTGCGGCTTTAATGTAATGTCTGGTCCCGGTAATATGGATGAAAATCTTTAAGAAAAATGGCATAGCTACCCCATGACCCCCCCCCCCCCTACCCCAGCCCATTACCAGCCCCTTTGGGTCTTGTATGGATATTAAGGGGAACCCCGCACATAAAATAAAAAAGGCCCTATATACTCTGAACAGCCGTATACAGGCGGTGCATACAAGACAGGGACTGTAGGTTTGTTCTTATGTAGAATCTGTTTGTAATTTTGAACAGGTACATTGTTGAAGTGTAGCTCCAGCCCAAAAATCTATTTTTAAACTTTTTGGAAAACATAGGTAAGGGTTATCACCCCTGTAACATTTGTTTTGCTGTCTGTGCCCCTGTTCAGAACATTTCACCTCACTTTCCGTCCCAATGACAACTGTTTTTGAAATGTGGTGTTTTTCTTGAAACAAGGATTGCTGATAAAGCATCAGTACAGAGGAGACACCTTTCTCCCATATTTATTCTTACAGGAGAGAATTTTCCTTCCTAGGGGTAGATTTCCTCTCACTTCCTGTTTTCTTCTTGCGTTTGCAAGTAGGAGTCGTTTGTAAGTTGGATGTTTGAAAGTAGGGACCTGCCGTATATACTCTGCAGAAATTGGCCCCTTAGTTGTTGGTGTTGGCACAACACTGTAAGCACTCACAGTTACTCTTGGTTGGTGCTGGAACGCCCTGCTGTCAACTATTATATCAGGAATTTTAATTACATATAATTGTTGAACAGTGGTAGTAAAAATTGGGCCTTTGATGGTGGTGCTGGTGCCACAACACTGTAAGCCCTGACAGTTACTCTTGGTGGGTGCAGCAATGGGCCCTGCTGTGAATTATTAGATCAAGAATTGTAATTGCATGCCCCTGTTGAACAGGGGCTGAAAAATTGGGCCTTTCGTGGTGGTGGTGGTGGTGGTGGTGTTGCCACAACACTGTAAGCCCTCAGAGTTACTCTTGGTGGGTGCAGGAATGGGCCCTGCTGTGAATTATTAGATCAAGAATTGTAATTACATGCCCCTTTTGAACAGGGGCTGAAAAATTGGGCCTTTCGTGGTGGTGGTGGTGTTGCCACAACACTGTAAGCCCTCAGAGTTACTCTTGGTGGGTGCAGGAATGGGCCCTGCTGTGAATTATTAGATCAAGAATTGTAATTACATGCCCCTTTTGAACAGGGGCTGAAAAATTGGGCCTTTCGTGGTGGTGGTGGTGGTGGTGGCGTTGCCACAACACTGTAAGCCCTCAGAGTTACTCTTGGTGGGTGCAGCAATGGGCCCTGCTGTGAATTATTAGATCAAGAATTGTAATTACATGCCCCTGTTGAACAGGGGCTGAAAAATTGGGCCTTAGGCACTGGTGGCACAACACTACAACCCCTCACAGATACGTTACTTGGAGCACAGCAATGAGCCCTGTTGCAAAGTATTGCTTCAAAAATTGTAATGACACGCCCCTGTTAAACAGGGGCTGAAAAATTGGGCCTTAGGCACTGGTGCCACAACACTCCAACCCCTCACAGATACTGTACTTGGAGCACAGCAATGAGCCCTATGGCAAATTATTGCTAAAAAAATTGTAATTACACGCCCCTGTAAAACAGGGGCTGAAAAATTGGGCCTTAGCCACTGGTGGCGGCACCCATAAACAAAAATGATCTTCCAAGCTATCATCATCAATCGTATCATTGAGGACTCGGAGGAGGAGGATAGCCAGTCAACATAACAGCACAGGCACTCAGCATCAGCATCAGTCTTGAAGGGATGTGACATGTTAAAATCAATTAGTCTGTTATATCAGCATCAGGTGTGTGGTAGCTGGTGGTGATCCAAGACTGGTTCATCTTGATGAAAGTCAGTCGATCAACCGAGTCGGTGGACAGGCGCACCCTGTGATCCGTGACAAATCCTCCAGCAGCACTGAATGTGCGTTCCGAAAGAACGCTGGATGCAGGACAGGCCAGTAGCTCAATTGCATACTGTGCAAGCTCTGGCCAGTGATCCATCCTCAAGACCCAGTAAGCCAGAGGATTTTCGGTGGGGAAGGTGTCCAAGTCTGACCTTGCCCCTAGATATTCCTGCACCATGTTTATCAGACGCTGGCGATGGTTGCTGGAACCGATCATACTTTGGGGCTGCGGACTAAAGAATTGTCTGAACGCATCGGTCAGACGGCCACCTTCCCCACCGCTCCTTCTTTGACTGGCCGAAGCCTCAGCAACTCGTTGTCCAGGACCAGGAGTTTGTAACCTCCCAGTCTCTGGGAACGCGTTGCACAGACCTTTCTGCAAGGCCTCCCGGAGTTGTCTCATCCTCTGCTCCCTCTGCGAAGGTAACATAAGGTCCGCAACCTTACCCTTGTACCGTGGATCAAGGAGAGTGGCCAGCCAGTAATGGTCCCTCTCCTTGATCCGAAGAATACGAGGATCCTTCCGCAGACTTTGCAGGATCAGGGAGGCCATGCAGCGTAGGTTTGCTGAGGCATTCGCTCCGGACTCCTCTGAGTCACTAAGGATGACATGATCCGCAGCCACCTCCTCCCAGCCACGTACAAGTCCGCTGGTTTCTTGGGACTGTAAATCATCCCTAAAAGACTGCTGCTGATGATGCTGAGTGCCAGCCTCCACCTCCATGCTGACACAATCCTCCTCCTCCTCCTCCTCCTCTTCCTGTGCGATGGGTGGGACAGAAGGAACACTGTCTGGGTAAAGGGGGCCTTGAGAGGCAAGGAAGTCCTCCTCTTCCTGCCTCTGTTCTGCCTCAAGTGCCCTGTCCATTATTCCACGCAGCGTGTGCTCCAACAGGTGGACAAGAGGTACAGTGTCACTGATGCATGCACTGTCACTGCTCACCATCCTCGTGGCCTCCTCAAATGGTGCCAGGACAGTGCATGCATCCCTGATCATGCCCCACTGGCGTGGAGAAAAAAAACCAAGCTCCCCTGACCCTGTCCTGGTGCCGTAGTCGCACAGGTACTCATTGATGGCCCTCTGCTGCGTGTGCAGCCGCTGCAGCATGGCCAACGTTGAGTTCCACCTGGTGGGCATGTCACATATAAGGCGGTTCTTGGGCAGGTTCAACTCCTTTTGCAGCTCAGCCAGGCGAACACTGGCATTATAAGATCTGCGGAAATGCACACAGACTTTCCTGGCCTGCCTCAGGACATCCTGTAAGCCCGGGTACCTGCCCAAGAACCGCTGCACCACCAGGTTAAGGACGTGAGCCACACAGGGCACATGGGTCAGTTGTCCCTGTCGGAGGGCGGAGAGGAGGTTGGTGCCATTGTCGCAAACCACCATTCCTGGCTTAAGCTGGCGTGGTGTCAACCACCTCTCGGCCTGGCCCTGCAGAGCAGACAGGACCTCTGCCCCAGTGTGGCTTCTGTCCCCCAAACACACCAGCGCAAGCACGGCATGGCATCTTTTTGCCTGCGTACTTGCGTAGCCCCGTGAACGGCTACGGAGCACCGCTGGTTCATAGGACAAAGCACAGGAAGAGGCCATGGAGGAAGAAGAAGAGGAGGGGGTGGAGGAGAGAGGTGTGTCACAACCAGTAGTAGCATTTTGGAGGCGTGGCGGTGGAACAACCTCCAACACTACTGCACCTTGTCCTGCATCCTTCCCAGCTGCCAAGAGAGTGACCCAATGGGCCGTGAAAGAAAGGTAACGTCCCTGTCCATGCCTGCTGGACCATGAGTCAGCGGTAATATGCACCTTACCGCTGACCGCCCTGTCCAGCGAGGCCAAGACATTGCCTTCCACATGCCGGTAGAGAGCCGGAATAGCCTTCCGTGAGAAAAAGTGGCGTTTGGGAACCTGCCACTGAGGAACCGCACATTGCACAAACTCACGGAAGGGGGCCGAGTCTACCAACTGAAAAGGCAGCAGTTGAAGCGCTAGCAATTTAGCCAAGCTAGCATTCAACCGCTGGGCATGTGGATGGCTGGGAGTGAACTTCTTTCGACGGTCCAGCAGCTGGGGCAGGGAAATTTGCCTGCTAGAATCGGACGTCGGTGTACTGCTAGCAGAGTGGCCGCAAGTACTTGGCTGTGACACACCTAATTCTACACCTTCATTCCTCTCAGTGCAGGTTTCAGAGAGGAGTGAAGTTATAGTGGGGTTGGAGATCCCAGCTGATGCGGTGCAAGGAGAGGTCCGCTTTGTTCTTTGGTGTGGGTCTTTGAGGTAGGCTTGCCAACGAGCTGCATGGCAGGTCAACATATGTCTGGTCAGGCATGTGGTACCCAAGCGGCTGATGTTTTGGCCACGCGATATACGCTTGAGACATATGTTGCAAACAGCAGCTGTGCGATCTGATGCACTAGCCTCAAAAAAGGCCCACACCAAGGAACTTTTTGAATGACGGGCAGAGGCAGCGCCCTGCACAGGCGGAGCTCTGCGGTGTGATTCCGTCGGTGTACTGCCTTTACGCTGGCCACCAAAGGGCATCCTGCCTCGTTGGAGATGTGCCTCCTCCTCATCCTCCTCCTCCTCCTCTCTCCTATTAGGCACCCACGTGGAGTCAGTGACCTCATCATCCCCTCCCTCCTCATCACTGGAGCCAATCTGGCAGTATGCTGCAGCTGCTGGAACATGACTGCCAGATTGGTGTCCTTCTTGAGCATCCCCTCTGTCTGCTCTCACGCTACTGCCTTCCTGTAGCTGGGTTTCATCATCAGACCCTTCGAAACGCTGGGCATCCTCCTGGAGCATGTACCCAACACTGTGCTCAAACAGTTCGGGGGACTCCTCAGGAGGAGGACATGGTGGGTCTAGGGAAGGAGTGACTGATGATGAGTCTGACATTGATACCAGGGAAGAGGACGCTTTGGCAGCTGCTTTGCCAGTACCCTGAGCCTGGGTGAGAGAGGATGAGGAAGAGGAGGAGGGCTTGGTCATCCACTCTACCAAGTCTTCGGCATGATGTGGCTCAACATGTCCAGCTGCCGAAAAGAAGGACAAGCGTGTCCCATGGCCATGTGCTGATGACAATGCACCGCGTCCACGACCAGCACTGTTGCCCCCAGACACAGAGCCTGCTTGCCCTCTTTTATTGCCTCCTGACTGTCTGCCTCTCCTTGTTTGCCTTCCAGACATTCTAATAGATGGCCTGCAGGGAGATGGGAAAAAAGCAATAAGGGCTACCTTCAGGTGTCCTTCTCTGTCCCTTTACTTAAGGATTTCTAAATATGGTTGAGGATTATTGCTTTTGCACAGAATAGCACAACGACAATTTCCCTGACTGTCCAAAAAACAAGGATTTCAAAGATGGTTGATGAGGAATGCTTTGGCACACTATAGCACAAGGAGAATTCCCCTCACTTTCCTTCTTTGTCCCTAGAAACAAGGACTGGCACAGTGAAAGAAACTGACACTCTCCCTACCTAGAGTTTTCTGTCCCTAGAAAAAATGTTTTTTTAAAGCACACTATAGCACAAGGAGAATTCCCCTCACTTTCCTTCTTTGTCCCTAGAAACAAGGACTGGCACAGTGAAAGAAACTGACACTCTCCCTACCTACAGTTTTCTGTCCCTAGAAAAAATGTTTTTTTAAAGCACACTATAGCACAAGGAGAATTCCCCTCACTTTCCTTCTTTGTCCCTAGAAACAAGGACTGGCACAGTGAAAGAAACTGACACTCTCCCTACCTACAGTTTTCTGTCCCTAGAAAAAATGTTTTTTTAAAGCACACTATAGCACAAGGAGAATTCCCCTCACTTTCCTTCTTTGTCCCTAGAAACAAGGACTGGCACAGTGAAAGAAACTGACACTCTCCCTACCTACAGTTTTCTGTCCCTAGAAAAAATGTTTTTTTAAAGCACACTATAGCACAAGGAGAAATCCCCTCACTTTCCTTCTTTGTCCCTAGAAACAAGGACTGGCACAGTGAAAGAAACTGACACTCTCCCTACCTACAGTTTTCTGTCCCTAGAAAAAATGTTTTTTTAAAGCACACTATAGCACAAGGAGAAATCCCCTCACTTTCCTTCTTTGTCCCTAGAAACAAGGACTGGCACAGTGAAAGAAACTGACACTCTCCCTACCTACAGTTTTCTGTCCCTAGAAAAAATGTTTTTTTAAAGCACACTATAGCACAAGGAGAAATCCCCTCACTTTCCTTCTTTGTCCCTAGAAACAAGGACTGGCACAGTGAAAGAAACTGACACTCTCCCTACCTACAGTGTTCTGTCCCTAGAAAAAATGTTTTTTTAAAGCACACTATAGCACAAGGAGAAATCCCCTCACTTTACTTCTTTGTCCCTAGAAACAAGGACTGGCACAGTGAAAGAAACTGACACTCTCCCTACCTACAGTTTTCTGTCCCTAGAAAAAATGTTTTTTTAAAGCACACTATAGCACAAGGAGAAATCCCCTCACTTTCCTTCTTTGTCCCTAGAAACAAGGACTGGCACAGTGAAAGAAACTGACACTCTCCCTACCTACAGTTTTCTGTCCCTAGAAAAAATGTTTTTTTAAAGCACACTATAGCACAAGGAGAAATCCCCTCACTTTCCTTCTTTGTCCCTAGAAACAAGGACTGGCACAGTGAAAGAAACTGACACTCTCCCTACCTACAGTGTTCTGTCCCTAGAAAAAATGTTTTTTTTAAAGCACACTATAGCACAAGGAGAAATCCCCTCACTTTCCTTCTTTGTCCCTAGAAACAAGGACTGGCACAGTGAAAGAAACTGACACTCTCCCTACCTACAGTTTTCTGTCCCTAGAAAAAATGTTTTTTTAAAGCACACTATAGCACAAGGAGAAATCCCCTCACTTTCCTTCTTTGTCCCTAGAAACAAGGACTGGCACAGTGAAAGAAACTGGCACTCTCCCTACCTACAGTTTTCTGTCCCTAGAAAAAATGTTTTTTTAAAGCACACTATAGCACAAGGAGAAATCCCCTCACTTTCCTTCTTTGTCCCTAGAAACAAGGACTGGCACAGTGAAAGAAACTGACACTCTCCCTACCTACAGTTTTCTGTCCCTAGAAAAAATGTTTTTTTAAAGCACACTATAGCACAAGGAGAAATCCCCTCACTTTCCTTCTTTGTCCCTAGAAACAAGGACTGGCACAGTGAAAGAAACTGACACTCTCCCTACCTACAGTTTTCTGTCCCTAGAAAAAATGTTTTTTTAAAGCACACTATAGCACAAGGAGAAATCCCCTCACTTTCCTTCTTTGTCCCTAGAAACAAGGACTGGCACAGTGAAAGAAACTGACACTCTCCCTACCTACAGTTTTCTGTCCCTAGAAAAAATGTTTTTTTAAAGCACACTATAGCACAAGGAGAAATCCCCTCACTTTCCTTCTTTGTCCCTAGAAACAAGGACTGGCACAGTGAAAGAAACTGACACTCTCCCTACCTACAGTTTTCTGTCCCTAGAAAAAATGTTTTTTTAAAGCACACTATAGCACAAGGAGAAATCCCCTCACTTTCCTTCTTTGTCCCTAGAAACAAGGACTGGCACAGTGAAAGAAACTGTCACTCTCCCTACCTACAGTTTTCTGTCCCTAGAAAAAATGTTTTTTTAAAGCACACTATAGCACAAGGAGAAATCCCCTCACTTTCCTTCTTTGTCCCTAGAAACAAGGACTGGCACAGTGAAAGAAACTGACACTCTCCCTACCTACAGTTTTCTGTCCCTAGAAAAAATGTTTTTTTAAAGCACACTATAGCACAAGGAGAAATCCCCTCACTTTCCTTCTTTGTCCCTAGAAACAAGGACTGGCACAGTGAAAGAAACTGTCACTCTCCCTACCTACAGTTTTCTGTCCCTAGAAAAAATGTTTTTTTAAAGCACACTATAGCACAAGGAGAAATCCCCTCACTTTCCTTCTTTGTCCCTAGAAACAAGGACTGGCACAGTGAAAGAAACTGACACTCTCCCTACCTACAGTTTTCTGTCCCTAGAAAAAATTTTTTTTAAAGCACACTATAGCACAAGGAGAAATCCCCTCACTTTCCTTCTTTGTCCCTAGAAACAAGGACTGGCACAGTGAAAGAAACTGACACTCTCCCTACCTACAGTTTTCTGTCCCTAGAAAAAATGTTTTTTTAAAGCACACTATAGCACAAGGAGAAATCCCCTCACTTTCCTTCTTTGTCCCTAGAAACAAGGACTGGCACAGTGAAAGAAACTGACACTCTCCCTACCTACAGTGTTCTGTCCCTAGAAAAAATGTTTTTTAAAGCACACTATAGCACAAGGAGAAATCCCCTCACTTTCCTTCTTTGTCCCTAGAAACAAGGACTGGCACAGTGAAAGAAACTGACACTCTCCCTACCTACAGTTTTCTGTCCCTAGAAAAAATGTTTTTTTAAAGCACACTATAGCACAAGGAGAAATCCCCTCACTTTCCTTCTTTGTCCCTAGAAACAAGGACTGGCACAGTGAAAGAAACTGACACTCTCCCTACCTACAGTGTTCTGTCCCTAGAAAAAATGTTTTTTTAAAGCACACTATAGCACAAGGAGAAATCCCCTCACTTTCCTTCTTTGTCCCTAGAAACAAGGACTGGCACAGTGAAAGAAACTGACACTCTCCCTACCTACAGTTTTCTGTCCCTAGAAAAAATGTTTTTTTAAAGCACACTATAGCACAAGGAGAAATCCCCTCACTTTCCTTCTTTGTCCCTAGAAACAAGGACTGGCACTGTGAAAGAAACTGACACTCTCCCTACCTACAGTTTTCTGTCCCTAGAAAAAATGTTTTTTTAAAGCACACTATAGCACAAGGAGAAATCCCCTCACTTTCCTTCTTTGTCCCTAGAAACAAGGACTGGCACAGTGAAAGAAACTGACACTCTCCCTACCTACAGTGTTCTGTCCCTAGAAAAAATGTTTTTTAAAGCACACTATAGCACAAGGAGAAATCCCCTCACTTTCCTTCTTTGTCCCTAGAAACAAGGACTGGCACAGTGAAAGAAACTGACACTCTCCCTACCTACAGTTTTCTGTCCCTAGAAAAAATGTTTTTTTAAAGCACACTATAGCACAAGGAGAAATCCCCTCACTTTCCTTCTTTGTCCCTAGAAACAAGGACTGGCACAGTGAAAGAAACTGACACTCTCCCTACCTACAGTTTTCTGTCCCTAGAAAAAATGTTTTTTTAAAGCACACTATAGCACAAGGAGAATTCCCCTCACTTTCCTTCTTTGTCCCTAGAAACAAGGACTGGCACAGTGAAAGAAACTGACACTCTCCCTACCTACAGTTTTCTGTCCCTAGAAAAAATGTTTTTTTAAAGCACACTATAGCACAAGGAGAAATCCCCTCACTTTCCTTCTTTGTCCCTAGAAACAAGGACTGGCACAGTGAAAGAAACTGACACTCTCCCTACCTACAGTTTTCTGTCCCTAGAAAAAATGTTTTTTTAAAGCACACTATAGCACAAGGAGAAATCCCCTCACTTTCCTTCTTTGTCCCTAGAAACAAGGACTGGCACAGTGAAAGAAACTGACACTCTCCCTACCTACAGTTTTCTGTCCCTAGAAAAAATGTTTTTTTAAAGCACACTATAGCACAAGGAGAAATCCCCTCACTTTCCTTCTTTGTCCCTAGAAACAAGGACTGGCACAGTGAAAGAAACTGACACTCTCCCTACCTACAGTTTTCTGTCCCTAGAAAAAATGTTTTTTTAAAGCACACTATAGCACAAGGAGAAATCCCCTCACTTTCCTTCTTTGTCCCTAGAAACAAGGACTGGCACAGTGAAAGAAACTGACACTCTCCCTACCTACAGTTTTCTGTCCCTAGAAAAAATGTTTTTTTAAAGCACACTATAGCACAAGGAGAATTCCCCTCACTTTCCTTCTTTGTCCCTAGAAACAAGGACTGGCACAGTGAAAGAAACTGACACTCTCCCTACCTACAGTTTTCTGTCCCTAGAAAAAATGTTTTTTTAAAGCACACTATAGCACAAGGAGAATTCCCCTCACTTTCCTTCTTTGTCCCTAGAAACAAGGACTGGCACAGTGAAAGAAACTGACACTCTCCCTACCTACAGTGTTCTGTCCCTAGAAAAAATGTTTTTTAAAGCACACTATAGCACAAGGAGAAATCCCCTCACTTTCCTTCTTTGTCCCTAGAAACAAGGACTGGCACAGTGAAAGAAACTGACACTCTCCCTACCTACAGTTTTCTGTCCCTAGAAAAAATGTTTTTTTAAAGCACACTATAGCACAAGGAGAAATCCCCTCACTTTCCTTCTTTGTCCCTAGAAACAAGGACTGGCACAGTGAAAGAAACTGACACTCTCCCTACCTACAGTTTTCTGTCCTTAGAAAAAATGTTTTTTTAAAGCACACTATAGCACAAGGAGAAATCCCCTCACTTTCCTTCTTTGTCCCTAGAAACAAGGACTGGCACAGTGAAAGAAACTGACACTCTCCCTACCTACAGTTTTCTGTCCCTAGAAAAAATTTTTTTTTAAAGCACACTATAGCACAAGGAGAAATCCCCTCACTTTCCTTCTTTGTCCCTAGAAACAAGGACTTGCACAGTGAAAGAAACTGACACTCTCCCTACCTACAGTTTTCTGTCCCTAGAAAAAATGTTTTTTTAAAGCACACTATAGCACAAGGAGAATTCCCCTCACTTTCCTTCTTTGTCCCTAGAAACAAGGACTGGCACAGTAAAACACACTGACACTCTCCCTACCTATCCTTCTCTTTCCCTAAACTAAAGGAATCCAGGTTAAGCAAGAAAGAAATAAATGTCACTGTCCCTGCCTATGCTTGTCTTTCCCTGCTCCGGAACACACTACACTAGGCCGCCGTGCTGGCGGCCTTTTATAGTGTGGGGCGTGTACTAAACACCCTCAGCAATAATTGGCCACAGGCATCCTGCCTGTGGCCAATCATTGCTCTCCTCGCTGCCGGCGCTGTGATTGGCCAAGCATGCGGGGTCACAGTGCATGCTTGGCCAATCACAGCGCCTGGATGACACTGCGATGGCGTAGTGCATTGTGGGCCGTTCGCGTCACTCGAATTTGGCGCGAACGGCCCAAATCGTTCGATCTTCGTCGAACGATCGAACAGCCGATGTTCGAGTCGAACGTATGTTCGACTCGAACACGAAGCTCATCCCTAGTTACGGATCACGCTCCGTTAAAGTGGATGGCTCAAAACAAGGAAACAAATAGAAGAGTGAATAGGTGGTTCCTGGCCCTCCAGGAATTCAACTTCACAGTAAAGCATCGCCCTGGCGTTCAAATGGGGAATGTGGATGCTTTGTCTCGAGTACATGAATGCCTGATTGCTGGTGTTCCAACCCCGAGGTTAAAACAAGAGGGGGGGGGTATGTGACAGCAGGAAGGTAAAGTCACCTGGTTGCATCCAGGGGGGTAGATATATTTCGCCCAGATTCAGGCTTTACGCCGACTTATACAACTAGGTGGAGAGTTGTATAAGCCCAGCTGAGGCTAGTGGGCTCATGGATGACTCATACCTCTAGGGAGAGTGTGGGGCGTCGTGCAGACAGGGAGTTGATGAGACCAGCTGAAGCTTGTCAGCTCATTTAGGCCTCTATAAGAACTCCCAGATTCATTAGGTGTTTGCTCATGCCTGGACCCAGACCTGTGTGGACTGTCTAGGGAGAGTGAACCCCTGTGCGGTGAGACAAAGCCTGTGTGGCTATTTGCTTGGACATTTAAAACCAGGGACTTAGGGACTAGGACAGCACTAGGCTGATCCCAGTTGTTAGTTAGGAAACCTGTATGTTTAGTCAGAGGTCAAGTTGACCAGGATTTATTTTGTTTATGTTTCTTTTGCTTTGCTGTGTTTTGTCACTGTAAATAGAAAATAAACCGCACCTTTTTGATTTTGAAAACCACAACCTCCGTTTGCTGGGCCTGTTTTTGTGTGGGGAGCCCATCCCGGGGGTCACACACACCCGCGGCCGAGCTAACCCCCTCACAGTAGGAAGAGTGTCAGTTTCTTTCACTGTGATAATCCTTGTTTCTAGGGACAGGGAAGGACAGTGAGGGAATTCTCCTTGTGCTATAGTGTGCTAAAGCATTCCTCATCAACCATCTTTGAAATCCTTGTTTTTTGGACAGTCAGGGAAATTGTCGTTGTGCTATTCTGTGCAAAAGCAATCATCCTCAACCATATTTAGAAATCCTTAAGTAAAGGGACAGAGAAGGACACCTGAAGGTAGCCCTTATTGCTTTTTTCCCATCTCCCTGCAGACCATCTATTAGAATGTCTGGAAGGCAAACAAGGAGAGGCAGACAGTCAGGAGGCAATAAAAGAGGGCAAGCAGGCTCTGTGTCTGGGGGCAACAGTGCTGGTCGTGGACGCGGTGCATTGTCATCAGCACATGGCCATGGGACACGCTTGTCCTTCTTTTCGGCAGCTGGACATGTTGAGCCACATCATGCCGAAGACTTGGTAGAGTGGATGACCAAGCCCTCCTCCTCCTCCTCATCCTCTCTCACCCAGGCTCAGGGTACTGGCAAAGCAGCTGCCAAAGCGTCCTCTTCCCTGGTATCAATGCCAGACTCATCATCAGTCACTCCTTCCCTAGACCCACCATGTCCTCCTCCTGAGGAGTCCCCCGAACTGTTTGAGCACAGTGTTGGGTACATGCTCCAGGAGGATGCCCAGCGTTTCGAAGGGTCTGATGATGAAACCCAGCTACAGGAAGGCAGTAGCGTGAGAGCAGACAGAGGGGATGCTCAAGAAGGACACCAATCTGGCAGTCATGTTCCAGCAGCTGCAGCATACTGCCAGATTGGCTCCAGTGATGAGGAGGGAGGGGATGATGAGGTCACTGACTCCACGTGGGTGCCTAATAGGAGAGAGGAGGAGGAGGAGGATGAGGAGGAGGCACATCTCCAACGAGGCAGGATGCCCTTTGGTGGCCAGCGTAAGGGCAGTACACCGACGGAATCACACCGCAGAGGTCCGCCTGTGCAGGGCGCTGCCTCTGCCCGTCATTCAAAAAGTTCTTTGGTGTGGGCCTTTTTTGAGGCTAGTGCATCAGATCGCACAGCTGCTGTTTGCAACATATGTCTCAAGCGTATATCGCGTGGCCAAAACATCAGCCGCTTGGGTACCACATGCCTGACCAGACATATGTTGACCTGCCATGCAGCTCGTTGGCAAGCCTACCTCAAAGACCCACACCAAAGAACAAAGCGGACCTCTCCTTGCACCGCATCAGCTGGGATCTCCAACCCCACTATAACTTCAGTCCTCTCTGAAACATGCACTGAGAGGAATGAAGGTGTAGAATTAGGTGTGTCACAGCCAAGTACTTGCGGCCACTCTGCTAGCAGCACACCGACGTCCGATTCTAGCAGGCAAATTTCCCTGCCCCAGCTGCTGGACCGTCGAAAGAAGTTCACTCCCAGCCATCTACATGCCCAGCGGTTGAATGCTAGCTTGGCTAAATTGCTAGCGCTTCAACTGCTGCCTTTTCAGTTGGTAGACTCGGCCCCCTTCCGTGAGTTTGTGCAATGTGCGGTTCCTCAGTGGCAGGTTCCCAAACGCCACTTTTTCTCACGGAAGGCTATTCCGGCTCTCTACCGGCATGTGGAAGGCAATGTCTTGGCCTCGCTGGACAGGGCGGTCAACGGTAAGGTGCATATTACCGCTGACTCATGGTCCAGCAGGCATGGACAGGGACGTTACCTTTCTTTCACGGCCCATTGGGTCACTCTTTTGGCAGCTGGGAAGGATGCAGGACAAGGTGCAGTAGTGTTGGAGGTTGTTCCACCGCCACACCTCCAAAATGCTACTACTGGTTGTGACACACCTCTCTCCTCCACCCCCTCCTCTTCTTCTTCCTCCATGGCCTCTTCCTGTGGTTTGTCCTATGAACCAGCGGTGCTCCGTAGCCGTTCAAGGGGCTACGCAAGTACGCAGGCAAAAAGATGCCATGCCGTGCTTGCGCTGGTGTGTTTGGGGGACAGAAGCCACACTGGGGCAGAGGTCCTGTCTGCTCTGCAGGGCCAGGCCGAGAGGTGGTTGACGCCACGCCAGCTTAAGCCAGGAATGGTGGTTTGCGACAATGGCACCAACCTCCTCTCCGCCCTCCGACAGGGACAACTGACCCATGTGCCCTGTGTGGCTCACGTCCTTAACCTGGTGGTGCAGCGGTTCTTGGGCAGGTACCCAGGCTTACAGGATGTCCTGAGGCAGGCCAGAAAAAGTCTGTGTGCATTTAAGCAGATCTTATAATGCCAGTGCTCGCCTGGCTGAGCTGCAAAAGGAGTTGAACCTGCCCAAGAACCGCCTTATATGTGACATGCCCACCAGGTGGAACTCAACGTTGGCCATGCTGCAGCGGCTGCACACGCAGCAGAGGGCCATCAATGAGTACCTGTGCGACTACGGCACCAGGACAGGGTCAGGGGAGCTTGGTTTTTTTTCTCCACGCCAGTGGGGCATGATCAGGGATGCATGCACTGTCCTGGCACCATTTGAGGAGGCCACGAGGATGGTGAGCAGTGACAGTGCATGCATCAGTGACACTGTACCTCTTGTCCACCTGTTGGAGCACACGCTGCGTGGAATAATGGACAGGGCACTTGAGGCAGAACAGAGGCAGGAAGAGGAGGACTTCCTTGCCTCTCAAGGCCCCCTTTACCCAGACAGTGTTCCTTCTGTCCCACCCATCGCACAGGAAGAGGAGGAGGAGGAGGAGGAGGAGGATTGTGTCAGCATGGAGGTGGAGGCTGGCACTCAGCATCATCAGCAGCAGTCTTTTAGGGATGATTTACAGTCCCAAGAAACCAGTGGACTTGTACGTGGCTGGGAGGAGGTGGCTGCGGATCATGTCGTCCTTAGTGACCCAGAGGACTCCGGAGCGAATGCCTCAGCAAACCTACGCTGCATGGCCTCCCTGATCCTGCAAAGTCTGCGGAAGGATCCTCGTATTCTTCGGATCAAGGAGAGGGACCATTACTGGCTGGCCACTCTCCTTGATCCACGTTACAAGTGTAAGGTTGCGGACCTTATGTTACCGTCGCAGAGGGAGCAGAGGATGAGACAACTCCGGGAGGCCTTGCAGAAAGGTCTGTGCAACGCGTTCCCAGAGACTGGGAGGTTACAAACTCCTGGTCCTGGACAACGAGTTGCTGAGGCTTCGGCCAGTCAAAGAAGGAGCGGTGGGGAAGGTGGCCGTCTGACCGATGCGTTCAGACAATTCTTTAGTCCGCAGCCCCAAAGTATGATCGGTTCCAGCAACCATCGCCAGCGTCTGATAAACATGGTGCAGGAATATCTAGGGGCAAGGTCAGACTTGGACACCTTCCCCACCGAAAATCCTCTGGCTTACTGGGTCTTGAGGATGGATCACTGGCCAGAGCTTGCACAGTATGCAATTGAGCTACTGGCCTGTCCTGCATCCAGCGTTCTTTCGGAACGCACATTCAGTGCTGCTGGAGGATTTGTCACGGATCACAGGGTGCGCCTGTCCACCGACTCGGTTGATCGACTGACTTTCATCAAGATGAACCAGTCTTGGATCACCACCAGCTACCACACACCTGATGCTGATATAACAGACTAATTGATTTTAACATGTCACATCCCTTCAAGACTGATGCTGATGCTGAGTGCCTGTGCTGTTATGTTGACTGGCTATCCTCCTCCTCCGAGTCCTCAATGATACGATTGATGATGATAGCTTGGAAGATCATTTTTGTTTATGGGTGCCGCCACCAGTGGCTAAGGCCCAATTTTTCAGCCCCTGTTTAACAGGGGCGTGTAATTACAATTTTATAAGCAATAATTTGCCATAGGGCTCATTGCTGTGCTCCAAGTACAGTATCTGTGAGGGGTTGGAGTGTTGTGGCACCAGTGCCTAAGGCCCAATTTTTCAGCCCCTGTTTAACAGGGGCGTGTCATTACAATTTTTGAAGCAATACTTTGCAACAGGGCTCATTGCTGTGCTCCAAGTACAGTATCTGTGAGGGGTTGTAGTGTTGTGCCACCAGTGCCTAAGGCCCAATTTTTCAGCCCCTGTTCAACAGGGGCATGCAATTACAATTCTTGATCTAATAATTCACAGCAGGGCCCATTGCTGCACCCACCAAGAGTAACTCTGAGGGCTTACAGTGTTGTGGCAACGCCACCACCACCACCACCACGAAAGGCCCAATTTTTCAGCCCCTGTTCAAAAGGGGCATGTAATTACAATTCTTGATCTAATAATTCACAGCAGGGCCCATTCCTGCACCCACCAAGAGTAACTCTGAGGGCTTACAGTGTTGTGGCAACGCCACCACCACCACCACCACGAAAGGCCCAATTTTTCAGCCCCTGTTCAAAAGGGGCATGTAATTACAATTCTTGATCTAATAATTCACAGCAGGGCCCATTCCTGCACCCACCAAGAGTATCTCTGAGGGCTTACAGTGTTGTGGCAACGCCACCACCACCACCACCACGAAAGGCCCAATTTTTCAGCCCCTGTTCAAAAGGGGCATGTAATTACAATTCTTGATCTAATAATTCACAGCAGGGCCCATTGCTGCACCCACCAAGAGTAACTGTCAGGGCTTACAGTGTTGTGGCACCAGCACCACCATCAAAGGCCCAATTTTTACTACCACTGTTCAACAATTATATGTAATTACAATTCCTGATATAATAGTTGACAGCAGGGCGTTCCAGCACCAACCAAGAGTAACTGTGAGTGCTTACAGTGTTGTGCCAACACCAACAACTAAGGGGCCTATTTCTGCAGAGTATCTACGGCAGGTCCCTACTTTCAAACATCCAACTTACAAACGACTCCTACTTGCAAACGCAAGAAGACAACAGGAAGTGAGAGGAAATCTACCCCTTGGAAGGAAAATTCTCTCCTGTAAGAATTAATATGGGAGAAAGGTGTCTCCTCTGTACTGATGCTTTATCAGCAATCCTTGTTTCAAGAAAAACACCACATTTCAAAAACAGTTGTCATTGGGACGGAAAGTGAGGTGAAATGTTCTGAACAGGGGCACAGACAGCAAAACAAATGTTACAGGGGTGATAACCCTTACCTATGTTTTCCAAAAAGTTTAAAAATAGATTTTTGGGCTGGAGCTACACTTCAACAATGTACCTGTTCAAAATTACAAACAGATTCTACATAAGAACAAACCTACAGTCCCTGTCTTGTATGCACCGCCTGTATACGGCTGTTCAGAGTATATAGGGCCTTTTTTATTTTATGTGCGGGGTTCCCCTTAATATCCATACAAGACCCAAAGGGGCTGGTAATGGGCTGGGGTAGGGGGGGGGGGGGGGGGTTGATGGGGTAGCTATGCCATTTTTCCTAAAGATTTTCATCCATATTACCGGGACCAGACATTGCATTAAAGCCGCAAGCAGTTTTAAATGGCTTTTTTTTCCTTTAGAAATGTCATTTTGTGCAGGGACAGTTCTAAACACGGGAAACACGTGGCACTTCACAGGCATACTTTAGACACCCCCCAGGTACGATATTTAAAGGAATATTTGACTTTTTTTTTTCACTTTATGCATCATTAAAATGACTGCTCCCGGAAAACGTCAGTTTTTAAAACTTATTTTTGCATTGATACATGTCCCCTGGTGCAGAACCCGGGTTCCCAAACCCTTTTTAGGACAATAACATGCATAATAGTCGTTATAATTAGCACTTTAGAATTCGAACGTTTGCATCCATTGTATTTAATAGGGTTCTAATGTTCGTGCGAACTTTCGGTCCGTTCGCGGGTTCTGGTGCGAACCGAACCCGGGGGTGTTCGGCTCATCACTAATACTGGGATTTATATGGGATATATACTGGGAATAATATGGGATATATACTGGGAATAATATGGGATATATACTGTGATTTATATGGGATTTATACTGGGATTTATATGGGATATATACTGGGAATAATATGGGATATATACTGGGATTTATATGGGAGATATACTGGGATTTATACGGGATATATACTGGGATTTATATGGGAGATATACTGGGATTTATATGGGAGATATACTGGGATTTATATGGGATTTATACTGGGATTTATATGGGGTATATACTGGGATTTATATGGGATATATACTGGGATTTATATGAGATATATACTCGGATTTATATGGGATATATACTGGGATTTATATGGGGTATATACTGGGATTTATATGGGGTATATACTGGGATTTATATGGGGTATATACTGGGATTTATATGGGGTATATACTGGGATTTATATGGGATATATACTGGGATTTATATGGGGTATATACTGGGATTTATATGGGATTTATACTGGGATTTATATGGGGTATATACTGGGATTTATATGGGATATATACTGGGATTTATATGGGATATATACTGGGATTTATATGGGGTATATACTGGGATTTATATGGGGTATATACTGGGATTTATATGGGATATATACTGGGATTTATATGGGGTATATACTGGGATTTATATGGGATTTATACTGGGATTTATATGGGATTTATATGGGATATATACTGAGATTTATATGGGGTATATACTGGGATTTATATGAGATATATACTGGGATATATATGGGATATATACTGGGATTTATATGGGATATATACTGGGATTTATATGGGATATATACTGGGATTTATATGGGATTTATACTGGGATTTATATGGGAGATATACTGGGATTTATATGGGAGATATACTGGGATTTATATGAGATTTATACTGGGATTTATATGGGATATATACTGGGATTTATATGGGGTATATACTGGGATTTATATGGGGTATATACTGGGATTTATATGAGATATATACTGGGATTTATATGGGGTATATACTGGGATTTATATGGGATATATACTGGGATTTATATGGGATTTATACTGGGATTTATATGGGGTATATACTGGGATTTATATGGGATATATACTGGGATTTATATGAGATATATACTCGGATTTATATGGGATATATACTGGGATTTATATGGGGTATATACTGGGATTTATAGGGGATATATACTGGGATTTATATGGGGTATATACTGGGATTTATATGGGGTATATACTGGGATTTATATGGGATATATACTGGGATTTATATGGGGTATATACTGGGATTTATATGGGATTTATACTGGGATTTATATGGGATTTATACTGGGATTTATATACTGAGATTTATATGGGATCTATACTGGGATATATATGGGATATATACTGTGATTTATATGGGATATATACTGGGATTTATATGGGATATATACTGTGATTTATATGGGATATATACTGTGATTTATATGGGATATATACTGGGAATAATATGGGATATATACTGGGAATAATATGGGATATATACTGGGATTTATATGAGATATATACTGGGATTTATATGGGATATATACTGGGATTTATATGGGGTATATACTGGGATTTATATGGGATATATACTGGGATTTATATGGGATATATACTGGGAATAATATGGGATATATACTGGGATTCATATGGGAGATATACTGGGATTTATATGGGATATATACTGGGATTTATATGGGAGATATACTCGGATTTATATGGGATATATACTGGGATTTATATGGGGTATATACTGGGATTTATATGGGGTATATACTGGGATTTATATGGGGTATATACTGGGATTTATATGGGGTATATACTGGGATTTATATGGGATATATACTGGGATTTATATGGGGTATATACTGGGATTTATATGGGATTTATACTGGGATTTATATGGGGTATATACTGAGATTTATATGGGATATATACTGGGATTTATATGGGATATATACTGGGATTTATATGGGGTATATACTGGGATTTATATGGGGTATATACTGGGATTTATATGGGATATATACTGGGATTTATATGGGGTATATACTGGGATTTATACTGGGATTTATATGGGATTTATATGGGATATATACTGAGATTTATATGGGGTATATACTGGGATTTATATGAGATATATACTGGGATATATATGGGATATATACTGGGATTTATATGGGATATATACTGGGATTTATATGGGATTTATACTGGGATTTATATGGGAGATATACTGGGATTTATATGGGAGATATACTGGGATTTATATGAGATTTATACTGGGATTTATATGGGATATATACTGGGATTTATATGGGGTATATACTGGGATTTATATGGGGTATATACTGGGATTTATATGAGATATATACTGGGATTTATATGGGGTATATACTGGGATTTATATGGGATATATACTGGGATTTATATGGGATTTATACTGGGATTTATATGGGGTATATACTGGGATTTATATGGGATATATACTGGGATTTATATGAGATATATACTCGGATTTATATGGGATATATACTGGGATTTATATGGGAGATATACTGGGATTTATATGGGAGATATACTGGGATTTATATGAGATTTATACTGGGATTTATATGGGATATATACTGGGATTTATATGGGGTATATACTGGGATTTATATGGGGTATATACTGGGATTTATATGAGATATATACTGGGATTTATATGGGGTATATACTGGGATTTATATGGGATATATACTGGGATTTATATGGGATATATACTGGGATTTATATGGGGTATATACTGGGATTTATAGGGGATATATACTGGGATTTATATGGGGTATATACTGGGATTTATATGGGGTATATACTGGGATTTATATGGGGTATATACTGGGATTTATATGGGATATATACTGGGATTTATATGGGGTATATACTGGGATTTATATGGGATTTATACTGGGATTTATATGGGATTTATACTGGGATTTATATGGGATATATACTGAGATTTATATGGGGTATATACTGGGATTTATATGAGATATATACTGGGTTATATATGGGATATATACTGGGATTTATATGGGATATATACTGGGATTTATATGGGATATATACTGGGATTTATATTGGATTTATACTGGGATTTTTATGGGAGATATACTGGGATTTATATGGGAGATATACTGGGATTTATATGAGATATATACTGGGATTTATATGGGATATATACTGGGATTTATATGGGATATATACTGGGATTTATATGGGGTATATACTGGGATTTATATGGGGTATATACTGGGATTTATATGAGATATATACTGGGATTTATATGGGGTATATACTGGGATTTATATGGGGTATATACTGGGATTTATATGGGATATATACTGGCATTTATATGGGGTATATACTGGGATTTATATGGGGTATATACTGGGATTTATATGGGATATATACTGGGATTTATATGGGATATATACTGGGATTTATGTGGGATATATTCTGGGATTTATATGGGATATATACTGGGATTTATATGGGATATGTATTGGAATTTATATGGGATATATACTGGGATTTATATGGGGTATATACTGGGATTATTTGGGGTATATACTGGGATTTATATGGGATATATACTGGGATTTATATGGGGTATATACTGGGATTTATATGGGGTATATACTGGGATTTATATGGGGTATATACTGGGATTTATATGGGGTATATACTGGGATTTATATGGGATATATACTGGGATTTATATGGGATATATACTGGGATTTATATGGGATATATACTGGGATTTATATGGGGTATATACTGGGATTTATATGGGATATGTATTGGAATTTATATGGGATATATACTGGGATTTATATGGGATATATACTGGGATTTATATGGGGTATATACTGGGATTTATATGGGGTATATACTGGGATTTATATGGGGTATATACTGGGATTTATATGGGATATATACTGGGATTTATATGGGGTATATACTGGGATTTATATGGGATTTATACTGGGATTTATATGGGATTTATACTGGGATTTATATGGGATATATACTGAGATTTATATGGGGTATATACTGGGATTTATATGAGATATATACTGGGTTATATATGGGATATATACTGGGATTTATATGGGATATATACTGGGATTTATATGGGATATATACTGGGATTTATATTGGATTTATACTGGGATTTTTATGGGAGATATACTGGGATTTATATGGGAGATATACTGGGATTTATATGAGATATATACTGGGATTTATATGGGATATATACTGGGATTTATATGGGATATATACTGGGATTTATATGGGGTATATACTGGGATTTATATGGGGTATATACTGGGATTTATATGAGATATATACTGGGATTTATATGGGGTATATACTGGGATTTATATGGGGTATATACTGGGATTTATATGGGATATATACTGGCATTTATATGGGGTATATACTGGGATTTATATGGGGTATATACTGGGATTTATATGGGATATATACTGGGATTTATATGGGATATATACTGGGATTTATGTGGGATATATTCTGGGATTTATATGGGATATATACTGGGATTTATATGGGATATGTATTGGAATTTATATGGGATATATACTGGGATTTATATGGGGTATATACTGGGATTATTTGGGGTATATACTGGGATTTATATGGGATATATACTGGGATTTATATGGGGTATATACTGGGATTTATATGGGGTATATACTGGGATTTATATGGGGTATATACTGGGATTTATATGGGGTATATACTGGGATTTATATGGGATATATACTGGGATTTATATGGGATATATACTGGGATTTATATGGGATATATACTGGGATTTATATGGGGTATATACTGGGATTTATATGGGATATGTATTGGAATTTATATGGGATATATACTGGGATTTATATGGGATATATACTGGGATTTATATGGGGTATATACTGGGATTTATATGGGATATATACTAGGATTTATATGGGATATATACTGGGATTTATATGGGATATATACTGGGATTTATACTGGGATTTATATGGGATATATACTGGGATTTATATGGGGTATATACTGGGATTTATATGGGGTATATACTGGGATTTATATGGGATATATACTGGGATTTATATGGGATATATACTGGGATTTATATGGGGTATATACTGGGATTTATATGGGATATGTATTGGAATTTATATGGGATATATACTGGGATTTATACTGGGATTTATATGGGATATATACTGGGATTTATATGGGATATGTATTGGAATTTATATGGGATATATACTGGGATTTATAGGGAAAAATACTGGGATTTATGAAGCCAAGTCCCGCTCCTCTCCAGGTCTAATGGTGACCTCCAGAGTCAGGGACAGCTGACATCCTATGTAGAGTCGGTTACAAGGCATGGTGGGTATAATACAAGACAGATTAATGGGCGCCAGACACTTCCTAAATGTAAAGAGATTTATTGCCTCTTAAACAGAACTGTGGGAGAGAGGGTTAAGGCCAAGACACCCTTAAAGGGGTTGTAAAGGTTCGTTTTTTATTTTCTAAATAGGTTCCTTTAAGCTAGTGCATTGTTGGTTCACTTACCTTTTCCTTTGATTTACCTTCTAAATGTTTGTTTTCTTTGTCTGAATTTCTCACTTCCTGTTTCTCCTCACTGAACTTCACACCATCATTCGAGTGGTGTGGAGTCAGCCAGAACAGCTTACTGAGGAGGAACAGGAAGTGAGAAATTCAGACAAAGAAAACAAAGAAAAAAAACATTTAGAAGGGAAATGGAAGGAAAAGGTAAGTGAACCAACAATGCACAAGCTTAAAGGAACCTATTTAGAAAATAAAAAACAAACCTTTACAACCCCTTTAAGTAGTTGACATGTTAATTAGCAGACTCTGTGTCATGGATATGCAGTAGTGTTTGTCTGTCAGCTTACCTTCCTTCCCATGTGTTCATCTTAGAGGCCTGAACCCTTTCACCTGGCTTCCTTTATAATCTCCTCCCAGCCTGACTCCACCCCAGGCCCTATCACAGAACACTATATTAACCTGTGCACTGCAAGCCTGCTTTGCTGATCAACGTGTTTGTTAGGCATTGTGTGTTTGGGTTCCTGCCTGCCGTGTGCTACGTCTGTCTCTCTGTTATGTTATTGGCTTGTCCCCGACTATCCCTGTCTGCTCGTGACCCTTGACCTTCGGCTTGTCTTTCGTTATCCTTGTCTGCTTGTGGCCCTTGACCTTCAGCTTGTTAATCGTTACTCTTATATCTTGTGCTGCTGCTTCCCCTCTTGTCCCCTTATCCTACGGGCCGTGAGCTAGGAGACTCTAGGGGCCGCGACCTGGACCCAGCCTGCAGCATAACATCCTCACCACTAGAGGCTCTGGAGAAGACCCGCTGGGTCTTAGACTCCGCGCCCTGGGGAATCTTGGCTCTAGTTTCCTATAGGATCCCGATTGTGCTCCTCTGGTCCCGCTTTCCACAACCACCCTGTTTCCTATCCGCAGAAGCCAGCCATAGGGTTCACTATCTTGCGGTGCACTCCTGTCCCCCTACGGTGTGCATCTGTCACCTGGCCATAGGTGACCTGACAGTTTAATCAGCCATGAACCCCGCTGACATGCCGCTCCCCGCGGATGATCCTTTGCAGGGCATAGTCCGCAGACTTGAGACCCAGGAATCTAATCAGACCCAGGTCATGCGATTCCTTCAGGATTTGGCGTCCCATTTTGAACAGGTTCAGGCCTCATTAGGACCCCTGGTTCAATAACCTCAACCGCTACCAGCGGCTGCACCTATTCCGGTCGCAGTCGCAGCCACATATTCACTACAACTGCCAGCTCCGTTCCGTTTCTCTGGGGACTCCAAGGCCTGCAGGGGGTTCCTTAGCCAATGCATGATTCATTTCGAGCTTCAGCCTCAAAACTTTCTGTCTGATAGGGCAAAGGTAGCCTATATAATTTCCCTCCTCTCTGGTGAAGTCTTAGCCTGGGCAGCCCCTCTGTGGGAACTGAATGATCCAGTGGTTTCTAGCCTGTCTGGCTTCTTGAAACTTTTTCGGAATATCTTTGAAGAACCGGCTCGTGTCTCTTCAGCGGCCAGCGCCCTTCTACGTCTCCGCCAAGAGTCTGCTTCTGTGGGACAGTATGTCCTTCATTTCCGCATACTGTCGGCTGAGTTGAGCTGGAACAATGAGGCCTTAGTCGCAACCTTTTTGCATGGCCTGTCTGATAGAGTGAAGGATGAATTAGCAGGAAGAACCATCCCCACTGATCTGGCCGGCGTTATCTCCTTGTGTAACCAGATCGATATTCACTTTCAGGAGAGGACCCTAGAAAAGCAACGCCAGCACTCCTTGGTTCTTAGTCAGCCTGAGCTCCCCTCTCTTCGACCCGTAGAGCATCTCTTACCAGCTGAGGTACCCATGCAGCTGGGTCGGACCAGGCTATCCCCCGAGGAACGTGCTAGGCGCAGAACTCTTGGTCTGTGTCTTTACTGTGGGGGCAAAGGTCATTTTCGTGACACTTGCTCTCTTTGTCCAGAAAAACTTTCGGGTCCACTTCATCTGGAAAGTGGAGTATTGGACCCAGAAATATCACCTTCCCCTTCTCGTCTTCTGCTTTCTGTGTTCCTTCATGTTGGTGCTTCTTCTCATTCGGTCTCAGCATATCTGGATTCCGGAGCCGCTGGTAATTTCATGGACTGGGAAATCGCATCGTCCATGAGACTTACTCTTTTGCCCCTCACCATCCATGAGACTTACTCTTTTGCCCCTCACCACGCCATTGGTGGTCTTGGCGATAGATGGTACTGTTCTCCCAGGGGGACCTATCCGCTTCCAGACCCTCCCTGTTAAGATGTCGGTAGGGACACTCCACCAGGAGTGGATATCCTTCCTTATCTTACCCAAGGCCTCAACGCCTATAATTTTGGGTCTCCCATGGTTACAGCTCCATTCTCCTCATGTGGACTGGACTACTGGACAGATCCTGGCTTGGGGTTCCTCCTGTTCCTCGTCCTGCTTACCCAAGGTTGCCCCCTGTGAACCTGAGCCGGTCATTCATTCCAGGTTGCATAACCACTTACATTTCTCTGTCCCTAACCACCCTTGGACGCACAGCCAGGCTAGCTTGTCTACAAGTCCTGCAGTCGCTATGTCTTGCGATGCGATTCAGGTAGTCGCTACACCTGACTCTGCTATTCACTCGGCCTCTGTACTAGCTATGCCAGTCCAGCCCATGCCCAGTGAGCCGCCTACCTTTTCTTGTTCAGGACATTCTGCTTGTCTTTCAGCTATTCAGCTTGACTCCTGTGACATGTCACCTTCTAACCAACCTGACTTCAAGGTTCCACTGACCTCTGCCCAGTCTGATGGTCCTGTGCTAGATGACCAGTTCCTCTTTAAGGGTCTAGGGGACCCTCCTCAGATTCCTGTTGATCCTCTCATGCCCTTGCTTATTCCTAGAGAGCCTTTGGTCCTCAATAGATCTTCTTGTCATCTCCCTACCTCGGTTCTGGTCTCTGAGGATAATCTAAAGTACGAGGTTAGACAAGTTCTAGATTCTCGGCTCTGCAGAGGCATTCTTCAGTACCTTGTGCATTGGGGAGGTTTTGGTCCTGAGGAGGCGCCTTGAATTGCTGCATCTGATGTCGTGGCACCTCATCTGTTGAAGAGGTTTCATCTGAGATTTCCCTTTAAGCCTTGGCCCAGGCGGGGGAGGGCCCAAAGGGGGAGGGTACTGTCATGGATATGCAGTAGTGTTTGTCTGTCAGCTTACCTTCCTTCCCATGTGTTCATTTTAGAGGCCAGAACCCTTTCACCTGGCTTCCTTTATAAGCTCCTCCCAGCCTGACTCCACCCCAGGCCCTATCACAGAACACTATATTAACCTGTGCACTGCAAGCCTGCTTTGCTGATCATCGTGTTTATTAAGCATTGTGTGTTTGGGTTCCTGCCTGCCGTGTGCTACGTCTGTCTCTCTGTTACGTTATTGGCTTGTCCCCGACTATCCCTGTCTGCTCGTGACCCTTGACCTTCGGCTTGTCTTTCGTTATCCTTGTCTGCTTGTAGCCCTTGACCTTCAACTTGTTATTCGTTACTCTTATATCTTGTGCTGCTGCTTCCCCTCTTGTCCCCTTATCCTACGGGGCGTGAGCTAGGAGACTCTAGGGGCCGCGACCTGGACCCAGCCTGCAGCATAACATCCTCACCACTAGAGGCTCTGGAGAAGACCTGCTGGGTCTTAGACTCCGCGCCCTGGGGAATCTTGGCTCTAGCTTCCTATAGGATCCCGGTTGTGCTCCTCTGTCCCGCTTTCCACAACCACCCAGTTTCCTACCTGCAGCAGTCAGCCATAGGGTTCACTACCTTGCGGTGCACTCCTGTCCCCCTACGGTGTGCATCTGTCACCTGGCCATAGGTGACCTGACACTCTGAGACTTCTATAAGTAGACAGCCATGCAGGGAAAGGCATCCAGCCGGACACCACGTCTTCATGTGTAGACACGCCGTCTCCTATGACAACAATCTTCAACAGTTTCTAACAAAGGTTGCAATGAACTCTTTCACTTCCTCCACAATCTCCTCTTTAGATCTTCACTCAACTGAGATCTCAGTCTATGACCTAGACCGGCTGATCCACTGCCACTGGATCCCCTGAGCTCTTCCAATCTTCTCTCTAATGCCCATGTACACATGATCCTAAAATCTGACTTTTTCCGTTTAATAGTCGCAAGTAGAAATTGAAGAGGTTACTAAAGTCACGAAAATTCTCATACGACAGAAAAAAAAATGGGAAGTGATGTCATGTGTTGTAATGTATTTGTGTTGTATTTTCGGACGACAACTATACTGACTAAAGGAAAATCATACGATCCGGTATCGTACGAAATTTTTTTTCGTGCTTGTCCGATAAAATATCGGATGAACTGCCATGATCGGCTCACGGAAGCCCTGTACTAACGATCCGATTATCGTACGATTATTCCTCGGACGACATTTTTCGTACGATATTCGGATCATGTGTACGGGCCATAAGTATCTTCCTCAGGCGTCACCCCCGCGTCCCTGCTGGGTCCCTAGTTTGGCACTCACAGATACTCCTCAAGCGTCACCCACTGGCCTGCTCGGTCCCTGGCTTGGCACACAAGGCTGCTCTGCAAGCTTCACCTCCGTTGGTTGGGTCCCTGGTTTGATACCTGCTGAAGTTCCCCAATTCTCCATCGTCCCCGGTTGGTGAGAAAACTGCTCTGGTACTTAGTTACTCACTGTGGTCCCTGGTAATAAGGTTGATGGTCCCTTACTGGTGACAGCTTCCCCTCTACCTCTGACCCTGACAGGTTCTCCGGCCAGCAGAACTGTCACTTCTGGTTGGACTGCAAGCCGCATTCCCAACCCTGCGCTGCTCTCGTGCTTCTGGATAGGCCCTCAGACTGTCTACCAGCCAGATGTCCCCGGGATAGGCCCAAACTCCGGCCTAGCAGCCCGGGCAGTACAACACACGTCCACCCAGACAGCCAAATATATAGGCTCTCCCAGCAGGTCAAGGGACCCAAGAAGATACCTGCCCATTGGCTGAGACACCCCATCTATTCCTAATCCGTCCTTGCAATTCCCTTGTCTTTTCTAATGCCGCCAGATACCCGGCCACCTAGTGACAGAAGAGAGAAGTGCAGCAATTCCAGAATTAGGGTGGAATCAATTAATCATTGATCTCCTATCAACTGGCAAAGGCAGTTTTTTTTTTCATTAACCTCACTGTCTGACTATAGATGTTTATCCGAAGCAAGTTTGATACTGTTTACTGTTGACTGTCTCGCTACCTCTGCTGGTAGTTTATTCCAATCATCAACCACCTTTTTTAATAAAAATAATACTTTCTAAGATTAGTTCTGAACTTTCCTCCCGTTAGTTTGAGGTCATGTCCCTGTGTTCTTGATTTTAGTTTCATATTGAAAAGACCGCCTTCCAGTGGCGGTGGGTCCAATAAGGGCGCACGGGCGCCGCCCCTATTATCACGCCACCCCCTCTGTGTATAATGGATAGATTTATGCATTGCATGAATCTATCCATGGCCGCTGTAGCCTATTTTCGGATGCCGGGTGGCTGCATTCCAGCGGTGGGGGTGTTTTTGAAGCACCTGATTAGAGCCATAGGCTCTAATAGGCTTCAAAAAAGGTGAACTGTAAATGCAAAGCATTGCTCTCGCAGTCCACCCAGATGAGTTAGAAAAGCGAATTAATATTCGCTTTCCTAACAATGAGCCGCCTCTCAGCCAATCAGGTGCGCGGGTCTGTTACCCGTCACCTGATTGGCTGAAATAACAGGCTCTACGAACGGACGGCAATCGGTAGGAGGGGAGGAGACACACGGAGGACACAGGAGCCGCTGTCTGCAAGGTCCCACCGCTCGCCGCCATCACCCGCTGCCACCAAGACAGGGTAAGTGCAGAACAGACGGCGAGCGGACAGGGGGGGTGGGGTAACAGTTAAATTTTTTGATGGGCACAATGACAGCATTTGATGGGCACTGTTTGATGGGCACAGTAGCAGCATTTGATGAGCACAGTAGCTGCGTTTGATGGCACAGTGGCTACGTTTGATGGCACAGTGGCTGCGTTTTATGGGCACAGTGGCTGCCTTTGATGGGCACAGTGGCTGCGTTTGATGGCACAGTGGCTGCATTTAATGGCACAGTGGCTGCATTTGATGGGCACAGTGGCTGCGTTTGATGGCACAGTGGCTGCGTTTGATGGGCACAGTGGCTGCATTTAATGGCACAGTGGCTGCGTTTGATGGCACAGTGGCTGCATTTGATGGGCACAGTGGCTGCGTTTGATGGCACAGTGGCTGCATTTGATGGCACAGTGGCTGCGTTTTATGGGCACAGTGGCTGCCTTTGATGGGCACAGTGGCTGCGTTTGATGGCACAGTGGCTGCATTTAATGGCACAGTGGCTGCGTTTGATGGGCACAGTGGCTGCGTTTGATGGCACAGTGGCTGCGTTTGATGGGCACAGTGGCTGCATTTAATGGCACAGTGGCTGCGTTTGATGGCACAGTGGCTGCATTTGATGGGCACAGTGGCTGCGTTTGATGGCACAGTGGCTGCATTTGATGGCACAGTGGCTGTGTTTGATGGGCACAGTGGCTGCGTTTGATGACACAGTGGCAGCATTTGATGGGCACAGTGGCTGCGTTTGATGGGCACAGTGGCAGCATTTGATGGCACAGTGGCTGTGTTTGATGGCACAGTGGCTGTGTTTGATGGCACAGTGGCTGTGTTTGATGGGCACAGTGGCTGCGTTTGATGGGCACAGTGGCAGCATTTGATGGCACAGTGTCTGGGTTTGATGGGCACAGTGGCTGCGTTTGATGACACAGTGGCAGCGTTTGATGACACAGTGGCTGCGTTTGATGGGCACAGTGGCTGCGTTTGATGGGCACAGTGGCAGCATTTGATGGCACAGTGGCTGTGTTTGATGGGCACAGTGGCTGCTTTTGATGGGCACAGTGGCTGCGTTTGATGGGCACAGTGGCTGCGTTTGATGGGCACAGTGGCTGCGTTTGATGGGCACAGTGGCAGCATTTGATGGCACAGTGTCTGGGTTTGATGGGCACAGTGGCTACGTTTGATGGGCACAGTGGCTGCGTTTGATGGGCACAGTGAGGCTGCAATTGATGTTTTTTTTTTACATTTTTCAGTTTGTTTGCCCCCCAAAAATCCTATTACCCGTAGAGTCCTATCTTTTAAGGAAATACGGGATAAACACCAGATCCCAAATCAGACATTTATTCTCATCCCTATCCCCGTCTCTCACTTTAGAAAAGCCTAATCAATTTGAACTCACCTGTGCCCAGGGACCATACCTACTTCACTTAATCTCTACCATTTATAAACTTTTACATGAAGCTACCCCTCTTTCCGAGACTTCTCATCTTCTCATTCTTACATGGAAAAATGGTCCTGTATTTTACAGAAGCCAATCCCTCTACATTATTGGAAGCAGAGTTGGACATCTGTCTTTAGCTCATCCAGATGCGTGGTGCAGAGAGAGATGGCTGTTAAGATTCTGATGTTTTGGTATAGGACCTGTAATGAAACGTCCCACACTCCCCTTGAGTGCTTTCGTCTTACACCACTTCCTCCCAGTCTGGATATACATATCAGATATTCCAACTGCTCACAAACACACAACAAGATGAAACTTGTTTGTCTGCTGAACATGGACTGGTTTATTAGAAAAAGAATACAGTCTTATATACAGTAAAAGAGGAGCTGCTCATATTACTCTACCATACATTTGTAAGCAGAAACCTAATTAACATGAGCTAATTAACTAAATCAATTACCCAGACTAGGTGACTCAGAGATATGACCTTTTAGGATAGACTTCACGTCTCCTAGCTCACCGGCTATACAATACACATTATCATAAGTACAAACATAGGACATCTTCAAACAATAGCAGGAGCTCCAGTAGGAGTCGGCTTGTCTCCTACATTGTACAGAGGCCAATGTGATCAGCTCTTTCAATTAACATGTTGAGTTCAGAATCAAACAAACCAAGAATAGTCTTTACATATCCTGGGAGATATTGTGGATAGATAATACTGTCCCATTTTAAGTAATCCAAGACATATTTTCTCAGTCACCCTGTGCCATTGTGGCACAGGGTAACTTAGACATAAGAGGTGCATAGGGAGATGAAACAAGGGTATCCCATACTTTCCAAGGGATTCTGGGTTCCACGGGCCCTCCCGTCACATCTCTCCCCTTTCGGCAGAAGACTAACACAGGAGGAGACCCCAGACGGGTTGACTCCGAAGTTAGTCCATAGTTCCAGTCCTCTAATGCCTGTACTCACCCAGTACCCCAAAAAAACTTTTCCAAACAGAGCATTACTCACCCAGCCAGCGTCTGCCTCTCTCATAGAACATACTTGCTGCTGTGGGGAAGTGCGGACTGGTCCTTCCCCCTGGAGTCCCTTTAGCCGCAGGAGAGAAGACAGGGTGGCTGGGCTCAGTCCGTCATGCTGTTGGGCATCTGGGGCGACTGCCCAGCATCCCTGGGGTATACAGGTGGGGATTGAAGCCCCATCCACCTTTACAGGAAATCTGTACTCTGTTAGTTGAGGGTAGAGGCCAGCAGCACTCTGCCCTGTTGCCAGCCCTTCTGCTGGAAACCCCACACCATCTGCTCCGGCTAACTGATGGGGAGGGAGGCCGACTTCCCCGGCTCCTTGGAACTCTGTAGTTGTTGCCGGTGCTTGGCAGAGGTTGGTAGCACTCTGCCCGGTTGCCAACACTTCAGCTGGGCTGGTGTCATCATTCTGGGGCACCGTCTGCTGTTGAAACTCCTGTTCACTGGTATTGTCTCCCAGGTGCACGCACCCTTGTTGGGGAGGGAAAATGGCTGCTTCTCCTCCCTGCATCTCTGAAATCCACTGGGAAAGAGGAACCATCACCTTCTCACCTCGGGCCTCCGAAACTGCCACGGGTGTAGAGCAGGGGTCTGCAGTACTCTGTCCTGCTGCCAGTACTTGAACAGTTGATGCATAATCTATAACATCCTCTGAACAGTCCATTAAGTCCATACATTCTGTAATCTGTGGCTGGAGAGATGAGCCGACTGCCCCAGCTCCCTGGAACTCCACAGTTGTTGTCGCTGCTGGGCAGAGTTTGGTAGCACTCTGCCCTGTTGCCAGCACTTCTGCTGGGGACTCCACATCATCTGCTTCGGCTAACCGTTGGGGCAGGAGGCTGGATTCCTCCACTCCGAAACTGTGCAGCTGCCATTGGAGAGGGGAGCTGGCTGCTTACTTTTCCGTTCCCTCATCTGGCTGCTGGGACGACATGTCTGTGGTACTGTCTCCCAGGTGCACTGATCTTTGCTGGGGAGGAAAGACCACGTTCTCCACCCTGGCCGACTGTTGGGGAGGGACAACGAACACCTCCTCTACCTTCTCCCCATGCATCTGATGCTGGGAAGTTGATCGCCACCTTCTCACCCTGAGCATCCGGAACTGCCACAGGTGTGGGGCAGAGGTCTTGGACCCTCTGTCCGATGACCAGCGCTTCAGCCGGGGAAGTTCCTTGCAACTCCACAGATACTGCTGTTGGTACTGGGCAGAGCACAGTGAAGTATGGCCCTGATACCAGCTCTTCTGTTGAAGGCTCATCAGGTTGTTCTTCCTCAGCAGAAAAGTCTATCAAATCCCCTTTCTCTGCAACTGGTGTCTGGGGATAGAGGTTCACCATTTCCTGTCTGTGGAAGCCAGAAGATGCTATCAGTGCTGGGCAGAAGTTTTGGACCCTCTGTTCGGTTGCCAGCACTTCAGCTGGAGAAGTTTGTTGTAACTCCATAGATGCTGCTGGCAGAAAATCCCAGGTCCCTGTCAGTGTTGTGGGAGAAAGGCCGACTACTTCTTCTCTCAAGAAGGCCAAAGCCACTGTTGGTGCTGGGCAGAGGTTAGCAGAGCTTTGCCCTGTTGTCAGCACTTTAGGTTTGGGGACGGCAATCTCTGGAGTTTTCACTGCCGATTCTCTGGCATGCTGCTGAATGCATTCTAGCAGTTTCCTGTATGCCCTTTCCAGATGCTGTTCCTTTCTTAGCAAATAGTCTAGATCAGGTTTAAGGTCTGAGACCCCTGCAAGACCGAACATAGCCTCTCTGTATTCTCGTAGGTCCTCAAGGGTAGGTTCCCCTTCATCGCCAAACACCAAACAATCTGTGGGCTCTCCCACAGCAATCCAGGACCGCCAAAGTCATATCCCTCCGGAGAGCTTTCTGTTGTCTCTCCCAAATATTCCTCCTCCGCGTGCCATTGCAGGGCCCGAAAATGATTGTCCAGCTCTATCTACTGCTGGATCAGCCTGTCCAACTCAGACACCCATTGCTCCTGGGGCCGCTCTCCCAGGAATGCTATCTGCAATGCCCATTGGTCACTGGCCCGTTGTTCTGGGGTTGGAAAGCACTTGCCCTGTTTTATATCAGCGAGCTGGAGGGCTCCAATGCAGAGCTACATCCGAATCAGCTGAGCTGCAGGTATTCATCCTAAGATCCAGTCCTGGTGTATGCTGAAAGGACGACCTGCAGCAGCCCCGGGAACTCTAATGCCAGGTCCATATCTCTGCTGGGTGACCAAAGTCTGCTTATCCTGATCTTGGATCCAGGCGGAGGTTTGAATGTCCCAGATTGCAGGAAGCATCCCACTGCTTGCCACCATTGTAACGAAACGGCCCACACTCCGCTTGAGTGCTTTTGTCATATACCACTTCCTCCCAGTCTGGATATAGATATCAGATATTCCAACCACTCACAAGCACACAACGAGATGATACTTGTTTGTCTGCTGAACATGGACTGGTTTATTAGAAAAATAATACAGTCTTATATACAGTAAAAGAGGTGCTGCTCATATTGCTCTACAATACATTTGTAAGCAAAAACCTAATTAACATGAGCTAATTAACTAATTCAATTACCCAGACTAGGTGATTCAGAGATACGACCTTTTAGGGTAGACTTCATGTCTCCTTGCTCACCGGCTATACAATACACATTATCATAAGTACAAACATAGGACATCTTCACACAATAGCAGGAGCTCCAGTAGGAGTCGGCTCGTCTCCTACATTGTACAGAGGCCAATGTGATCAGCTCTTTCAATTAACATGTTGAGTTCAGAATCAAACAAACCAAGAATAGTCTTTACATATCCTGGGAGATATTGTGAATAACTATTACTGTTCTATTTTAAGTAATCCAAGACATATTTTCTTATCACCCTGTGCCATCCTGGCACAGGGGGACTTAGACATAAGAGGTGCATGGGGAGCTGAAACAAGGGTATCCCATAATTTCCTTGGGATTCTGGGTTCCACGGGCCCTCCCGTCACAGGACCCCTGAGATTTTACATAAACATGATCCTACTGTACCCTCTCTTTGTTGGAGATGTAGCTCATCAGTAGGTCCGCTCTTCCACATCTTTTGGCAATGTACACAGATACAACCTTTTTGGGTCAAAAGTGATGTATATCCTCCAAACATTGGGGAACATCTCTTATACCGTTAGACCCCCTACAATATCTACTAGGCCTTCCATTCCCAGGTCTCAAAAAAACAACCAAACGGTTGCTATCCTATATATTACTAGCAGCACAGAGAGTTATCCCAATGTCTTGGTTGTCAAGAGACCCACCAACTCAATTGATGCTTCTTAACACTATCACTGAAATTCATAGAATGGAATACCTCACAGCATCAGCTACCGAGTCCATTGCGAAATTCAATGAAATCTGGGAACCATGGGATACATCTGGGTATGGAGTAGCCCCCTCTGTTTCTTGAAATATACAATGCTTATTCTCCCTCTTCCTGAGTAATCTCTTGCTTATTCCACTCCTTAATGACATATAGTATTGTTGCCAATTTATTGAACCCAATCTCTCTCATCGTATGACTTGCTATAGATGATTTATAGATGTTATATGCAATTTGTCTGACCTGTACTTGTTTGTTACACATGTTTGATACTGTGTTTTCCTGTTTTATGCTCATTCTGAGTATACTCATTTATTTGTATGGAGTTCCTTTTCTCTCTCTCTCTTCATTGCAAATGGAGAGGGTGAGGAAGGCACGGACATGAAAAAGAAAAAATGTATTGAAAATTTTTACTGTAAGCTGAACATTCTTTAACCACCTTCCACCCGGCCACTGCATATATACGGCCAGGTAGGCTCTTCCTCCTTCTGAGTGGACTTTCAGGAACGTCCCTCAGAAGGAGGGGGATCGCACGCGCCCGCGCAGCGGCGCGATCCTGATGTGCTCGTGTCACCCGGACACGGCGCATCTCGGATCGGCAAGAGGGCTCTGTGATTGGCCCTCCTGATCACATGACGGCCGTATCCAATCACAGCCATCATGTGATGTAAATAAAGAGCCGGTTGCTAGGCAATCAGCTCTCCTCTCCTCACACAGAAGTTGTCGGTGAGGAGAGGAGAGGAGAGCGGATCGCTGCAGCCGGCCGGTGATCAGTGAGTATGAGCTGTTTTTTTTACAGCTTTTAACACACTGATCACCAGCCTAGTGTCCCCACAGTGTAAACACACAATGTAAACACACAAGTCCCCAAAATATTGTCCCCAAAACACTGTCCCCACACACATGTCCCCACACAGTAAAAACACCTGCCCCCCACATATGTAACAGTAAAATCACATGTCCCAATGATCATCTGCACACATATGTCCGTGATCACCTGCGCACATCTGTACATGATCATCTGCACACATCTGTACATGATCATCTGCGTACATCTGTACATGATCATCTGCGTGCATCTGTACATGATCATCTGCACACATCTGTACATGATCATCTGCGTACATCTGTACATGATCATCTGTGTGCATCTGTACATGATCATCTGCAAACATCTGTACATGATCATCTGCGTACATCTGTACATGATCATCTGCACACATCTGTACATGATCATCTGCGTACATCTGTACATGATCATCTGCGTGCATCTGTACATGATCATCTGCAAACATCTGTACATGATCATCTGCGTACATCTGTACATGATCATCTGCACACATCTGTACATGATCATCTGCACACATCTGTACATGATCATCTGCGCACATCTGTCTGTGATCACACAAACCAATTATTATACACTAAACAGGTTTTTTTTTACCAAAGACATGTAGCAGAATACATTTTGTCTTAAATTTATGACAAAATTAGATTTTATTGGATTTCTTTTAAAATAGAAAGAAGAAAATATTGTTATTTTTCCAAATTTCCGCTCTTTTTTCGCTTATATCGCAAAAAATAAAAAACGGAGTCTCGAATATATACCACCAAAAGAAAGCTCTATTTGTGTGAACAAAATAATAAACATTTCATTTGGGTACAGTGTAGCATGACCGCGCAATTCTCATTGAATATGCGAGCGCGCTGAAAGCTGAAAATTGGCCTGGGAAGGAAGGGGGGCGAAAGTGCCCCGTATTGATGTGGTTAATAAAAACATAATTATGAAAAAAAAAAGAAGAGGTTGATTATAAAAGATCTGTTAATGGTCGAACAACTATATATCGAAGTTCTCTTAGAACGGGATGAATACCATCAGGGCCCATTGCTTTATTAAAGTGGTTGTAAACCCTCCCCCGGAAGTTTCACCTAGATTAAGGCTTACCTGCAGGTGTTTTCCATATCTCCTAACCCTGCACGGTTTAGGAGATATTTGTGAATGGGATTACACAGTTGTGTACGGCGCAGGCGCAGTGAAAATCCCATTCATAAAACCGGCAACGTTTTATCTCCTTTCTTAATAGATTTAGCAATTTCCTCCTCCGTGTTTGGCCTCCTTTTGTCTATTTTTATACTCCTCTCTGCACCTCCTGTTTCCTTGAATCTTCTGTATGCTATTTTTTTTGTTTTTCCTTTACTATTCTACTTACCTCTTTAGTGAACCATATTGTTTTTTCTTCTGTTTTATTCTTACTGACTTGCCTGACATATAATCTAGTTGCCTCCTGGATGGTAGACTTTACTTTACTGATTTATTTTTTAGAAATTTCTCCATTTCAGGAAAATTTGTCCTTTTAAAATCGAAAACTTTTGTTTTTGTATATGATTTTTTTCAGTTCTTGTTTTAATATCAAACCAAAGACATTGGTGATCATTCCCTCCCACCTCAACATCAGACAGTCGATCCCCATTTGTCAGTACCAGGTCTAGAATATGATCACCTCGGGTCGGGCTTTTTACTAACTGTTTTAGAGAAACCCCATTCAGTGCTTCCATTACATCCCGGCTCCTGCTTGTAATAGCAGTTTGAGAATTCACTGGCTGGGAGAGAAACTAACTGACACTGACGTTGTTAGAGGCACTAATACAGCGATCAGTGATAAGACTATACACTGTACTAATGACACTGGCTGGGAAGAGGTTAACATCAAGGGGCGGTCACGGGCTTCACTGTGTGCCTAACAAGTGTATTGTGGGTAATATACTTTCACTTACTCCAATGGTAATACACTTGACCTTGTATTCTCCCGTCTCTGCAATCCTGGCAACCTCACCAACACCCTCTTTCCTCTCTCTGATCACAACCTTCACTCTGGAGAAGAGGAGAATAAGGGGGGATATGATCTCCATGTACAAATATATAAGGGGTCCATATAGTGAACTTGGTGTTGAGTCACTTTCCGGTCATCACAGAGGACAAGGGGGCACTCTTTACATCTAGAGGAAAAGGGATTTCACCTCCAGATATGGAAAGGTTTCTTCACAGTAAGAGCTGTGAAAATGTGGAATAGACTCCCTCCAGAGGTGGATCTGGCCAGATCAGTAGATTGCTATAAGAAAGGTCTGGATTCTTTCCTAAATGTACAGAATATAACTGGGTGACATTTATAGGTAAAGTTGATCCGGGGAAAATCCGATTGCCTCTCAGGGGATCATTTTTTCCCGAGCTGTAGCAAATAGGATCATGCTCTGCTGGGGTTTTTTCGCCTTCCTCTGGATCACCTGTGGGTATAGAATTGGGTATATGGGATTGTATGATATTATTATTTTATTTTTTTATGATTGAACTGGATGGACTTTGTGTCTTTTTTCAACCTGACTAACTGCTGCTAACATCTCCCGCTTTGGCGGAGGGAGGCGGGTATCCACCAGTGTGTTCTAACAACACCTGTGGAACCCCAGCCGCCTCTCCCACAAGCAAATTTCAAGGCTATTTCATGAGGTATATATGACGCTGGAGGGGGATACATGCCCAGAACCAGGGGATTCCCAGCCGGGAACGGACCGACGGCTCACTCTGCCTTGACTTCATCTGTGAAGCAGACCATTTCAAACCTACCTAATCATACAGGTAATTTAGGACCTGACCACCTGCCTCCCCTTTTCTTCCATACTGACACACACACACACATCTACATCTATACACGTCATTCAACCCACAAGCCCCCCGCCCGCAGACCCCCACAACCACCGGGCAAGGGTTGTGGGGATGAGGCCTTTGTCCCCATCAACATGGGGACATGATGCTTTGAGGGGTCACAGACCCCCAAAGCATCCGCCCCATGTTGAGGACATGTGGCCTGGTATGGTTCAGGAGGGGGGGGGGCGCTCTCTCGTCCCCCCTTTTCTCCTGCAGCCTGCCAGGTTGCGTGCTCGGATAAAGGGTCTGGTATGGATATTTGGGGGGAACTCCATGCCATTTTTTTTTTTATTTGGGGTGGAGTTCCCCTTAAAAATGATACCAGACCTGAAGGGCCTAGTATGGATATTTGGGGGGAACCCCACGTCATTTGTTTTTTAAATTTGACACAGGGTTCCCCTTAATATCCATACCAGACCTAAAGGGCCTGGTAACTGAGTTTGGGGGGACCCCCACGCATTTTATTTAATTTTTTTATCAATGACTTTTCTATGTATTGCCGGGAGCCGACAATTCATTAATAGCCGCGAGTGAGTTTTAAATGACTTTTTATCCTTCAAAAATGACACTTTGAGCAGGGACAGTTCTAAGCACGGGAAACATGCGCCACTTTACAGGCACACTATACACACCCCCCAGGTACAAAATTTAAAGGAATATTTCACTTTTATTTTTTCATTTTAACCACTTAAGCCCCGGACCATTTCGGGCCATTAGGACCAGGCCTGTTTTTGGGATTCGGCACTGCGCTGCTTTAACTGTAAATTGTGCGGACATGCAATGTTGTACCCAAATGAAATTTGCGTCCTTTTCTTCCCACAAATAGAGCTTTCTTTTAATGGTATTTGATTGCCTCTGCGATTTTTATTTTTTGCGATATAAACAGAAAAAGACCGAAAATTTTGAAAAAAAATGATATTTTCTACTTTTTGTTATAAGAAAAATTGAATAAACTCAATTTTAGTCATACATTTAGGCCAAAATGTATTCAGCCACATGTCTTTAGTAAAAAAAACGCCAATAAGTGTATATTTATCGGTTTGCGCAAAAGTTATAGCGTCTACAAACTAGGGTACATTTTCTGGAATTTACACAGCTTTAAATTTATGACTGCCTATCTCATTTCTTGAGGTGCTAAAATGTCAGGGCAGTACAAAACCCCCCCAAATGACCCCATTTTGGAAAGTAGACACCCCAAGGAAATTGCTGAGAGGCATGTTGAGCCCATTGAATATTTTTTTTTTTGTCCCAAGTGATTGAATAATGACAAAAAAAAAAAAAAAATTACAAAAAGTTGTCACTAAATGATATATTGCTCACACATGCCATGGTTATATGTGGAATTGCACCCCAAAATACATTCTGCTGCTTCTCCTGAGTACGGGGATACCACATGTGTGGGACTTTTTAGGAGCCTAGCCGCGTACGGGGCCCCGGAAACCAAGCACCGCCTTCAGGATTTCTAAGGGCGCAAATTTTTGATTTCACTCCTCACTACCTATCACAGTTTCGAAGGCCATAAAATGCCAAAATAGCACAAAACCCCCCCAAATGACCCCATTTTGGAAAGTAGACACCCCAAGCTATTTACTGAGAGGCATGTTCAGTCCATGGAATATTTTATATTTTGCCACAAGTTGCGGGAATATGACAAACTTTTTTTTTTTTGCACAAAGTTGTCACTAAATGATATATTGCTCACACATGCCATGGGCATATGTGAAATTACTCCCCAAAATACATTCTGCTGCTTCTCCTGAGTACGGGGATACCACATGTGTGGGACTTTTTAGGAGCCTAGCCGCGTCCGGGACCCCAAAAACCAAGCACCGCCTTCAAGGTTTCTAAGGGCATAAATTTTTGATTTCACTCCTCACTACCTATCACAGTTTTGAAGGCCATAAAATGCCAAGATAGCACAAAACCCCCCCAAATGACCCTATTTTGGAAAGTAGACACCCCAAGCTATTTGCTGAGAGGCATGTTGACCCCATTGAATATTTTTTTTTTTTTGTTCCAAATGATTGAATAATGACAAAAAGAAAAAAAAAAAATGTACAAAAAGTTGTCACTAAATGATATATTGCTCACACATGCCATGGTTATATGTGGAATTGCACCCCAAAATACATTCTGCTGCTTTTCCTGAGTACGGGGATACCACATGTGTGGGACTTTTTGGGAGCCTAGCCACGTACAGGGCCCCAAAAACCAAGCACTGCGAACGCTGCAGTTATGTGTGTTGTGTTTGGTAAGTGACAGTGATCGATCGATACTGCACTTGGGTGGGCTGGGCTGGGCGGAGGGGCTAAACGCAGGCGCTAGCAGGTATCTGGGCTGATCCCGCTAACACTGCGTTTTTGGGAACCCTAAACCGCTGGGGATGCTAGTATAGATCTGATCAGATCTGATCAGATACTATACCACTAAGGGGGGTGTATGCTTTGCGCGTGGGTGTTAGCGTTACTGTCACTAACCTAACACTGCCTGGGGCGACGCAGACCCTCTCTGGCGCTAAAACCTAATTGATCTCACCCGCCGGGCGATCAGGGGGGTTAAACCTTTATTGGGTTATATACGGCGGGTGCCCTGATGCTATAAAAAGCAAACTAATCAACCAGCGTCACCCGTAACCTTTATATGGTGATCACTGGTGAAAGGGTTAACTAGGGGCAATCAGGGGGTTAAAACCTTTATTAGGTTAAATATGGGGGTACCTGACACTATATAAAAACCTGACGGGTAACCTAAATAACTAAATAACTTACTGGCTAACCAGTGACACCAGTGACGCTTATACGGCGATCACTGGTGAAAGGGTTAACTCTAGGGGCAATCAGGGGGTTAAAATAATATATGGGGGTACCTGACACCAATAAAAACCTGCGGCGAACCTAAAAAAAAATAACAGCCTATCTAAAACACCAGCGACACGAATACAGCGATCGGAAAAACAATCGCTTAGTGACGCTGAAGTTAGGGGGTGAAAGGGTTACCTGGGGGGTGATCAAGGGGTTAAACCTTTATTAGGGGGGGTTAGGGGGCTACCCTGGACCTAAAGGGGCCTAATCCTAACTGCCCTGCAACTTTTTACAATCACAGATGACACTAAATGCAGTGATCAGTAAAATAAATGATCACTGCAATCAGTGACACTGTGATTGGGGGCTTTGGGGTGACCTGGGGGGTGATCTGGGGGTGACTGGGGGGTGATTTGTGTGCCTATGTGTACCTACGTGTCAGTGGACTGTTGGTGCACTAACCTGCTTCTTCTCTGCTCGGCGCCGGGAACGAAAAGACCGCGGCGAGGGAGATGACATCACTTCCTCCTGCCTGTGTTTACATCACATGGCGGAGGAAGCATTTTCATTGGCCGGGAGCGATAGCGAGGGGGGGGGCGGAATCGAGCGGCCGCCCCCTCATGCCTGATCGCTCCCGAACACTTAACGGCCGCTCACTGCAGTGAAGGGGGGTCCGGATGGACCCCCCAACTGCACAAAGGCGATCACGTAGATCTACGTGATTCTGCCTGTCCGTGCCATTCTGCCGACGTAAATCGGCGGTGGGCGGTCGTTAAGTGGTTAAGCATTATTAAAATCACTGCTCCCGAAAAAACATCAATTTTTAAATCTTCTTTTTGCATTGATACATGTCCCCTGGGGCAGGACCCGGGTCCCCAAACAATTTTTAGGACAATAACTTACATATAAGCCTTTATAATTAGCACTTTAGATTTCTCCCATAGATTTTTACAGGGTGTTCCGCAGCTTTTCGAATTTGCCGGGAACACCCCAAATTGTTCGCTTTTCGGCGAGTGGGCGAACAGCCAATGTTCGAGTCGAACTCGGAGCTCATCCCTAATTATCACCAATATTATTGCTACAATACTTCTAGTAATTACACCTATTTGTAGGTGTATATATAATTGCTCTCAATTCAAATTATTATTATTATTATTATTTTTTTTTTACCCCACTACTGATAACAGGCACTTCTTCCATTCATCACATTTATTTTATTATTTAACACATACTCTCTTTCTTCACACACACATTTTCACTCTTTCATTTTCTCATCCCTCCCGCCTTCCTTTCATGCATTTTCTTCTTTCTCTCCCCCATATCATACAGATTTCACTGAATGTTTACCCTCCATTATATACACACACCTAATGACCGTCGACCCGCCCCTATGGTTGTATCCTCCCTGGAACATATCTGGGTATAATTCCCCACCTCAGTCCCGGGTGAGACTGTCTGTGTCGGACCCCCACATAACTCCACCCCTGGAACTGTTCTCCATCTACGGGCCACTTTGTAAGTCACAAAGCAACCATCCTTATTTTTCATCCTTAAAGCCTGATGCCTCGTACACACGACCGGTTTTCCCGATGAGAAAACTGCCATTTTTTAGATCGGTCAGGAAAACCGGTGTTGTGTAGGCTCCATAGCAGTTTTCCCACGACAAAACTGTCTGCAAAAAATTTAGAACCTGCTCTATTTTTTCCCGTCGTGTTTCCCGTCAGTCTTTTTCTCGTCGCGAAAACCGCTCGTGTGTACGCTTTTCCGAGGGGAAAAAAACGCGTGGGGCAGCACAGTGGTGTAGTGGTTAGCACTTTCACCTAGCAGCAAAAGGGTCGCTGGTTCGAATCCCAACCACGACACCATCTGCCTGGAGTTTGCATGTTCTCACTGTGTCTGCGTGGGTTTCCTCCGGGTACTCCGGTTTCCTCCCACACTCCAAAGACATGCTGGTAGGTTAATTGGATCTTGTCCAAATTGGCCCAGTATATATGTATATATGTGTATGACTGTGTGTCCCAAGCGTGTCGAGATCCTACGGGGTAAAATTACCGCACCAGCCAAGCAGACACTGGCTGCAAAAAGCGCCTTGAGGCGATTCAGTTCGCATGTGAGCGCTATACAAGTCACTCATTCATTCATTCATGCTCAGAATCAAGTAATGAGACGGGAGCGCTCGTTCTGGTAAAACTAGCATTCGTAATGGAGATAGCACATTCGTCATGCTGTAACGGACTGAAAAGCACGAATCGTCTCTCCCCAAACTTTTACTAGCATGAGGATCAGCAAACGCGTCCCAAAGGGTGGCGCCATTTGAATGGAACGTCCCCTTTATAGTGCCGTCGTACGTTTTGGATGTCACCGCGCTTTGGTCAACCTTTTTTTTTTTAATGAACGTGTGTATGCAAGGCAGGCTTGAGAGGAATCACGTCGGGAAAAACTTTGGTTTTTGGCATGTCAGGAAAACCGGTAATGTGTATGGGGCATAATACCTAGATAACCATTAAAATTATTCCATATTTCATTACTTTATAGTACAATAGTGAATGCATCCAACTCCTGACGAACGGCGAAAGGCCAGGAAACGCGTAGAGTGTCCATCCAGCGATGCTAAGTCATGCTTGTTTCAATAACCCCAATCAATCATGTCTCTTGTCTGTACTAATCATATGCACGGTTTACTCGGCAAGAAAGCTCTACCAGCAATTTTCTTGCTGGTTCTTGTCGAGAAAACCGGTCGTGTGTACGAGGCTTGAACTCTCTGCTTTGTCCCCCACCCCCTCTACCCCCTCTACCCCCTCTACCCACTAACTCACTCACTGCCCAAGATATTGCCAATCACTTCAAAGACAATATTGATGCAATTCGTGAGGAAACCCCCGCTGTCCGTACATCTTCACCACCCAACATAACTTGCCTAACAGCACTTTCAACACTCTCCTCTTCTGAACTGCCTACTACTGAAGAGGTTACAAAACTTTTCTCAGATGCCCACCTAACCAATTGTCCCTTGGACCCCGTTCCCAGACAACTACTACGGTCACCCTCTTCTTCTATCCTATTCTCCCTCACAACTACTACGGTCACCCTCTTCTTCTATCCTATGTTCCCTCACAACTACTACCGTCACCCTCTTCTTCTATCCTATGTTCCCTCACAACTACTACAGTCACCCTCTTCTTCTATCCTATGTTCCCTCACAACTACTACGGTCACCCTCTTCTTCTATCCTATGTTCCCTCACAACTACTACGGTCACCCTCTTCTTCTATCCTATGTTCCCTCACAACTACTACGGTCACCCTCTTCTTCTATCCTATGTTCCCTCACAACTACTACGGTCACCCTCTTCTTCTATCCTATTCTCCCTCACAACTACTACAGTCACCCTCTTCTTCTATCCTATGTTCCCTCACAACTACTACCGTCACCCTCTTCTTCTATCCTATGTTCCCTCACAACTACTACGGTCACCCTCTTCTTCTATCCTATGCTCCCTCACAACTACTACGGTCACCCTCTTCTTCTATCCTATGCTCCCTCACTCACATCTTCAATCTCTCCCTCTCTAGTGGCACCTTCCCCTCCCCTCTAAAACATGCGCAGATCACCCCCATACTTAAAAAGCCCTCACTGGACCCTACCAACCTGAACAACTTAAGGCCCATCTCATTGCTCCCATTCACCTCTAAACTTCTAAAACGCTTAAGCCCTGTACACATGGGCGGGAATCCTGTCAGGAAAAAAATGTCGGTTTTCCCGACAGGATTCCCAGCAAGCTTGCTTTGCACGCCGAGTGTACACACACCCATTCAAAAGAACCGCCCTTTTGAATGGCAAGAACGTGGTGCCGTCATCGACTCTGACAAGCCGGCGCTCTCAACACATTCAATGCCGTCGCCGCTGTCGTGGAAATATGGGTTGTTGTTCATAGAGCACACAGCCCATAATTCCTGTGCTATCTAAGCACACATCAGATTTCATCTTTTTGCAATAATGCTATCTTTAAGTTTGCTAAAATCCACTCACCGTTCATCCCATCATCCATCCAAGAAGCAAGGCTCACACATAGATCTTATCGTCAGGCCATCCCAGCATAGACTGCCTAGCCGACGCCTAATCATAGGCTTTTATTAAACTCAAAAGATCTCACACAGGAGGTGATTGGCTGCAGCAACCAATCCCCTCCCCCATGGGCGGGGACCTCACAGGATGTTCCTTCCTCACAGGAAAATGACCATACAAGGAAAATGGCAATACCTGGACATTCCTTCCAACAGGAGATGTCATACATGAATACAATAACGTAGGATGGCTAAAGTTACCGTTGATAGGAATTCTTATTCTGCGCTATTCCATAGAATAACGCATATTAAGATTATACTATTATTGAATGGGGGAGGGAGGCTATCTGCAGACGCACGCTACGAATTCCAACCAATGTTGATCAGACATAGCAGAGACAAGAGCGCGCATCCGCCTATTACCAATGATGTCATTGCAGAGCGAGCATATCCCCTCCTTAACGATCGTCCATGCTAATGCACAGAGGGCCCCCGTTGGTGGACATATCCGCGCCCTGCAAACATCACACTCCAACCTCAAGACGTTTTCCCCTATCAGACGGGATTCAACCAGCCTCAGACTACCCCAATCAGCTCTTTTAGAGCGGGTTGCGGAAGTACTAACACTGGGTGACACTATGACAATACATATTAAATACATCTCCATAAAAATCTCCACAACACCGCCATCTTGCTACACCCTACACTAACCTTGTATGCTACCGCACATGCGTCGAAGTCTTATCGAGCATGCGCGGATTTACCTCGGACAGGTAAGCATACAGACGACCGATTTTCTCGGCACGAAACACTCTGCCGAGAATCACAACAAGAAAAATAGAGAGCAGGTTCTCAATTTTTCTCGCCGGGGTTCCCGGCAGTTTTCCTGTCGGGAAAGCGTACACACACACATTTTTCTCGGCAAAAAGCTCTCCCAGCAGTTTTCTTGCCGAGAAAACCGGTCGTGTGTGTAGCGGCCTCACGCTCTCGCTCTTCTTTAGCGGTTACTCTGGCTCCGGTCTAGGGGTACCTTGAAGGGGAGAGTGAGGTGCGCCACGGCCCATGTCTTCTAGATTACAGCATGTAGAGGTGAAGGCCAGCACCAGATTACACCCGGGCTGTGTATACGTTCGGAGCCAAGTCTGTTCTGCTGATAACCCCCTTTGCTCCCAGTAATTGGAGTACCACACACTGAAAAGGTCCAACACTTATTTATTCTATAACGGCAAACAAATAGTCCTTTGCAAGCAGACAGTTTGAGGCCCATAGAACAGTTCAGTATTGGTGGGGAGTAGGTCAAGGCACAATCCTCAAAGAAAACTAAACCGTTGAGGTTTCACCAACGGTTGCTAAGCACAGTGGCTGTAAAACGTACTTTTTGACTTCAGAGTCTCTTCCAGCGACTCTAATGAACAGGAAATGGAGTTACCTTCTCTACATTGCAGCCCCTGTCAGGGGGAAGACATCCCTCCAAGAGAGTTACCAGAGGCCCCGCCGTCACCGGATTAATGCTGTACTGGGCTATTCGGAAGGGTTACACTCCCCGGCCTCCTCGCCTCAGATACGGGTCCCAACACCTTAGGGCCCCTCGGACTCCTCTACCCTCGCAGAACCCAGTCGAAGTTACTGGGCCCCAGGCCTTGGCCATAGTACCTCACCCCAGGCTTAAGGTGCCTGGGATGGACTCCATCTCTCGCTCCGGCCAGGTCAAGGGCACCTGGGCTCAGAACTCCGGAACGCCAGCACCCAGGCTGAAGGTGCCTGGGTGCAGCCGCGTCCTCCAACTCCGAACTCTGAACCCCCGAACCCCGTGGTAAGGGCGTCCGCCCCTTTTATCCCCTCTCCCTTTGCGTCACAGCGGGTTCCCCGCCCCGCTGTACCAGCGCCAGGAAAGGACAAAAAGGGAGAAGTCTTGCAGTGCGGGTTCAACTCCGGCCCAGGGCGACAGCGCCACCTGCAGGCCGCAGGGAACCTTGCACCACCAGAGTCCTCCAAGAACCACAAAAGGGATTCTCAGACTCCCTAACAATTAGTGCATCCGGGTTGAATAACCCAGATGCTCCCCCCCCCAAATTTAAATGCCCGCTACATGTGTATGAGGCTTTAGTCTACAACCGTCTTAGCTCCGACCTCAGTGAAAATAACCTTCTTGACCCCTTACAGTCCGGCTTTCGCTCACAGCATTTCACAGAAACTGGCTTACTAAAACTCACTAACGATTTACTAACTGCTAAAACCAACAGCCAGTACTCCATACTCCTACTTCTTGACCCCTCTACGGCCTTTGATACCGTTGACCACCCGCTCCTTCTTAATAAGCTCCATTCCCTTGGCCTCCAAGATTCTGCTCTATCCTCGTTCTCCTCCTACCTATCACAGCGCTCCTTCAGTGTTACCTACAACTCTGTCTCCTCCTCTCCATTGCCCCATTCTGTGGGGGTCCCCCATGGCTCTGTTCTTGGACCCCTTCTCTTCTCTATCTACACCTCCTCCCTTGGTCACTTGATAACCGCCTACGGCTTCCAATACCACCTATACGCCGATGACACCCAAATCTATCTGTCTACTCCTCACCTCACTCCTTCAGTCTCCTCCCGTATTACTAACTTACTAACTGACATCTCAGCATGGATGTCGCACCACTTCCTTCAACTAAATCTCTCTAAAACTGAGTTACTAATATCCCCCCCCCGTGCCCCCCTCCATGACTTTTCCATCAAAATCAACAATGCAACCATCAGTCCCTCTATTAATGCCAGGATACTCAGTGTAATTCTGGCCTCTGACCCATCCTTTCAGCCCCAAATCCAATAGCTGCCAAAGGCGTGTAGACTTCACCTCCGTAAAATCTCTAATATTCGCCTCTTTTAACGAATAATTCCACCAAACTCCTCATTCACTCCCTTGTTATCTCTCACCTTGACTATTGCAACTCCCTTCCCATTGGCCTCCCCTCTTCAGTCTATAATGAATGCTGCTGGCAGACTTATCCACCTTACCAACCGCTCAGTGTCTGTCAAGCCTCTCCTCCAATCCCTACATTCCAATCACCCAGCGAATTAAATTCAAAATACTAACCATAACATACAAAGCCATTCACAACTCTGCCCCGAGCTACATCACCAATCTTATCTCTAAATATCACCCAAACCGTTCTCTCCGCTCTTCCCAAGACCTTCTGCTCTCACGCTCCCTCGTCTCCTCCTCCCATGCTCCTCTCCAGGATTTCTCCAGAGCCTCTCCCATCCTCTGGAACTCTCTACCTCAACCCAACTATCTCCTACTCTGGCTGCCTTCAGACAATCCCTGAAAACTCATCTCTTCAGGGAAGCCTATCACACCTCCAACTAATTGTTTACCACTTCCATCAGCTCATTCCCCACTGTTATAACCTTGTGTACCTCCTGCCCCACCCTATTAGATTGTGAGCTCTTTTAAACAGGGCCCTCTTAATCCTCTTGTATTTTATTGTATTGTAACTGTATTCTCTCCCTTTTATATTGTAAAGTTCTGCATAAACTGTTGGTTCTATATAAATCCTGTATAATTATAATAAAATAATCCTTCTGGAAGTTTCCAGCAAGTTCGAGAAGTAGGGGGGAGGTCTCAGTGATGTTGCCTTTGAGTCATCCAGCTCTCTCTGGATCTCCTTTGAGTCATCCAGCTCTCTCTGGATCTCTGCCAACCCAGGAAAAAACACAGACAGGCTTGGCCAAGCCTGCACAAATTTACCTACACTAAAAAACACTAGAGGGTGCTCCGTCTGTTTATCCATCCTCCTCATAGAGTTCTCACTGTACAGAAGACCAGGAACTTCCTTCCACAGAACCCGGATCCCTGGAGACCAACCTGCCTCCCCAGGGAGCCACATGCTGCCATTTGACACTTACTGTGTGGCCCTCAGGGCCCCGGAACACAGAAGTCTGAGTATTTCTTACCCGGGTGCTTCCTAAGGCCAGGGAATGACGGGATTCTGGTAGTTCAATGATTTGCTTTGTTTCTTTTACTCCATCTTACTTTTTCTGTGCCGTCCATTCATTTTTATTTTTGGCTTCTGATCCTTTACTATGGATCTCGCTGAGAGCTGTGGGGGGCATTGATGTGTAAAAGGGGTGTAATATCTGATATCTCATATAATGTGTCTCCAGTCTAGGAATGCCCCTGGAATATTATGTGTGGCCCTTTGGTGGTGTCAGGGGGCCCTCTAGTTCAAGAACTTTGACCACCACTGATATAGATGGTCCTCAGATTATACAACAAATCAGAGGTATGAACACCATAAGGGCTCATTGACAAAAATCATTGTAACGGAACGTCCCACACTCCGCTTGAGTGCTTTCCGTCATATACCGCTTCCTCCCAGCTTGGATATAGATATCAGATATTCCAACCGCTTACAAGCACACAACGAGACGAAACTTGTTTGTCTGCTGAACATGGAGTGATTTATTAGAACAAGAATACAATCTTATATACAGTTAAAGAGGAGGTAACCAGAACATAAATTAACATGAGCTAATTAACTAATCATTTACCCTGACTAGGTGACTCAGAGATATGACCTTTTAGGGTAGACTTCACGTCTCCTAGCTCACCAGCTATACAATATACATTATCATAAGTGTAAACACAGGACATCTTCACACAATAGCAGGGTCAATTAGCACAGACAACAGACAGATGGCTGGAGGTGATGACATTAGCATCTCCTTACAGTGGATGTCCCAACAGTATGAATCAGTCACTCTAATATGGCATATACAGGGTCCCCAGGCATACAGCTCACAAAGAGCACCGTTCCCCCAAATGCCAGGGCCCATGATCGCAAGGCAAGAGGCCGTCATTCAGTCCCCTCCAAAAGCCTCTGTCCTGGGTGAGTCTGTCACAATCATATCTTCTATCATGTGACCCCAGTGAGCTGAGATCTGATTGGTTGCTGGGGCTCAGGTCACATGGTACATCCTCATTACTCTGTATAAAGTGAATTTTATATCAATGGAAGATCAAACCTAACTCTGTGTCTTCTCTTCTCTTCTTCTCAGTTCCTGTGGCCCTTCCAGGTAAGGAGCTTCATTATTAAATGTCTATTTATGTTTCCATCATTCTGTAACAAAAATGTCACCTAAAGTGGAACTCCAGACAAATTTTTCTTGTTTCTTGGGTGGAGTGTGGAGAGGTAAGTGTCTGTGTGGAGAAGATCCACGGTCTGTTGTCACAGTGAGGATCGGGGGGGGGTGGTGGGGTGAGGGGATTTGAGGTGTTGTGTGAGAAGGCCTGGCTCGCAGTCTACTCTCTATTTCATCCCAAAGGTGTTCTATCAGATTGAGGTCAGGACACTGTGCAGGCCAGTCAAGTTTCTCCACCCCAAACTCGCTCATCCATGTCTTTATGGACTTTGCTTTGGTCACTGGTGTGTAGTCATGTTGGAACAGGAAGGGGCCGTCCCCAAACTCCTCCCACAATGTTGGGAGCATGAAATTGTCCAAAATGTCTTAGTATGCTGACGCCTTAAGAGTTCTCTTCATTGGAACTAAGGGCTCAAGCCCCACCCCTGAGGGGCCAAGCCCAACCCCTGAAAAACAACCCCCCTCCACCAAATGATTTGGACCAGTGCACGAAGCAAGGTCCATAAAGACAAGGATGAGCGAGTTTGGGGTGGAGGAACTTGACTGACCTCATCCCGATAGAACACCTTTGGGATGAATTAGAGCGGAGACTGCAATACAGGCCTTCTCGTCCAACATCAGAGCCTGACCTCACAAATGGTCTTCTGGAAGAATGGTCAAACATTCCCATAGACACCCTCCTAAACCTTGTGAACAGCCTTCCCAGAAGAGTTGAAGCTGTTATAGCGGCAAAGGGCGGGGCCAACTCAATATTGAACCCTACGGACTAAGACTGGGATGCCATTAAAGTTCATGTGTGTGTAAAGGCAGGCGTCCTAATACTTTTGACAATATAGTGTATACAGCTTCCTTCTTCCTCCAGCACATGTTTGCAGAACCCAGCTGGATCACTGTGTAAAGACCTGACAGTCACTCAGAAATGAAGGCAATGGCCCATGACAGGCAGAAACCCGAGGGCCCCTTTGTTGTGTAGCAAGAAATACAGTGTCCAGCTTGTACTATTCCTCCTGTGGCTACTGATCCCAGCACCACCTCCTCAGGCACTACCAACCCCCCTGGCTGCAGCTGCCCCTTTCACCAGCCCTCCAGGCTATCTTCTCCCCACAGTCCTCCAGACTGACCCCTACCAGCCCCCCCCGGCTGTCTCTCAGGAGACCTCCCAGACGTGTCGACCTTCTCCCGCTGTCCTCTCTCCCGCTGTCCTCTCTCCCGCTGTCTTCTCTCCCGCTGTCCTCTCTCCCGCTGTCTTCTCTCCCGCTGTCCTCTCTCTCCGCTGTCCTCTCTCCCGCTGTCTTCTCTTACGCTGTCCTCTCTCCCGCTGTCCTCTCTCTCCGCTGTCCTCTCTCTCCGCTGTCCTCTCTCTCCGCTGTGCTCTCTCTCCACTGTGCTCTCTCTCCACTGTGCTCTCTCCCGCTGTCCTCTCTCTCCGCTGTCCTCTCTCTCCGCTGTCCTCTCTCCCGCTGTCTTCTCTCCCGCTGTCCTCTCTCCCGCTGTCCTCTCTCCTGCTGTCTTCTCTCCCGCTGTCCTCTCTCCCACTGTCCTCTCTCTCCGCTGTCCTCTCTCCGCTGTCCTCTCTCCCACTGTTCTCTCTCTCCGCTGTCCTCTCTCCGCTGTCCTCTCTCTCCACTGTCCTCTCTCCGCTGTCCTCTCTTCCCGCTGTCCTCTCTCTCCGCTGTCCTCTCTCCGCTGTCCTCTCTCCCACTGTCCTCTCTCTCCACTGTCCTCTCTCTCCACTGTCCTCTCTCCCACTGTCCTCTCTCTCCACTGTCCTCTCTCCCACTGTCCTCTCTCCGCTGTCCTCTCTCCCACTGTCCTCTCTCTCCGCTGTCCTCTCTCCGCTGTCCTCTCTCCGCTGTCCTCTCTCTCTACTGTCCTCTCTCTACTGTCCTCTCTCCCGCTGTCCTCTCTCTCCGCTGTCCTCTCTCCCACTGTCCTCTCTCTCCGCTGTCCTCTCTCCCCGCTGTCCTCTCTCCGTTGTCCTCTCTCCGCTGTCCTCTCTCTCCGCTGTCCTCTCTCTCCGCTGTCCTCTCTCTCCGCTGTCCTCTCTCCCACTGTCCTCTCTCCGCTGTCCTCTCTCTCCGCTGTCCTCTCTCTCCGCTGTCCTCTCTCTCCACTGTCCTCTCTCCGCTGTCCTCTCTCCCACTGTCCTCTCTCTCCGCTGTCCTCTCTCCCACTGTCCTCTCTCCCACTGTCCTCTCTCTCCACTGTCCTCTCTCTCCACTGTCCTCTCTCCGCTGTCCTCTCTCCCACTGTCCTCTCTCTCCGCTGTCCTCTCTCCGCTGTCCTCTCTCCCACTGTCCTCTCTCTCCACTGTCCTCTCTCCGCTGTCCTCTCTCCGCTGTCCTCTCTCCCACTGTCCTCTCTCTCCGCTGTCCTCTCTCCGCTGTCCTCTCTCCCACTGTCCTCTCTCCCACTGTCCTCTCTCTCCACTGTCCTCTCTCCGCTGTCCTCTCTCCACTGTCCTCTCTCCCACTGTCCTCTCTCTCCACTGTCCTCTCTCTCCACTGTCCTCTCTCCACTGTCCTCTCTCCCGCTGTCCTCTCTCTCCGCTGTCCTCTCTCTCCGCTGTCCTCTCTCCCGCTGTCCTCTCTCTCCGCTGTCCTCTCTCTCCGCTGTCCTCTCTCCCGCTGTTCTCTCTCTCCGTTGTCCTCTCTCTCCGCTGTCCTCTCTCTCCGCTGTCCTCTCTCTCCGCTGTCCTCTCTCTCCACTGTCCTCTCTCCGCTGTCCTCTCTCCCACTGTCCTCTCTCTCCGCTGTCCTCTCTCCGCTGTCCTCTCTCCCACTGTCCTCTCTCTCCGCTGTCCTCTCTCCCACTGTCCTCTCTCCCACTGTCCTCTCTCTCCACTGTCCTCTCTCCGCTGTCCTCTCTCCCACTGTCCTCTCTCTCCACTGTCCTCTCTCCGCTGTCCTCTCTCCCACTGTCCTCTCTCTCCGCTGTCCTCTCTCCACTGTCCTCTCTCCCACTGTCCTCTCTCTCCACTGTCCTCTCTCTCCACTGTCCTCTCTCCCACTGTCCTCTCTCTCCACTGTCCTCTCTCTCCACTGTCCTCTCTCCACTGTCCTCTCTCCACTGTCCTCTCTCCGCAGTCCTCTCTCTCCGCTGTCCTCTCTCTCCGCCGTCCTCTCTCCCGCTGTCCTCTCTCTCCGCTGTCCTCTCTCTCCGCTGTCCTCTCTCCCGCTGTTCTCTCTCTCCGTTGTCCTCTCTCTCCGCTGTCCTCTCTCTCCGCTGTCCTCTCTCTCCGCTGTCCTCTCTCTCCCACTGTCCTCTCTCCCACTGTCCTCTCTCTCCACTGTCCTCTCTCCGCTGTCCTCTCTCCACTGTCCTCTCTCCGCAGTCCTCTCTCCCGCTGTCCTCTCTCTCCGCTGTCCTCTCTCTCCGCTGTCCTCTCTCCCGCTGTCCTCTCTCTCCGCTGTCCTCTCTCTCCGCTGTCCTCTCTCCCGCTGTTCTCTCTCTCCGTTGTCCTCTCTCTCCGCTGTCCTCTCTCTCCGCTGTCCTCTCTCTCCGCTGTCCTCTCTCCGCTGTCCTCTCTCCCGCTGTCTTCTCTCCCGCTGTCCTCTCACTACGCTGTCCTCTCTCTCCGCTGTCCTCTCTCTCCGCTGTCCTCTCTCTCCGCTGTCCTCTCTCTCTGCTGTCTTCTCTCCCGCTGTCCTCTCTCTCCGCTGTCCTCTCTCTCCGCTGTCCTCTCTCTCCGCTGTCCTCTCTCTCCGCTGTCCTCTCTCTCCGCTGTCTTCTCTCCCGCTGTCCTCTCTCCCCGCTGTCCTCTCTCTCCGCTGTCCTCTCTCCCGCTGTCCTCTCTCTCTGCTGTCCTCTCTCTCCGCTGTCCTCTCTCCTGCTGTCCTCTCTCTCTGCTGTCTTCTCTCCCGCTGTCCTCTCTCCCGCTGTCCTCTCTCCTTGCTCCCGTCCCTCCAGGAAAGCCTCCTCCCGTGTGTTGTAGAAGGGACCTTCCAACACCTGAGCCCAGACCCAAGGTCACCCCCCCCAGACTAGGGGGGCTCCCTCAAGGGCCGCCAACAACCTCCTCGGCACTCCATCTCCATCTTCCACCGACTCCCCTGCTGGCATGGCTCATCTCCATTTATGAGGTGGCCTGCCCCCTTCCAGACCCCTTTTTGCTGGGGATTGGTCGAGGTCCTCATAAATATGCAAGTCAGCCCCTCCTTACTCCCTGCCCCCGAGTGACTATACCCCGACGCAGATTCACAGCCCTGGCACTAACAGATAACCTATCCTAACTCCAGGGGGGGGGGGGGGATCGATGTGTAATATCTGAGATCTCATACAATGGGTCTCAACTAGACATGTGCGATTCGGACCAATTTCCAAAAATTCCTACATTGGGAAGCAACCGAAATACGAATTTTATACGAAATACGAAATTTCCTTGACGGATTTGGTTTGGGGAGTGGGAGAGACGGGAGTGGGAGAGACGGGAGTGGGAGAGACGCTCAGACTGGTCCTGGGAGTCGGTGGGAGATTCAGAATCGGACAAAATAAGAATGTTCCTTAATATCGTTTTATTATTGTCATAATAATTACCATTATTCGTTATGATGAATATAAACCCAGGAAGTCATCACAGCACAGGGATGGTGGGAGCCCCTCATAATGAGCACAGCACAGGGATGGTGGGAGCCCCTCATAATGAGCACAGCACAGGGATGGGGGGAGCCCCTCATAATGAGAACAGCACAGGGATGGGGGGAGCCCCTCATAATGAGCACAGCACAGGGATGGGGGGAGCCCCTCATAATGAGCACAGCACAGGGATGGGGGGAGACCCTCATAATGAGCACAGCACAGGGATGGGGGGAGCCCCTCATAATGAGCACAGCACAGGGATGGTGGGAGCTCCTCATAATGAGCACAACACAGGGATGGGGGGAGCCCCTCATAATGAGCACAGCACAGGGATGGTGGGAGCCCCTCATAATGAGCACAGCACAGGGATGGTGGGAGCCCCTCATAATGAGCACAGCACAGGGATGGGGGGAGCCCCTCATAATGAGCACAGCACAGGGATGGGGGGAGACCCTCATAATGAGCACAGCACAGGGATGGGGGGAGCCCCTCATAATGAGCACAGCACAGGGATGGTGGGAGCCCCTCATAATGAGCACAGCACAGGGATGGTGGGAGCCCCTCATAATGAGCACAGCACAGGGATGGGGGGAGCCCCTCATAATGAGCACAGCACAGGGATGGGGGGAGCCCCTCATAATGAGCACAGCACAGGGATGGTGGGAGCCCCTCATAATGAGCACAGCACAGGGATGGTGGGAGCTCCTCATAATGAGCACAACACAGGGATGGGGGGAGCCCCTCATAATGAGCACAGCACAGGGATGGTGGGAGCCCCTCATAATGAGCACAGCACAGGGATGGGGGGAGCCCCTCATAATGAGCACAGCACAGGGATGGGGGGAGCCCCTCATAATGAGCACAGCACAGGGATGGGGGGAGCCCCTCATAATGAGCACAGCACAGGGATGGGGGGAGCCCCTCATAATGAGCCCAGCACAGGGATGGTGGGAGCCCCTCCATAATGAGCACAGTACAGGGATGGGGGGAGCCCCTCATAATGAGCACAGCACAGGGATGGTGGGAGCCCCTCATAATGAGCACAGCACAGGGATGGAGGGAGCCCCTCATAATGAGCACAGCACAGGGATGGGGGGAGCCCCTCATAATGAGCACAGCACAGGGATGATGGGAGCCCCTCATAATGAGCACAGCACAGGGATGGGGGGAGCCCCTCATAATGAGCACAGCACAGGGATGGTGGGGGCCCCTCATAATGAGCACAGCACAGGGATGATGGGAGCCCCTCATAATGAGCACAGCACAGGGATGGGGGGAGCCCCTCATAATGAGCACAGCACAGGGATGGGGGGAGCCCCTCATAATGAGCACAGCACAGGGATGGTGGGAGCCCCTCATAATGAGCACAGCACAGGGATGGTGGGAGCCCCTCATAATGAGCACAACACAGGGATGGGGGGAGCCCCTCATAATGAGCACAGCACAGGGATGGTGGGAGCCCCTCATAATGAGCACAGCACAGGGATGGGGGGAGCCCCTCATAATGAGCACAGCACAGGGATGGTGGGAGCCCCTCATAATGAGCACAGCACAGGGATGGGGGGAGCCCCTCATAATGAGCACAGCACAGGGATGGTGGGAGCCCCTCATAATGAGCACAGCACAGGGATGGTGGGAGCCCCTCATAATGAGCACAGCACAGGGATGGGGGGAGCCCCTCATAATGAGCACAGCACAGGGATGGGGGGAGCCCCTCATAATGAGCACAGCACAGGGATGGTGGGAGATCCTCATAATGAGCACAGCACAGGGATGGTGGGAGCCCCTCATACTGAGCACAGCACAGGGATGGTGGGAGCCCCTCATAATGAGCACAGCACAGGGATGGTGGGAGCCCCTCATAATGAGCACAGCACAGGGATGGTGGGAGATCCTCATAATGAGCACAGCACAGGGATGGTGGGAGCCCCTCATAATGAGCACAGCACAGGGATGGGGGAGCCCCTCATAATGAGCACAGGGATGGTGGGAGCCCCTCATAATGAGCACAGCACAGGGATGGTGGGAGATCCTCATAATGAGCACAGCACAGGGATGGTGGGGGCCCCTCATAATGAGCACAGCACAGGGATGGTGGGAGCCCCTCATAATGAGCACAGCACAGGGATGGGGGGAGATCCTCATAATGAGCACAGCACAGGGATGGTGGGGGCCCCTCATAATGAGCACAGCACAGGGATGGTGGGGGCCCCTCATAATGAGCACAGCACAGGGATGGGGGGAGCCCCTCATAATGAGCACAGCACAGGGATGGTGGGAGCCCCTCATAATGAGCACAGCACAGGGATGGTGGGAGATCCTCATAATGAGCACAGCACAGGGATGGTGGGAGCTCCTCATAATGAGCACAGCACAGGGATGGTGGGAGCCCCTCATAATGAGCACAGCACAGGGATGGTGGGAGATCCTCATAATGAGCACAGCACAGGGATGGTGGGGGCCCCTCATAATGAGCACAGCACAGGGATGGTGGGGGCCCCTCATAATGAGCACAGCACAGGGATGGGGGGAGCCCCTCATAATGAGCACAGCACAGGGATGGGGGGAGCCCCTCATAATGAGCACAGCACAGGGATGGGGGAGCCCCTCATAATGAGCACAGCACAGGGATGGTGGGAGCCCCTCATAATGAGCACAGCACAGGGATGGTGGGAGATCCTCATAATGAGCACAGCACAGGGATGGTGGGAGATCCTCATAATGAGCACAGCACAGGGATGGGGGGAGCCCCTCATAATGAGCACAGCACAGGGATGGTGGGGGCCCCTCATAATGAGCACAGCACAGGGATGGGGGGAGCCCCTCATAATGAGCACAGCACAGGGATGGGGGGAGCCCCTCATAATGAGCACAGCACAGGGATGGGGGAGCCCCTCATAATGAGCACAGCACAGGGATGGGGGGAGCCCCTCATAATGAGCACAGCACAGGGATGGGGGAGCCCCTCATACTGAGCACAGCACAGGGATGGTGGGAGCCCCTCATAATGAGCACAGCACAGGGATGGGGGGAGCCCCTCATAATGAGCACAGCACAGGGATGGTGGGAGATCCTCATAATGAGCACAGCACAGGGATGGTGGGGGCCCCTCATAATGAGCACAGCACAGGGATGGTGGGAGCCCCTCATAATGAGCACAGCACAGGGATGGTGGGAGCTCCTCATAATGAGCACAGCACAGGGATGGGGGGAGCCCCTCATAATGAGCACAGCACAGGGATGGGGGGAGCCCCTCATAATGAGCACAGCACAGGGATGGGGGAGCCCCTCATAATGAGCACAGCACAGGGATGGGGGGAGCCCCTCATAATGAGCACAGCACAGGGATGGGGGGAGCTCCTCATAATGAGCACAGCACAGGGATGGTGGGAGCCCCTCATAATGAGCACAGCACAGGGATGGGGGGAGCTCCTCATAATGAGCACAGCACAGGGATGGTGGGAGCCCCTCATAATGAGCACAGCACAGGGATGGTGGGAGCCCCTCATAATGAGCACAGCACAGGGATGGGGGAGCCCCTCATAATGAGCACAGCACAGGGATGGGGGAGCCCCTCATAATGAGCACAGCACAGGGATGGGGGGAGCCCCTCATAATGAGCACAGCACAGGGATGGGGGGAGCCCCTCATAATGAGCACAGCACAGGGATGGTGGGAGCCCCTCATAATGAGCACAGCACAGGGATGGAGGGAGCCCCTCATAATGAGCACAGCACAGGGATGGTGGGAGCCCCTCATAATGAGCACAGCACAGGGATGGTGGGAGATCCTCATAATGAGCACAGCACAGGGATGGTGGGGGCCCCTCATAATGAGCACAGCACAGGGATGGTGGGGGCCCCTCATAATGAGCACAGCACAGGGATGGTGGGAGCCCCTCATAATGAGCACAGCACAGGGATGGAGGGAGCCCCTCATAATGAGCACAGCACAGGGATGGTGGGAGCCCCTCATAATGAGCACAGCACAGGGATGGTGGGGGCCCCTCATAATGAGCACAGCACAGGGATGGGGGAGCCCCTCATAATGAGCACAGCACAGGGATGGGGGAGCCCCTCATAATGAGCACAGCACAGGGATGGTGGGAGACCCTCATAATGAGCACAGCACAGGGATGGTGGGAGCCCCTCATAATGAGCACAGCACAGGGATGGTGGGGGCCCCTCATAATGAGCACAGCACAGGGATGGGGGAGCCCCTCATAATGAGCACAGCACAGGGATGGTGGGAGCCCCTCATAATGAGCACAGCACAGGGATGGGGGAGCCCCTCATAATGAGCACAGCACAGGGATGGTGGGGGCCCCTCATAATGAGCACAGCACAGGGATGGGGGAGCCCCTCATAATGAGCACAGCACAGGGATGGGGGAGCCCCTCATAATGAGCACAGCACAGGGATGGTGGGAGCTCCTCATAATGAGCACAGCACAGGGATGGTGGGAGATCCTCATAATGAGCACAGCACAGGGATGGTGGGGGCCCCTCATAATGAGCACAGCACAGGGATGGGGGAGCCCCTCATAATGAGCACAGCACAGGGATGGTGGGAGCCCCTCATAATGAGCACAGCACAGGGATGGTGGGAGATCCTCATAATGAGCACAGCACAGGGATGGTGGGGGCCCCTCATAATGAGCACAGCACAGGGATGGTGGGAGCCCCTCATAATGAGCACAGCACAGGGATGGTGGGAGATCCTCATAATGAGCACAGCACAGGGATGGTGGGGGCCCCTCATAATGAGCACAGCACAGGGATGGTGGGGGCCCCTCATAATGAGCACAGCACAGGGATGGGGGAGCCCCTCATAATGAGCACAGCACAGGGATGGTGGGAGCCCCTCATAATGAGCACAGCACAGGGATGGGGGGAGCCCCTCATAATGAGCACAGCACAGGGATGGGGGAGCCCCTCATAATGAGCACAGCACAGGGATGGGGGGAGCCCCTCATAATGAGCACAGCACAGGGATGGTGGGGGCCCCTCATAATGAGCACAGCACAGGGATGGGGGAGCCCCTCATAATGAGCACAGCACAGGGATGGGGGGAGCCCCTCATAATGAGCACAGCACAGGGATGGGGGAGCCCCTCATAATGAGCACAGCACAGGGATGGGGGGAGCCCCTCATAATGAGCACAGCACAGGGATGGGGGAGCCCCTCATAATGAGCACAGCACAGGGATGGGGGAGCCCCTCATAATGAGCACAGCACAGGGATGGTGGGGGCCCCTCATAATGAGCACAGCACAGGGATGGGGGAGCCCCTCATAATGAGCACAGCACAGGGATGGGGGAGCCCCTCATAATGAGCACAGCACAGGGATGGTGGGAGCCCCTCATAATGAGCACAGCACAGGGATGGTGGGAGCCCCTCATAATGAGCACAGCACAGGGATGGTGGGGGCCCCTCATAATGAGCACAGCACAGGGATGGGGGAGCCCCTCATAATGAGCACAGCACAGGGATGGGGGAGCCCCTCATAATGAGCACAGCACAGGGATGGTGGGAGCCCCTCATAATGAGAACAGCACAGGGATGGGGGGAGCCCCTCATAATGAGCACAGCACAGGGATGGGGGGAGCCCCTCATAATGAGCACAGCACAGGGATGGTGGGAGTCCCTCATAATGAGCACAGCACAGGGATGGGGGGAGCCCCTCATAATGAGCACAGCACAGGGATGGGGGGAGCCCCTCATAATGAGCACAGCACAGGGATGGTGGGAGCCCCTCATAATGAGCACAGCACAGGGATGGGGGAGCCCCTCATAATGAGCACAGCACAGGGATGGTGGGAGCCCCTCATAATGAGCACAGCACAGGGATGGGGGAGCCCCTCATAATGAGCACAGCACAGGGATGGGGGAGCCCCTCATAATGAGCACAGCACAGGGATGGTGGGAGCCCCTCATAATGAGCACAGCACAGGGATGGGGGAGCCCCTCATAATGAGCACAGCACAGGGATGGGGGAGCCCCTCATAATGAATGTTCGGAATTGTTGCGAAAAGTTAACGAATCTAACGAAAATTCGTATTTTGTACGAAATGAATCCAAATTGAATTTCGGACACGAATTATGAAGTACGAATTTTCGTCTAATACGAAACGGAATAAAACAAATTTATTGACGGCGCCCATGTCTAGTCTCCAGTCTAGGACTGGCTCCTGAATATTATGTGTGGCCCTTTGGTGGTGTCAGGGGGCCCTCTAGTTCAAGAACTTTGACCATCATTGATATAGACGGTCCTCGGATTATACAACAAATCAGAGGTATGAACACCATAGGGGCTCATAAATCCTATCTTCTATCCTGTGACCAGTGAGCTGAGATCTGATTGGTTGCTGGGGCTCAGGTCACATGGTACATCCTCATTACTCTCTATAAAGTATCAATGGAAGATGAAACCTAACTCTGTGTCTTCTCTTCTCTTCTCCTCAGGGGCCGTGGCCCCCCCAGGTAAGGAGCTTCATTATTAAATGTCTTTTTCTGTTTCCATCATTCTGTAACACTAATGCCGCGTACACACGATTGGAATTTCCGACAACAAATGTCCGATGGGAGCTTTTGGTCGCATATTCCGGCCGCGTGTCGTCGGCTCCATCCGACATTTGCTGTGGGAATTTCCGACAACAAACGTTTGAGAACCGGTTCTCAATTTTTCCGACGACAAAAGTTCTTTTCGGGAATTCCGATCGCGTGTATCCAATTCCGACGCACACAAAAGTCCTACGCATGCTCGGAATCCATTCGACGCATGCTCGGAATCATTGTACTTAGTTTTTCTTGGCTCGTCGTAGTGCTGTACTGACGTCACCGCGTTCTTGACGATCGGAATGTCCGAGCAACATTTGTGCGACCGTGTGTGTAGGCCAGACAAGTTTGATCCAACATCCGTCAGGGAAAAAAAAAAAACGCGGCTTTGTTGTCGGAAATTCCGATTGTATGTATGCGGCAAAACATGTAACATGGTAGGAAAGGTGAACTGATCCTGTAACTGGTAATTGCGCGGTCGTGCGACGCGACACCCAAACTAAATTTAGATCATTTATTTCACACAAATAGAGTTTTCTTTTGGTGGTTTTTGATCTTTTATTTTTTATTATATAAATGAAAAAAAAAACAAAAAAAACAACAATATATTCTACTTTTTATTATAAAACGTATCCTATAAAATCGAATTTCTTCATAAATTTTAGGCTAAAATGTAATGGTGGGGATCTTATAGTGTGACTGTGATAGTGTGGCGAACAATCTGGCGCTAACGGACGCTGGCTGGGAGGGAAACTGTCTGACACTGACATCACTAGTGACACTAATACAGTGATCAGTGATAATACTATACACTGTACTAATGACACTGGCTGGGAAGGGGTTCACATCAAGGGGGGATCTCGGGGTTCACTGCATGCCTAACACACGTGTATTGTGGGTAATATGTGCTGCTTTTACTCACAGATCTGGCTGTTCTTTCTCCCTGGACTCAGAGTTGATTTCAGGGAGAAGAAGCAGCCAGATTGCTGTCTGTGGACAGAGGTCTGTGTGTTTGTAAACACAGAACTCTGTGCTGTGATTGGACACAGCCAATCAGCAGGTATACAGCCAAAATCATTGGCTGAAACTTGCTGACAAACTTGTGCCAGACCCGGGAACAGGCGGCGATGTACGGGAATATCACCTCGCCTGTAGCTGCCCCCCCCCCCGACCTCCCGCAGTAAATGTACCGTGGGTGATAGACATGTGCAGAACTAAAAAATTTGTTTAGTTTTGTTATTTACATAAATTAATTTAGATAAATTTGTTTACCGTATATACTCGAGTATAAGCCGAGTTTTTCAGCACATTTTTTTGAGCTGAAAATGCCCCCCTCGGCTTATACTCGAGTCACCTTTTTGCGCCTGATCTCCTGGATTTTGGGGACCGGGTACTGGCTGGCCGTAGGTCCCCTGGGCCCTAAACTTGGCACACATGTAGCCTCACTCTTCCCCTACAAGTGTGCAAAGTTTGTTGTCTGAAGGACCTACGGCCGGGGAGCACCAATTTTTCAAAGCCGGGCACTCCTTCCATAGACTCCCATGTTAAACGGTAATTTCTCCGGTGAATTTGGGGGCCTGGTGCTGGCTAGTCGTAGGTCCCCTGAACCCGAAACTTGTCACACATGTAGCCCCATTTCTCCTCTATAAGTGTGCAAAGTTTTCTGTCTGGGGGACCTACAGCTGGGGAGCACTGATTTTTCAAAGATAGGCACCCCTTCCATAGACTCCCATGTTAAACGTCAGTCTAGTCATGGACACAGTGAGGCATGGACACAGTGAGGCACGGGCACAGTGAGGCACGGGCACAGTGAGGCACGGGCACAGTGAGGCACGGACACAGTGAGGCACGGACACACAGTGAGGCACGGACACACAGTGAGGCACGGACACAGTGAGGCACGGGCACAGTGAGGCATGGACACACAGTGAGGCACGGGCACAGTGAGGCATGGACACACAGTGAGGCACGGGCACAGTGAGGCACGGGCACAGTGAGGCACGGACACAGTGAGGCATGGACACAGTGAGGCATAGACACAGTGAGGCATGGACACAGTGAGGCACGGGCACAGTGAGGCACAGTGAGGCACGGACACAGTGAGACACAGTGAGGCACGGACACAGTGAGACACAGTGAGGCACGGACACAGTGAGACACAGTGAGGCACGGACACAGTGAGGCACGGGCACAGTGAGGCACGGGCACAGTGAGGCATGGACACAGTGAGGCACGGGCATAGTGAGGCATGGACACAGTGAGGCATGGAGACACAGTGAGGCATGGACACAGTGAGGCATGGACACAGTGAGGCACGGACACAGTGAGGCATGGACACAGTGAGGCACGGACACAGTGAGGCATGGACACAGTGAGGCACGGACACAGTGAGGCACGGACACAGTGAGGCATGGACACAGTGAGACACAGTGAGGCACGGACACAGTGAGGCACAGACACAGTGAGGCACGGACACAGTGAGGCACGGACACAGTGAGGCACAGTGATGCACGGACACAGTGAGGCATGGACACAGTGAGGCATGGACACACAGTGAGACACAGTGAGGCACGGACACAGTGAGGCACGGACACAGTGAGGCACAGTGATGCACGGACACAGTGAGGCATGGACACAGTGAGGCATGGACACACAGTGAGACACAGTGAGGCACGGACACAGTGAGGCACGGACACAGTGAGGCACAGTGATGCACGGACACAGTGAGGCACGGACACAGTGAGGCATGGACACAGTGAGGCATGGACACAGTGAGGCATGGACACAGTGAGGCACGGACACAGTGAGGCATGGACACAGTGAGGCACGGACACAGTGAGGCACGGACACAGTGAGGCATGGACACAGTGAGGCACGGGCACAGTGAGGCACGGACACAGTGAGGCACGGACATAGTGAGGCATGGACACAGTGAGGCATGGACACACAGTGAGACACAGTGAGGCATGGACACAGTGAGGCATGGACACAGTGAGGCACGGGCACAGTGAGGCATGGACACAGTGAGGCACGGGCATAGTGAGGCATGGACACAGTGAGGCATGGACACACAGTGAGACACAGTGAGGCACGGACACAGTGAGGCACGGACACAGTGAGGCACGGACACAGTGAGGCATGGACACAGTGAGGCACGGGCACAGTGAGGCATGGACACAGTGAGGCATGGGCATAGTGAGGCATGGACACAACGAGGCACGGACACAGTGAGGCATGGACACAGTGAGGCACGGGCACAGTGAGGCACGGACACAGTGAGGCACGGACACAGTGAGGCACGGACACAGTGAGGCATGGACACAGTGAGGCACGGGCACAGTAAGTCATGGACACAGTGAGGCACGGGCACAGTGAGGCACGGACACAGTGAGGCACGGACACAGTGAGGCACGGACACAGTGAGGCATGGACACAGTGAGGCACGGGCATAGTGAGGCATGGACACAGTGAGGCATGGACACACAGTGAGACACAGTGAGACATGGACACAGTGAGGCATGGGCATAGTGAGGCATGGACACAGTGAGGCACGGGCACAGTGAGGCACGGACACAGTGAGGCATGGGCACAGTAAGTCATGGACACAGTGAGGCACGGGCACAGTGAGGCACGGACACAGTGAGGCACGGACACAGTGAGGCACGGACATAGTGAGGCACGGACACAGTGAGGCACGGGCACAGTGAGGCACGGGCACAGTGAGGCACGGGCACAGTGAGGCATGGACACACAGTGAGACACAGTGAGGCACGGACACAGTGAGTCACGGGCACAGTGAGGCACGGGCACAGTGAGGAACGGGCACAGTGAGGCATGGACACAGTGAGTCACGGACACAGTGAGGCACGGGCACAGTGAGGCACGGACACAGTGAGGCACGGGCACAGTGAGGCACGGGCACAGTGAGGCACGGGCACAGTGAGGCACGGGCACAGTGAGGCACGGACACAGTGAGGCACGGGCACAGTGAGGCACGGACACAGTGAGGCACGGGCACAGTGAGGCACGGACACAGTGAGGCACGGGCACAGTGAGGCACGGGCACAGTGAGGCACGGACACAGTGAGGCACGGACACAGTGAGGCATGGACACAGTGAGGCATGGACACACAGTGAGACACAGTGAGGCACGGGCACAGTGAGGCACGGACACAGTGAGGTACGGACACAGTGAGGCACGGACACAGTGAGGCACGGACACAGTGAGGCATGGACACAGTGAGGCACAGGCACAGTGAGGCACGGGCACAGTGAGGCATGGACACAGTGAGGCACAGGCATAGTAAGGCATGGACACAGTGAGGCATGGACACACAGTGAGGCACGGACACAGTGAGGCACGGACACAGTGAGGCACGGACACAGTGAGGCACGGGCACAGTGAGGCACGGGCACAGTGAGGCATGGACACAGTGAGGCACGGGCATAGTGAGGCATGGACACAGTGAGGCATGGAGACACAGTGAGGCACGGACACAGTGCGGCATGGACACAGTGAGGCATGGACACAGTGAGGCACGGACACAGTGAGGCATGGACACAGTGAGGCACGGACACAGTGAGGCATGGACACAGTGAGGCACGGACACAGTGAGGCATGGACACACAGTGAGACACGGTGAGGCACGGACACAGTGAGGCACGGACACAGTGAGGCACAGTGATGCACGGACACAGTGAGGCACGGACACAGTGAGGCATGGACACAGTGAGGCACGGACACAGTGAGGCATGGACACACAGTGAGACACAGTGAGGCACGGACACAGTGAGGCACGGACACAGTGAGGCACAGTGATGCACGGACACAGTGAGGCACGGACACAGTGAGGCACGGACACAGTGAGGCATGGACACAGTGAGGCATGGACACAGTGAGGCATGGACACAGTGAGGCACGGACACAGTGAGGCATGGACACAGTGAGGCACGGACACAGTGAGGCACGGACACAGTGAGGCACGGACACAGTGAGGCACGGGCACAGTGAGGCACGGACACAGTGAGGCACGGACACAGTGAGGCATGGACACAGTGAAGCACGGGCACAGTGAGGCATGGACACAGTGAGGCATGGACACAGTGAGGCATGGACACACAGTGAGACACAGTGAGGCATGGACACAGTGAGGCATGGACACAGTGAGGCATGGGCACAGTGAGGCATGGACACAGTGAGGCACGGGCATAGTGAGGCATGGACACAGTGAGGCATGGACACACAGTGAGACACAGTGAGGCACGGACACAGTGAGGCACGGACACAGTGAGGCACGGACACAGTGAGGCATGGACACAGTGAGGCACGGGCACAGTGAGGCATGGACACAGTGAGGCATGGGCATAGTGAGGCATGGACACAGTGAGGCATGGACACACAGTGAGACACAGTGAGGCACGGACACAACGAGGCACGGACACAGTGAGGCATGGACACAGTGAGGCATGGACACAGTGAGGCACGGGCACAGTGAGGCACGGACACAGTGAGGCACGGACACAGTGAGGCACGGACACAGTGAGGCATGGACACAGTGAGGCACGGGCACAGTAAGTCATGGACACAGTGAGGCACGGGCACAGTGAGGCACGGACACAGTGAGGCACGGACACAGTGAGGCACGGACACAGTGAGGCATGGACACAGTGAGGCATGGACACAGTGAGGCACGGGCATATTGAGGCATGGACACAGTGAGGCATGGACACACAGTGAGACACAGTGAGGCACGGACACAGTGAGGCACGGACACAGTGAGGCATGGGCACAGTAAGTCATGGACACAGTGAGGCACGGGCACAGTGAGGCACGGACACAGTGAGGCACGGACACAGTGAGGCACGGACATAGTGAGGCACGGACACAGTGAGGCACGGGCACAGTGAGGCACGGGCACAGTGAGGCATGGACACACAGTGAGACACAGTGAGGCACGGACACAGTGAGTCACGGGCACAGTGAGGCACGGGCACAGTGAGGAACGGACACAGTGAGGCATGGACACAGTGAGTCACGGACACAGTGAGGCACGGGCACAGTGAGGCACGGACACAGTGAGGCACGGGCACAGTGAGGCACGGGCACAGTGAGGCATGGACACAGTGAGGCACGGGCACAGTGAGGCACGGGCACAGTGAGGCACGGACACAGTGAGGCACGGGCACAGTGAGGCACGGACACAGTGAGGCACGGGCACAGTGAGGCACGGGCACAGTGAGGCACGGACACAGTGAGGCACGGACACAGTGAGGCATGGACACATTAAGGCATGGACACACAGTGAGACACAGTGAGGCACGGGCACAATGAGGCACGGACACAGTGAGGCACGGACACAGTGAGGCACGGACACAGTGAGGCATGGACACACAGTGAGACACAGTGAGGCACGGGCACAGTGAGGCACGGACACAGTGAGGCACGGACACAGTGAGGCACGGACACAGTGAGGCATGGACACAGTGAGGCATGGACACAGTGAGGCACAGGCACAGTGAGGCACGGGCACAGTGAGGCATGGACACAGTGAGGCACAGGCATAGTAAGGCATGGACACAGTGAGGCATGGACACACAGTGAGGCACGGACACAGTGAGGCACGGACACAGTGAGGCACGGACACAGTGAGGCACGGGCACAGTGAGGCACGGACACAGTGAGGCACAGTGAGACACGGACACAGTGAGACACAGTGAGGCACGGACACAGTGAGACACAGTGAGGCACGGACACAGTGAGACACAGTGAGGCACGGACACAGTGAGGCACGGGCACAGTGAGGCACGGGCACAGTGAGGCATGGACACAGTGAGGCACGGGCATAGTGAGGCATGGACACAGTGAGGCATGGAGACACAGTGAGGCACGGACACAGTGTGGCATGGACACAGTGAGGCATGGACACAGTGAGGCACGGACACAGTGAGGCATGGACACAGTGAGGCACGGACACAGTGAGGCATGGACACAGTGAGGCACGGACACAGTGAGGCATGGACACAGTGAGGCACGGACACAGTGAGGCACGGACACAGTGAGGCACAGTGATGCACGGACACAGTGAGGCACGGACACAGTGAGGCACGGACACCGTGAGGCATGGACACAGTGAGGCATGGACACAGTGAGGCATGGACACAGTGAGGCACGGACACAGTGAGGCATGGACACAGTGAGGCACGGACACAGTGAGGCACGGACACAGTGAGGCACGGACACAGTGAGGCATGGACACAGTGAGGCACGGGCACAGTGAGGCACGGACACAGTGAGGCACGGACACAGTGAGGCATGGACACAGTGAAGCACGGGCACAGTGAGGCATGGACACAGTGAGGCACGGGCACAGTGAGGCATGGACACACAGTGAGACACAGTGAGGCACGGACACAGTGAGGCATGGACACAGTGAGGCACGGGCACAGTGAGGCATGGACACAGTGAGGCACGGGCATAGTGAGGCATGGACACAGTGAGGCATGGACACACAGTGAGACACAGTGAGGCACGGACACAGTGAGGCACGGACATAGTGAGGCACGGACACAGTGAGGCATGGACACAGTGAGGCACGGGCACAGTGAGGCATGGACACAGTGAGGCACGGGCATAGTGAGGCATGGACACAGTGAGGCATGGACACAGTGAGGCACGGGCACAGTAAGTCATGGACACAGTGAGGCATGGGCACAGTGAGGCACGGACACAGTGAGGCACGGACACAGTGAGGCACGGACACAGTGAGGCATGGACACAGTGAGGCACGGGCACAGTGAGGCACGGGCACAGTGAGGCACGGGCACAGTGAGGCACGGACACAGTGAGGCACGGACACAGTGAGGCACGGACACAGTGAGGCATGGACACAGTGAGGCACGGGCACAGTGAGGCACAGTGAGGCACGGACACAGTGAGACACAGTGAGGCACGGACACAGTGAGACACAGTGAGGCACGGACACAGTGAGACACAGTGAGGCACGGACACAGTGAGGCACGGGCACAGTGAGGCACGGGCACAGTGAGGCATGGACACAGTGAGGCACGGGCATAGTGAGGCATGGACACAGTGAGGCATGGAGACACAGTGAGGCACGGACACAGTGCGGCATGGACACAGTGAGGCATGGACACAGTGAGGCACGGACACAGTGAGGCATGGACACAGTGAGGCACGGACACAGTGAGGCATGGACACAGTGAGGCACGGACACAGTGAGGCATGGACACAGTGAGACACAGTGAGGCACGGACACAGTGAGGCACAGACACAGTGAGGCACGGACACAGTGAGGCACGGACACAGTGAGGCACAGTGATGCACGGACACAGTGAGTCATGGACACAGTGAGGCATGGACACACAGTGAGACACAGTGAGGCACGGACACAGTGAGGCACGGACACAGTGAGGCACAGTGATGCACGGACACAGTGAGGCATGGACACAGTGAGGCATGGACACAGTGAGGCATGGACACAGTGAGGCATGGACACAGTGAGGCACGGACACAGTGAGGCATGGACACAGTGAGGCACGGACACAGTGAGGCACGGACACAGTGAGGCATGGACACAGTGAGGCACGGGCACAGTGAGGCACGGACACAGTGAGGCACGGACACAGTGAGGCATGGACACAGTGAAGCACGGGCACAGTGAGGCATGGACACAGTGAGGCATGGACACAGTGAGGCATGGACACACAGTGAGACACAGTGAGGCATGGACACAGTGAGGCATGGACACAGTGAGGCACGGGCACAGTGAGGCATGGACACAGTGAGGCACGGGCATAGTGAGGCATGGACACAGTGAGGCATGGACACACAGTGAGACACAGTGAGGCACGGACACAACGAGGCACGGACACAGTGAGGCATGGACACAGTGAGGCATGGACACAGTGAGGCACGGGCACAGTGAGGCACGGACACAGTGAGGCACGGACACAGTGAGGCACGGACACAGTGAGGCATGCACATGGACACAGTGAGGCATGGACACAGTGAGGCACGGGCACAGTAAGTCATGGACACAGTGAGGCACGGGCACAGTGAGGCACGGACACAGTGAGGCACGGGCACAGTGAGGCACGGACACAGTGAGGCACGGACACAGTGAGGCACGGACACAGTGAGGCACGGACACAGTGAGGCACGGACACAGTGAGGCACGGGCATAGTGAGGCATGGACACAGTGAGGCATGGACACACAGTGAGACACAGTGAGACATGGACACAGTGAGGCACGGGCATAGTGAGGCATGGACACAGTGAGGCATGGACACACAGTGAGACACAGTGAGGCACGGACACAGTGAGGCACGGACACAGTGAGGCATGGGCACAGTAAGTCATGGACACAGTGAGGCACGGGCACAGTGAGGCACGGACACAGTGAGGCACGGACACAGTGAGGCACGGACATAGTGAGGCACGGACACAGTGAGGCACGGGCACAGTGAGGCACGGGCACAGTGAGGCACGGGCACAGTGAGGCATGGACACACAGTGAGACACAGTGAGGCACGGACACAGTGAGTCACGGGCACAGTGAGGCACGGGCACTGTGAGGAACGGACACCGTGAGGCATGGACACAGTGAGGCATGGACACAGTGAGGCATGGACACAGTGAGGCACGGACACAGTGAGGCATGGACACAGTGAGGCACGGACACAGTGAGGCACGGACACAGTGAGGCACGGACACAGTGAGGCATGGACACAGTGAGGCACGGGCACAGTGAGGCACGGACACAGTGAGGCATGGACACAGTGAAGCACGGGCACAGTGAGGCATGGACACAGTGAGGCACGGGCACAGTGAGTCATGGACACAGTGAGGCACGGGCATAGTGAGGCATGGACACAGTGAGGCATGGACACACAGTGAGACACAGTGAGGCACGGACACAGTGAGGCACGGACATAGTGAGGCATGGGCACAGTGAGGCATGGACACAGTGAGGCACGGGCATAGTGAGGCATGGACACAGTGAGGCATGGACACACAGTGAGACACAGTGAGGCACGGACACAGTGAGGCACGGACATAGTGAGGCACGGACACAGTGAGGCATGGACACAGTGAGGCACGGGCACAGTGAGGCATGGACACAGTGAGGCACGGGCATAGTGAGGCATGGGCACAGTGAGGCACGGACACAGTGAGGCACGGACACAGTGAGGCACGGACACAGTGAGGCATGGACACAGTGAGGCACGAGCACAGTAAGTCATGGACACAGTGAGGCACGGGCACAGTGAGGCACGGACACAGTGAGGCATGGACACAGTGAGGCATGGACACACAGTGAGACACAGTGAGGCACGGACACAGTGAGGCACGGACATAGTGAGGCACGGACACAGTGAGGCATGGACACAGTGAGGCACAGGCACAGTGAGGCATGGACACAGTGAGGCACGGGCATAGTGAGGCATGGACACAGTGAGGCATGGACACAGTGAGGCACGGGCACAGTAAGTCATGGACACAGTGAGGCATGGGCACAGTGAGGCACGGACACAGTGAGGCACGGACACAGTGAGGCACGGACACAGTGAGGCATGGACACAGTGAGGCACGGGCACAGTAAGTCATGGACACAGTGAGGCACGGACACAGTGAGGCACGGACACAGTGAGGCACGGACACAGTGAGGCACGGACACAGTGAGGCATGGACACAGTGAGGCACGGGCACAGTGAGGCACAGTGAGGCACGGACACAGTGAGACACAGTGAGGCACGGACACAGTGAGACACAGTGAGGCACGGACACAGTGAGACACAGTGAGGCACGGACACAGTGAGGCACGGGCACAGTGAGGCACGGGCACAGTGAGGCATGGACACAGTGAGGCACGGGCATAGTGAGGCATGGACACAGTGAGGCATGGAGACACAGTGAGGCACGGACACAGTGCGGCATGGACACAGTGAGGCATGGACACAGTGAGGCACGGACACAGTGAGGCATGGACACAGTGAGGCACGGACACAGTGAGGCATGGACACAGTGAGGCACGGACACAGTGAGGCATGGACACAGTGAGACACAGTGAGGCACGGACACAGTGAGGCACAGACACAGTGAGGCACGGACACAGTGAGGCACGGACACAGTGAGGCACAGTGATGCACGGACACAGTGAGGCATGGACACAGTGAGGCATGGACACACAGTGAGACACAGTGAGGCACGGACACAGTGAGGCACGGACACAGTGAGGCACAGTGATGCACAGATACAGTGAGGCACGGACACAGTGAGGCATGGACACAGTGAGGCACGGACACAGTGAGGCATGGACACACAGTGAGACACAGTGAGGCACGGACACAGTGAGGCACGGACACAGTGAGGCACAGTGATGCACGGACACAGTGAGGCACGGACACAGTGAGGCACGAACACAGTGAGACACAGTGAGGCACGGACACAGTGAGACACAGTGAGGCATGGACACAGTGAGGCACGGGCACAGTGAGGCACGGGCACAGTGAGGCACGGACACAGTGAGGCACGGACACAGTGAGGCACGGACACAGTGAGGCACGGACACAGTGAGGCACGGGCATAGTGAGGCATGGACACAGTGAGGCATGGAGACACAGTGAGGCACGGACACAGTGTGGCATGGACACAGTGAGGCATGGACACAGTGAGGCACGGACACAGTGAGGCATGGACACAGTGAGGCACGGACACAGTGAGGCATGGACACAGTGAGGCACGGACACAGTGAGGCATGGACACAGTGAGGCACGGACACAGTGAGGCACGGACACAGTGAGGCACAGTGATGCACGGACACAGTGAGGCACGGACACAGTGAGGCACGGACACCGTGAGGCATGGACACAGTGAGGCATGGACACAGTGAGGCATGGACACAGTGAGGCACGGACACAGTGAGGCACGGACACAGTGAGGCACGGACACAGTGAGGCACGGACACAGTGAGGCATGGACACAGTGAGGCACGGGCACAGTGAGGCACGGACACAGTGAGGCACGGACACAGTGAGGCATGGACACAGTGAAGCACGGGCACAGTGAGGCATGGACACAGTGAGGCACGGGCACAGTGAGGCATGGACACACAGTGAGACACAGTGAGGCACGGACACAGTGAGGCATGGACACAGTGAGGCACGGGCACAGTGAGGCATGGACACAGTGAGGCACGGGCATAGTGAGGCATGGACACAGTGAGGCATGGACACACAGTGAGACACAGTGAGGCACGGACACAGTGAGGCACGGACATAGTGAGGCACGGACACAGTGAGGCATGGACACAGTGAGGCACGGGCACAGTGAGGCATGGACACAGTGAGGCACGGGCATAGTGAGGCATGGACACAGTGAGGCATGGACACAGTGAGGCACGGGCACAGTAAGTCATGGACACAGTGAGGCATGGGCACAGTGAGGCACGGACACAGTGAGGCACGGACACAGTGAGGCACGGACACAGTGAGGCATGGACACAGTGAGGCACGGGCACAGTAAGTCATGGACACAGTGAGGCACGGGCACAGTGAGGCACGGACACAGTGAGGCACGGACACAGTGAGGCATGGACACAGTGAGGCACGGACACAGTGAGGCACGGACACAGTGAGGCATGGACACAGTGAGGCACGGGCACAGTGAGGCACAGTGAGGCACGGACACAGTGAGACACAGTGAGGCACGGACACAGTGAGACACAGTGAGGCACGGACACAGTGAGACACAGTGAGGCACGGACACAGTAAGGCACGGGCACAGTGAGGCACGGGCACAGTGAGGCATGGACACAGTGAGGCACGGGCATAGTGAGGCATGGACACAGCGAGGCATGGAGACACAGTGAGGCACGGACACAGTGCGGCATGGACACAGTGAGGCATGGACACAGTGAGGCACGGACACAGTGAGGCATGGACACAGTGAGGCACGGACACAGTGAGGCATGGACACAGTGAGGCACGGACACAGTGAGGCATGGACACAGTGAGACACAGTGAGGCACGGACACAGTGAGGCACAGACACAGTGAGGCACGGACACAGTGAGGCACGGACACAGTGAGGCACGGACACAGTGAGTCATGGACACACAGTGAGACACAGTGAGGCACGGACACAGTGAGGCATGGACACAGTGAGACACAGTGAGGCACGGACACAGTGAGGCACAGACACAGTGAGGCACGGACACAGTGATGCACGGACACAGTGAGGCACGGACACAGTGAGTCATGGACACACAGTGAGACACAGTGAGGCACGGACACAGTGAGGCACGGACACAGTGAGGCACAGTGATGCACGGACACAGTGAGGCACGGACACAGTGAGACACAGTGAGGCACGGACACAGTGAGGCACGGACACAGTGAGGCACGGACACAGTGAGACACAGTGAGGCACGGACACAGTGAGGCACGGACACAGTGAGGCACAGTGATGCACGGACACAGTGAGGCACGGACACAGTGAGGCATGGACACAGTGAGGCATGGACACAGTGAGGCATGGACACAGTGAGGCATGGACACAGTGAGGCACGGACACAGTGAGGCATGGACACAGTGAGGCACGGACACAGTGAGGCACGGACACAGTGAGGCATGGACACAGTGAGGCACGGACACAGTGAGGCACGGACACAGTGAGGCATGGACACAGTGAAGCATGGACACAGTGAGGCATGGACACACAGTGAGACACAGTGAGGCATGGACACAGTGAGGCATGGACACAGTGAGGCACGGGCACAGTGAGGCATGGACACAGTGAGGCACGGACATAGTGAGGCATGGACACAGTGAGGCATGGACACACAGTGAGACACAGTGAGGCATGGACACAGTGAGGCATGGACACAGTGAGGCACGGGCACAGTGAGGCATGGACACAGTGAGGCACGGACACAGTGAGGCACGGGCACAGTGAGGCACGGGCACAGTGAGGCACGGACACAGTGAGGCACAGTGAGGCACGGACACAGTGAGACACAGTGAGGCACGGACACAGTGAGACACAGTGAGGCACGGACACAGTGAGACACAGTGAGGCACGGACACAGTGAGGCACGGGCACAGTGAGGCATGGACACAGTGAGGCACGGGCATAGTGAGGCATGGACACAGTGAGGCATGGAGACACAGTGAGGCACGGACACAGTGTGGCATGGACACAGTGAGGCATGGACACAGTGAGGCACGGACACAGTGAGGCATGGACACAGTGAGGCACGGACACAGTGAGGCATGGACACAGTGAGGCACGGACACAGTGAGGCATGGACACAGTGAGGCACGGACACAGTGAGGCACGGACACAGTGAGGCACAGTGATGCACGGACACAGTGAGGCATGGACACAGTGAGGCACGGACACCGTGAGGCATGGACACAGTGAGGCATGGACACAGTGAGGCATTGACACAGTGAGGCACGGACACAGTGAGGCATGGACACAGTGAGGCACGGACACAGTGAGGCACGGACACAGTGAGGCACGGACACAGTGAGGCATGGACACAGTGAGGCACGGGCACAGTGAGGCACGGACACAGTGAGGCACGGACACAGTGAGGCATGGACACAGTGAAGCACGGGCACAGTGAGGCATGGACACAGTGAGGCACGGGCACAGTGAGGCATGGACACACAGTGAGACACAGTGAGGCACGGACACAGTGAGGCATGGACACAGTGAGGCATGGACACAGTGAGGCACGGACACAGTGAGGCATGGACACAGTGAGGCACGGACACAGTGAGGCATGGACACAGTGAGGCACGGACACAGTGAGGCATGGACACAGTGAGACACAGTGAGGCACGGACACAGTGAGGCACAGACACAGTGAGGCACGGACACAGTGAGGCACGGACACAGTGAGGCACAGTGATGCACGGACACAGTGAGGCACGGACACAGTGAGTCATGGACACAGTGAGGCATGGACACAGTGAGGCATGGACACAGTGAGGCACGGACACAGTGAGGCATGGACACAGTGAGGCATGGACACAGTGAGGCACGGGCACAGTGAGGCACGGACACAGTGAGGCATGGACACAGTGAAGCACGGGCACAGTGAGGCATGGACACAGTGAGGCATGGACACACAGTGAGACACAGTGAGGCATGGACACAGTGAGGCACGGGCACAGTGAGGCATGGACACAGTGAGGCACGGGCATAGTGAGGCATGGACACAGTGAGGCATGGACACACAGTGAGACACAGTGAGGCACGGACACAGTGAGGCACGGACACAGTGAGGCACGGACACAGTGAGGCATGGACACAGTGAGGCACGGGCACAGTGAGGCACGGGCACAGTGAGGCATGGACACAGTGAGGCATGGGCATAGTGAGGCATGGACACAGTGAGGCATGGACACACAGTGAGACACAGTGAGGCACGGACACAACGAGGCACGGACACAGTGAGGCATGGACACAGTGAGGCATGGACACAGTGAGGCACGGGCACAGTGAGGCACGGACACAGTGAGGCACGGACACAGTGAGGCACGGACACAGTGAGGCATGGACACAGTGAGGCACGGGCACAGTAAGTCATGGACACAGTGAGGCACGGGCACAGTGAGGCACGGACACAGTGAGGCACGGACACAGTGAGGCATGGACACAGTGAGGCATGGACACAGTGAGGCACGGGCATAGTGAGGCATGGACACAGTGAGGCATGGACACACAGTGAGACACAGTGAGACATGGACACAGTGAGGCACGGGCATAGTGAGGCATGGACACAGTGAGGCATGGACACACAGTGAGACACAGTGAGGCACGGACACAGTGAGGCACGGACACAGTGAGGCATGGGCACAGTAAGTCATGGACACAGTGAGGCACGGGCACAGTGAGGCACGGACACAGTGAGGCACGGACACAGTGAGGCACGGACATAGTGAGGCACGGACACAGTGAGGCACGGGCACAGTGAGGCACGGGCACAGTGAGGCATGGACACACAGTGAGACACAGTGAGGCACGGACACAGTGAGTCACGGGCACAGTGAGGCACGGGCACAGTGAGGAACGGACACAGTGAGGCATGGACACAGTGAGTCACGGACACAGTGAGGCACGGGCACAGTGAGGCACGGACACAGTGAGGCACGGGCACAGTGAGGCACGGGCACAGTGAGGCATGGACACAGTGAGGCACGGGCACAGTGAGGCACGGGCACAGTGAGGCACGGACACAGTGAGGCACGGACACAGTGAGGCATGGACACATTAAGGCATGGACACACAGTGAGACACAGTGAGGCACGGGCACAATGAGGCACGGACACAGTGAGGCACGGACACAGTGAGGCACGGACACAGTGAGGCATGGACACACAGTGAGACACAGTGAGGCACGGGCACAGTGAGGCACGGACACAGTGAGGCACGGACACAGTGAGGCACGGACACAGTGAGGCACAGGCACAGTGAGGCACGGGCACAGTGAGGCATGGACACAGTGAGGCACAGGCATAGTAAGGCATGGACACAGTGAGGCATGGACACACAGTGAGGCACGGACACAGTGAGGCACGGACACAGTGAGGCACGGGCACAGTGAGGCACGGGCACAGTGAGGCACGGACACAGTGAGGCACGGACACAGTGAGGCACGGACACAGTGAGGCACAGTGAGGCACGGACACAGTGAGACACAGTGAGGCACGGACACAGTGAGACACAGTGAGGCACGGACACAGTGAGACACAGTGAGGCACGGACACAGTGAGGCACGGGCACAGTGAGGCACGGGCACAGTGAGGCATGGACACAGTGAGGCACGGGCATAGTGAGGCATGGACACAGTGAGGCATGGAGACACAGTGAGGCACGGACACAGTGTGGCATGGACACAGTGAGGCATGGACACAGTGAGGCACGGACACAGTGAGGCATGGACACAGTGAGGCACGGACACAGTGAGGCATGGACACAGTGAGGCACGGACACAGTGAGGCATGGACACAGTGAGACACAGTGAGGCACGGACACAGTGAGGCATGGACACAGTGAGGCACAGTGATGCACGGACACAGTGAGGCACGGACACAGTGAGGCACGGACACCGTGAGGCATGGACACAGTGAGGCATGGACACAGTGAGGCATGGACACAGTGAGGCACGGACACAGTGAGGCATGGACACAGTGAGGCACGGACACAGTGAGGCACGGACACAGTGAGGCACGGACACAGTGAGGCATGGACACAGTGAGGCACGGGCACAGTGAGGCACGGACACAGTGAGGCACGGACACAGTGAGGCATGGACACAGTGAGGCATGGACACAGTGAAGCACGGGCACAGTGAGGCATGGACACAGTGAGGCACGGGCACAGTGAGTCATGGACACAGTGAGGCATGGACACAGTGAGGCATGGACACAGTGAGGCACGGGCACAGTGAGGCATGGACACAGTGAGGCACGGGCATAGTGAGGCATGGACACAGTGAGGCACGGGCACAGTGAGTCATGGGCACAGTGAGGCATGGACACAGTGAAGCACGGGCACAGTGAGGCATGGACACAGTGAGGCACGGGCACAGTGAGTCATGGACACAGTGAGGCACGGGCACAGTGAGTCATGGACACAGTGAGGCATGGACACAGTGAGGCATGGACACACAGTGAGACACAGTGAGGCACGGACACAGTGAGGCACGGACATAGTGAGGCACGGGCACAGTGAGGCATGGACACAGTGAGGCACGGACATAGTGAGGCACGGGCACAGTGAGGCATGGACACAGTGAGGCATGGACACAGTGAGGCACGGGCACAGTGAGGCATGGACACAGTGAGGCACGGACATAGTGAGGCATGGACACAGTGAGGCATGGACACACAGTGAGACACAGTGAGGCACGGGCATAGTAAGTCATGGACACAGTGAGGCATGGGCACAGTGAGGCACGGACACAGTGAGGCACGGACACAGTGAGGCACAGACACAGTGAGGCATGGACACAGTGAGGCACGGGCACAGTAAGTCATGGACACAGTGAGGCACGGGCACAGTGAGGCACGGACACAGTGAGGCACGGACACAGTGAGGCATGGACACAGTGAGGCACGGACACAGTGAGGCACGGACACAGTGAGGCATGGACACAGTGAGGCAAGGGCATAGTGAGGCATGGACACACAGTGAGACACAGTGAGGCATGGACACAGTGAGGCACGGACACAGTGAGGCATGGGCACAGTAAGTCATGGACACAGTGAGGCACGGGCACAGTGAGGCACGGACACAGTGAGGCACGGACACAGTGAGGCACGGACATAGTGAGGCACGGACACAGTGAGGCACGGGCACAGTGAGGCATGGACACACAGTGAGACACAGTGAGGCACGGACACAGTGAGTCACGGGCACAGTGAGGCACGGGCACAGTGAGGAACGGACACAGTGAGGCACAGACACAGGGAGTCACGGACACAGTGAGGCACGGGCACAGTGAGGCACGGACACAGTGAGGCACGGGCACAGTGAGGCACGGGCACAGTGAGGCATGGACACAGTGAGGCACGGACACAGTGAGGCACGGGCACAGTGAGGCACGGACACAGTGAGGCACGGACACACAGTGAGGCACGGACACAGTGAGGCACGGACACAGTGAGGCACGGGCACAGTGAGGCATGGACACAGTGAGGCATGGACACAGTGAGGCACGGACACAGTGAGGCATGGACACACAGTGAGACACAGTGAGGCACGGGCACAGTGAGGCACGGACACAGTGAGGCACGGACACAGTGAGGCACGGGCACAGTGAGGCATGGACACAGTGAGGCACGGGCACAGTGAGGCACGGGCACAGTGAGGCACGGACACAGTGAGGCACGGACACACAGTGAGGCACGGACACAGTGAGGCACGGACACAGTGAGGCACGGGCACAGTGAGGCATGGACACACAGTGAGGCACGGGCACAGTGAGGCACGGGCACAGTGAGGCATGGACACACAGTGAGGCACGGGCACATTGAGGCACGGGCACAGTGAGGCACGGACACAGTGAGGCATGGACACAGTGAGGCATGGACACAGTGAGGCACGGGCACAGTGAGGCATGGACACAGTGAGGCATGGACACAGTGAGGCATGGACACAGTGAGGCATGGGCACAGTGAGGCACAGTGAGGCACGGACACAGTGAGACACAGTGAGGCACGGACACAGTGAGACACAGTGAGGCACGGACACAGTGAGACACAGTGAGGCACGGACACAGTGAGACACAGTGAGGCACGGACACAGTGAGGCACGGGCACAGTGAGGCACGGGCACAGTGAGGCATGGACACAGTGAGGCACGGGCATAGTGAGGCATGGACACAGTGAGGCATGGAGACACAGTGAGGCACGGACACAGTGCGGCATGGACACAGTGAGGCATGGACACAGTGAGGCACGGACACAGTGAGGCATGGACACAGTGAGGCACGGACACAGTGAGGCACGGACACAGTGAGGCATGGAAACAGTGAGACACAGTGAGGCACGGACACAGTGAGGCACAGACACAGTGAGGCACGGACACAGTGAGGCATGGACACACAGTGAGACACAGTGAGGCATGGACACAGTGAGGCATGGACACAGTGAGGCACAGTGATGCACGGACACAGTGAGGCACGGACACAGTGAGTCATGGACACAGTGAGGCACGGACACAGTGAGGCATGGAAACAGTGAGACACAGTGAGGCACGGACACAGTGAGGCACAGACACAGTGAGGCACGGACACAGTGAGGCACGGACACAGTGAGGCACAGTGATGCACGGACACAGTGAGGCACGGACACAGTGAGTCATGGACACAGTGAGGCACGGACACAGTGAGGCATGGAAACAGTGAGACACAGTGAGGCACGGACACAGTGAGGCACAGACACAGTGAGGCACGGACACAGTGAGGCACGGACACAGTGAGGCACAGTGATGCACGGACACAGTGAGGCACAGACACAGTGAGGCACGGACACAGTGAGGCATGGACACACAGTGAGACACAGTGAGGCACGGACACAGTGAGGCACGGACACAGTGAGGCACAGTGATGCACGGACACAGTGAGGCACGGACACACTGAGGCATGGACACAGTGAGGCATGGACACAGTGAGGCATGGACACAGTGAGGCACGGACACAGTGAGGCACGGACACAGTGAGGCATGGACACAGTGAGGCACGGACACAGTGAGGCACGGACACAGTGAGGCACGGGCACAGTGAGGCACGGACACAGTGAGGCACGGACACAGTGAGGCATGGACACAGTGAAGCACGGGCACAGTGAGGCATGGACACAGTGAGGCATGGACACAGTGAGGCATGGACACACAGTGAGACACAGTGAGGCATGGACACAGTGAGGCACGGACACAGTGAGGCACGGGCACAGTGAGGCATGGACACAGTGAGGCACGGGCATAGTGAGGCATGGACACAGTGAGGCATGGACACACAGTGAGACACAGTGAGGCACGGACACAGTGAGGCACGGACACAGTGAGGCACGGACACAGTGAGGCATGGACACAGTGAGGCACGGGCACAGTGAGGCATGGACACAGTGAGGCACGGGCATAGTGAGGCATGGACACAGTGAGGCACGGGCACAGTGAGGCATGGACACAGTGAGGCACGGGCATAGTGAGGCATGGACACAGTGAGGCATGGACACACAGTGAGACACAGTGAGGCACGGACACAACGAGGCACGGACACAGTGAGGCACGGGCACAGTAAGTCATGGACACAGTGAGGCACGGGCACAGTGAGGCACGGACACAGTGAGGCACGGACACAGTGAGGCACGGACACAGTGAGGCATGGACACAGTGAGGCACGGGCACAGTAAGTCATGGACACAGTGAGGCACGGGCACAGTGAGGCACGGACACAGTGAGGCACGGACACAGTGAGGCACGGACACAGTGAGGCACGGACACAGTGAGGCATGGACACAGTGAGGCATGGACACAGTGAGGCACGGGCATAGTGAGGCATGGACACAGTGAGGCATGGACACACAGTGAGACACAGTGAGACATGGACACAGTGAGGCACGGACACAGTGAGGCACGGACACAGTGAGGCATGGACACAGTGAGGCACGGGCACAGTAAGTCATGGACACAGTGAGGCACGGGCACAGTGAGGCACGGACACAGTGAGGCACGGACACAGTGAGGCATGGACACAGTGAGGCACGGACACAGTGAGGCACGGACACAGTGAGGCATGGACACAGTGAGGCACGGGCACAGTGAGGCACAGTGAGGCACGGACACAGTGAGACACAGTGAGGCACGGACACAGTGAGACACAGTGAGGCACGGACACAGTGAGACACAGTGAGGCACGGACACAGTGAGGCATGGGCACAGTGAGGCACGGGCACAGTGAGGCATGGACACAGTGAGGCACGGGCATAGTGAGGCATGGACACAGTGAGGCATGGAGACACAGTGAGGCACGGACACAGTGCGGCATGGACACAGTGAGGCATGGACACAGTGAGGCACGGACACAGTGAGGCATGGACACAGTGAGGCACGGACACAGTGAGGCATGGACACAGTGAGGCACGGACACAGTGAGGCATGGACACAGTGAGACACAGTGAGGCACAGACACAGTGAGGCACAGACACAGTGAGGCACGGACACAGTGAGGCACGGACACAGTGAGGCACAGTGATGCACGGACACAGTGAGGCACAGTGATGCACGGACACAGTGAGGCACAGTGATGCATGGACACAGTGAGTCATGGACACAGTGAGGCATGGACACACAGTGAGACACAGTGAGGCACGGACACAGTGAGGCACGGACACAGTGAGGCACAGTGATGCACGGACACAGTGAGGCACGGACACAGTGAGGCATGGACACAGTGAGGCATGGACACAGTGAGGCATGGACACAGTGAGGCATGGACACAGTGAGGCACGGACACAGTGAGGCATGGACACAGTGAGGCACGTACACAGTGAGGCACGGACACAGTGAGGCATGGACACAGTGAGGCACGGGCACAGTGAGGCACGGACACAGTGAGGCACGGACACAGTGAGGCACGGACACAGTGAAGCACGGGCACAGTGAGGCATGGACACAGTGAGGCATGGACACAGTGAGGCATGGACACACAGTGAGACACAGTGAGGCATGGACACAGTGAGGCATGGACACAGTGAGGCACGGGCACAGTGAGGCATGGACACAGTGAGGCACGGGCATAGTGAGGCATGGACACAGTGAGGCATGGACACACAGTGAGACACAGTGAGGCACGGACACAGTGAAGCACGGGCACAGTGAGGCACGGACACAGTGAGGCACGGACACAGTGAGGCATGGACACAGTGAGGCACGGGCACAGTGAGGCACGGGCACAGTGAGGCATGGACACAGTGAGGCATGGGCATAGTGAGGCATGGACACAGTGAGGCATGGACACACAGTGAGACACAGTGAGGCATGGACACAGTGAGGCACGGACACAGTGAGGCATGGACACAGTGAGGCACGGGCACAGTAAGTCATGGACACAGTGAGGCACGGGCACAGTGAGGCACGGACACAGTGAGGCACGGACACAGTGAGGCACGGACACAGTGAGGCATGGACACAGTGAGGCATGGACACAGTGAGGCACGGGCATAGTGAGGCATGGACACAGTGAGGCATGGACACACAGTGAGACACAGTGAGGCACGGACACAGTGAGGCACGGACACAGTGAGGCATGGGCACAGTAAGTCATGGACACAGTGAGGCACGGGCACAGTGAGGCACGGACACAGTGAGGCACGGACACAGTGAGGCACGGACATAGTGAGGCACGGACACAGTGAGGCACGGGCACAGTGAGGCACGGGCACAGTGAGGCACGGGCACAGTGAGGCATGGACACACAGTGAGACACAGTGAGGCACGGACACAGTGAGTCACGGGCACAGTGAGGCACGGGCACAGTGAGGCACGGACACAGTGAGGCACGGGCACAGTGAGGCACGGGCACAGTGAGGCATGGACACAGTGAGGCACGGGCACAGTGAGGCACGGGCACAGTGAGGCACGGACACAGTGAGGCACGGGCACAGTGAGGCACGGGCACAGTGAGGCACGGACACAGTGAGGCACGGACACATTGAGGCATGGACACATTAAGGCATGGACACACAGTGAGACACAGTGAGGCACGGGCACAATGAGGCACGGACACAGTGAGGCACGGACACAGTGAGGCACGGACACAGTGAGGCATGGACACACAGTGAGACACAGTGAGGCACGGGCACAGTGAGGCACGGACACAGTGAGGCACGGACACAGTGAGGCACGGACACAGTGAGGCACAGGCACAGTGAGGCACGGGCACAGTGAGGCATGGACACAGTGAGGCACAGGCATAGTAAGGCATGGACACAGTGAGGCATGGACACACAGTGAGGCACGGACACAGTGAGGCACGGACACAGTGAGGCACGGACACAGTGAGGCACGGGCACAGTGAGGCACGGGCACAGTGAGGCACGGACACAGTGAGGCACGGACACAGTGAGGCACGGACACAGTGAGGCACAGTGAGGCACGGACACAGTGAGACACAGTGAGGCACGGACACAGTGAGACACAGTGAGGCACGGACACAGTGAGACACAGTGAGGCACGGACACAGTGAGGCACGGGCACAGTGAGGCACGGGCACAGTGAGGCATGGACACAGTGAGGCACGGGCATAGTGAGGCATGGACACAGTGAGGCATGGAGACACAGTGAGGCACGGACACAGTGTGGCACGGACACAGTGAGGCATGGACACAGTGAGGCACGGACACAGTGAGGCATGGACACAGTGAGGCACGGACACAGTGAGGCATGGACACAGTGAGGCACGGACACAGTGAGGCATGGACACAGTGAGACACAGTGAGGCACGGACACAGTGAGGCACGGACACAGTGAGGCACAGTGATGCACGGACACAGTGAGGCACGGACACAGTGAGGCACGGACACCGTGAGGCATGGACACAGTGAGGCATGGACACAGTGAGGCACGGACACAGTGAGGCACGGGCACAGTGAGGCATGGACACACAGTGAGACACAGTGAGGCACGGACACAGTGAGTCACGGGCACAGTGAGGCACGGGCACAGTGAGGAACGGACACAGTGAGGCACAGACACAGGGAGTCACGGACACAGTGAGGCACGGGCACAGTGAGGCACGGACACAGTGAGGCACGGGCACAGTGAGGCACGGGCACAGTGAGGCATGGACACAGTGAGGCACGGACACAGTGAGGCACGGGCACAGTGAGGCACGGACACAGTGAGGCACGGACACACAGTGAGGCACGGACACAGTGAGGCACGGACACAGTGAGGCACGGGCACAGTGAGGCATGGACACAGTGAGGCATGGACACAGTGAGGCACGGACACAGTGAGGCATGGACACACAGTGAGACACAGTGAGGCACGGGCACAGTGAGGCACGGACACAGTGAGGCACGGACACAGTGAGGCACGGGCACAGTGAGGCATGGACACAGTGAGGCACGGGCACAGTGAGGCACGGGCACAGTGAGGCACGGACACAGTGAGGCACGGACACACAGTGAGGCACGGACACAGTGAGGCACGGACACAGTGAGGCACGGGCACAGTGAGGCATGGACACACAGTGAGGCACGGGCACAGTGAGGCACGGGCACAGTGAGGCATGGACACACAGTGAGGCACGGGCACATTGAGGCACGGGCACAGTGAGGCACGGACACAGTGAGGCATGGACACAGTGAGGCATGGACACAGTGAGGCACGGGCACAGTGAGGCATGGACACAGTGAGGCATGGACACAGTGAGGCATGGACACAGTGAGGCATGGGCACAGTGAGGCACAGTGAGGCACGGACACAGTGAGACACAGTGAGGCACGGACACAGTGAGACACAGTGAGGCACGGACACAGTGAGACACAGTGAGGCACGGACACAGTGAGACACAGTGAGGCACGGACACAGTGAGGCACGGGCACAGTGAGGCACGGGCACAGTGAGGCATGGACACAGTGAGGCACGGGCATAGTGAGGCATGGACACAGTGAGGCATGGAGACACAGTGAGGCACGGACACAGTGCGGCATGGACACAGTGAGGCATGGACACAGTGAGGCACGGACACAGTGAGGCATGGACACAGTGAGGCATGGACACAGTGAGGCATGGACACAGTGAGGCATGGACACAGTGAGGCACGGACACAGTGAGGCATGGAAACAGTGAGACACAGTGAGGCACGGACACAGTGAGGCACAGACACAGTGAGGCACGGACACAGTGAGGCATGGACACACAGTGAGACACAGTGAGGCATGGACACAGTGAGGCATGGACACAGTGAGGCACAGTGATGCACGGACACAGTGAGGCACGGACACAGTGAGTCATGGACACAGTGAGGCACGGACACAGTGAGGCATGGAAACAGTGAGACACAGTGAGGCACGGACACAGTGAGGCACAGACACAGTGAGGCACGGACACAGTGAGGCACGGACACAGTGAGGCACAGTGATGCACGGACACAGTGAGGCACGGACACAGTGAGTCATGGACACAGTGAGGCACGGACACAGTGAGGCATGGAAACAGTGAGACACAGTGAGGCACGGACACAGTGAGGCACAGACACAGTGAGGCACGGACACAGTGAGGCACGGACACAGTGAGGCACAGTGATGCACGGACACAGTGAGGCACAGACACAGTGAGGCACGGACACAGTGAGGCATGGACACACAGTGAGACACAGTGAGGCACGGACACAGTGAGGCACGGACACAGTGAGGCACAGTGATGCACGGACACAGTGAGGCACGGACACACTGAGGCATGGACACAGTGAGGCATGGACACAGTGAGGCATGGACACAGTGAGGCACGGACACAGTGAGGCACGGACACAGTGAGGCACGGACACAGTGAGGCACGGACACAGTGAGGCACGGGCACAGTGAGGCACGGACACAGTGAGGCACGGACACAGTGAGGCATGGACACAGTGAAGCACGGGCACAGTGAGGCATGGACACAGTGAGGCATGGACACAGTGAGGCATGGACACACAGTGAGACACAGTGAGGCATGGACACAGTGAGGCACGGACACAGTGAGGCACGGGCACAGTGAGGCATGGACACAGTGAGGCACGGGCATAGTGAGGCATGGACACAGTGAGGCATGGACACACAGTGAGACACAGTGAGGCACGGACACAGTGAGGCACGGACACAGTGAGGCACGGACACAGTGAGGCATGGACACAGTGAGGCACGGGCACAGTGAGGCATGGACACAGTGAGGCACGGGCATAGTGAGGCATGGACACAGTGAGGCACGGGCACAGTGAGGCATGGACACAGTGAGGCACGGGCATAGTGAGGCATGGACACAGTGAGGCATGGACACACAGTGAGACACAGTGAGGCACGGACACAACGAGGCACGGACACAGTGAGGCACGGGCACAGTAAGTCATGGACACAGTGAGGCACGGGCACAGTGAGGCACGGACACAGTGAGGCACGGACACAGTGAGGCACGGACACAGTGAGGCATGGACACAGTGAGGCACGGGCACAGTAAGTCATGGACACAGTGAGGCACGGGCACAGTGAGGCACGGACACAGTGAGGCACGGACACAGTGAGGCACGGACACAGTGAGGCACGGACACAGTGAGGCATGGACACAGTGAGGCATGGACACAGTGAGGCACGGGCATAGTGAGGCATGGACACAGTGAGGCATGGACACACAGTGAGACACAGTGAGACATGGACACAGTGAGGCACGGACACAGTGAGGCACGGACACAGTGAGGCATGGACACAGTGAGGCACGGGCACAGTAAGTCATGGACACAGTGAGGCACGGGCACAGTGAGGCACGGACACAGTGAGGCACGGACACAGTGAGGCATGGACACAGTGAGGCACGGACACAGTGAGGCACGGACACAGTGAGGCATGGACACAGTGAGGCACGGGCACAGTGAGGCACAGTGAGGCACGGACACAGTGAGACACAGTGAGGCACGGACACAGTGAGACACAGTGAGGCACGGACACAGTGAGACACAGTGAGGCACGGACACAGTGAGGCATGGGCACAGTGAGGCACGGGCACAGTGAGGCATGGACACAGTGAGGCACGGGCATAGTGAGGCATGGACACAGTGAGGCATGGAGACACAGTGAGGCACGGACACAGTGCGGCATGGACACAGTGAGGCATGGACACAGTGAGGCACGGACACAGTGAGGCATGGACACAGTGAGGCACGGACACAGTGAGGCATGGACACAGTGAGGCACGGACACAGTGAGGCATGGACACAGTGAGACACAGTGAGGCACGGACACAGTGAGGCACAGACACAGTGAGGCACGGACACAGTGAGGCACGGACACAGTGAGGCACAGTGATGCACGGACACAGTGAGGCACAGTGATGCACGGACACAGTGAGGCACAGTGATGCATGGACACAGTGAGTCATGGACACAGTGAGGCATGGACACACAGTGAGACACAGTGAGGCACGGACACAGTGAGGCACGGACACAGTGAGGCACAGTGATGCACGGACACAGTGAGGCACGGACACAGTGAGGCATGGACACAGTGAGGCATGGACACAGTGAGGCATGGACACAGTGAGGCATGGACACAGTGAGGCACGGACACAGTGAGGCATGGACACAGTGAGGCACGTACACAGTGAGGCACGGACACAGTGAGGCATGGACACAGTGAGGCACGGGCACAGTGAGGCATGGAAACAGTGAGACACAGTGAGGCACGGACACAGTGAGGCACAGACACAGTGAGGCACGGGCATAGTGAGGCATGGACACAGTGAGGCACGGGCACAGTGAGGCATGGACACAGTGAGGCACGGGCATAGTGAGGCATGGACACAGTGAGGCATGGACACACAGTGAGACACAGTGAGGCACGGACACAACGAGGCACGGACACAGTGAGGCACGGGCACAGTAAGTCATGGACACAGTGAGGCACGGGCACAGTGAGGCACGGACACAGTGAGGCACGGACACAGTGAGGCACGGACACAGTGAGGCATGGACACAGTGAGGCACGGGCACAGTAAGTCATGGACACAGTGAGGCACGGGCACAGTGAGGCACGGACACAGTGAGGCACGGACACAGTGAGGCACGGACACAGTGAGGCACGGACACAGTGAGGCATGGACACAGTGAGGCATGGACACAGTGAGGCACGGGCATAGTGAGGCATGGACACAGTGAGGCATGGACACACAGTGAGACACAGTGAGACATGGACACAGTGAGGCACGGACACAGTGAGGCACGGACACAGTGAGGCACGGACACAGTGAGGCACGGACACAGTGAGGCACGGACACAGTAAGTCATGGACACAGTGAGGCACGGGCACAGTGAGGCACGGACACAGTGAGGCACGGACACAGTGAGGCATGGACACAGTGAGGCACGGACACAGTGAGGCACGGACACAGTGAGGCATGGACACAGTGAGGCACGGGCACAGTGAGGCACAGTGAGGCACGGACACAGTGAGACACAGTGAGGCACGGACACAGTGAGACACAGTGAGGCACGGACACAGTGAGACACAGTGAGGCACGGACACAGTGAGGCATGGGCACAGTGAGGCACGGGCACAGTGAGGCATGGACACAGTGAGGCACGGGCATAGTGAGGCATGGACACAGTGAGGCATGGAGACACAGTGAGGCACGGACACAGTGCGGCATGGACACAGTGAGGCATGGACACAGTGAGGCACGGACACAGTGAGGCATGGACACAGTGAGGCACGGACACAGTGAGGCATGGACACAGTGAGGCACGGACACAGTGAGGCATGGACACAGTGAGACACAGTGAGGCACGGACACAGTGAGGCACAGACACAGTGAGGCACGGACACAGTGAGGCACGGACACAGTGAGGCACAGTGATGCACGGACACAGTGAGGCACAGTGATGCACGGACACAGTGAGGCACAGTGATGCATGGACACAGTGAGTCATGGACACAGTGAGGCATGGACACACAGTGAGACACAGTGAGGCACGGACACAGTGAGGCACGGACACAGTGAGGCACAGTGATGCACGGACACAGTGAGGCACGGACACAGTGAGGCATGGACACAGTGAGGCATGGACACAGTGAGGCATGGACACAGTGAGGCATGGACACAGTGAGGCACGGACACAGTGAGGCATGGACACAGTGAGGCACGTACACAGTGAGGCACGGACACAGTGAGGCATGGACACAGTGAGGCACGGGCACAGTGAGGCACGGACACAGTGAGGCACGGACACAGTGAGGCACGGACACAGTGAAGCACGGGCACAGTGAGGCATGGACACAGTGAGGCATGGACACAGTGAGGCATGGACACAGTGAGGCATGGACACAGTGAGGCACGGGCACAGTGAGGCATGGACACAGTGAGGCATGGACACACAGTGAGACACAGTGAGGCACGGACACAGTGAAGCACGGGCACAGTGAGGCACGGACACAGTGAGGCACGGACACAGTGAGGCGTGGACACAGTGAGGCACGGGCACAGTGAGGCACGGGCACAGTGAGGCATGGACACAGTGAGGCATGGGCATAGTGAGGCATGGACACAGTGAGGCATGGACACACAGTGAGACACAGTGAGGCATGGACACAGTGAGGCATGGACACAGTGAGGCACGGGCACAGTGAGGCATGGACACAGTGAGGCACGGGCATAGTGAGGCATGGACACAGTGAGGCATGGACACACAGTGAGACACAGTGAGGCACGGACACAGTGAAGCACGGGCACAGTGAGGCACGGACACAGTGAGGCACGGACACAGTGAGGCGTGGACACAGTGAGGCACGGGCACAGTGAGGCACGGGCACAGTGAGGCATGGACACAGTGAGGCATGGGCATAGTGAGGCATGGACACAGTGAGGCATGGACACACAGTGAGACACAGTGAGGCATGGACACAGTGAGGCACGGACACAGTGAGGCATGGACACAGTGAGGCACGGGCACAGTAAGTCATGGACACAGTGAGGCACGGGCACAGTGAGGCACGGACACAGTGAGGCACGGACACAGTGAGGCACGGACACAGTGAGGCATGGACACAGTGAGGCATGGACACAGTGAGGCACGGGCATAGTGAGGCATGGACACAGTGAGGCATGGACACACAGTGAGACACAGTGAGGCACGGACACAGTGAGGCACGGACACAGTGAGGCATGGGCACAGTAAGTCATGGACACAGTGAGGCACGGGCACAGTGAGGCACGGACACAGTGAGGCACGGACACAGTGAGGCACGGACATAGTGAGGCACGGACACAGTGAGGCACGGGCACAGTGAGGCACGGGCACAGTGAGGCACGGGCACAGTGAGGCATGGACACACAGTGAGACACAGTGAGGCACGGACACAGTGAGTCACGGGCACAGTGAGGCACGGGCACAGTGAGGCACGGACACAGTGAGGCACGGGCACAGTGAGGCACGGGCACAGTGAGGCATGGACACAGTGAGGCACGGGCACAGTGAGGCACGGGCACAGTGAGGCACGGACACAGTGAGGCACGGGCACAGTGAGGCACGGACACAGTGAGGCACGGACACATTGAGGCATGGACACATTAAGGCATGGACACACAGTGAGACACAGTGAGGCACGGGCACAATGAGGCACGGACACAGTGAGGCACGGACACAGTGAGGCACGGACACAGTGAGGCATGGACACACAGTGAGACACAGTGAGGCACGGGCACAGTGAGGCACGGACACAGTGAGGCACGGACACAGTGAGGCACGGACACAGTGAGGCACAGGCACAGTGAGGCACGGGCACAGTGAGGCATGGACACAGTGAGGCACAGGCATAGTAAGGCATGGACACAGTGAGGCATGGACACACAGTGAGGCACGGACACAGTGAGGCACGGACACAGTGAGGCACGGACACAGTGAGGCACGGGCACAGTGAGGCACGGGCACAGTGAGGCACGGACACAGTGAGGCACGGACACAGTGAGGCACGGACACAGTGAGGCACAGTGAGGCACGGACACAGTGAGACACAGTGAGGCACGGACACAGTGAGACACAGTGAGGCACGGACACAGTGAGACACAGTGAGGCACGGACACAGTGAGGCACGGGCACAGTGAGGCACGGGCACAGTGAGGCATGGACACAGTGAGGCACGGGCATAGTGAGGCATGGACACAGTGAGGCATGGAGACACAGTGAGGCACGGACACAGTGTGGCACGGACACAGTGAGGCATGGACACAGTGAGGCACGGACACAGTGAGGCATGGACACAGTGAGGCACGGACACAGTGAGGCATGGACACAGTGAGGCACGGACACAGTGAGGCATGGACACAGTGAGACACAGTGAGGCACGGACACAGTGAGGCACGGACACAGTGAGGCACAGTGATGCACGGACACAGTGAGGCACGGACACAGTGAGGCACGGACACCGTGAGGCATGGACACAGTGAGGCATGGACACAGTGAGGCATGGACACAGTGAGGCACGGACACAGTGAGGCATGGACACAGTGAGGCACGGACACAGTGAGGCACGGACACAGTGAGGCACGGACACAGTGAGGCATGGACACAGTGAGGCACGGGCACAGTGAGGCACGGACACAGTGAGGCACGGACACAGTGAGGCATGGACACAGTGAGGCATGGACACAGTGAAGCACGGGCACAGTGAGGCATGGACACAGTGAGGCACGGGCACAGTGAGTCATGGACACAGTGAGGCATGGACACAGTGAGGCATGGACACACAGTGAGACACAGTGAGGCATGGACACAGTGAGGCACGGGCACAGTGAGGCATGGACACAGTGAGGCACGGGCATAGTGAGGCATGGACACAGTGAGGCATGGACACACAGTGAGACACAGTGAGGCACGGACATAGTGAGGCACGGACATAGTGAGGCACGGGCACAGTGAGGCATGGACACAGTGAGGCACGGACATAGTGAGGCACGGGCACAGTGAGGCATGGACACAGTGAGGCATGGACACAGTGAGGCACGGGCACAGTGAGGCATGGACACAGTGAGGCACGGACATAGTGAGGCATGGACACAGTGAGGCATGGACACACAGTGAGACACAGTGAGGCACGGACACAGTGAGGCACGGACACAGTGAGGCACGGGCACAGTAAGTCATGGACACAGTGAGGCACGGGCACAGTGAGGCACGGACACAGTGAGGCACGGACACAGTGAGGCACGGACACAGTGAGGCATGGACACAGTGAGGCACGGGCACAGTAAGTCATGGACACAGTGAGGCACGGGCACAGTGAGGCACGGACACAGTGAGGCACGGACACAGTGAGGCATGGACACAGTGAGGCACGGACACAGTGAGGCACGGACACAGTGAGGCATGGACACAGTGAGGCACGGGCATAGTGAGGCATGGACACACAGTGAGACACAGTGAGGCACGGACACAGTGAGGCACGGACACAGTGAGGCATGGGCACAGTAAGTCATGGACACAGTGAGGCACGGGCACAGTGAGGCACGGACACAGTGAGGCACGGACACAGTGAGGCACGGACATAGTGAGGCACGGACACAGTGAGGCACGGGCACAGTGAGGCACGGGCACAGTGAGGCATGGACACACAGTGAGACACAGTGAGGCACGGACACAGTGAGTCACGGGCACAGTGAGGCACGGGCACAGTGAGGAACGGACACAGTGAGGCACGGACACAGTGAGGCACGGACACAGTGAGGCACGGGCACAGTGAGGCACGGGCACAGTGAGGCATGGACTCAGTGAGGCACGGACACAGTGAGGCACGGGCACAGTGAGGCACGGACACAGTGAGGCACGGACACACAGTGAGGCACGGACACAGTGAGGCACGGACACAGTGAGGCACGGGCACAGTGAGGCATGGACACAGTGAGGCATGGACACAGTGAGGCACGGACACAGTGAGGCACGGGCACAGTGAGGCACGGACACAGTGAGGCACGGACACAGTGAGGCACGGGCACAGTGAGGCACGGACACAGTGAGGCACGGACACAGTGAGGCACGGGCACAGTGAGGCATGGACACAGTGAGGCACGGGCACAGTGAGGCACGGGCACAGTGAGGCACGGACACAGTGAGGCACGGACACACAGTGAGGCACGGACACAGTGAGGCACGGACACAGTGAGGCACGGGCACAGTGAGGCATGGACACACAGTGAGGCACGGGCACAGTGAGGCACAGGCACAGTGAGGCATGGACACACAGTGAGGCACGGGCACATTGAGGCACGGGCACAGTGAGGCACGGACACAGTGAGGCATGGACACAGTGAGGCATGGACACAGTGAGGCATGGACACAGTGAGGCACGGGCACAGTGAGGCATGGACACAGTGAGGCATGGACACAGTGAGGCATGGACACAGTGAGGCATGGGCACAGTGAGGCACAGTGAGGCACGGACACAGTGAGACACAGTGAGGCACGGACACAGTGAGACACAGTGAGGCACGGACACAGTGAGACACAGTGAGGCACGGACACAGTGAGACACAGTGAGGCACGGACACAGTGAGGCACGGGCACAGTGAGGCACGGGCACAGTGAGGCATGGACACAGTGAGGCACGGGCATAGTGAGGCATGGACACAGTGAGGCATGGAGACACAGTGAGGCACGGACACAGTGCGGCATGGACACAGTGAGGCATGGACACAGTGAGGCACGGACACAGTGAGGCATGGACACAGTGAGGCACGGACACAGTGAGGCATGGACACAGTGAGGCACAGACACAGTGAGGCATGGAAACAGTGAGACACAGTGAGGCACGGACACAGTGAGGCACAGACACAGTGAGGCACGGACACAGTGAGGCACGGACACAGTGAGGCACAGTGATGCACGGACACAGTGAGGCACGGACACAGTGAGTCATGGACACAGTGAGGCATGGACACACAGTGAGACACAGTGAGGCACGGACACAGTGAGGCACGGACACAGTGAGGCACAGTGATGCACGGACACAGTGAGGCACGGACACAGTGAGGCATGGACACAGTGAGGCATGGACACAGTGAGGCATGGACACAGTGAGGCATGGACACAGTGAGGCACGGACACAGTGAGGCATGGACACAGTGAGGCACGGACACAGTGAGGCACGGGCACAGTGAGGCACGGACACAGTGAGGCACGGACACAGTGAGGCATGGACACAGTGAAGCACGGGCACAGTGAGGCATGAACACAGTGAGGCATGGACACAGTGAGGCATGGACACACAGTGAGACACAGTGAGGCATGGACACAGTGAGGCACGGACACAGTGAGGCACGGGCACAGTGAGGCATGGACACAGTGAGGCACGGGCATAGTGAGGCATGGACACAGTGAGGCATGGACACACAGTGAGACACAGTGAGGCACGGACACAGTGAGGCACGGACACAGTGAGGCACGGACACAGTGAGGCATGGACACAGTGAGGCATGGGCACAGTGAGGCATGGACACAGTGAGGCACGGGCATAGTGAGGCATGGACACAGTGAGGCATGGACACACAGTGAGACACAGTGAGGCACGGACACAACGAGGCACGGACACAGTGAGGCACGGGCACAGTAAGTCATGGACACAGTGAGGCACGGGCACAGTGAGGCACGGACACAGTGAGGCACGGACACAGTGAGGCACGGACACAGTGAGGCATGGACACAGTGAGGCACGGGCACAGTAAGTCATGGACACAGTGAGGCACGGGCACAGTGAGGCACGGACACAGTGAGGCACGGACACAGTGAGGCACGGACACAGTGAGGCATGGACACAGTGAGGCACGGGCACAGTAAGTCATGGACACAGTGAGGCACGGACACAGTGAGGCATGGACACAGTGAGGCATGGACACAGTGAGGCACGGGCATAGTGAGGCATGGACACAGTGAGGCATGGACACACAGTGAGACACAGTGAGACATGGACACAGTGAGGCACGGGCATAGTGAGGCATGGACACAGTGAGGCACGGACACAGTGAGGCACGGACACAGTGAGGCACGGGCACAGTGAGGCACGGACACAGTGAGGCATGGGCACAGTGAGGCACGGACACAGTGAGGCACGGGCACAGTGAGGCACGGACACAGTGAGGCATGGACACAGTGAGGCACGGACACCATGAGGCACGGACACAGTGAGGCATGGACACAGTGAGGCACGGACACAGTGAGGCATGGACACAGTGAGGCACGGACACAGTGAGGCACGGACACAGTGAGGCACGGACACAGTGAGGCATGGACACAGTGAGGCACGGGCACAGTGAGGCACGGACACAGTGAGGCACGGACACAGTGAGGCATGGACACAGTGAAGCACGGGCACAGTGAGGCATGGACACAGTGAGGCACAAGCACAGTGAGTCATGGACACAGTGAGGCATGGACACAGTGAGGCATGGACACACAGTGAGACACAGTGAGGCATGGACACAGTGAGGCATGGACACAGTGAGGCACGGGCACAGTGAGGCATGGACACAGTGAGGCACGGGCATAGTGAGGCATGGACACAGTGAGGCATGGACACACAGTGAGACACAGTGAGGCACGGACACAGTGAGGCACGGACACAGTGAGGCACGGACACAGTGAGGCATGGACACAGTGAGGCATGGACACAGTGAGGCACGGGCACAGTGAGGCATGGACACAGTGAGGCACGGGCATAGTGAGGCATGGACACAGTGAGGCATGGACACACAGTGAGACACAGTGAGGCACGGACACAGTGAGGCACGGACACAGTGAGGCACGGGCACAGTAAGTCATGGACACAGTGAGGCATGGGCACAGTGAGGCACGGACACAGTGATGCACGGACACAGTGAGGCACGGACACAGTGAGGCATGGACACAGTGAGGCACGGGCACAGTAAGTCATGGACACAGTGAGGCACGGGCACAGTGAGGCACGGACACAGTGAGGCATGGACACAGTGAGGCATGGACACAGTGAGGCACGGACACAGTGAGGCATGGGCACAGTAAGTCATGGACACAGTGAGGCACGGGCACAGTGAGGCATGGACACAGTGAGGCACGGACACAGTGAGGCACGGACATAGTGAGGCACGGACACAGTGAGGCACGGGCACAGTGAGGCACGGGCACAGTGAGGCACGGGCACAGTGAGGCATGGACACACAGTGAGACACAGTGAGGCACGGACACAGTGAGTCACGGGCACAGTGAGGCACGGGCACAGTGAGGAACGGACACAGTGAGGCACAGACACAGGGAGTCACGGACACAGTGAGGCACGGGCACAGTGAGGCACGGACACAGTGAGGCACGGGCACAGTGAGGCACGGGCACAGTGAGGCATGGACACAGTGAGGCACGGACACAGTGAGGCACGGGCACAGTGAGGCACGGGCACAGTGAGGCATGGACACAGTGAGGCATGGACACAGTGAGGCACGGACACAGTGAGGCATGGACACACAGTGAGACACAGTGAGGCACGGGCACAGTGAGGCACGGACACAGTGAGGCACGGACACAGTGAGGCACGGGCACAGTGAGGCATGGGCACAGTGAGGCACGGGCACAGTGAGGCACGGGCACAGTGAGGCACGGACACAGTGAGGCATGGACACAGTGAGGCACGGGCACAGTGAGGCATGGACACAGTGAGGCACAGGCATAGTGAGGCATGGACACAGTGAGGCATGGACACACAGTGAGACACAGTGAGGCACGGACACAGTGAGGCACGGACACAGTGAGTCATGGACACAGTGAGGCACGGGCACAGTGAGGCATGGGCACAGTGAGGCACGGACACAGTGAGGCACAGGCACAGTGAGGCACGGACACAGTGAGGCATGGACACAGTGAGGCACGGACACCGTGAGGCACGGACACAGTGAGGCATGGACACAGTGAGGCACGGACACAGTGAGGCACGGACACAGTGAGGCACGGGCACAGTGAGTCATGGACACAGTGAGGCATGGACACAGTGAGGCACGGGCACAGTGAGGCACGGGCACAGTGAGGCATGGACACAGTGAGGCATGGACACACAGTGAGACACAGTGAGGCATGGACACAGTGAGGCATGGACACAGTGAGGCATGGACACAGTGAGGCACGGGCACAGTGAGGCACGGACACAGTGAGGCACGGACACAGTGAGACATGGACACAGTGAGGCACGGACACAGTGAGGCACGGACACAGTGAGGCACGGGCACAGTGAGGCACGGACACAGTGAGGCACGGACACAGTGAGGCACGGACACAGTGAGTCATGGACACAGTGAGGCATGGACACAGTGAGGCACGGGCACAGTGAGGCACGGACACAGTGAGGCACGGACACAGTGAGGCACGGACACAGTGAGTCATGGACACAGTGAGGCACGGGCACAGTGAGGCATGGACACAGTGAGGCACGGGCACAGTGAGGCACGGGCAAAGTGAGGCACGGACACAGTGAGGCACGGGCACAGTGAGGCACGGGCACAGTGAGGCACGGGCACAGTGAGGCACGGACACAGTGAGTCATGGACACAGTGAGTCATGGACACAGTGAGGCATGGGCACAGTGAGGCACGGGCACAGTGAGGCATGGACACAGTCAGGCACGGGCACAGTGAGTCACGGACACAGTGAGTCATGGAAACAGTGAGGCATGGACACAGTGAGGCACGGACACAGTGAGGCACGGGCACAGTGAGGCACGGGCACAGTGAGGCATGGGTACAGTGAGTCATGGACACAGTGAGGCACGGACACAGTGAGGCACGGGCACAGTGAGGCACGGGCACAGTGAGGCATGGACACAGTGAGTCACGGACACAGTGAGGCACGGGCACAGTGAGGCACGGGCACAGTGAGGCACGGACACAGTGAGGCATGGACACAGTGAGGCATGGACACAGTGAGGCACGGGCACAGTGAGTCATGGACACAGTGAGGCATGGACACAGTGAGGCATGGACACAGTGAGTCATGGACACAGTGAGGCACGGACACAGTGAGTCATGGACACAGTGAGGCACGGGCACAGTGAGGCACGGGCACAGTGAGGCACGGACACAGTGAGGCATGGGCACAGTGAGGCACGGGCACAGTGAGGCACGGACACAGTGAGGCACGGACACAGTGAGGCACGGGCACAGTGAGTCATGGACACAGTGAGGCATGGACACAGTGAGGCACGGGCACAGTGAGGCACGGGCACAGTGAGGCATGGACACAGTGAGGCATGGACACACAGTGAGACACAGTGAGGCATGGACACAGTGAGGCATGGACACAGTGAGAAATGGACACAGTGAGGCACGGGCACAGTGAGGCACGGGCACAGTGAGGCACGAGCACAGTGAGGCACGGACACAGTGAGGCACGGGCATAGTGAGGCATGGACACAGTGAGGCACGGGCACAGTGAGGCACGAGCACAGTGAGGCACGGACACAGTGAGGCACGGGCATAGTGAGGCATGGACACAGTGAGGCATGGACACACAGTGAGACACAGTGAGGCACGGACACAGTGAGGCACGGACACAGTGAGGCACGGACACAGTGAGGCACGGACACAGTGAGGCACGGACACAGTGAGGCACGGACACAGTAAGTCATGGACACAGTGAGGCACGGGCACAGTGAGGCACGGACACAGTGAGGCACGGACACAGTGAGGCATGGACACAGTGAGGCACGGACACAGTGAGGCACGGACACAGTGAGGCATGGACACAGTGAGGCACGGGCACAGTGAGGCACAGTGAGGCACGGACACAGTGAGACACAGTGAGGCACGGACACAGTGAGACACAGTGAGGCACGGACACAGTGAGACACAGTGAGGCACGGACACAGTGAGGCATGGGCACAGTGAGGCACGGGCACAGTGAGGCATGGACACAGTGAGGCACGGGCATAGTGAGGCATGGACACAGTGAGGCATGGAGACACAGTGAGGCACGGACACAGTGCGGCATGGACACAGTGAGGCATGGACACAGTGAGGCACGGACACAGTGAGGCATGGACACAGTGAGGCACGGACACAGTGAGGCATGGACACAGTGAGGCACGGACACAGTGAGGCATGGACACAGTGAGACACAGTGAGGCACGGACACAGTGAGGCACAGACACAGTGAGGCACGGACACAGTGAGGCACGGACACAGTGAGGCACAGTGATGCACGGACACAGTGAGGCACAGTGATGCACGGACACAGTGAGGCACAGTGATGCATGGACACAGTGAGTCATGGACACAGTGAGGCATGGACACACAGTGAGACACAGTGAGGCACGGACACAGTGAGGCACGGACACAGTGAGGCACAGTGATGCACGGACACAGTGAGGCACGGACACAGTGAGGCATGGACACAGTGAGGCATGGACACAGTGAGGCATGGACACAGTGAGGCATGGACACAGTGAGGCACGGACACAGTGAGGCACGGACACAGTGAGGCACGGACACAGTGAGGCATGGACACAGTGAGGCACGGACACAGTGAGGCACGGGCACAGTGAGGCACGGACACAGTGAGGCACGGACACAGTGAGGCACGGACACAGTGAAGCACGGGCACAGTGAGGCATGGACACAGTGAGGCATGGACACAGTGAGGCACGGACACAGTGAGTCATGGACACAGTGAGGCACGGACACAGTGAGGCACGGACACAGTGAGGCATGGACACAGTGAGGCATGGACACAGTGAGGCACGGGCATAGTGAGGCATGGACACAGTGAGGCATGGACACACAGTGAGACACAGTGAGGCACGGACACAGTGAGGCACGGACACAGTGAGGCATGGGCACAGTAAGTCATGGACACAGTGAGGCACGGGCACAGTGAGGCACGGACACAGTGAGGCACGGACACAGTGAGGCACGGACATAGTGAGGCACGGACACAGTGAGGCACGGGCACAGTGAGGCACGGGCACAGTGAGGCACGGGCACAGTGAGGCATGGACACACAGTGAGACACAGTGAGGCACGGACACAGTGAGTCACGGGCACAGTGAGGCACGGGCACAGTGAGGCACGGACACAGTGAGGCACGGGCACAGTGAGGCACGGGCACAGTGAGGCATGGACACAGTGAGGCACGGGCACAGTGAGGCACGGGCACAGTGAGGCACGGACACAGTGAGGCACGGGCACAGTGAGGCACGGGCACAGTGAGGCACGGACACAGTGAGGCACGGACACATTGAGGCATGGACACATTAAGGCATGGACACACAGTGAGACACAGTGAGGCACGGGCACAATGAGGCACGGACACAGTGAGGCACGGACACAGTGAGGCACGGACACAGTGAGGCATGGACACACAGTGAGACACAGTGAGGCACGGGCACAGTGAGGCACGGACACAGTGAGGCACGGACACAGTGAGGCACGGACACAGTGAGGCACAGGCACAGTGAGGCACGGGCACAGTGAGGCATGGACACAGTGAGGCACAGGCATAGTAAGGCATGGACACAGTGAGGCATGGACACACAGTGAGGCACGGACACAGTGAGGCACGGACACAGTGAGGCACGGACACAGTGAGGCACGGGCACAGTGAGGCACGGGCACAGTGAGGCACGGACACAGTGAGGCACGGACACAGTGAGGCACGGACACAGTGAGGCACAGTGAGGCACGGACACAGTGAGACACAGTGAGGCACGGACACAGTGAGACACAGTGAGGCACGGACACAGTGAGACACAGTGAGGCACGGACACAGTGAGGCACGGGCACAGTGAGGCACGGGCACAGTGAGGCATGGACACAGTGAGGCACGGGCATAGTGAGGCATGGACACAGTGAGGCATGGAGACACAGTGAGGCACGGACACAGTGTGGCACGGACACAGTGAGGCATGGACACAGTGAGGCACGGACACAGTGAGGCATGGACACAGTGAGGCACGGACACAGTGAGGCATGGACACAGTGAGGCACGGACACAGTGAGGCATGGACACAGTGAGACACAGTGAGGCACGGACACAGTGAGGCACGGACACAGTGAGGCACAGTGATGCACGGACACAGTGAGGCACGGACACAGTGAGGCGAGGACACAGTGAGGCACGGACACAGTGAGGCATGGACACAGTGAGGCATGGACACAGTGAGGCACGGACACAGTGAGGCATGGACACAGTGAGGCACGGACACAGTGAGGCACGGACACAGTGAGGCACGGACACAGTGAGGCATGGACACAGTGAGGCACGGGCACAGTGAGGCACGGACACAGTGAGGCACGGGCACAGTAAGTCATGGACACAGTGAGGCACGGGCACAGTGAGGCACGGACACAGTGAGGCACGGACACAGTGAGGCACGGACATAGTGAGGCACGGACACAGTGAGGCACGGACACAGTGAGGCACAGGCACAGTGAGGCATGGACACAGTGAGGCACGGACACAGTGAGGCACGGGCACAGTGAGGCACGGACACAGTGAGGCACGGGCACAGTGAGGCACGGGCACAGTGAGGCATGGACTCAGTGAGGCACGGGCACAGTGAGGCATGGACACAGTGAGGCACGGACACAGTGAGGCACGGGCACAGTGAGGCACGGACACAGTGAGGCATGGACACAGTGAGGCACGGGCACAGTAAGTCATGGACACAGTGAGGCACGGGCACAGTGAGGCATGGGCACAGTGAGGCACGGGCACAGTGAGGCATGGACACAGTGAGGCACGGACACAGTGAGGCACGGACACAGTGAGGCACGGACACAGTGAGGCACAGTGAGGCATGGACACAGTGAGGCATGGACACAGTGAGGCATGGACACAGTGAGGCACAGGCACAGTGAGGCATGGACACAGTGAGGCATGGACACACAGTGAGACACAGTGAGGCATGGACACAGTGAGGCACGGGCACAGTGAGGCATGGACACAGTGAGGCATGGACACACAGTGAGACACAGTGAGGCATGGACACAGTGAGGCACAGTGAGGCATGGACACAGTGAGGCACGGACACAGTGAGGCACGGGCACAGTGAGGCATGGACACAGTGAGGCACGGGCATAGTGAGGCATGGACACAGTGAGGCATGGACACACAGTGAGACACAGTGAGGCACGGACACAGTGAGGCACGGACACAGTGAGGCATGGACACAGTGAGGCATGGACACAGTGAGGCATGGGCACAGTGAGGCACGTACACAGTGAGGCACGGACACAGTGAGGCACGGGCACAGTGAGTAATGGACACAGTGAGGCACGGACACAGTGAGGCACGGACACAGTGAGTCATGGACACAGTGAGGCACGGGCACAGTGAGGCACGGCACAGTGAGGCACGGGCACAGTGAGTCATGGACACAGTGAGGCATGGACACAGTGAGTCATGGACACAGTGAGGCATGGACACAGTGAGGCACAGGCACAGTGAGGCATGGACACAGTGAGGCACAGGCACAGTGAGGCATGGACACAGTGAGGCATGGGCACAGTGAGGCACGGACACAGTGAGGCACGGACACAGTGAGGCACGGACACAGTGAGGCACAGACACAGTGAGGCATGGACACAGTGAGGCACGGACACAGTGAGGCACGGACACAGTGAGTCATGGACACAGTGAGGCACGGGCACAGTGAGGCACGGGCACAGTGAGGCACGGGCACAGTGAGGCATAGGCACGGGCACAGTGAGGCATGGGCACAGTGAGGCACGGGCACAGTGAGGCACGGGCACAGTGAGGCACAGGCACAGTGAGGCATGGACACAGTGAGGCACAGGCACAGTGAGGCATGGACACAGTGAGGCATGGGCACAGTGAGGCACGGGCACAGTGAGGCACGGGCACAGTGATGCACGGGCACAGTGAGGCACGGACACAGTGAGGCACGGACACAGTGAGGCACGGGCACAGTGAGGCATGGGCACAGTGAGGCACGGGCACAGTGAGGCACGGACACAGTGAGGCACGGACACAGTGAGGCACGGACACAGTGAGGCACAGTGAGAAATGGACACAGTGAGGCATGGACACAGTGAGGCACGGGCACAGTGAGGCACAGGCACAGTGAGTCATGGACACAGTGAGGCATGGACACAGTGAGGCACAGGCACAGTGAGGCACAGGCACAGTGAGTCATGGACACAGTGAGGCACGGGCACAGTGAGGCATGGACACAGTGAGGCATGGACACACAGTGAGACACAGTGAGGCATGGACACAGTGAGGCACAGTGAGGCATGGACACAGTGAGGCACGGACACAGTGAGGCACGGGCACAGTGAGGCATGGACACAGTGAGGCACGGGCATAGTGAGGCATGGACACAGTGAGGCATGGACACACAGTGAGACACAGTGAGGCACAGACACAGTGAGGCACGGACACAGTGAGGCATGGACACAGTGAGGCATGGGCACAGTGAGGCACGGACACAGTGAGGCACGGACACAGTGAGGCACGGACACAGTGAGGCACGGGCACAGTGAGGCATGGACACAGTGAGGCACGGACACAGTGAGGCATGGACACAGTGAGGCACGGGCACAGTGAGGCATGGACACAGTGAGGCACGGGCACAGTGAGGCATGGACACAGTGAGGCACGGGCATAGTGAGGCATGGACACAGTGAGGCACGGACACAGTGAGGCACGGGCACAGTGAGTCATGGACACAGTGAGGAATGGACACACAGTGAGACACAGTGAGGCATGGACACAGTGAGGCATGGACACAGTGAGGCACGGGCACAGTGAGGCATGGACACAGTGAGGCACGGGCATAGTGAGGCATGGACACAGTGAGGCACGGACACAGTGAGGCACGGACACAGTGAGGCACGGACACAGTGAGTCATGGACACAGTGAGGCACGGGCACAGTGAGGCATGGACACAGTGAGGCATGGACACAGTGAGGCATGGACACAGTGAGGCACGGGCACAGTGAGGCACGGACACAGTGAGGCATGGACACAGTGATGCAAGGACACAGTGAGGCATGGGCACAGTGAGGCATGGACACAGTGAGGCATGGGCACAGTGAGGCATGGACACAGTGAGGCACGGGCACAGTGAGGCATGGACACAGTGAGGCACGGACACAGTGAGTCATGGACACAATGAGGCACGGGCACAGTGAGGCATGGACACAGTGAGGCACGGGCACAGTGAGGCATGGACACAGTGAGGCACGGACACAGTGAGGCACGGGCACAGTGAGGCATGGACACAGTGAGGCACGGGCACAGTGAGTCACGGACACAGTGAGGCATGGACACAGTGAGGCACGGACACAGTGAGTCATGGACACAGTGAGGCACGGGCACAGTGAGGCACGGGCATAGTGAGGCACGGACACAGTGAGGCATGGACACAGTGAGGCACGGGCACAGTGAGGCATGGACACACAGTGAGACACAGTGAGGCACGGGCATAGTGAGGCACGGACACAGTGAGGCACGGACACAGTGAGGCACGGACACAGTGAGGCACGGACACAGTGAGGCATGGACACAGTGAGTCATGGGCACAGTGAGGCATGGACACAGTGAGGCACGGGCATAGTGAGGCACGGGCACAGTGAGGCATGGACACAGTGAGGCACGGACACAGTGAGGCACGGGCACAGTGAGTCATGGACACAGTGAGGCACGGCACAGTGAGGCACGGGCACAGTGAGGCATGGACACAGTGAGGCACGGACACAGTGAGTCATGGACACAGTGAGGCACGGACACAGTGAGGCATGGACACAGTGAGGCATGGACACAGTGAGGCACGGGCACAGTGAGGCACGGACACAGTGAGGCACGGACACAGTGAGGCACGGACACAGTGAGGCATGGACACAGTGAGGCACGGACACAGTGAGTCATGGACACAGTGAGGCACGGACACAGTGAGGCACGGACACAGTGAGGCACGGACACAGTGAGGCACGGGCACAGTGAGGCACGGACACAGTGAGGCATGGACACAGTGAGGCACGGACACAGTGAGTCATGGACACAGTGAGGCACGGACACAGTGAGGCATGGACACAGTGAGGCATGGACACAGTGAGGCACGGGCACAGTGAGGCACGGACACAGTGAGGCACGGGCACAGTGAGGCATGGACACACAGTGAGACACAGTGAGGCACGGGCACAGTGAGGCACAGACACAGTGAGGCACGGACACAGTGAGGCACGGACACAGTGAGGCACGGACACAGTGAGGCACGAGCACAGTGAGGCACGGACACAGTGAAGCACGGACACAGTGAGGCACGGACACAGTGAGGCACGGACACAGTGAGGCGCGGGCACAGTGAGGCACGGACACAGTGAGGCATGGACACAGTGAGGCATGGACACAGTGAGGCACGGACACAGTGAGTCATGGACACAGTGAGGCACGGACACAGTGAAGCACGGACACAGTGAAGCACGGACACAGTGAGGCACGGACACAGTGAGGCACGGACACAGTGATGCAAGGACACAGTGAGGCATGGGCACAGTGAGGCATGGACACAGTAAGGCATGGGCACAGTGAGGCATGGACACAGTGAGGCACGGGCACAGTGAGGCATGGACACAGTGAGGCACGGACACAGTGAGTCATGGACACAATGAGGCACGGGCACAGTGAGGCATGGACACAGTGAGGCACGGGCACAGTGAGGCATGGACACAGTGAGGCACGGACACAGTGAGGCACGGGCACAGTGAGGCATGGACACAGTGAGGCACGGGCACAGTGAGTCACGGACACAGTGAGGCACGGACACAGTGAGGCATGGACACAGTGAGGCACGGACACAGTGAGTCATGGACACAGTGAGGCACGGGCACAGTGAGGCACGGGCATAGTGAGGCACGGACACAGTGAGGCACGGACACAGTGAGGCACGGACACAGTGAGGCATGGACACACAGTGAGACACAGTGAGGCACGGACACAGTGAGGCATGGACACAGTGAGGCATGGACACAGTGAGGCACGGGCACAGTGAGGCACGGGCACAGTGAGGCATGGACACAGTGAGGCACGGGCATAGTGAGGCATGGACACAGTGAGGCATGGACACACAGTGAGGCACGGACACAGTGAGGCATGGACACAGTGAGGCACGGGCACAGTGAGGCATGGACACACAGTGAGACACAGTGAGGCACGGACACAGTGAGGCACGGACACAGTGAGGCATGGACACACAGTGAGACACAGTGAGGCACGGACACAGTGAGGCACGGACACAGTGAGGCACGGACACAGTGAGGCACGGACACAGTGAGGCATGGACACAGTGAGTCATGGGCACAGTGAGGCATGGACACAGTGAGGCACGGGCATAGTGAGGCACGGGCACAGTGAGGCATGGACACAGTGAGGCACGGACACAGTGAGGCACGGGCACAGTGAGGCACGGACACAGTGAAGCACGGACACAGTGAAGCACGGACACAGTGAGGCACGGACACAGTGAGGCACGGACACAGTGAGGCACGGGCACAGTGAGGCACGGACACAGTGAGGCACGGACACAGTGAGGCATGGACACAGTGAGGCATGGGCACAGTGAGGCATGGACACAGTGAGGCATGGACACAGTGAGGCATGGGCACAGTGAGGCATGGACACAGTGAGGCACGGGCACAGTGAGTCACGGACACAGTGAGGCACGGACACAGTGAGGCATGGACACAGTGAGGCATGGACACAGTGAGTCATGGACACAGTGAGGCACGGGCACAGTGAGGCACGGGCATAGTGAGGCACGGACACAGTGAGGCACGGGCACAGTGAGGCACGGACACAGTGAGGCATGGACACAGTGAGGCACGGACACAGTGAGGCATGGACACAGTGAGGCATGGACACAGTGAGTCATGGACACAGTGAGGCACGGGCACAGTGAGGCACGGGCACAGTGAGGCACGGACACAGTGAGGCACGGGCACAGTGAGGCACGGGCACAGTGAGTCACGGACACAGTGAGGCACGGACACAGTGAGGCACGGACACAGTGAGGCATGGACACAGTGAGGCACGGACACAGTGAGGCATGGGCACAGTGAGGCACGGACACAGTGAGGCACGGACACAGTGAGGCACGGACACAGTGAGGCACGGACACAGTGAGGCATGGACACAGTGAGGCACGGACACAGTGAGGCACGGGCACAGTGAGGCACGGACACAGTGAGGCATGGACACAGTGAGGCACGGACACAGTGAGGCATGGACACAGTGAGGCATGGACACAGTGAGTCATGGACACAGTGAGGCACGGGCACAGTGAGGCACGGGCATAGTGAGGCACGGACACAGTGAGGCACGGGCACAGTGAGGCACGGGCACAGTGAGTCACGGACACAGTGAGGCACGGACACAGTGAGGCATGGACACAGTGAGGCATGGACACAGTGAGTCATGGACACAGTGAGGCACGGGCACAGTGAGGCACGGGCACAGTGAGGCACGGACACAGTGAGGCACGGACACAGTGAGGCATGGACACAGTGAGGCATGGGCACAGTGAGGCATGGACACAGTGAGGCATGGACACAGTGAGGCATGGGCACAGTGAGGCATGGACACAGTGAGGCACGGGCACAGTGAGTCACGGACACAGTGAGGCACGGACACAGTGAGGCATGGACACAGTGAGGCACGGACACAGTGAGTCATGGACACAGTGAGGCACGGGCACAGTGAGGCACGGGCATAGTGAGGCACGGACACAGTGAGGCACGGACACAGTGAGGCACGGACACAGTGAGGCATGGACACACAGTGAGACACAGTGAGGCACGGACACAGTGAGGCATGGACACAGTGAGGCATGGACACAGTGAGGCACGGGCACAGTGAGGCACGGGCACAGTGAGGCATGGACACAGTGAGGCACGGGCATAGTGAGGCATGGACACAGTGAGGCATGGACACACAGTGAGACACAGTGAGGCACGGACACAGTGAGGCACGGGCACAGTGAGGCATGGACACACAGTGAGACACAGTGAGGCACGGACACAGTGAGGCACGGACACAGTGAGGCATGGACACACAGTGAGACACAGTGAGGCACGGACACAGTGAGGCACGGGCATAGTGAGGCACGGACACAGTGAGGCACGGACACAGTGAGGCACGGACACAGTGAGGCACGGACACAGTGAGGCATGGACACACAGTGAGACACAGTGAGGCACGGACACAGTGAGGCATGGACACAGTGAGGCATGGACACAGTGAGGCACGGACACAGTGAGGAATGGACACAGTGAGGCACGGACACAGTGAGGCACGGACACAGTGAGGCATGGACACAGTGAGGCATGGGCACAGTGAGGCATGGACACAGTGAGGCACGGGCACAGTGAGGCATGGACACAGTGAGGCACGGGCATAGTGAGGCACGGGCACAGTGAGGCATGGACACAGTGAGGCACGGACACAGTGAGGCACGGGCACAGTGAGTCATGGACACAGTGAGGCACGGGCACAGTGAGGCACGGACACAGTGAGGCATGGACACAGTGAGGCACGGACACAGTGAGTCATGGACACAGTGAGGCACGGACACAGTGAGGCACGGACACAGTGAGGCATGGACACAGTGAGGCACGGACACAGTGAGGCACGGACACAGTGAGGCACGGACACAGTGAGGCACGGACACAGTGAGTCATGGACACAGTGAGGCACGGACACAGTGAGGCATGGATACAGTGAGGCACGGGCACAGTGAGGCACGGGCACAGTGAGGCATGGGCACAGTGAGGCACGGACACAGTGAGGCACGGACACAGTGAGTCATGGACACAGTGAGGCACGGACACAGTGAGGCACGGGCACAGTGAGGCACGGACACAGTGAGGCACGGGCACAGTGAGGCATGGACACAGTGAGGCACGGACACAGTGAGGCACGGGCACAGTGAGGCACGGACACAGTGAGGCATGGACACAGTAAGGCATGGACACACAGTGAGACACAGTGAGGCACGGGCACAGTGAGGCACAGACACAGTGAGGCACGGACACAGTGAGGCATGGACACAGTGAGGCATGGACACAGTGAGGCACGGACACAGTGAGGCATGGACACAGTGAGGCATGGACACAGTGAGGCACGGACACAGGGAGGCATGGACACAGGGAGGCATGGACACAGTGAGGCACGGACACAGTGAGGCACGGGCACAGTGAGGCACGGACACAGTGAGGCACGGACACAGTGAGGCACGGACACAGTGAGGCATGGACACAGTGAGGCACGGACACAGTGAGGCACGGACAAAGTGAGGCACGGACACAGTGAGGCACGGACACAGTGAGGCACGGGCACAGTGAGGCACGGGCACAGTGAGACACGGACACAGTGAGGCACGGACACAGTGAGGCATGGACACAGTGAGGCACGGGCACAGTGAGGCACGGACACAGTGAGGCATGGACACAGTAAGGCATGGACACACAGTGAGACACAGTGAGGCACGGGCACAGTGAGGCACAGACACAGTGAGGCACGGACACAGTGAGGCATGGACACAGTGAGGCATGGACACAGTGAGGCACGGACACAGGGAGGCATGGACACAGGGAGGCATGGACACAGTGAGGCACGGACACAGTGAGGCACGGGCACAGTGAGGCACGGACACAGTGAGGCACGGACACAGTGAGGCACGGACACAGTGAGGCATGGACACAGTGAGGCACGGACACAGTGAGGCACGGACACAGTGAGGCACGGACAAAGTGAGGCACGGACACAGTGAGGCACGGACACAGTGAGGCACGGGCACAGTGAGGCACGGGCACAGTGAGGCACGGACACAGTGAGGCACGGACACAGTGAGGCATGGACACAGTGAGGCACGGACACAGTGAGTCATGGACACAGTGAGGCACGGGCACAGTGAGGCATGGACACAGTGAGGCACGGGCACAGTGAGTCATGGACACAGTGAGGCATGGACACACAGTGAGACACAGTGAGGCATGGACACAGTGAGGCACGGGCACAGTGAGGCACGGGCACAGTGAGGCATGGGCACAGTGAGGCACGGGCACAGTGAGGCACGGGCACAGTGAGTCATGGACACAGTGAGGCACGGACACAGTGAGGCATGGACACAGTGAGGCACAGGCACAGTGAGTCATGGACACAGTGAGGCACGGACACAGTGAGGCACGGACACAGTGAGGCACGGACACAGTGAGGCATGGACACAGTGAGGCACGGACACAGTGAGTCATGGACACAGTGAGGCACGGACACAGTGAAGCATGGACACAGTGAGGCACGGACACAGTGAGGCACGGACACAGTGAGGCACGGGCACAGTGAGGCATGGACACAGTGAGGCACGGACACAGTGAGTCATGGACACAGAGAGGCACGGGCACAGTGAGGCACGGACACAGTGAGGCATGGACACAGTGAGGCATGGACACAGTGAGGCACGGACACAGTGAAGCATGGACACAGTGAGGCATGGACACAGTGAGGCACGGACACAGTGAGTCATGGACACAGAGAGGCACGGGCACAGTGAGTTATGGACACAGTGAGGCACGGACACAGTGAGTCATGGACACAGAGAGGCATGGACACAGTGAGGCATGGACACAGTGAGGCACGGGCACAGTGAGTCATGGACACAGTGAGGCATGGACACAGTGAGGCATGGGCACAGTGAGGCATGGACACAGTGAGGCACGGACACAGTGAAGCATGGACACAGTGAGGCACGGACACAGTGAGGCACGGACACAGTGAGGCACGGGCACAGTGAGGCACGGGCACAGTGAGGCATGGACACAGTGAGGCACGGACACAGTGAGTCATGGACACAGAGAGGCACGGGCATAGTGAGGCATGGACACAGTGAGGCATGGACACACAGTGAGACACAGTGAGGCATGGACACAGTGAGGCATGGACACAGTGAGGCACGGGCACAGTGAGGCACCAACACAGTGAGGCACGGACACAGTGAGGCACGGGCATAGTGAGGCATAGACACAGTGAGGCATGGACACACAGTGAGACACAGTGAGTCATGGACACAGTGAGGCACGGGCACAGTGAGGCACGGACACAGTGAGGCACGGGCACAGTGAGGCATGGACACAGTGAGGCACGGGCACAGTGAGGCATGGACACAGTGAGGCATGGACACAGTGAGGCATGGACACAGTGAGGCACGGGCACAATGAGGCACGGACACAGTGAGGCACGGACACAGTGAGGCATGGACACAGTGAGGCAAGGACACAGTGAGGCATGGACACAGTGAGGCATGGACACAGTGAGGCATGGACACACAGTGAGACACAGTGAGGCACGGACACAGTAAGGCATGGACACAGTGAGGCATGGACACAGTGAGGCATGGACACAGTGAGGCATGGACACAGTGAGGCACGGACACCGTCAGGCACGGACACAGTGAGGCATGGACACAGTGAGGCACGGACACAGTGAGGCATGGACACAGTGAGGCATGGACACAGTGAGGCATGGACACACAGTGAGACACAGTGAGGCACGGACACAGTAAGGCATGGACACAGTGAGGCATGGGCACAGTAAGTCATGGACACAGTGAGGCACGGACACAGTGAGGCACGGACACAGTGAGGCACGGACACAGTGAGGCACGGACACAGTGAGGCACGGGCACAGTGAGGCACGGGCACAGTGAGGCACGGGCACAGTGAGGCATGGACACACAGTGAGACACAGTGAGGCACGGACACAGTGAGTCACGGGCACAGTGAGGCATGGGCACAGTGAGGAACGGACACAGTGAGTCACGGACACAGTGAGGCACGGGCACAGTGAGGCACGGACACAGTGAGGCACGGGCACAGTGAGGCATGGACACAGTGAGGCACGGACACAGTGAGGCACGGGCACAGTGAGGCACGGGCACAGTGAGGCACGGACACAGTGAGGCACGGGCACAGTGAGGCACGGACACAGTGAGGCACGGGCACAGTGAGGCACGGGCACAGTGAGGCATGGACACAGTGAGGCACGGACACAGTGAGGCACGGACACAGTGAGGCATGGACACATTAAGGCATGGACACACAGTGAGACACAGTGAGGCACGGGCACAGTGAGGCACGGACACAGTGAGGCACGGGCACAGTGAGGCACGGACACAGTGAGGCATGGACACACAGTGAGACACAGTGAGGCACGGGCACAGTGAGGCACGGACACAGTGAGGCACGGGCACAGTGAGGCACGGGCACAGTGAGGCACGGACACAGTGAGGCACGGGCACAGTGAGGCACGGACACAGTGAGGCACGGACACAGTGAGGCATGGACACAGTGAGGCACGGGCACAGTGAGGCACGGGCACAGTGAGGCATGGACACAGTGAGGCACAGGCATAGTGAGGCATGGACACAGTGAGGCATGGACACACAGTGAGACACAGTGAGGCACGGACACAGTGAGGCACGGACACAGTGAGGCACGGACACAGTGAGGCACGGACACAGTGAGGCACGGGCACAGTGAGGCATGGGCACAGTGAGGCACGGGCACAGTGAGGCACGGGCACAGTGAGGCACGGACACAGTGAGGCACGGACACAGTGAGGCACAGTGAGGCACGGACACAGTGAGACACAGTGAGGCACGGACACAGTGAGACAAAGAGAGGCACGGACACAGTGAGACACAGTGAGGCACGGACACAGTGAGGCACGGGCACAGTGAGGCACGGGCACAGTGAGGCATGGACACAGTGAGGCACGGGCATAGTGAGGCATGGACACAGTGAGGCATGGAGACACAGTGAGGCACGGACACAGTGAGGCACGGACACAGTGAGGCATGGACACAGTGAGGCACGGACACAGTGAGGCATGGACACAGTGAGGCACGGACACAGTGAGGCATGGACACAGTGAGACACAGTAAGGCACGGACACAGTGAGGCACGGACACAGTGAGGCACAGTGATGCACGGACACAGTGAGGCACGGACACAGTGAGGCATGGACACAGTGAGGCATGGACACAGTGAGGCATGGACACAGTGAGGCATGGACACAGTGAGGCACGGACACAGTGAGGCATGGACACAGTGAGGCACGGACACAGTGAGGCACGGACACAGTGAGGCACGGACACAGTGAGGCATGGACACAGTGAGGCACGGGCACAGTGAGGCACGGACACAGTGAGGCACGGACACAGTGAGGCATGGACACAGTGAAGCACGGGCACAGTGAGGCACGGGCACAGTGAGTCATGGACACAGTGAGGCATGGACACAGTGAGGCATGGACACACAGTGAGACACAGTGAGGCATGGACACAGTGAGGCATGGACACAGTGAGGCACGGGCACAGTGAGGCATGGACACAGTGAGGCATGGGCATAGTGAGGCATGGACACAGTGAGGCATGGACACACAGTGAGACACAGTGAGGCACGGACACAGTGAGGCACGGACACAGTGAGGCATGGACACAGTGAGGCACGGGCACAGTGAGGCATGGACACAGTGAGGCACGGGCATAGTGAGGCATGGACACAGTGAGGCATGGACACACAGTGAGACACAGTGAGGCACGGACACAGTGAGGCACGGACACAGTGAGGCACGGGCACAGTAAGTCATGGACACAGTGAGGCATGGGCACAGTGAGGCACGGACACAGTGAGGCACGGACACAGTGAGGCACGGACACAGTGAGGCATGGACACAGTGAGGCACGGGCACAGTAAGTCATGGACACAGTGAGGCACGGGCACAGTGAGGCACGGACACAGTGAGGCACGGACACAGTGAGGCATGGACACAGTGAGGCATGGACACAGTGAGGCACGGACACAGTGAGGCATGGACACAGTGAGGCACGGGCATAGTGAGGCATGGACACAGTGAGGCATGGACACACAGTGAGACACAGTGAGGCACGGACACAGTGAGGCACGGACACAGTGAGGCATGGGCACAGTAAGTCATGGACACAGTGAGGCACGGGCACAGTGAGGCACGGACACAGTGAGGCACGGACATAGTGAGGCACGGACACAGTGAGGCACGGGCACAGTGAGGCACGGGCACAGTGAGGCATGGACACACAGTGAGACACAGTGAGGCACGGACACAGTGAGTCACGGGCACAGTGAGGCACGGGCACAGTGAGGAACGGACACAGTGAGGCACAGACACAGGGAGTCACGGACACAGTGAGGCACGGGCACAGTGAGGCACGGACACAGTGAGGCACGGGCACAGTGAGGCACGGGCACAGTGAGGCATGGACACAGTGAGGCACGGACACAGTGAGGCACGGGCACAGTGAGGCACGGGCACAGTGAGGCATGGACACAGTGAGGCATGGACACAGTGAGGCACGGACACAGTGAGGCATGGACACACAGTGAGGCACGGGCACAGTGAGGCACGGACACAGTGAGGCACGGACACAGTGAGGCACGGACACAGTGAGGCACGGGCACAGTGAGGCATGGGCACAGTGAGGCACGGGCACAGTGAGGCACGGGCACAGTGAGGCACGGACACAGTGAGGCATGGACACAGTGAGGCACGGGCACAGTGAGGCATGGACACAGTGAGGCACAGGCATAGTGAGGCATGGACACAGTGAGGCATGGACACACAGTGAGACACAGTGAGGCACGGACACAGTGAGGCACGGACACAGTGAGTCATGGACACAGTGAGGCACGGGCACAGTGAGGCATGGGCACAGTGAGGCACGGACACAGTGAGGCACGGGCACAGTGAGGCACGGACACAGTGAGGCATGGACACAGTGAGGCACGGACACCATGAGGCACGGACACAGTGAGGCATGGACACAGTGAGGCACGGACACAGTGAGGCACGGACACAGTGAGGCACGGACACAGTGAGGCACGGACACAGTGAGGCATGGACACAGTGAGGCACGGGCACAGTGAGGCACGGACACAGTGAGGCACGGACACAGTGAGGCATGGACACAGTGAAGCACGGGCACAGTGAGGCATGGACACAGTGAGGCACGGGCACAGTGAGTCATGGACACAGTGAGGCATGGACACAGTGAGGCATGGACACACAGTGAGACACAGTGAGGCATGGACACAGTGAGGCATGGACACAGTGAGGCACGGGCATAGTGAGGCATGGACACAGTGAGGCATGGACACACAGTGAGACACAGTGAGGCACGGACACAGTGAGGCACGGACACAGTGAGGCACGGACACAGTGAGGCATGGACACAGTGAGGCATGGACACAGTGAGGCACGGGCACAGTGAGGCATGGACACAGTGAGGCACGGGCATAGTGAGGCATGGACACAGTGAGGCATGGACACACAGTGAGACACAGTGAGGCACGGACACAGTGAGGCACGGACACAGTGAGGCACGGGCACAGTAAGTCATGGACACAGTGAGGCATGGGCACAGTGAGGCACGGACACAGTGAGGCACGGACACAGTGAGGCACGGACACAGTGAGGCATGGACACAGTGAGGCACGGGCACAGTAAGTCATGGACACAGTGAGGCACGGGCACAGTGAGGCACGGACACAGTGAGGCATGGACACAGTGAGGCATGGGCACAGTAAGTCATGGACACAGTGAGGCACGGGCACAGTGAGGCATGGACACAGTGAGGCACGGACACAGTGAGGCACGGACATAGTGAGGCACGGACACAGTGAGGCACGGGCACAGTGAGGCACGGGCACAGTGAGGCACGGGCACAGTGAGGCATGGACACACAGTGAGACACAGTGAGGCACGGACACAGTGAGTCATGGGCACAGTGAGGCACGGGCACAGTGAGGAACGGACACAGTGAGGCACAGACACAGGGAGTCACGGACACAGTGAGGCACGGGCACAGTGAGGCACGGACACAGTGAGGCACGGGCACAGTGAGGCACGGGCACAGTGAGGCACGGACACAGTGAGGCACGGACACAGTGAGGCACGGGCACAGTGAGGCACGGGCACAGTGAGGCACGGGCACAGTGAGGCATGGACACAGTGAGGCATGGACACAGTGAGGCACGGACACAGTGAGGCATGGACACACAGTGAGACACAGTGAGGCACGGGCACAGTGAGGCACGGACACAGTGAGGCACGGACACAGTGAGGCACGGGCACAGTGAGGCATGGGCACAGTGAGGCACGGGCACAGTGAGGCACGGGCACAGTGAGGCACGGACACAGTGAGGCACGGACACAGTGAGGCACGGGCACAGTGAGGCACGGACACAGTGAGGCACAGGCATAGTGAGGCATGGACACAGTGAGGCATGGACACACAGTGAGACACAGTGAGGCACGGACACAGTGAGGCACGGACACAGTGAGTCATGGACACAGTGAGGCACGGGCACAGTGAGGCATGGGCACAGTGAGGCACGGACACAGTGAGGCACGGGCACAGTGAGGCACGGACACAGTGAGGCATGGACACAGTGAGGCACGGACACCATGAGGCACGGACACAGTGAGGCATGGACACAGTGAGGCACGGACACAGTGAGGCACGGACACAGTGAGGCACGGGCACAGTGAGTCATGGACACAGTGAGGCATGGACACAGTGAGGCACGGGCACAGTGAGGCACGGGCACAGTGAGGCATGGACACAGTGAGGCATGGACACACAGTGAGACACAGTGAGGCATGGACACAGTGAGGCATGGACACAGTGAGGCATGGGCACAGTGAGGCACGGACACAGTGAGACATGGACACAGTGAGGCACGGACACAGTGAGGCACGGACACAGTGAGGCACGGGCACAGTGAGGCACGGACACAGTGAGGCACGGACACAGTGAGGCACGGACACAGTGAGTCATGGACACAGTGAGGCATGGACACAGTGAGGCACGGGCACAGTGAGGCACGGACACAGTGAGGCACGGACACAGTGAGGCACGGGCACAGTGAGGCACGGGCACAGTGAGGCACGGACACAGTGAGGCATGGACACAGTGAGGCACGGGCACAGTGAGGCACGGGCACAGTGAGGCACGGACACAGTGAGGCACGGACACAGTGAGGCACGGGCACAGTGAGGCACGGGCACAGTGAGGCATGGACACAGTGAGGCACGGGCACAGTGAGGCACGGGCACAGTGAGGCATGGACACAGTGAGGCATGGACACACAGTGAGACACAGTGAGGCATGGACACAGTGAGGCATGGACACAGTGAGAAATGGACACAGTGAGGCACGGGCACAGTGAGGCACGGGCACAGTGAGGCACGAGCACAGTGAGGCACGGACACAGTGAGGCACGGGCATAGTGAGGCATGGACACAGTGAGGCATGGACACACAGTGAGACACAGTGAGGCACGGACACAGTGAGGGACGGACACAGTGAGGCATGGATACAGTGAGGCACGGACACAGTGAGGCATGGACACAGTGAGGCACGGACACAGTGAGGCACGGACACAGTGAGGCACGGACACAGTGAGGCACGGACACAGTGAGGCGAGGACACAGTGAGGCACGGACACAGTGAGGCACGGGCACAGTGAGGCACGGGCACAGTGAGGCACGGACACAGTGAGGCACGGACACAGTGAGGCATGGACACACAGTGAGACACAGTGAGGCACGGACACAGTGAGGCACGGGCACAGTGAGGCACGGACACAGTGAGGCACGGACACAGTGAGTCACGGACACAGTGAGGCACGGGCACAGTGAGGCACGGGCACAGTGAGGCACGGGCACAGTGAGTCATGGACACAGTGAGGCATGGACACAGTGAGGCACAGGCACAGTGAGGCACGGGCACAGTGAGGCACGGGCACAGTGAGGCACGGACACAGTGAGGCACGGACACAGTGAGGCATGGGCACAGTGAGGCATGGGCACAGTGAGGCACGGGCACAGTGAGGCATGGACACAGTGAGGCACGGACACAGTGAGGCACGGGCACAGTGAGGCACGGACACAGTGAGGCATGGACACAGTGAGGCACGGGCACAGTAAGTCATGGACACAGTGAGGCACGGGCACAGTGAGGCATGGGCACAGTGAGGCACGGACACAGTGAGGCACGGACACAGTGAGGCACGGACACAGTGAGGCACGGACACAGTGAGGCACAGTGAGGCATGGACACAGTGAGGCATGGACACAGTGAGGCATGGACACAGTGAGGCACAGGCACAGTGAGGCATGGACACAGTGAGGCATGGACACACAGTGAGACACAGTGAGGCATGGACACAGTGAGGCACGGGCACAGTGAGGCATGGACACAGTGAGGCATGGACACACAGTGAGACACAGTGAGGCATGGACACAGTGAGGCACAGTGAGGCATGGAGACAGTGAGGCACGGACACAGTGAGGCACGGGCACAGTGAGGCATGGACACAGTGAGGCACGGGCATAGTGAGGCATGGACACAGTGAGGCATGGACACACAGTGAGACACAGTGAGGCACGGACACAGTGAGGCATGGACACAGTGAGGCATGGGCACAGTGAGGCACGGGCACAGTGAGGCACGGGCACAGTGATGCACGGGCACAGTGAGGCACGGACACAGTGAGGCACGGACACAGTGAGGCACGGGCACAGTGAGGCATGGGCACAGTGAGGCACGGGCACAGTGAGGCACGGACACAGTGAGGCACGGACACAGTGAGGCACGGACACAGTGAGGCACAGTGAGGCATGGACACAGTGAGGCATGGACACAGTGAGGCATGGACACAGTGAGGCACAGGCACAGTGAGGCACAGGCACAGTGAGTCATGGACACAGTGAGGCACGGGCACAGTGAGGCATGGACACAGTGAGGCATGGACACACAGTGAGACACAGTGAGGCATGGACACAGTGAGGCACAGTGAGGCATGGACACAGTGAGGCACGGACACAGTGAGGCACGGGCACAGTGAGGCATGGACACAGTGAGGCACGGGCATAGTGAGGCATGGACACAGTGAGGCATGGACACACAGTGAGACACAGTGAGGCACGGACACAGTGAGGCACGGACACAGTGAGGCATGGACACAGTGAGGCATGGACACAGTGAGGCATGGGCACAGTGAGGCACGGACACAGTGAGGCACGGACACAGTGAGGCACGGACACAGTGAGGCATGGGCACAGTGAGTCATGGACACAGTGAGGAATGGACACACAGTGAGACACAGTGAGGCATGGACACAGTGAGGCACGGGCATAGTGAGGCATGGACACAGTGAGGCACGGACACAGTGAGGCACGGACACAGTGAGGCACGGACACAGTGAGTCATGGACACAGTGAGGCACGGGCACAGTGAGGCATGGACACAGTGAGGCATGGACACAGTGAGGCATGGACACAGTGAGGCATGGACACAGTGAGGCACGGGCACAGTGAGGCACGGACACAGTGAGGCATGGACACAGTGATGCAAGGACACAGTGAGGCATGGGCACAGTGAGGCATGGACACAGTGAGGCATGGGCACAGTGAGGCATGGACACAGTGAGGCACGGGCACAGTGAGGCATGGACACAGTGAGGCACGGACACAGTGAGTCATGGACACAATGAGGCACGGGCACAGTGAGGCATGGACACAGTGAGGCACGGGCACAGTGAGGCATGGACACAGTGAGGCACGGACACAGTGAGGCACGGGCACAGTGAGGCATGGACACAGTGAGGCACGGGCACAGTGAGTCACGGACACAGTGAGGCACGGACACAGTGAGGCATGGACACAGTGAGGCACGGACACAGTGAGTCATGGACACAGTGAGGCACGGGCACAGTGAGGCATGGGCATAGTGAGGCACGGACACAGTGAGGCACGGACACAGTGAGGCATGGACACACAGTGAGACACAGTGAGGCACGGACACAGTGAGGCATGGACACAGTGAGGCACGGGCACAGTGAGGCACGGGCACAGTGAGGCATGGACACAGTGAGGCACGGGCATAGTGAGGCATGGACACAGTGAGGCATGGACACAGTGAGGCACGGGCACAGTGAGGCATGGACACACAGTGAGACACAGTGAGGCACGGACACAGTGAGGCACGGACACAGTGAGGCATGGACACACAGTGAGACACAGTGAGGCACGGACACAGTGAGGCACGGGCATAGTGAGGCACGGACACAGTGAGGCACGGACACAGTGAGGCACGGACACAGTGAGGCACGGACACAGTGAGGCACGGACACAGTGAGGCATGGACACAGTGAGGCATGGACACAGTGAGTCATGGGCACAGTGAGGCATGGACACAGTGAGGCACGGGCATAGTGAGGCACGGGCACAGTGAGGCATGGACACAGTGAGGCACGGACACAGTGAGGCACGGGCACAGTGAGTCATGGACACAGTGAGGCACGGGCACAGTGAGGCACGGACACAGTGAGGCATGGACACAGTGAGGCACGGACACAGTGAGTCATGGACACAGTGAGTCATGGACACAGTGAGGCATGGACACAGTGAGGCATGGACACAGTGAGGCATGGGCACAGTGAGGCACGGACACAGTGAGGCATGGACACAGTGAGGCACGGACACAGTGAGTCATGGACACAGTGAGGCACGGACACAGTGAGGCATGGACACAGTGAGGCATGGACACAGTGAGGCATGGACACAGTGAGGCACGGACACAGTGAGGCATGGACACAGTGAGGCATGGACACAGTGAGGCACGGACACAGGGAGGCATGGACACAGTGAGGCATGGACACAGTGAGGCACGGACACAGTGAGGCACGGACACAGTGAGGCACGGACACAGTGAGGCACGGACACAGTGAGGCACGGACAAAGTGAGGCACGGACACAGTGAGGCACGGACACAGTGAGGCACGGACACAGTGAGGCACGGGCACAGTGTCCATGCCTCACTGTGCCTCACTGTGTCCATGCCTCACTGTGTCCGTGCCTCACTGTGTCCGTGCCTCACTGTGCCCGTGCCTCACTGTGCCCATGCCTCACTGTGCCCGTGCCTCACTGTGTCCGTGCCTCACTGTGTCCGTGCCTCACTGTGCCCGTGCATCACTGTGCCCGTGCCTCACTGTGCCCGTGCCTCACTGTGCCCTTGCCTCACTGTGTCCGTGCCTCACTGTGTCCTTGCCTCACTGTGCCCGTGCCTCACTGTGTCCGTGCCTCACTGTGTCCGTGCCTCACTGTGTCCTTGCCTCACTGTGTCCGTGCCTCACTGTGTCCATGACTCACTGTGTCCGTGCCTCACTGTGTCCATGCCTCACTGTGTCCATGCCTCACTGTGTCCATGCCTCACTGTGCCCATGCCTCACTGTGTCCATGCCTCACTGTGCCCATGCCTCACTGTGTCCTTGCATCACTGTGTCCATGCCTCACTGTGTCCGTGCCTCACTGTGCCCGTGCCTCACTGTGTCCATGCCTCACTGTGTCCATGCCTCACTGTGCATGGGCACGGGCACAATGAGGCATGGACACAGTGAGGCACGGACACAGTGAGGCATGGACACAGTGAGGCAAGGACACAGTGAGGCATGGACACAGTGAGGCATGGACACAGTGAGCCACGGACACCGTCAGGCACGGACACAGTGAGGCATGGACACAGTGAGGCACGGACACCGTCAGGCACGGACACAGTGAGGCACGGACACAGTGAGGCACGGACACAGTGAGGCACGGACACAGTGAGGCATGGACACAGTGAGGCATGGACACAGTGAGGCATGGACACAGTGAGGCATGGACACAGTGAGGCACGGACACCGTCAGGCACGGACACAGTGAGGCATGGACACAGTGAGGCACGGACACCGTCAGGCACGGACACAGTGAGGCATGGACACAGTGAGGCACGGGCACAGTGAGGCACGGGCACAGTGAGGCATGGACACAGTGAGGCATGGACACAGTGAGGCACGGACACAGTGAGGCACGGACACAGTGAGGCATGGACACAGTGAGGCACGGCACAGTGAGGCATGGACACAGTGAGGCATGGACACACAGTGAGACACAGTGAGGCATGGACACAGTGAGGCATGGACACAGTGAGGCATGGACACAGTGAGGCACGGGCACAGTGAGGCATGGACACAGTGAGGCACGGGCACAGTGAGGCATGGACACACAGTGAGACACAGTGAGGCACGGACACAGTGAGGCATGGACACAGTGAGGCATGGACACAGTGAGGCATGGACACACAGTGAGACACAGTGAGGCACGGACACAGTGAGGCACGGACACAGTGAGGCATGGACACAGTGAGGCATGGACACAGTGAGGCATGGGCACAGTGAGGCACGGACACAGTGAGGCACGGACACAGTGAGTAATGGACACAGTGAGGCACGGACACAGTGAGGCATGGACACAGTGAGGCACGGACACAGTGAGGCACGGACACAGTGAGGCATGGGCACACAGTGAGACACAGTGAGGCATGGACACAGTGAGGCACGGGCACAGTGAGGCATGGGCACAGTGAGGCACGGGCACAGTGAGGCACAGACACAGTGAGGCACGGGCATAGTGAGGCATGGACACAGTGAGGCATGGATACAGTGAGACATGGACACAGTGAGGCACGGGCACAGTGAGGCACGGGCACAGTGAGGCACGGACACAGTGAGGCACGGGCATAGTGAGGCATGGACACAGTGAGGCATGGATACAGTGAGACATGGACACAGTGAGGCACGGGCACAGTGAGGCATGGGCACAGTGAGGCACGGGCACAGTGAGGCACGGACACAGTGAGGCACGGACACAGTGAGGCATGGACACAGTGAGGCACGGGCACAGTGAGGCACGGGCACAGTGAGGCACGGACACAGTGAGGCACGGGCATAGTGAGGCACGGACACAGTGAGGCACGGACACAGTGAGGCACGGACACAGTGAGGCACGGGCACAGTGAGGCACGGACACAGTGAGGCACAGTGATGCACGGACACAGTGAGGCACGGACACAGTGAGGCATGGACACAGTGAGGCACGGACACAGTGAGGCACGGGCACAGTGAGGCACGGACACAGTGAGGCACGGACACAGTGAGGCACGGACACAGTGAGGCATGGACACAGTGAGGCACGGACACAGTGAGGCACGGACACAGTGAGGCAAGGACACAGTGAGGCACGGACACAGTGAGGCACGGACACAGTGAGGCACGGGCACAGTGAGGCACGGACACAGTGAGGCACGGACACAGTGAGGCACGGGCACAGTGATGCACGGGCACAGTGAGGCACGGACACAGTGAGGCACGGACACAGTGAGGCACGGGCACAGTGAGGCATGGGCACAGTGAGGCACGGGCACAGTGAGGCACGGACACAGTGAGGCACGGACACAGTGAGGCACGGACACAGTGAGGCACAGTGAGGCATGGACACAGTGAGGCATGGACACAGTGAGGCATGGACACAGTGAGGCACAGGCACAGTGAGGCACAGGCACAGTGAGTCATGGACACAGTGAGGCACGGGCACAGTGAGGCATGGACACAGTGAGGCATGGACACACAGTGAGACACAGTGAGGCATGGACACAGTGAGGCACAGTGAGGCATGGACACAGTGAGGCACGGACACAGTGAGGCACGGGCACAGTGAGGCATGGACACAGTGAGGCACGGGCATAGTGAGGCATGGACACAGTGAGGCATGGACACACAGTGAGACACAGTGAGGCACGGACACAGTGAGGCACGGACACAGTGAGGCATGGACACAGTGAGGCATGGACACAGTGAGGCATGGGCACAGTGAGGCACGGACACAGTGAGGCACGGACACAGTGAGGCACGGACACAGTGAGGCATGGGCACAGTGAGTAATGGACACAGTGAGGCACGGACACACAGTGAGACACAGTGAGGCATGGACACAGTGAGGCATGGACACAGTGAGGCACGGGCACAGTGAGGCATGGACACAGTGAGGCACGGGCATAGTGAGGCATGGACACAGTGAGGCACGGACACAGTGAGGCACGGGCACAGTGAGTCATGGACACAGTGAGGAATGGACACACAGTGAGACACAGTGAGGCATGGACACAGTGAGGCATGGACACAGTGAGGCACGGGCACAGTGAGGCATGGACACAGTGAGGCACGGGCATAGTGAGGCATGGACACAGTGAGGCACGGACACAGTGAGGCACGGACACAGTGAGGCACGGACACAGTGAGTCATGGACACAGTGAGGCACGGGCACAGTGAGGCATGGACACAGTGAGGCATGGACACAGTGAGGCATGGACACAGTGAGGCATGGACACAGTGAGGCACGGGCACAGTGAGGCACGGACACAGTGAGGCATGGACACAGTGATGCAAGGACACAGTGAGGCATGGGCACAGTGAGGCATGGACACAGTGAGGCATGGGCACAGTGAGGCATGGACACAGTGAGGCATGGACACAGTGAGGCATGGACACAGTGAGGCACGGACACAGTGAGTCATGGACACATTGAGGCACGGGCACAGTGAGGCATGGACACAGTGAGGCACGGGCACAGTGAGGCATGGACACAGTGAGGCACGGACACAGTGAGGCACGGGCACAGTGAGGCATGGACACAGTGAGGCACGGGCACAGTGAGTCACGGACACAGTGAGGCACGGACACAGTGAGGCATGGACACAGTGAGGCACGGGCACAATGAGGCATGGACACAGTGAGGCACGGACACAGTGAGGCATGGACACAGTGAGGCAAGGACACAGTGAGGCATGGACACAGTGAGGCATGGACACAGTGAGCCACGGACACCGTCAGGCACGGACACAGTGAGGCATGGACACAGTGAGGCACGGACACCGTCAGGCACGGACACAGTGAGGCACGGACACAGTGAGGCACGGACACAGTGAGGCACGGACACAGTGAGGCATGGACACAGTGAGGCATGGACACAGTGAGGCATGGACACAGTGAGGCACGGACACCGTCAGGCACGGACACAGTGAGGCATGGACACAGTGAGGCACGGACACCGTCAGGCACGGACACAGTGAGGCATGGACACAGTGAGGCACGGGCACAGTGAGGCACGGGCACAGTGAGGCATGGACACAGTGAGGCATGGACACAGTGAGGCACGGACACAGTGAGGCACGGACACAGTGAGGCATGGACACAGTGAGGCACGGCACAGTGAGGCATGGACACAGTGAGGCATGGACACAGTGAGGCATGGACACAGTGAGGCACGGGCACAGTGAGGCATGGACACAGTGAGGCACGGGCACAGTGAGGCATGGACACACAGTGAGACACAGTGAGGCACGGACACAGTGAGGCATGGACACAGTGAGGCATGGACACAGTGAGGCATGGACACACAGTGAGACACAGTGAGGCACGGACACAGTGAGGCACGGACACAGTGAGGCATGGACACAGTGAGGCATGGACACAGTGAGGCATGGGCACAGTGAGGCACGGACACAGTGAGGCACGGACACAGTGAGTAATGGACACAGTGAGGCACGGACACAGTGAGGCATGGACACAGTGAGGCACGGACACAGTGAGGCACGGACACAGTGAGGCATGGGCACACAGTGAGACACAGTGAGGCATGGACACAGTGAGGCACGGGCACAGTGAGGCATGGGCACAGTGAGGCACGGGCACAGTGAGGCACAGACACAGTGAGGCACGGGCATAGTGAGGCATGGACACAGTGAGGCATGGATACAGTGAGACATGGACACAGTGAGGCACGGGCACAGTGAGGCACGGGCACAGTGAGGCACGGACACAGTGAGGCACGGGCATAGTGAGGCATGGACACAGTGAGGCATGGATACAGTGAGACATGGACACAGTGAGGCACGGGCACAGTGAGGCATGGGCACAGTGAGGCACGGGCACAGTGAGGCACGGACACAGTGAGGCACGGACACAGTGAGGCATGGACACAGTGAGGCACGGGCACAGTGAGGCACGGGCACAGTGAGGCACGGACACAGTGAGGCACGGGCATAGTGAGGCACGGACACAGTGAGGCACGGACACAGTGAGGCACGGACACAGTGAGGCACGGACACAGTGAGGCACGGGCACAGTGAGGCACGGACACAGTGAGGCACAGTGATGCACGGACACAGTGAGGCACGGACACAGTGAGGCATGGACACAGTGAGGCACGGACACAGTGAGGCACGGGCACAGTGAGGCACGGACACAGTGAGGCACGGACACAGTGAGGCACGGACACAGTGAGGCATGGACACAGTGAGGCACGGACACAGTGAGGCACGGACACAGTGAGGCAAGGACACAGTGAGGCACGGACACAGTGAGGCACGGACACAGTGAGGCACGGGCACAGTGAGGCACGGACACAGTGAGGCACGGGCACAGTGAGGCACGGGCACAGTGAGGCACGGGCACAGTGATGCACGGGCACAGTGAGGCACGGACACAGTGAGGCACGGACACAGTGAGGCACGGGCACAGTGAGGCACGGGCACAGTGAGGCACGGGCACAGTGAGGCACGGACACAGTGAGGCACGGACACAGTGAGGCACGGACACAGTGAGGCACAGTGAGGCATGGACACAGTGAGGCATGGACACAGTGAGGCATGGACACAGTGAGGCACAGGCACAGTGAGGCACAGGCACAGTGAGTCATGGACACAGTGAGGCACGGGCACAGTGAGGCATGGACACAGTGAGGCATGGACACACAGTGAGACACAGTGAGGCATGGACACAGTGAGGCACAGTGAGGCATGGACACAGTGAGGCACGGACACAGTGAGGCACGGGCACAGTGAGGCATGGACACAGTGAGGCACGGGCATAGTGAGGCATGGACACAGTGAGGCATGGACACACAGTGAGACACAGTGAGGCACGGACACAGTGAGGCACGGACACAGTGAGGCATGGACACAGTGAGGCATGGACACAGTGAGGCATGGGCACAGTGAGGCACGGACACAGTGAGGCACGGACACAGTGAGGCACGGACACAGTGAGGCATGGGCACAGTGAGTAATGGACACAGTGAGGCACGGACACACAGTGAGACACAGTGAGGCATGGACACAGTGAGGCATGGACACAGTGAGGCACGGGCACAGTGAGGCATGGACACAGTGAGGCACGGGCATAGTGAGGCATGGACACAGTGAGGCACGGACACAGTGAGGCACGGGCACAGTGAGTCATGGACACAGTGAGGAATGGACACACAGTGAGACACAGTGAGGCATGGACACAGTGAGGCATGGACACAGTGAGGCACGGGCACAGTGAGGCATGGACACAGTGAGGCACGGGCATAGTGAGGCATGGACACAGTGAGGCACGGACACAGTGAGGCACGGACACAGTGAGGCACGGACACAGTGAGTCATGGACACAGTGAGGCACGGGCACAGTGAGGCATGGACACAGTGAGGCATGGACACAGTGAGGCATGGACACAGTGAGGCATGGACACAGTGAGGCACGGGCACAGTGAGGCACGGACACAGTGAGGCATGGACACAGTGATGCAAGGACACAGTGAGGCATGGGCACAGTGAGGCATGGACACAGTGAGGCATGGGCACAGTGAGGCATGGACACAGTGAGGCACGGGCACAGTGAGGCATGGACACAGTGAGGCACGGACACAGTGAGTCATGGACACAATGAGGCACGGGCACAGTGAGGCATGGACACAGTGAGGCACGGGCACAGTGAGGCATGGACACAGTGAGGCACGGACACAGTGAGGCACGGGCACAGTGAGGCATGGACACAGTGAGGCACGGGCACAGTGAGTCACGGACACAGTGAGGCACGGACACAGTGAGGCATGGACACAGTGAGGCACGGACACAGTGAGTCATGGACACAGTGAGGCACGGGCACAGTGAGGCACGGGCATAGTGAGGCACGGACACAGTGAGGCACGAACACAGTGAGGCACGGACACAGTGAGGCATGGACACACAGTGAGACACAGTGAGGCACGGACACAGTGAGGCATGGACACAGTGAGGCATGGACACAGTGAGGCGTGAGGCACGGGCACAGTGAGGCATGGACACAGTGAGGCACGGGCATAGTGAGGCATGGACACAGTGAGGCATGGACACACAGTGAGACACAGTGAGGCACGGACACAGTGAGGCATGGACACAGTGAGGCACGGGCACAGTGAGGCATGGACACACAGTGAGACACAGTGAGGCACGGACACAGTGAGGCACGGGCATAGTGAGGCACGGACACAGTGAGGCACGGACACAGTGAGGCACGGACACAGTGAGGCACGGACACAGTGAGGCACGGACACAGTGAGGCATGGACACAGTGAGGCATGGACACAGTGAGTCATGGGCACAGTGAGGCATGGACACAGTGAGGCACGGGCATAGTGAGGCACGGGCACAGTGAGGCATGGACACAGTGAGGCACGGACACAGTGAGGCACGGGCACAGTGAGTCATGGACACAGTGAGGCACGGGCACAGTGAGGCACGGACACAGTGAGGCATGGACACAGTGAGGCACGGACACAGTGAGTCATGGACACAGTGAGGCACGGACACAGTGAGGCATGGACACAGTGAGGCATGGGCACAGTGAGGCACGGACACAGTGAGGCATGGACACAGTGAGGCACGGACACAGTGAGTCATGGACACAGTGAGGCACGGACACAGTGAGGCATGGACACAGTGAGGCATGGACACAGTGAGGCATGGACACAGTGAGGCACGGACACAGTGAGGCATGGACACAGTGAGGCATGGACACAGTGAGGCACGGACACAGGGAGGCATGGACACAGTGAGGCACGGACACAGTGAGGCACGGGCACAGTGAGGCATGGACACAGTGAGGCACGGGCACAGTGAGTCACGGACACAGTGAGGCACGGACACAGTGAGGCATGGACACAGTGAGGCACGGACACAGTGAGTCATGGACACAGTGAGGCACGGGCACAGTGAGGCACGGGCATAGTGAGGCACGGACACAGTGAGGCACGGACACAGTGAGGCACGGACACAGTGAGGCATGGACACACAGTGAGACACAGTGAGGCACGGACACAGTGAGGCATGGACACAGTGAGGCATGGACACAGTGAGGCACGGGCACAGTGAGGCACGGGCACAGTGAGGCATGGACACAGTGAGGCACGGGCATAGTGAGGCATGGACACAGTGAGGCATGGACACACAGTGAGACACAGTGAGGCACGGACACAGTGAGGCATGGACACAGTGAGGCACGGGCACAGTGAGGCATGGACACACAGTGAGACACAGTGAGGCACGGACACAGTGAGGCACGGACACAGTGAGGCATGGACACACAGTGAGACACAGTGAGGCACGGGCATAGTGAGGCACGGACACAGTGAGGCACGGACACAGTGAGGCACGGACACAGTGAGGCACGGACACAGTGAGGCACGGACACAGTGAGGCATGGACACAGTGAGGCATGGACACAGTGAGTCATGGGCACAGTGAGGCATGGACACAGTGAGGCACGGGCATAGTGAGGCACGGGCACAGTGAGGCATGGACACAGTGAGGCACGGACACAGTGAGGCACGGGCACAGTGAGTCATGGACACAGTGAGGCACGGGCACAGTAAGGCACGGACACAGTGAGGCATGGACACAGTGAGGCACGGACACAGTGAGTCATGGACACAGTGAGGCACGGACACAGTGAGGCATGGACACAGTGAGGCATGGGCACAGTGAGGCACGGACACAGTGAGGCATGGACACAGTGAGGCACGGACACAGTGAGTCATGGACACAGTGAGGCACGGACACAGTGAGGCATGGACACAGTGAGGCATGGACACAGTGAGGCATGGACACAGTGAGGCACGGACACAGTGAGGCATGGACACAGTGAGGCATGGACACAGTGAGGCACGGACACAGGGAGGCATGGACACAGTGAGGCATGGACACAGTGAGGCACGGACACAGTGAGGCACGGGCACAGTGAGGCACGGACACAGTGAGGCACGGACACAGTGAGGCACGGACACAGTGAGGCACGGACAAAGTGAGGCACGGACACAGTGAGGCACGGACACAGTGAGGCACGGACACAGTGAGGCACGGGCACAGTGAGGCACGGGCACAGTGAGGCACGGACACAGTGAGGCACGGACACAGTGAGGCATGGACACAGTGAGGCACGGACACAGTGAGTCATGGACACAGTGAGGCACGGGCACAGTGAGGCACGGACACAGTGAGGCACGGGCACAGTGAGTCATGGACACAGTGAGGCATGGACACAGTGAGGCATGGACACAGTGAGGCATGGACACAGTGAAGCATGGACACAGTGAGGCACGGGCACAGTGAGGCACGGGCACAGTGAGGCACGGGCACAGTGAGGCACGGACACAGTGAGTCATGGACACAGTGAGGCATGGACACAGTGAGTTATGGACACAGTGAGTTATGGACACAGTGAAGCATGGACACAGTGAGGCACGGACACAGTGAGGCATGGACACAGTGAGGCATGGACACAGTGAGGCACGGACACAGTGAAGCATGGACACAGTGAGGCATGGACACAGTGAAGCATGGACACAGTGAGGCACGGACACAGTGAGGCACGGACACAGTGAGGCACGGGCACAGTGAGGCACGGACACAGTGAAGCATGGACACAGTGAGGCACGGACACAGTGAGTTATGGACACAGTGAGGCACGGACACAGTGAAGCATGGACACAGTGAGGCATGGACACAGTGAGGCACAGGCACAGTGAGTCATGGACACAGTGAGGCATGGACACAGTGAGGCACGGGCACAGTGAGGCACGGGCACAGTGAGGCACGGGCACAGTGAGGCACGGACACAGTGAGGCACGGACACAGTGAGTCATGGACACAGTGAGGCATGGACACAGTGAGTTATGGACACAGTGAGGCACGGACACAGTGAAGCATGGACACAGTGAGGCACGGACACAGTGAGGCATGGACACAGTGAGGCATGGACACAGTGAGGCACGGACACAGTGAAGCATGGACACAGTGAGGCATGGACACAGTGAAGCATGGACACAGTGAGGCACGGACACAGTGAGGCACGGACACAGTGAGGCACGGGCACAGTGAGGCACGGACACAGTGAAGCATGGACACAGTGAGGCACGGACACAGTGAGTTATGGACACAGTGAGGCACGGACACAGTGAAGCATGGACACAGTGAAGCATGGACACAGTGAGGCATGGACACAGTGAGGCACAGGCACAGTGAGTCATGGACACAGTGAGGCATGGACACAGTGAGGCACGGACACAGTGAGGCATGGACACAGTGAGGCATGGGCACAGTGAGGCATGGACACAGTGAGGCACGGACACAGTGAAGCATGGACACAGTGAGGCACGGACACAGTGAGGCACGGACACAGTGAGGCACGGGCACAGTGAGGCACGGGCACAGTGAGGCATGGACACAGTGAGGCACGGACACAGTGAGTCATGGACACAGAGAGGCACGGGCACAGTGAGTTATGGACACAGTGAGGCACGGACACAGTGAAGCATGGACACAGTGAGGCACGGACACAGTGAGGCACGGGCACAGTGAGGCATGGACACAGTGAGGCACGGACACAGTGAGGCACGGACACAGTGAGGCATGGACACAGTGAGGCATGGACACACAGTGAGACACAGTGAGGCATGGACACAGTGAGGCATGGACACAGTGAGGCACGGGCACAGTGAGGCACCAACACAGTGAGGCACGGACACAGTGAGGCACGGGCATAGTGAGGCATAGACACAGTGAGGCATGGACACACAGTGAGACACAGTGAGGCACGGACACAGTGAGGCACGGACACAGTGAGTCATGGACACAGTGAGGCACGGGCACAGTGAGGCACGGACACAGTGAGGCACGGACACAGTGAGGCATGGACACAGTGAGGCACGGGCACAGTGAGGCATGGACACAGTGAGGCATGGACACAGTGAGGCATGGACACAGTGAGGCACGGGCACAATGAGGCACGGACACAGTGAGGCACGGACACAGTGAGGCATGGACACAGTGAGGCAAGGACACAGTGAGGCATGGACACAGTGAGGCATGGACACAGTGAGGCATGGACACACAGTGAGACACAGTGAGGCACGGACACAGTAAGGCATGGACACAGTGAGGCATGGACACAGTGAGGCATGGACACAGTGAGGCATGGACACAGTGAGGCACGGACACCGTCAGGCACGGACACAGTGAGGCACGGACACAGTGAGGCACGGACACAGTGAGGCACGGACACAGTGAGGCACGGACACAGTGAGGCATGGACACAGTGAGGCATGGACACAGTGAGGCATGGACACAGTGAGGCACGGACACCGTCAGGCACGGACACAGTGAGGCATGGACACAGTGAGGCACGGACACCGTCAGGCACGGACACAGTGAGGCATGGACACAGTGAGGCACGGGCACAGTGAGGCACGGGCACAGTGAGGCATGGACACAGTGAGGCATGGACACAGTGAGGCACGGACACAGTGAGGCACAGACACAGTGAGGCATGGACACAGTGAGGCACGGCACAGTGAGGCATGGACACAGTGAGGCATGGACACACAGTGAGACACAGTGAGGCATGGACACAGTGAGGCATGGACACAGTGAGGCATGGACACAGTGAGGCATGGACACAGTGAGGCACGGGCACAGTGAGGCATGGACACAGTGAGGCACGGGCACAGTGAGGCATGGACACACAGTGAGACACAGTGAGGCACGGACACAGTGAGGCATGGACACAGTGAGGCATGGACACACAGTGAGACACAGTGAGGCACGGACACAGTGAGGCACGGACACAGTGAGGCATGGACACAGTGAGGCATGGACACAGTGAGGCATGGGCACAGTGAGGCACGGACACAGTGAGGCACGGACACAGTGAGTAATGGACACAGTGAGGCACGGACACAGTGAGGCATGGACACAGTGAGGCACGGACACAGTGAGGCACGGACACAGTGAGGCATGGGCACACAGTGAGACACAGTGAGGCATGGACACAGTGAGGCACGGGCACAGTGAGGCATGGGCACAGTGAGGCACGGGCACAGTGAGGCACAGACACAGTGAGGCACGGGCATAGTGAGGCATGGACACAGTGAGGCATGGATACAGTGAGACATGGACACAGTGAGGCACGGGCACAGTGAGGCACGGGCACAGTGAGGCACGGACACAGTGAGGCACGGGCATAGTGAGGCATGGATACAGTGAGACATGGACACAGTGAGGCACGGGCACAGTGAGGCACGGGCACAGTGAGGCACGGGCACAGTGAGGCACGGACACAGTGAGGCACGGACACAGTGAGGCATGGACACAGTGAGGCACGGGCACAGTGAGGCACGGGCACAGTGAGGCACGGACACAGTGAGGCACGGGCATAGTGAGGCACGGACACAGTGAGGCACGGACACAGTGAGGCACGGACACAGTGAGGCACGGACACAGTGAGGCACGGGCACAGTGAGGCACGGACACAGTGAGGCACAGTGATGCACGGACACAGTGAGGCACGGACACAGTGAGGCATGGACACAGTGAGGCACGGACACAGTGAGGCACGGGCACAGTGAGGCACGGACACAGTGAGGCACGGACACAGTGAGGCACGGACACAGTGAGGCATGGACACAGTGAGGCATGGACACAGTGAGGCACGGACACAGTGAGGCAAGGACACAGTGAGGCACGGACACAGTGAGGCACGGACACAGTGAGGCACGGGCACAGTGAGGCACGGACACAGTGAGGCACGGACACAGTGAGGCACGGGCACAGTGAGGCACGGGCACAGTGAGGCACGGGCACAGTGAGGCATGGACACAGTGAGGCACGTACACAGTGAGGCACGGGCACAGTGAGGCAAGGACACAGTGAGGCACGGACACAGTGAGGCACGGGCACAGTGAGGCACGGACACAGTGAGGCACGGACACAGTGAGGCATGGACACAGTGAGGCATGGACACAGTGAGGCATGGACACAGTGAGGCACGGGCACAGTGAGGCATGGACACAGTGAGGCATGGACACACAGTGAGACACAGTGAGGCACGGACACAGTGAGGCACGGACACAGTGAGGCACGGGCACAGTGAGGCATGGACACAGTGAGGCATGGACACACAGTGAGACACAGTGAGGCATGGACACAGTGAGGCACGAACACAGTGAGGCATGGACACAGTGAGGCATGGACACAGTGAGGCATGGACACAGTGAGGCATGGACACAGTGAGGCACGGGCACAGTGAGGCACGGACACAGTGAGGCACGGACACAGTGAGGCATGGACACAGTGAGGCATGGACACACAGTGAGACACAGTGAGGCACGGACACAGTGAGGCACGGACACAGTGAGGCACGGACACGGTGAGGCACGGACACAGTGAGGCATGGACACAGTGAGGCACGGACACAGTGAGGCATGGACACAGTGAGGCATGGACACAGTGAGGCATGGACACACAGTGAGACACAGTGAGGCACGGACACAGTGAGGCACGGACACAGTGAGGCACGGGCACAGTGAGGCATGGACACAGTGAGGCATGGACACACAGTGAGACACAGTGAGGCACGGACACAGTGAGGCACGGGCACAGTGAGGCACGGACACAGTGAGGCACGGACACAGTGAGGCACGGGCACAGTGAGGCATGGACACACAGTGAGACACAGTGAGGCATGGACACAGTGAGGCACGGGCACAGTGAGGCATGGGCACAGTGAGGCACGGGCACAGTGAGGCACGGACACAGTGAGGCACGGGCATAGTGAGGCATGGACACAGTGAGGCATGGGCACAGTGAGGCATGGACACAGTGAGATATGGATACAGTGAGACATGGACACAGTGAGACACGGACACAGTGAGGCACGGGCACAGTGAGGCACGGGCACAGTGAGGCACGGACACAGTGAGGCATGGACACAGTGAGGCACGGGCACAGTGAGGCACGGGCACAGTGAGGCACGGACACAGTGAGGCACGGGCATAGTGAGGCACGGACACAGTGAGGCACGGACACAGTGAGGCACGGACACAGTGAGGCACGGGCACAGTGAGGCACGGACACAGTGAGGCACAGTGATGCACGGACACAGTGAGGCACGGACACAGTGAGGCATGGACACAGTGAGGCACGGGCACAGTGAGGCACGGGCACAGTGAGGCACGGACACAGTGAGGCACGGACACAGTGAGGCACGGACACAGTGAGGCAAGGACACAGTGAGGCACGGACACAGTGAGGCACGGACACAGTGAGGCACGGGCACAGTGAGGCACGGACACAGTGAGGCACGGACACAGTGAGGCACGGGCACAGTGAGGCACGGGCACAGTGAGGCATGGACACAGTGAGGCACGTGCACAGTGAGGCACGGGCACAGTGAGGCAAGGACACAGTGAGGCACGGACACAGTGAGGCACGGGCACAGTGAGGCACGGACACAGTGAGGCACGGACACAGTGAGGCACGGACACAGTGAGGCATGGACACAGTGAGGCACGGGCACAGTGAGGCATGGACACAGTGAGGCATGGACACACAGTGAGACACAGTGAGGCACGGACACAGTGAGGCACGGACACAGTGAGGCACGGGCACAGTGAGGCATGGACACAGTGAGGCATGGACACACAGTGAGACACAGTGAGGCATGGACACAGTGAGGCACGGACACAGTGAGGCATGGACACAGTGAGGCATGGACACAGTGAGGCATGGACATAGTGAGGCATGGACACAGTGAGGCACGGGCACAGTGAGGCACGGACACAGTGAGGCACGGACACAGTGAGGCATGGACACAGTGAGGCATGGACACACAGTGAGACACAGTGAGGCACGGACACAGTGAGGCACGGACACAGTGAGGCACGGACACGGTGAGGCACGGACACAGTGAGGCATGCACACAGTGAGGCACGGACACAGTGAGGCATGGACACAGTGAGGCATGGACACAGTGAGGCATGGACACACAGTGAGACACAGTGAGGCACGGACACAGTGAGGCACGGGTACAGTGAGGCATGGACACAGTGAGGCACGGACACCGTCAGGCACGGACACAGTGAGGCATGGACACAGTGAGGCACGGACACAGTGAGGCATGGACACAGTGAGGCATGGACACAGTGAGGCATGGACACAGTGAGGCATGGACACAGTGAGGCATGGACACAGTGAGGCACGGACACCGTCAGGCACGGACACAGTGAGGCACGGACACAGTGAGGCACGGACACCGTCAGGCACGGACACAGTGAGGCATGGACACAGTGAGGCACGGGCACAGTGAGGCACGGGCACAGTGAGGCATGGACACAGTGAGGCATGGACACAGTGAGGCACGGACACAGTGAGGCACGGACACAGTGAGGCATGGACACAGTGAGGCACGGCACAGTGAGGCATGGACACAGTGAGGCATGGACACACAGTGAGACACAGTGAGGCATGGACACAGTGAGGCATGGACACAGTGAGGCATGGACACAGTGAGGCATGGACACAGTGAGGCACGGGCACAGTGAGGCACGGGCACAGTGAGGCATGGACACAGTGAGGCACGGGCACAGTGAGGCATGGACACACAGTGAGACACAGTGAGGCACGGACACAGTGAGGCATGGACACAGTGAGGCATGGACACAGTGAGGCATGGACACACAGTGAGACACAGTGAGGCACGGACACAGTGAGGCACGGACACAGTGAGGCATGGACACAGTGAGGCATGGACACAGTGAGGCATGGGCACAGTGAGGCACGGACACAGTGAGGCACGGACACAGTGAGTAATGGACACAGTGAGGCACGGACACAGTGAGGCATGGACACAGTGAGGCACGGACACAGTGAGGCACGGACACAGTGAGGCATGGGCACACAGTGAGACACAGTGAGGCATGGACACAGTGAGGCACGGGCACAGTGAGGCATGGGCACAGTGAGGCACGGGCACAGTGAGGCACGGACACAGTGAGGCACGGGCATAGTGAGGCATGGACACAGTGAGGCATGGATACAGTGAGACATGGACACAGTGAGGCACGGGCACAGTGAGGCACGGGCACAGTGAGGCACGGACACAGTGAGGCACGGGCATAGTGAGGCATGGACACAGTGAGGCATGGATACAGTGAGACATGGACACAGTGAGGCACGGACACAGTGAGGCACGGGCACAGTGAGGCACGGGCACAGTGAGGCACGGGCACAGTGAGGCACAGACACAGTGAGGCACGGACACAGTGAGGCATGGACACAGTGAGGCACGGGCACAGTGAGGCACGGGCACAGTGAGGCACGGACACAGTGAGGCACGGGCATAGTGAGGCACGGACACAGTGAGGCACGGACACAGTAAGGCACGGACACAGTGAGGCACGGACACAGTGAGGCACGGACACAGTGAGGCACAGTGATGCACGGACACAGTGAGGCACGGACACAGTGAGGCACGGACACAGTGAGGCACGGGCACAGTGAGGCACGGACACAGTGAGGCACGGACACAGTGAGGCACGGACACAGTGAGGCATGGACACAGTGAGGCACGGACACAGTGAGGCAAGGACACAGTGAGGCACGGACACAGTGAGGCACGGACACAGTGAGGCACGGGCACAGTGAGGCACGGACACAGTGAGGCACGGGCACAGTGAGGCACGGGCACAGTGAGGCACGGGCACAGTGAGGCATGGACACAGTGAGGCACGTACACAGTGAGGCACGGGCACAGTGAGGCAAGGACACAGTGAGGCACGGACACAGTGAGGCACGGGCACAGTGAGGCACGGACACAGTGAGGCACGGACACAGTGAGGCATGGACACAGTGAGGCATGGACACAGTGAGGCATGGACACAGTGAGGCACGGGCACAGTGAGGCATGGACACAGTGAGGCATGGACACACAGTGAGACACAGTGAGGCATGGACACAGTGAGGCACGGACACAGTGAGGCATGGACACAGTGAGGCATGGACACAGTGAGGCATGGACATAGTGAGGCATGGACACAGTGAGGCATGGGCACAGTGAGGCACGGACACAGTGAGGCACGGACACAGTGAGGCATGGACACAGTGAGGCATGGACACACAGTGAGACACAGTGAGGCACGGACACAGTGAGGCACGGACACAGTGAGGCACGGACACGGTGAGGCACGGACACAGTGAGGCATGGACACACTGAGGCACGGACACAGTGAGGCATGGACACAGTGAGGCATGGACACAGTGAGGCATGGACACACAGTGAGACACAGTGAGGCACGGACACAGTGAGGCACGGGCACAGTGAGGCATGGACACAGTGAGGCATGGACACACAGTGAGACACAGTGAGGCACGGACACAGTGAGGCACGGGCACAGTGAGGCACGGACACAGTGAGGCTTGGACACAGTGAGGCACGGGCACAGTGAGGCACGGGCACAGTGAGGCACGGACACAGTGAGGCACGGGCACAGTGAGGCATGGACACAGTGAGGCATGGACACACAGTGAGACACAGTGAGGCACGGACACAGTGAGGCATGGGCACAGTGAGGCACGGACACAGTGAGGCTTGGACACAGTGGGGCACGGGCACAGTGAGGCACGGGCACAGTGAGGCACGGACACAGTGAGGCATGGACACAGTGAGGCATGGACACAGTGAGGCACGGACACAGTGAGGCATGGACACAGTGAGGCATGGACACAGTGAGGCACGGACACACAGTGAGACACAGTGAGGCACGGACACAGTGAGGCACGGACACAGTGAGGCACGGACACAGTGAGGCATGGACACAGTGAGGCACGGACACAGTGAGGCATGGACACAGTGAGGCATGGACACAGTGAGGCATGGACACACAGTGAGACACAGTGAGGCACGGACACAGTGAGGCACGGACACAGTGAGGCACGGGCACAGTGAGGCATGGACACAGTGAGGCATGGACACACAGTGAGACACAGTGAGGCACGGACACAGTGAGGCACGGGCACAGTGAGGCACGGACACAGTGAGGCTTGGACACAGTGAGGCACGGGCACAGTGAGGCACGGACACAGTGAGGCATGGACACAGTGAGGCATGGACACAGTGAGGCACGGACACAGTGAGGCACGGAGACAGTGAGGCATGGACACAGTGAGGCATGGACACAGTGAGGCACGGACACACAGTGAGACACAGTGAGGCACGGACACAGTGAGGCACGGACACAGTGAGGCACGGACACAGTGAGGCATGGACACAGTGAGGCACGGGCACAGTGAGGCACGGGCACAGTGAGGCATGGACACAGTGAGGCACGTACACAGTGAGGCACAGGCACAGTGAGGCAAGGACACAGTGAGGCACGGACACAGTGAGGCACGGGCACAGTGAGGCACGGACACAGTGAGGCACGGACACAGTGAGGCACGGACACAGTGAGGCACGGACACAGTGAGGCACGGGCACAGTGAGGCATGGACACAGTGAGGCATGGACACACAGTGAGACACAGTGAGGCACGGACACAGTGAGGCACGGACACAGTGAGGCACGGGCACAGTGAGGCATGGACACAGTGAGGCATGGACACACAGTGAGACACAGTGAGGCATGGACACAGTGAGGCACGGACACAGTGAGGCATGGACACAGTGAGGCATGGACACAGTGAGGCACGGACACAGTGAGGCACGGACACAGTGAGGCACGGACACAGTGAGGCATGGACACAGTGAGGCACAGTGATGCACGGACACAGTGAGGCATGGACACAGTGAGGCACGGACACAGTGAGGCACGGGCACAGTGAGGCACAGTGAGGCACGGACACAGTGAGGCACGGGCACAGTGAGGCATGGACACAGTGAGGCATGGACACACAGTGAGACACAGTGAGGCACGGACACAGTGAGGCTTGAACACAGTGAGGCACGGGCACAGTGAGGCACGGACACAGTGAGGCATGGACACAGTGAGGCACGGACACAGTGAGGCATGGACACACAGTGAGACACAGTGAGGCACGGACACAGTGAGGCTTGAACACAGTGAGGCACGGACACAGTGAGGCATGGACACAGTGAGGCACGGACACAGTGAGGCACGGGCACAGTGAGGCACGGACACAGTGAGGCACGGACACAGTGAGGCACGGACACAGTGAGGCATGGACACAGTGAGGCACGGGCACAGTGAGGCATGGACACAGTGAGGCATGGACACACAGTGAGACACAGTGAGGCACGGACACAGTGAGGCACGGACACAGTGAGGCACGGGCACAGTGAGGCATGGACACAGTGAGGCATGGACACACAGTGAGACACAGTGAGGCATGGACACAGTGAGGCACGGACACAGTGAGGCATGGACACAGTGAGGCATGGACACAGTGAGGCATGGACATAGTGAGGCATGGACACAGTGAGGCACGGGCACAGTGAGGCACGGACACAGTGAGGCACGGACACAGTGAGGCATGGACACAGTGAGGCATGGACACACAGTGAGACACAGTGAGGCACGGACACAGTGAGGCACGGACACAGTGAGGCACGGACACGGTGAGGCACGGACACAGTGAGGCATGCACACAGTGAGGCACGGACACAGTGAGGCATGGACACAGTGAGGCATGGACACAGTGAGGCATGGACACACAGTGAGACACAGTGAGGCACGGACACAGTGAGGCACGGGCACAGTGAGGCATGGACACAGTGAGGCACGGACACCGTCAGGCACGGACACAGTGAGGCATGGACACAGTGAGGCACGGACACAGTGAGGCATGGACACAGTGAGGCATGGACACAGTGAGGCATGGACACAGTGAGGCATGGACACAGTGAGGCACGGACACCGTCATGCACGGACACAGTGAGGCACGGACACAGTGAGGCACGGACACCGTCAGGCACGGACACAGTGAGGCATGGACACAGTGAGGCACGGGCACAGTGAGGCACGGGCACAGTGAGGCATGGACACAGTGAGGCATGGACACAGTGAGGCACGGACACAGTGAGGCACGGACACAGTGAGGCATGGACACAGTGAGGCACGGCACAGTGAGGCATGGACACAGTGAGGCATGGACACACAGTGAGACACAGTGAGGCATGGACACAGTGAGGCATGGACACAGTGAGGCATGGACACAGTGAGGCATGGACACAGTGAGGCACGGGCACAGTGAGGCACGGGCACAGTGAGGCATGGACACAGTGAGGCACGGGCACAGTGAGGCATGGACACACAGTGAGACACAGTGAGGCACGGACACAGTGAGGCATGGACACAGTGAGGCATGGACACAGTGAGGCATGGACACACAGTGAGACACAGTGAGGCACGGACACAGTGAGGCACGGACACAGTGAGGCATGGACACAGTGAGGCATGGACACAGTGAGGCATGGGCACAGTGAGGCACGGACACAGTGAGGCACGGACACAGTGAGTAATGGACACAGTGAGGCACGGACACAGTGAGGCATGGACACAGTGAGGCACGGACACAGTGAGGCACGGACACAGTGAGGCATGGGCACACAGTGAGACACAGTGAGGCATGGACACAGTGAGGCACGGGCACAGTGAGGCATGGGCACAGTGAGGCACGGGCACAGTGAGGCACGGACACAGTGAGGCACGGGCATAGTGAGGCATGGACACAGTGAGGCATGGATACAGTGAGACATGGACACAGTGAGGCACGGGCACAGTGAGGCACGGGCACAGTGAGGCACGGACACAGTGAGGCACGGGCATAGTGAGGCATGGACACAGTGAGGCATGGATACAGTGAGACATGGACACAGTGAGGCACGGGCACAGTGAGGCACGGCACAGTGAGGCACGGGCACAGTGAGGCACGGACACAGTGAGGCACGGACACAGTGAGGCATGGACACAGTGAGGCACGGGCACAGTGAGGCACGGGCACAGTGAGGCACGGACACAGTGAGGCACGGGCATAGTGAGGCACGGACACAGTGAGGCACGGACACAGTGAGGCACGGACACAGTGAGGCACGGACACAGTGAGGCACGGGCACAGTGAGGCACGGACACAGTGAGGCACAGTGATGCACGGACACAGTGAGGCACGGACACAGTGAGGCACGGACACAGTGAGGCACGGGCACAGTGAGGCACGGACACAGTGAGGCACGGACACAGTGAGGCACGGACACAGTGAGGCACGGGCACAGTGAGGCACGGACACAGTGAGGCAAGGACACAGTGAGGCACGGACACAGTGAGGCACGGACACAGTGAGGCACGGGCACAGTGAGGCACGGACACAGTGAGGCACGGGCACAGTGAGGCACGGGCACAGTGAGGCACGGGCACAGTGAGGCATGGACACAGTGAGGCACGTACACAGTGAGGCACGGGCACAGTGAGGCAAGGACACAGTGAGGCACGGACACAGTGAGGCACGGGCACAGTGAGGCACGGACACAGTGAGGCACGGACACAGTGAGGCACGGACACAGTGAGGCATGGACACAGTGAGGCATGGACACAGTGAGGCATGGACACAGTGAGGCACGGGCACAGTGAGGCATGGACACAGTGAGGCATGGACACACAGTGAGACACAGTGAGGCACGGACACAGTGAGGCACGGACACAGTGAGGCACGGGCACAGTGAGGCATGGACACAGTGAGGCATGGACACACAGTGAGACACAGTGAGGCATGGACACAGTGAGGCACGAACACAGTGAGGCATGGACACAGTGAGGCATGGACACAGTGAGGCATGGACACAGTGAGGCATGGACACAGTGAGGCACGGGCACAGTGAGGCACGGACACAGTGAGGCACGGACACAGTGAGGCATGGACACAGTGAGGCATGGACACACAGTGAGACACAGTGAGGCACGGACACAGTGAGGCACGGACACAGTGAGGCACGGACACGGTGAGGCACGGACACAGTGAGGCATGGACACAGTGAGGCACGGACACAGTGAGGCATGGACACAGTGAGGCATGGACACAGTGAGGCATGGACACACAGTGAGACACAGTGAGGCACGGACACAGTGAGGCACGGACACAGTGAGGCACGGGCACAGTGAGGCATGGACACAGTGAGGCATGGACACACAGTGAGACACAGTGAGGCACGGACACAGTGAGGCACGGGCACAGTGAGGCACGGACACAGTGAGGCACGGACACAGTGAGGCACGGGCACAGTGAGGCATGGACACACAGTGAGACACAGTGAGGCATGGACACAGTGAGGCACGGGCACAGTGAGGCATGGGCACAGTGAGGCACGGGCACAGTGAGGCACGGACACAGTGAGGCACGGGCATAGTGAGGCATGGACACAGTGAGGCATGGGCACAGTGAGGCATGGACACAGTGAGGCACGGACACAGTGAGATATGGATACAGTGAGACATGGACACAGTGAGACACGGACACAGTGAGGCACGGGCACAGTGAGGCACGGGCACAGTGAGGCACGGACACAGTGAGGCATGGACACAGTGAGGCACGGGCACAGTGAGGCACGGGCACAGTGAGGCACGGACACAGTGAGGCACGGGCATAGTGAGGCACGGACACAGTGAGGCACGGACACAGTGAGGCACGGACACAGTGAGGCACGGACACAGTGAGGCACGGGCACAGTGAGGCACGGACACAGTGAGGCACAGTGATGCACGGACACAGTGAGGCACGGACACAGTGAGGCATGGACACAGTGAGGCACGGACACAGTGAGGCACGGGCACAGTGAGGCACGGACACAGTGAGGCACGGACACAGTGAGGCACGGACACAGTGAGGCACGGACACAGTGAGGCAAGGACACAGTGAGGCACGGACACAGTGAGGCACGGACACAGTGAGGCACGGGCACAGTGAGGCACGGACACAGTGAGGCACGGACACAGTGAGGCACGGACACAGTGAGGCACGGGCACAGTGAGGCATGGACACAGTGAGGCACGTGCACAGTGAGGCACGGGCACAGTGAGGCAAGGACACAGTGAGGCACGGACACAGTGAGGCACGGGCACAGTGAGGCACGGACACAGTGAGGCACGGACACAGTGAGGCACGGACACAGTGAGGCACGGACACAGTGAGGCATGGACACAGTGAGGCACGGGCACAGTGAGGCATGGACACAGTGAGGCATGGACACACAGTGAGACACAGTGAGGCACGGACACAGTGAGGCACGGACACAGTGAGGCACGGGCACAGTGAGGCATGGACACAGTGAGGCATGGACACACAGTGAGACACAGTGAGGCATGGACACAGTGAGGCACGGACACAGTGAGGCATGGACACAGTGAGGCATGGACACAGTGAGGCATGGACATAGTGAGGCATGGACACAGTGAGGCATGGGCACAGTGAGGCACGGACACAGTGAGGCACGGACACAGTGAGGCATGGACACAGTGAGGCATGGACACACAGTGAGACACAGTGAGGCACGGACACAGTGAGGCACGGACACAGTGAGGCACGGACACGGTGAGGCACGGACACAGTGAGGCATGGACACAGTGAGGCACGGACACAGTGAGGCATGGACACAGTGAGGCATGGACACAGTGAGGCATGGACACACAGTGAGACACAGTGAGGCACGGACACAGTGAGGCACGGGCACAGTGAGGCATGGACACAGTGAGGCATGGACACACAGTGAGACACAGTGAGGCACGGACACAGTGAGGCACGGGCACAGTGAGGCACGGACACAGTGAGGCTTGGACACAGTGAGGCACGGGCACAGTGAGGCACGGGCACAGTGAGGCACGGACACAGTGAGGCACGGGCACAGTGAGGCATGGACACAGTGAGGCATGGACACACAGTGAGACACAGTGAGGCACGGACACAGTGAGGCACGGGCACAGTGAGGCACGGACACAGTGAGGCTTGGACACAGTGGGGCACGGGCACAGTGAGGCACGGGCACAGTGAGGCACGGACACAGTGAGGCACGGACACAGTGAGGCATGGACACAGTGAGGCACGGACACAGTGAGGCATGGACACAGTGAGGCATGGACACAGTGAGGCACGGACACACAGTGAGACACAGTGAGGCACGGACACAGTGAGGCACGGACACAGTGAGGCACGGACACAGTGAGGCATGGACACAGTGAGGCACGGACACAGTGAGGCATGGACACAGTGAGGCATGGACACAGTGAGGCATGGACACACAGTGAGACACAGTGAGGCACGGACACAGTGAGGCACGGACACAGTGAGGCACGGGCACAGTGAGGCATGGACACAGTGAGGCATGGACACACAGTGAGACACAGTGAGGCACGGACACAGTGAGGCACGGGCACAGTGAGGCACGGACACAGTGAGGCTTGGACACAGTGAGGCACGGGCACAGTGAGGCACGGACACAGTGAGGCATGGACACAGTGAGGCATGGACACAGTGAGGCACGGACACAGTGAGGCACGGAGACAGTGAGGCATGGACACAGTGAGGCATGGACACAGTGAGGCACGGACACACAGTGAGACACAGTGAGGCACGGACACAGTGAGGCACGGACACAGTGAGGCACGGACACAGTGAGGCATGGACACAGTGAGGCACGGGCACAGTGAGGCACGGGCACAGTGAGGCATGGACACAGTGAGGCACGTACACAGTGAGGCACAGGCACAGTGAGGCAAGGACACAGTGAGGCACGGACACAGTGAGGCACGGGCACAGTGAGGCACGGACACAGTGAGGCACGGACACAGTGAGGCACGGACACAGTGAGGCACGGACACAGTGAGGCACGGGCACAGTGAGGCATGGACACAGTGAGGCATGGACACACAGTGAGACACAGTGAGGCACGGACACAGTGAGGCACGGACACAGTGAGGCACGGGCACAGTGAGGCATGGACACAGTGAGGCATGGACACACAGTGAGACACAGTGAGGCATGGACACAGTGAGGCACGGACACAGTGAGGCATGGACACAGTGAGGCATGGACACAGTGAGGCACGGACACAGTGAGGCACGGACACAGTGAGGCACGGACACAGTGAGGCATGGACACAGTGAGGCACAGTGATGCACGGACACAGTGAGGCATGGACACAGTGAGGCACGGACACAGTGAGGCACGGGCACAGTGAGGCACAGTGAGGCACGGACACAGTGAGGCACGGGCACAGTGAGGCATGGACACAGTGAGGCATGGACACACAGTGAGACACAGTGAGGCACGGACACAGTGAGGCACGGGCACAGTGAGGCACGGACACAGTGAGGCTTGAACACAGTGAGGCACGGGCACAGTGAGGCACGGACACAGTGAGGCATGGACACAGTGAGGCATGGACACAGTGAGGCACGGACACAGTGAGGCATGGACACAGTGAGGCATGGACACACAGTGAGACACAGTGAGGCACGGACACAGTGAGGCACGGACACAGTGAGGCACGGACACAGTGAGGCATGGACACAGTGAGGCATGGACACAGTGAGGCATGGACACACAGTGAGACACAGTGAGGCACGGACACAGTGAGGCACGGACACAGTGAGGCACGGGCACAGTGAGGCATGGACACAGTGAGGCATGGACACAGTGAGACACAGTGAGGCACGGACACAGTGAGGCACGGGCACAGTGAGGCACGGACACAGTGAGGCTTGGACACAGTGAGGCACGGGCACAGTGAGGCACGGACACAGTGAGGCATGGACACAGTGAGGCATGGACACAGTGAGGCACGGACACAGTGAGGCATGGACACAGTGAGGCATGGACACAGTGAGGCACGGACACACAGTGAGACACAGTGAGGCACGGACACAGTGAGGCACGGACACAGTGAGGCACGGACACAGTGAGGCATGGACACAGTGAGGCACGGACACAGTGAGGCACGGACACAGTGAGGCATGGACACAATAAGGCATGGGCACAGTGGGGCATGGACACAGTGAGGCATGGACACAGTGAGGCATGGACACAGTGAGGCATGGACACACAGTGAGACACAGTGAGGCACGGACACAGTGAGGCATGGACACACAGTGAGACACAGTGAGGCACGGACACAGTGAGGCATGGACACAGTGAGGCACGGACACAGTGAGGCATGGACACAATAAGGCATGGGCACAGTGAGGCATGGACACAGTGAGGCATGGACACAGTGAGGCATGGACACAGTGAGGCATGGACACACAGTGAGACACAGTGAGGCACGGACACAGTGAGGCATGGACACACAGTGAGACACAGTGAGGCACGGACACAGTGAGGCACGGGCACAGTGAGGCACGGACACAGTGAGGCACGGACACAGTGAGGCACGGACACAGTGAGGCACGGGCACAGTGAGGCACGGACACAGTGAGGCACGGACACAGTGAGGCACGGGCACAGTGAGGCATGGACACAGTGAGGCATGGACACAGTGAGGCACGGACACAGTGAGGCATGGACACAGTGAGGCATGGACACAGTGAGGCACGGACACACAGTGAGACACAGTGAGGCACGGACACAGTGAGGCACGGACACAGTGAGGCACGGACACAGTGAGGCATGGACACAGTGAGGCACGGACACAGTGAGGCATGGACACAATAAGGCATGGGCACAGTGAGGCATGGACACAGTGAGGCATGGACACACAGTGAGACACAGTGAGGCATGGACACAGTGAGGCATGGACACACAGTGAGACACAGTGAGGCACGGACACAGTGAGGCATGGACACACAGTGAGACACAGTGAGGCATGGACACAGTGAGGCATGGACACAGTGAGGCACGGACACAGTGAGGCATGGACACAGTGAGGCATGGACACAGTGAGGCATGGACACAGTGAGGCATGGACACAGTGAGGCACGGACACAGTGAGGCATGGACACAGTGAGGCATGGACACAGTGAGGCATGGACACAGTGAGGCACGGACACACAGTGAGACACAGTGAGGCACGGACACAGTGAGGCATGGACACACAGTGAGACACAGTGAGGCACGGACACAGTGAGGCATGGACACAGTGAGGCACGGACACAGTGAGGCACGGACACAGTGAGGCATGGACACAATAAGGCATGGGCACAGTGAGGCATGGACACAGTGAGGCACGGACACAGTGAGGCATGGACACACAGTGAGACACAGTGAGGCACGGACACAGTGAGGCATGGACACACAGTGAGACACAGTGAGGCACGGACACAGTGAGGCATGGACACAGTGAGGCACGGACACAGTGAGGCACGGACACAGTGAGGCATGGACACAATAAGGCATGGGCACAGTGAGGCATGCAGATGGACACCCTAGGCTTATACTCGAGTCAATACGTTTTCCCATTTTTTTGTGGTAAAATGAGGTGCCTCGGCTTATACTCGAGTATATACAGGTAATTTGTTTTCGGAATCTGTTTTGTTTATTCGTTTTCAAATCTTTTCAAATTTTTCGAATTCGGATCGATTTGAAAAGCTTTTGAATGAATTTTGAATAGTGAAAAAAGGATTTGCCCACTACCTGTATCTGGATAACTGTTTAGGTCCACATCCCTGATGAATATAGAAAATTCCTCAAAATGGGACTTTGAAGGACCAAAAACTGTAAAGTATCTCAAAAAAGTACAAAATGTATTGAAACAAATAACAGACAAGAATGAGAAGTATAAATTGATCGTTGCTTTTAATCATTTTATATTTATCATTTGGCCCCTCTCACACTGGGGCGTTTTTCATGCGGTTTAGCGCTAATATTAGCGCTATTATACCGCCTGAAAAAACCGTGCCCTGCGGTCTTCAGTATGAAAGCCCAAAGGCTTTCACACTGAAGCGGTGCGCTAGCAGGACCGCTCCAAAAGTCCTGCTAGCCGCTTCTTTACAGCGGTGAAGGAGCGGTGTGTTCACCGCTCCTTTACCGCGGCTGCCCATTGAAATCAATGGGACACCGCGGTAATACCGCCCGCAAACCGCGGGCGGTATTAACCCTTTTTCGGCCGCTAGCAGGGGTTAAATTAACCCCCCTAGCGACCGCATACCGCGGTAAGAACAACGGTATAGCAGCGCTGCAAATCGCGCTGCTATACCGCCGCCGCCGCTCCTGCCCGCCCCAGTGTGAAAGGGGCCTTATTGTCTGTTATTTGTTTCAATAAATTATTTACTTTTTTGAGATACTTTACAATTTTTTTGGTCCTTCAAAGTCCCATTTTGAGGAATTTTCTTTGTACCGATTTCGAATAATTTTTCAACTTCCAAAAAGAATAAAAAAAAATTGAAAATAAAGAAATAGGAAATAATTATTTTTTTTCCTTTCTATTCCTTTCTTTTCTATTTTATTCTCTTTAGAAATTGGAAAACGATTCAAATTCGAAAAAGAATTTGTAAACAATTCGAAAACTATTATTTATTTATTTTCGTTGTTTCGGATGCGTTTAAATTTTGTACTTTTCTAATTTGGGAAATTCAGATACATCCGAATCTCCAAAAAAAGAAAATGCTTCCAAATTTTAATTCGGAACGAAACGAATGTCTAGTGGGTGAGGGGCAAGTGGTTAAAGATAAATTTTATTAAACAAATATAAAGGAGGAATGTTGTGTTTGTGGGAAATCCACTGAATTCTAAATGATTTTCTGTTTGCAGATCCTCCCGAATTTGATCCATATGATATTCCTCCTGACAACAGTGAGTATCATATTGTATTATTATTATTATTATACACGATTTATAGAGCGCCAAAATTTGCGCAGCGCTTAGCAAAATAAAGGCAGACATTACAGTTACATTACAATTTGGTACAAGAGGAATCAGAGGGCCGGCTCATTAGAGCTTACAATCTAAAAAGGGGAGGGTCCATTGATACAAAAGGTAATAGCTGTGGGGGAGGAGCTGATGGAGGAAGTAAAACAGTGTTAGTTAGAAGCAGGATAGGCTTCCTTAAAGAGAAGAGTTTTCAGAGATCGTCTAAATATGGATAGATTAGGGGACAGTCGGACAGATTGGGGTAGGGAGTTCCAAAGGATGGGAGAAGCTCTGGAGAAATCCTGGAGGCGAGCATGGGAGGAGGTGACAAGGGAGCTAGAGAGCAGGAGGTCTTTGGAGGACCTAAGAGAGCGGCTTGGTTGGTATTTTGGGACTAGGTTAGTGATGTAGCTGGGGGCCGAGTTGCAGATGGCTTTGTAAATTATTGTTAGTACTTTGAATTTTATTCATTGGGTGAGTGGGAGCCAGTGGAGGGATTGGCAGAGAGGGGTGGAGGACACTGAATGGAGGTCAGTGGAGGGATTGGTAGAGAGGGATGGAGGACACTGAATGGAAGTCAGTGGAGGGATTGGTAGAGAGGGGTGGAGGACACTGAATGGAGACCAGTGGAGGGATTGGCAGAGAGGGGTGGAGGACACTGAATGGAGGTCAGTGGAGGGATTGGTAGAGAGGGGTGGAGGACACTGAATGGAGACCAGTGGAGGGATTGGTAGGGAGGGGTGGAGGACACTGAATGGAGACCAATGGAGGGATTGGTAGAGAGGGGTGGAGGACACTGAATGGAGGTCAGTGGAGGGATTGGCAGAGAGGGGTGGAGGACACTGAATGGAGACCAATGGAGGGATTGGTAGAGAGGGGTGGAGGACACTGAATGGAGACCAGTGGAGGGATTGGTAGAGAGGGATGGAGGACACTGAATGGAGGTCAGTGGAGGGATTGGCAGAGAGGGGTGGAGGACACTGAATGGAGACCAATGGAGGGATTGGTAGAGAGGGGTGGAGGACACTGAATGGAGACCAGTGGAGGGATTGGTAGAGAGGGATGGAGGACACTGAATGGAGGTCAGTGGAGGGATTGGCAGAGAGGGGTGGAGGACACCGAATGGAGGTCAGTGGAGGGATTGGTGGAGAGGGGTGGAGGACACTGAATGGAGGTCAGTGGAGGGATTGGTAGAGAGAAGTGGAGGACACTGAATGGAGACCAGTGGAGGGATTGGTAGGGAGGGGTGGAGGACACTGAATGGAGACCAGTGGAAGGATTTGTAGAGAGGGGTGGAGGACACTGAATGGAGGTCAGTGGAGGGATTGGTAGAGAGGGGTGGAGGACACTGAATGGAGACCAGTGGAGGGATTGGTAGAGAGGGGTGGAGGACACTGAATGGAGGTCAGTGGAGGGATTGGTAGAGAGGGGTGGAGGACACTGAATGGAGGTCAGTGGAGGGATTGGTAGAGAGGGGTGGAGGACACTGAATGGAGGTCAGTGGAGGGATTGGTAGAGAGGGGTGGAGGACACTGAATGGAGGTCAGTGGAGGGATTAGTAGAGAGGGGTGGAGGACACTGAATGGAGACCAGTGGAGGGATTGGTAGAGAGGGGTGGAGGACACTGAATGGAGGTCAGTGGAGGGATTGGTAGAGAGGGGTGGAGGACACTGAATGGAGACCAGTGGAGGGATTGGTAGAGAGGGGTGGAGGACACTGAATGGAGGTCAGTGGAGGGATTGGTAGAGAGGGGTGGAGGACACTGAATGGAGGTCAGTGGAGGGATTGGTAGAGAGGGGTGGAGGACACTGAATGGAGGTCAGTGGAGGGATTGGTAGAGAGGGGTGGAGGACACTGAATGGAGGTCAGTGGAGGGATTAGTAGAGAGGGGTGGAGGACACTGAATGGAGACCAGTGGAGGGATTGGTAGAGAGGGGTGGAGGACACTGAATGGAGGCCAGTGGAGGGATTGGTAGAGAGGGGTGGAGGACACTGAATGGAGGTCAGTGGAGGGATTGGTAGAGAGGGGTGGAGGACACTGAATGGAGGTCAGTGGAGGGATTAGTAGAGAGGGGTGGAGGACACTGAATGGAGACCAGTGGAGGGATTGGTAGAGAGGGGTGGAGGACACTGAATGGAGGCCAGTGGAGGGATTGGTAGAGAGGGGTGGAGGACACTGAATGGAGGTCAGTGGAGGGATTGGTAGAGAGGGGTGGAGGACACTGAATGGAGACCAGTGGAGGGATTGGTAGAGAGGGGTGGAGGACACTGAATGGAGGTCGGTGTAAGGATTGATAGAGAGTTGTGGAGGACACTGAATGGAGACCAGTGGAGGGATTGGTAGAGAGGGGTGGAGGACACTGAATGGAGGTCAGTGGAGGGATTGGTAGAGAGGGGTGGAGGACACTGAATGGAGGCCAGTGGAGGGATTGGTAGAGAGGGGTGGAGGATACTGAATGGAGGTCAGTGGAGGGATTGGTAGAGAGGGGTGGAGGACACTGAATGGAGACCAGTGGAGGGATTGGTAGAGAGGGGTGGAGGACACAGAATGGAGGTCAGTGGAGGGATTGGTAGAGAGGGGTGGAGGACACTGAATGGAGACCAGTGGAGGGATTGGTAGAGAGGGGTGGAGGACACTGAATTGAGGTCAGTGTAAGGATTGATAGAGAGGGGTGGAGGACACTGAATGGAGGTCGGTGTAAGGATTGATAGAGAGTTGTGGAGGACACTGAATGGAGACCAGTGGAGGGATTGGTAGAGAGTAGTGATGAGCCGAACACCCCCGGGTTCGGTTCGCACCAGAACCCGCGAACGGACCGAAAGTTCGTACGAACATTAGAACCCTATTAAATACAATGGATGCGAACGTTCGAATTCTAAAGTGCTAATTATAACAACTATTATGCATGTTATTGTCCTAAAAAGGGTTTGGGAACCCGGGTTCTGCACCAGGGGACATGTATCAATGCAAAAAGAAGTTTTTAAAACGGCCGTTTTTCGGGAGCAGTCATTTTAATGATGCATAAAGTGAAAAAAAAAGTCAAATATTCCTTTAAATATCGTACCTGGGGGGTGTCTAAAGTATGCCTGTGAAGTGCCACGTGTTTCCCGTGTTTAGAACTGTCCCTGCACAAAATAACATTTCTAAAGGAAAAAAAGCCATTTAAAACTGCTTGCGGCTTTAATGTAATGTCTGGTCCCGGTAATATGGATGAAAATCTTTAAGAAAAATGGCATAGCTACCCCATGACCCCCCCCCTACCCCAGCCCATTACCAGCCCCTTTGGGTCTTGTATGGATATTAAGGGGAACCCCGCACATAAAATAAAAAAGGCCCTATATACTCTGAACAGCCGTATACAGGCGGTGCATACAAGACAGGGACTGTAGGTTTGTTCTTATGTAGAATCTGTTTGTAATTTTGAACAGGTACATTGTTTAAGTGTAGCTCCATGCCAAAAAATCTATTTTTAAGCTTTTTGGAAAACATAGGTAAGGGTTATCACCCCTGTAACATTTGTTTTGCTGTCTGTGCCCCTGTTCAGAACATTTCACCTCACTTTCCGTCCCAATGACAACTGTTTTTGAAAATTTGGGGTTTTTATTGAAACAAGAATTGGTGATAAAGCATCAGTGGAGAGGAGACACCTTTCTCCCATATTAACTCTTACAGGAGAGAATTTTCCTTCCTAGGGGTAGATTTCCTCTCACTTCCTGTTGTCTTCTTCCGTTTGCAAGTAGTAGTCGTTTGTAAGTTGGATGTTTGAAAGTAGGGGCCTGCCGTATATACTCTGCAGAAATTTGCCCCTTACATGTTGGTGTTGCCACAACACTGTGAGCCCTCACAGTTACTCTTGGTGGGCGCATGAATGGGCCCTGCTGTGAATTATTAGATCAAGAATTGTAATTACACGCTCCTGTTAAACAGGGGCAGAAAAATTGGGCCTTAGGCACTGGTGCTGGTGCCACGACACTGCAACCTCTCCCAGATACTCTAGTTGGAGTGCAGGAATGAGCCCTGCTGCAAAGCATTGCATAAAAAATTGTAATTACAAGCCCCTGTTAAACAGGGGCTGAAAAATGGGGCCTTAGCCACTGGTGGCGGCACCCAGAAACAAAAATGTTCTTCCAAGCTATCATCGTCAATCGGATCATTGAGGAGGAGGAGGATAGTCAGTCAACATAACAGGACAGTCACTCAGCATCAGCATCAGTCTTTAAGGGATGTGACATTTGAAAATAAATTATTCTGTTATATCAGCTTCAGGTGTGTGGTAGCTGGTGGTGATCCAAGACTGGTTCATCTTTATGAAGGTCAGTCGATCAACCGAGTCAGTGGACAGGCACACCCTGTGATCGCTTACAAAGCCTCCAGCAGCACTGAATGTGCGTTCTGAAAGAACGCTGGATGCAGGACAGGCCAGTAGCTCAATTGCATACTGTGCAAGCTCTGGCCAGTGATCCATCCTCAAGACCCAGTAAGCCAGAGGATTTTTGGTGGGAAAGGTGTCCAAGTCTGACCTTGCCCCTAGGTATTCCTGCACCATGTATATCAGACGCTGGCGATGGTTGCTGGAACCGATCATACCTTGGGGCTGCGGACTAAAGAATTGTCTGAACGCATCAGTCAGACGGCCACCTTCCCCACCGCTCCTTCTTTGACTGACCGAAGCCTCAGCAACTCGTTGTCCAGGACCAGGAGTATGTAACCTCCCAGTCTCTGGGAATGCGTTGCACAGACCTTTCTGCAAGGCCTTCCGGAGTTGTCTCATCCTCTGCTCCCTCTGCGACGGTAAGATAAGGTCCACAACCTTACCCTTGTACCGTGGATCAAGGAGAGTGGCCAGCCAGTAATGGTCCCTCTCCTTGATCCGAAGAATACGAGGATCCTTCCACAGACTTTGCAGGATCAGGGAGGCCATGCAGCGTAGGTTAGCTGAGGCATTCGGTCCAGAGTCCTCTGGGTCACTAAGGATGACATGATCCGCAGCCACCTCCTCCCAGCCACGTACAAGTCCATGTGTTTCTTGGGACTGTAAATCTTCCCTAAAAGGCTGCTGCTGTTGATGCTGAGTGCCAGGCTCCACCTCCATGCTGACACAATCCTCCTCGTCCTCGTCCTCTTCCTGTGGGATGGGTGGGACAGAAGGAACACTGTCTGGGTAAAGGGGGCCTTGAGAGGCAAGGAAGTCCTCTTCCTGCCTCTGTTCTGCCTCAAGTGCCCTGTCCATTATTCCACGCAGCGTATGCTCCAACAGGTGGACAAGAGGTACAGTGTCACTGATGCATGCACTGTCACTGCTCACCATCCTCGGGGCCTCCTCAAATGGTGGCAGGACAGTGCATGCAACCCTGATCATGCCCCACTAGCGTGGTGAAAAAAATCCGAGCTCCCCTGACCCTGTCCTGGTGCCGTAGTCGCACAGGGACTCATTGATGGCCCTTTGCTGCATGTGCAGCCGCTGCAGCATGGCCAACGTTGAATTACACCTGGTGGGCATGTCACATATAAGGCGGTTCTTGGGCAGGTTCAACTCCTTTTGCAGCTCAGCCAGGCGAGCACTGGCATTATATGATCTGCGGAAATGTACACAGACTTTCCTGGCCTGCCTCAGGACATCCTGTAAGCCCGGGTACCTGCCCAAGAACCGCTGCACCACCAGGTTAAGGATGTGAGCCACACAGGGCACATGGGTCAGTTGTCCTTGTCGGAGGGCGGAGAGGAGGTTGGTGCCATTGTCGCAAACCACCATTCCTGGCTTAAGCTGGCGTGGCGTCAACCACCTCTCGGCCTGCCCCTGCAGAGCTGACAGAACCTCTGCCCCAGTGTGGCTCCTGTCCCCCAAACACACCAGCGCAAGCACGGCATGGCATCTTTTTGCCTGCGTACTTGCGTAGCCCCTTGAACGCTTACAGAGCACCGCTGGTTCCGAGAACAAAGCACAGGAAGAGGCCATGGAGGAAGAAGAAGAGGAGGGGGTGGAGGAGAGAGGTGTGTCACAACCAGTAGTAGCATTTTGGAGGCGTGGCGGCGGAACAACCTCCAACACTACTGCACCTTGTCCTGCATCCTTCCCAGCTGCCAAAAGAGTGACCCAATGGGCCGTGAAAGAAAGGTAACGTCCCTGTCCATGCCTGCTGGACCATGAGTCAGCGGTAATATGCACCTTACCGCTGACCGCCCTGTCCAGCGAGGCCAAGACATTGCCTTCCACATGCCGGTAGAGAGCCGGAATAGCCTTCCGTGAGAAAAAGTGGCGTTTGGGAACCTGCCACTGAGGAACCGCACATTGCACAAACTCAGGGAAGGGGGCCGAGTCTACAACTGAAAAGGCAGCAGTTGAAGTCCTAGCAATTTAGCCAAGCTAGTGTAGCGGGTATGTACTTTCCCGGGTGTAATTCAAAGTGGCAGAGACACCAGTGATGTGCAGTTCCCTGCAGCCCAGGAGGTGGCGCTGTTGCCCTGGGCTGGGGTCGAACCATCGCTGTGTGCCGTGCCTCCTTTTTGGTCCTCCCTCGGCAGCGGTATGGTGGGGTGGGGAACCCGCCGTGCTTGCTGGGGGAGGGTATAAAGGGGCCGGCCATCTTTGTCACGGGGGAGTCCCAGGCACCTTCAGCCTGAGGGCGGTGGTTCGTTTTGGTTCTCTAGGCGGGTCTAGGCCTAGAGGACGTTCGGAGGTCGTGTTCCATCCCAGGCACCTTCAGCCTTGGGTGAGGTACTCGGATGGAGGTCTGGAGCTCAGTGCCCAACACTGAGTTCCGCGAGGGAAGGAGGTCCTAGGGAACCCAGGGATTGGGAACCCGAATCCGGAAGGCGTAATGGACCGGGGGGAGCTCCTCACTTGAAGACCGGGTGCAGCAGATTGCCAGTGACAGGTGAGCCTCCCATCGGAGACCGCCTGGAAGGAAATCCCCCCCTCGCTCGGAGACCGCAACCCACTTTCAGGAAGGAAAATGGAGAGTTCATTGTGTCTGGGCCTATTCGCATCCACACCTCCTTTTCTGTTCTGTCCTCCAAGGGAGTTCAACTGATTGTGTTCATTCAAGAAGAATAAAGGAGTGTTGTACTTTAATGGTGTGGGGCTCATTTCCTGACAGACATTGTTCAAGGTAACTCTCAGTGGAGACTCCAGGTGCACAACACTGACCCGAAGGAAAAGAAAGAACTCTGCTCAAACCGCACTAACACCTGTGGTGGAGGCTAAGCGTGGTGACCCCGCTCTCTCCCCTCTAAGGTACCCCTAGACAAGAGACAGACGAGCTAAAAAAAAGAGGGGAGTGAGGAGGCCGCTACACCTGGGGGCTCGGGTCCGGTATAGTGTTTGTGTACTACGGAATTGAACATGTCAGCCCGGAGGAGTTACGAGTAGGCAGGCCTTCATTGGCCGAAGTGCATCCCTGCTCGAAGTCGTGGACATGACCCATTGAAGGGAAAGGCCCACGCAGAAGAGCGAGAAAAGGGGGGAGCTCAGCCGTGTGATGGACTACACGTAGGGGCTTCTATTTGCACTGCGCCACCAGACACACCCCCACCGCTTAGTTCGTGGGTGAAAAAGAAGAAAAGCCCGCGAACTGGAGCAAAGGGGAGGAGTCCAATACGTGTGAAGGACTACACGTGGGAGGTTGGCGCAAAACCCTGGCAGTGTGCGATGGATCAGCAACAGGTGATGTCCATGTTCGGACATACATTGTGGATTCCGGTTCACCCTTCTACCACGACACTGACTGCTGCTGCTCCGGTAACAGATACGGGGATCTGACTAAAGCCAAGGGGTCGATTCGCCCTGTATTCGTGCATGGACGTTGAGGCCCTGGGTGTGATTTGTCCCGGGTGTGTCAACTGAAGCCATTCGGGCAATGCGAGGCCTGTGGGGAGTTCCTTTTCTAAGTGGATCCGGCGGTTGAGAAGCCGAGAATCATTTACCCCGGCCGTGCTGCAGGCAACACCACTCAGAGAGGAGGAATCACTGCTGTGACAGCCATCCCAGCGCACACTGCAACAACCGCGGAGGAGGTTGTGAAAACTCAACGGGAGAAATCCAAGGATGCTGACTCGGTCACCACGATCTCGCAGCGTCCACCACCAAAGAGAAAGACAGGTATGGTAGCCCCGACCAGCGGTTGTGGTGGACCGTCTCGCCCGCTTACACCTGGCCCGGATGGATCCGTCAGTAAGAATTCCGGACGTCCCGATTCAAGTAAAGGCCGAGGTAAGCCAGGCAGAGATATTTGGTGTTTGTGGAAAGAGGTGAAAACTCAGTCTCCACTTCAGGGTACCTGCCCGCGGAGGAGTGTGACACCTCTGACCTGGAGTCGCTCTCGGACATGGGAGACGACGTTGCTATAGACAAACTGTTTGCAGAAAAGGGCTGGGACAAAGTACCTCTAGCTTCATCCCGCAGAACCAGGGATACACCCATGTCTACAGGGGAAAGTACACCCCGGGTGGAGGCACCAGCGCCTGAAGAGGGGTCCCGTCCCCAGCCTGCCTCTACATCCCCAGAACCATCTGTACCGAAGACCGGGGAAAAGAGACTGTTGTTGCGGGCACCTATGCCCAGATCAGATGTGATCAAGGTCCCTCGCCACCCGGACTCGATAGTTTTGCCTGGCGAAGGGGACAAAGCTACCATGCCTCCTTTGGCGAGACTACAACGCCTATTTGGCCAGAAGGTTGCTGCAGAGTACGGATGGGGGTATCCATACTTATCCAAGGAGTTGCTCTATGAGGTGGAAGTGTGCCGGGAGCGCTGGTACAATGACTTTGTGTGGTCCCACCTTCAGGTTCCACACGCCCGCAGGTACCTGGCATGCTCTCCCAAGGCCTCCCAACGTTTTAAGGACTGCAAGGCAGAGTGGATGTTGGGACGGCACATCCATGCAGACAAGGTGCTGATCCAGCGCAAGGAAGGAGAAGATGTAGAATATCATCTGGAGACCATGGACCAGCACTTGAAGCCACTTGTTCTGCCGCATCCCCACTTCTACCTGTAGGAGAGAAAAGACTCCGTTCTTGTTGTATGCTGCTGAACTTTCTGGGGCCTGTTGCCTTTGTTGCCCAGAGGAATGAAGGACTGTTCCTGTTGTTCTTCACTTTTTCTGCAAGAGATCATAGACACTGGGGTAGATAGGGCCCAAACAGAAGAGAAAAGTTCCACGAGTGCAGTTACCGCAATGCTGTCACCAGGTGGCGGTGTTGCGCAACGTTAAACACTTTTCACGCACTCACTCTTTGGAGAAAAGGGATTTCTTCCCGGAGAAGTTTCTTTTCTCTCACACGAATACATGTGTCAGGGTTTATGTGTGTTAATTTTCTTTCTTTTCCCTCTGCAGGAGAGCATCCCATCAAGACCACTGAGAATGGGGTGGATCTTAGTCAGGATGGGTGGGAAAAGTATAATATGAATATGTGATTCAAAGTTATGGTTAAATGCTGTTGTTTCTTTTCCCCTTTTTTATATAGGGCTCAGACACAATTGTTCCAGTTGATCAAGTTTTTTCAAAAGAGTTTTTCTTTCTCGTACATCACGGGACACAGAGCGGCATAGTCATTACTATGTGGGTTATATAGATTACCTTCAGGTGCTGGCACTGGCAACTTCCAAGACCGGAAGTACCCTCCCCTATATAAGCCCCTCCCATCCGGGGGTACCTCAGTTTTTTGCCAGTGTCTAAGGTGTTGGCCAAGGTTAACATGTTTTCATCTGGGCTTGTGCACAGGTTCTTTTGGGCCTTAGCAAGCTATTCCGGATCCGACCAAAAAGGCTTCATAGCTAAACGGTCGGTACCCGGGCCTTGCAAAGAAGAGCAAGGTTTTGCCTGTAACGCCTCTCTTAGGAGGGCTGGACCCTGGGATCCAGAGCTCTGGTCATACCCAAAACCAAGATGTTTCTGTGCAGGGTGCTATACAGGTCCAGGGGAGTGGAATCCTTGGGAACACGGTCCCTGAAGGTCTACGTACAATGCCTGCCGTGAGAGGTGAAGTTTGGGCTCCTGTGGACCAAACAGAGTCCTGCGGCGGGGAAAAGGTAAGTGGGGGCCCCTCAGGAACTTGGTTCTATTGAGGGGCCCTCAATCCTGATATGTCTTTCTGCCTGTTACCTAACGGTATTCCCGCTAATAGCTGTATATGCCTAAAAAACTGCTAAATCCTAGAAATGTTTTTCATAGAGGAAGTTTGAAAAAAAAAAAAAAAAGACAAGGTGCGGTACCTTTGTTTGTCCACTAGAGGCCGCTGTGGAACGTCTTTTTTTCTGGGACTATTTCCTTCCATGGTAAAAGTCCAGGCAGATGGTAAGCTCTCTGTAAGGGAAGCTGCATCCTTCTGTCATGTTGCCTAGAAAGTCTCTTCCATCCCCGGGTCCTGGTGGAAACAGGGACCCTGGCTCCTCTCCCTGGATAGCGCTGATAGCGCACACGTGCACGCGCGCGCGCGCACACGCTTTCTTTTTATAAAGACAGGCCGCAAAAAGGGGCGGAGCCGGGCAGATGACGCGCTCTGTGCGCCGGGCGCTTCTGCGCATGTGCGAGCGTCCCAGCAAGGTAAAAGGGCTCAGTCCGATGCACTAGCTGTGGAGAACAGAGCAAAAAAAGGGGCTGGTAACATGTCATAGCAGGTTTACAGCAGGCGGTTGATACAGGCATCCCCCTAGAAAGGGGCATTGGTAGACACCCACTGATACACATAGCAGCAAATTGCATTAGACTATTTCAGTAAAGGGTGTACTGCGGCTGGAATACCTCAGCTTTGGACTAAGGAATATGCCGCCTAAAAAGCTCCGGGACTTACCTCTCAGGAAGTGTAAGGGGTCTCCATCGGGCTCTGAGGATCTGGAGCAGGCATCTGCACCTGCCTCCCCTGAGAAATCAGAGGTTAGCACCCATAGAGAACCCCCAGGAGTGCCAGGTACTGCGTCTGTCCTCAGTCCACCTGCTCCTGCATATATAACAGAGGAGGTTTTTGCCTCAACTCTGGAGGGATTGGAGCAGAGATTGGCAGCATTGATCGCTTCTTCTCTACAGGAAAGAAAGCGCGCCAGATCTCCGTCACCTCCGTCAGAGTACCTGTTGGCAGAGCAACAGTCCCAAGAAGGGATTGACCTACCTGAAGGGGATCAGGATGAGGTTGACTCTGTCTTTGAGGAATCGACAGTAGAAGAACCATTCTCAGCATCACAGACTGAAAGATTATGGGTTCAGACCCTAACTGACATGGTTCGATCAGCATTTAAAATGCCTCTTGTTGAACCATCAACTACTTCTGTCTCCTCATTGGGGTCACTAAAAGCTCCCCAGACTAATTGTTCCTTTCCAATTCATCCATTATTGGAAGGACTTATATACCAGGACTGGGAACATCCTGATAAACTATTTGTTCCACCTAAGAGATTTCAGGTGATCTATCCCATGGAGGAAAAGTTCACCCAAAGATGGAGTGTTCCTACGGTGGACGCAGCCATCTCTTCTGTGAACAAATCACTGACATGTCCAGTAGATAATGTTCAAATGTTCAAGGATCCAATAGATAAAAAATTGGAGTCCTTGTTAAAATCTGCTTTTTCCACAGCAGGGGCGGTTACACAGCCAGCAGTGGCAGCCATTGGGGTTTGCCAAGCTTTGAAGGATCAGATGAAACTGATCTTAAGGGATTTGTCAGACCAGCAAGCCCAGGCTCTGGCTGATCTGCCTAGAGCATTATGCTTTGCGGTTGACGCCATCAAGGATTCTATCCATCAGGCCTCCCGCCTCACGCTGTCTTTGGTACATATGCGTAGACTTCTGTGGCTTAAGAACTGGTCTGCTGAAGCTCCCTGTAAGAAGCTCCTAGTTAGCTTCCCATTTCATGGTGAACGCCTATTTGGCGAAGACCTGGATAAGTATATCCAGAAGATTTCCAGTGGTAAAAGTACTCTCTTACCGGTTAAAAGGAGGTCTAGAGGTCCATCTTTTAAGAGGCCTACCTCTCCAATCCCTGGGACATCTGCTGCTAAGCAGTTCCGACGGCCTCCTCGGTCAAACTCCGTAGGTAAAAATCAGGGACAATCACAGGGTAACAAAAAACCCTGGATCCAAAGAGGTACTAAACCAGCCTCCAAGTCAAGCCTATGAAGGGCTGACCCCACTCAAATGGGTGGGGGGAAGACTTCGGTTGTTCGCAGAGACCTGGCGGGAGACGATCAGAGACAGATGGGTGCTCTCCGCTGTAACTCTGGGATACAAATTGGAGTTAAGAGAGTCTCCTCCTTCCCATTTTTATGTGGTCAGGCATGCCAAAAGACCCTCTAAAAAGGAGGTCTCTCCTGTTGGTGTTAGAACAACTATTGCTCCAAGGAGTAATTATGGAGGTTCCTATGGAAGAGTGGGGGTTGGGTTTCTACTTAAACCTTTTCACAGTCCCGAAACCAAACGGGGACATAAGACCCATATTGGATCTAAAGGGTCTAAACAAATTCCTGAACATCCGATCCTTTCGGATGGAGTCGATCCGGTCGGTAGCCGCTGCCCTACAAGGGGAGGAATGGTTAGCCTCGATCGACATCAAAGATGCTTACTTGCATGTTCCCATCTTTCCAGGTCATCAAAGATTTCTACGCTTTGCAGTAGAAGGGCGCCATTTTCAGTTCAGAGCCTTACCCTTCGGTCTGGCCACAGCACCACGGGTGTTCACAAAAATTCTGGCCCCACTGTTGGCCGATCTAAGAACACGAGGTGTAACGATAATGGCATACCTAGACGACCTGTTGTTGATGGACCACTCAGTTGCCAAACTAGAGGTGGTAATTCTCGATACGATCAGGTATCTAGAATCTCACGGTTGGATCATCAACCTGGACAAGTCAGCCCTACAGCCAGTCAAAAGTCTGGTGTACTTAGGGCTACGGCTGGATTCAGACCAGAGGAAGATTTTCCTACCTCAAGACAAAGTATCCTCTTTGAGGGACTTGGTCCGCCTACTTTGTGCAAAAAGACAGCCGTCCATACGCCTGTGCATGAGGCTGCTGGGAAAGATGGTAGCATCATTCGAAGCTGTGCCATATGCCCAATTCCACTCAAGGAATTTGCAGAGGGCCATACTGTCAGCCTGGAACAGAAAGGTTCAGGCTCTAGACTTCCCGATGTCCTTATCCCCTTCCGTTCGGAAGAGTCTTTGCTGGTGGTTGGTCCCCCAGAATCTCCAGAAGGGAAAATCCTTCAGTCCGATTTCCTGGAAGGTGGTCACTACAGATGCCAGCCTTATAGGCTGGGGGGCAGTACTGGAGCAATGGTCTCTCCAGGGCAGATGGTCAGATACAGAAAAGACCCTGCCCATCAATCTCTTAGAGATACGAGCAGCCCGGTATGCCCTAGTAGCATGGACATCCAAACTCCTAGGGTCCCCTGTCAGAATTCAATCAGACAATGCCACGGCAGTAGCATATATCAATCATCAAGGGGGCACCAGGAGTCGTGCAGCCCAGAGGGAAGTAAGTCACATCCTGGAATGGGCAGAAAAGCATGTCCCATGCATATCCGCGGTCTTCATTCCAGGGGTGGAGAATTGGAAGGCGGACTTTCTGAGTCCCCAACAGTTATGCCCAGAGGAATGGTCCCTTCACCCCGAGGTCTTCCGAGCAATATGTCAGCGGTGGGGAACACCGGATGTAGATCTGCTAGCATCCAGATTCAACGCAAAGGTGAACAGATTTGTCTCCCGGACAAGGGATCCCCTCGCTTGCGGCTCGGATGCTCTGGTGTTCCCTTGGGATCATTTCAAACTGATATATGCTTTCCCTCCGCTACAATTGTTGCCTCGACTCCTTCGCAGAGTCAGGTTGGAAAAGAAGCCGGTGATCCTGGTGGCTCCAGCGTGGCCCCGAAGGGCCTGGTACACGGAGATTGTAAAAATGTCTGTGGGGAGTCCTTGGACCATTCCACGTCGTCCGGACCTGCTTTCGCAAGGACCGATATACCATCCTTCCTTACTAACTCTAGGTTGAACGGCCTGGCTATTGAATCCCACATCCTAAAAAAGAGAGGTCTCTCTAACTCTGTGGTATCTACTATAATCAATGCCAGGAAGCCTGTATCCAGGCAGATTTACTATAGAGTCTGGAAGGCGTACATCACTTGGTGTGAGGCCAGGAAATGGCATCCACGTAAGTACGTTATAGGCAGAATTCTGGACTTCCTACAGTGGGCTGTAGACAGGAAGTTTGCCTTAAGTACTATCAAGGGTCAGGTTTCGGCCTTCTCAATACTATTTCAAAGGCCCCTGGCTATGCATTCACTTGTCAAATCCTTTGTACAAGGGGTGACTCGTATTATTCCACCGGTTAAAGCTCCCATATGCCCATGGGATCTAAATTTGATTCTATCGGTTCTGCAAAAGCAGCCATTTGAACCTTTGCGGCACATTTCCTTGGTTCTACTCACCAGGAAATTGATTTTTTTAGTAGCCATATGTTCGGCTAGAAGAGTGTTGGAATTAGCCGCCATGTCCTGTAAAGAGCCATATCTAGTCATTTATAAGGACAGAGTAGTGTTACGTCCTCATCCAGCCTTTCTTCCTAAGGTGGTATTGAGGTTTCATTTGAACCAAGATGTGGTTCTTCCTTCCTTTTTCCCCAAACCTAGTTCGGTAGAGGAAAAGTTATTACATTCCTTGGATGTAGTAAGAGCAGTTAAAGCTTATCTAAAAGCCACTGCTCAGATTCGTAGAACGGATACTTTGTTTATTCTGCCGGAAGGCCCCAGAAAGGGTCAGGCAGCGTCAAAATCTACTTTAGCCAAGTGGATTCGACAGGTCATTATGCAAGCCTATGGCTTGAGAAGGAGACCGCCTCCGTTCAAAGTTAGGGCGCACTCCACGAGAGCAGTTGGAACTTCATGGGCAGTGCATCACCAGGCCTCCCTGGCTCAAATCTGTAAGGCCGCAACATGGTCTTCAGTACACACGTTTACTAGGTTCTACCAGGTGGACGTTAGAAGTCAGGAGGATATCGCCTTTGGGCGCAGTGTGTTGCAGGCCGCAAAAGATCCTCATGTCTGATGGCGCCCAGCTTATGTATGGTGTATCCCCCCCCTCATTTGGCATTGCTTTGGGACGTCCCACATAGTAATGGCTATGTCGCTCTGTGTCCCGTGATGTACGAGAAAGAAAATAGGATTTTTATAACAGCTTACCTGTAAAATCCTTTTCTTGGAGTACATCACGGGACACAGAGCTCCCACCCCTCTTTTGGGGACACTTATTGCTTTGCTACAAAACTGAGGTACTCCCGGATGGGAGGGGCTTATATAGGGGAGGGTACTTCCGGTCTTGGAAGTTGCCAGTGCCAGCACCTGAAGGTAATCTATATAACCCACATAGTAATGACTATGCCGCTCTGTGTCCCGTGATGTACTCCAAGAAAAGGATTTTACAGGTAAGCTGTTATAAAAATCCTATTATTTTTTTGTACAATTGGTAGTTGGTTTCTGGACTGGGCTATGTCAGCCGTTGAGGGCATGGTTTACTCCAGACACTGGGGACCAGTGTCAAACCACCGGGGGGAGAGTGTAGCGGGTATGTACTTTCCCGGGTGTAATTCAAACTGGCAGAGACCCCAGTGATGTGCAGTTCCCTGCAGCCCAGGAGGTGGTGCTGTCGCCCTAGGCTGGGGTCGAACCATCGCTGTGTGCAAGTGCCTCCTTTTTGGTCCTCCCTCGGCAGCGGTATGGTGGGGCGGGAAACCCGCCGTGCCTGCTGGGGGAGGGTATAAAGGGGCCGGCCATCTTTGTCACGGGGGAGTCCCAGACACCTTCAGCCTGAGGGCAGTGGTTTGTGTCGGTTCTCTAGCTGGGTCTAGGCCTAGAGGACGTTCGGAGGTCGTGTTCCATCCCAGGCACCTTCAGCCTTGGGTGAGGTACTCGGATGGAGGTCTAGAGCTCAGTGCCCAACACTGAGTTCCGTGAGGGAAGGAGGTCCTAGGGAACCCAGGGATTGGGAACCCGAATCCGGAAGGCATAATGGACCAGGGGGAGCTCCTCACTTGAAGACCGGGTGCAGCAGATTGCCAGTGACAGGTGAGCCTCCCATCGGAGACCGCCTGGAAGGAAATCCCCCCTCGCTCAGAGACCGTAACCCACTTTCAGGAAGGAAAGTGGAGAGTTCATTGTGTCTGGGCCTATTCACATCCACACCTCCTTTTCTTTTCTGTCCTCCAGGGGAGTTCAACTGATTGTGTTCATTCAAGAAGAATAAAGGAGTGTTGTACTTTAATGGTGTGGGGCTCATTTCCTGACAGACATTGTTCAAGGTAACTCTCAGTGGAGACTCCAGGTGCAGAACACTGACCCGAAGGAAAAGAAAGAACTCTGCTCAAACCGCACTAACACCTGTGGTGGAGGCTAAGCGTGGTGTCCCCGCTCTCTCCCCTCTAAGGTACCCCTAGACAAGAGACAGACGAGCTGAAAAAAAGAGGGGAGTGAGGAGGCCGCTACACAAGCATTCAACCGCTGGGCATGTGGATGGCTGGGAGTGAACTTCTTTCGACGGTCCAGCAGCTGGGGCAGGGAAATTTGCCTGCTAGAATCGGACGTCGGTGTACTGCTAGCAGAGTGCCCGCAAGTACTTGCCTGTGACACACCTAATTCTACACCTTCATTCCTCTCAGAGCATGTTTCAGAGAGGACTGAAGTTATAGTGGGGTTGGAGATCCCAGCTGATGCGGTGCAAGGAGAGGTCCGCTTTGTTCTTTGGTGTGGGTCTTTGAGGTAGGCTTGCCAACGAGCTGCATGGCAGGTCAACATATGTCTGGTCAAGCATGTGGTGCCCAAGCGGCTGATGTTTTGGCCACGCGATATACGCTTGAGACATATGTTGCAAACAGCAGCTGTGCGATCTGATGCACTCGCCTCAAAAAAGGCCCACACCAAAGAACTTTTGGAATAACGGGCAGAGGCAGCGCCCTGCACAGGCGGAGCTCTGCGGTGTGATTCAGTCGGTGTGCTGCCCTTACGCTGGCCCCCGGAGGGCATCCTGCCTCGTTGGAGATGTGCCTCCTCCTCATCCTCCTACTCCTCCTCCTCTCTCCTAACGTGGAGTCAGTGACCTCATCACCCCCTCCCTCCTCATCACTGGAGCCAATCTGGCAGTATGCTGCAGCTGCTGAAACATGACTGCCAGATTGCTGTCCTTCTTGAGCATCCCCTCTCTCTGCTCTCACGCTACTGCCTTCCTGTAGCTGGGTTTCATCATCAGATCCTTCGAAACGCTGGGCATCCTCCTGGAGCATGTACCCAACACTGTGCTCAAACAGTTCGGGGGACTCCTCAGGAGGACATGGTGGGTCTAGGGAAGGAGTGACTGATGATGACATTGATACCAGGGAAGAGGACGCTTTGGCAGCTGCTTTGCCAGTACCCTGAGCCTGGGTGATAGAGGATGAGGAGGATGAGGAGGGCTTGGTCATCCACTCTACCAAGTCTTCGGCATGATGCGGCTCAACACGTCCAGCTGCCGAAAATAAGGACAAGCGTGTCCCATGGCCACGTGCTGATGACGATGCACCGCGTCCACGACCAGCACTGTTGTCTCTAGACACAGAGCCTGCTTGCCCTCTTTTATTGGCTCCTGACTGTCTGCCTCTCCTTGTTTGCCTTCCAGACATTCTAAAGGCCTGCAGAGAGATGGGAAAACCAGCAATAAGGCCTAGCTTCAGGAGTATATTTTGCAGGAAGCACACAACGCCTGCTGTAAGTGCTGCAGATGCCTGTTAGTGTAACACAAAAGAAAAAAAACTACGAGAAATAAGGGGTAACTTCAGGTGTATAATGTGCAGGAGGCACACTACGTCCGCTGTAAGTGCTGCAGATGCCTGCCTGTGTTACACAACAGGAAAACACAGCAATAAGGGCTAGCTTCAGGTGTATACTGTGCAGGAGGCTTAGCAAAAATATCACTGACACTGTCCCTGCCTATCCTTCTCTCTCCCTGAACCGGAACACACTACACAAGGCCGCCGCGCTGGCGGCCTTTTATAGTGTGGGGCGTGTACTAAACCCCCCTGAGCTATAATTGGCCACAGGCATCCTGCCTGTGGCCAATCATTGCTCTCCCCGCTGCCGGCGCTGTGATTCGCCAAGCATGCAGGGTCACAGTGCATGCTTGGACAATCACAGCGCCTGGATTGCACTGCGATGGCGCAGTGTATTGTGGGCCGTTCGCGTCACTCGAATTTGGCGCGAACGGCCCAAAACGTTCGATCTTCGTCGAACAATCGAACAGCCGATGTTCGAGTCGAACGTATGTTCGACTCGAACACCGAGCTCATCCCTAATTATGAGCTCAGTTTTAGATAGATTGAGTTGGAAGAAGTGGTGTGACATCCAGACTGATATGTCTGTTGCGGTGTTCTGTCTGAAACTACTTCCTGTTTGATAAGAAACACCAAGCGCGTGACTATGACTCAGACAGCCAGGTGGTCACGCTTTAACCACTTCAGCCCTGGACCATTTGGATGCTCAATGACCAGGCCATTTTTTGCGATTCGGCACTGCGTCGCTTTAACTGACAATGGCGCGGTCGTGCGACGTGGCTCTCAAACAAAATTGGCATCCTTTTTTTCCCCACAAATAGAGATTTCTTTTGGTGGTATTTTAACACCTCTGAGCTTTTTCTTTTTTGTGCCATAAACAAAAATAGAGCGACAATTTTGAAAAAAATGCAATATTTTTAACTTTTTGCTATAATAAAAATATCCCCAAAAAATATATATATAAAAAAAACATTTTTTTCCCTCAGTTTAGGCCGATACGTATTCTTCTACATATTTTTGTAAAAAAAAAACGCAATAAGCGTTCATTGATTGGTTTGCGCAAAAGTTATTGCGTCTACAAAATAGGGGATAGATTTATGGCATTTTTATTAATATTTTTTTTTTTTACTAGTAATGGCGGCGATTAGCGATTTTTATCATGACTGCGACATTATGGCGGACACATCAGACACTTTTGACACCATTTTGGGACCATTGTCATTTATACAGCGATCAGTGCTATAAAAATGCACTGATTACTGTAAAAATGACAATGGCAGTGAAGGGGTTAACCTGTAGGGGCGCTGATGGAGGTAAAGTGTAAGTAAACCCTCCTATCATTTTCAGCCAAGGAAGCTGCCATCTTTGCCTCTTTTTAATCTACAACTGCCATGATGCTGCACATGTGATCAGTTATGACACCAGCCTTTGGATGGTTTGACAGTTTGGTTGAGAGCACAACCAATGGGAGCGTTTGATTTCCGGCACGTGCCGAAAATAAAACTGTTTTACAGATGGGTTTACTTCCGCTTTAAGTGTGACCTAGGGAGTGATTCTTACTGTTAGGGGGCGTGGCTTGCCGTGACACGTCACTGATCGCTGTTCCCGATGACAGGGAACAGACGGTCAGTGACATGTCACTAGGCAGAACAGGGAGATGTTGTGTTTACACTGACATCTCCCCGTTCTTCAGCTCCGTGACCCAATCGCGGGACACCGGCGGACATCGAGTCCGCGGGTCCCACGGGCAGGGCCGCTGTTAGAAATCATGGGGCCCCGTACAGCCTACCTAATGGGGCCCCCTTCAACCACGCCCCTGACCCCACCCCTGTCCCCTGACCCCAGCTTGCAACAAAATGCAGGCTTGTTGCCATTTACATATGCGTGTGGAGCCAATGCATGCGTTTGCATCTAAAAAGCACAAAGGAGAGGGGGCAGTTTAAATTTCTTTTAAATTGTATTTTATGTGACCGGTCAAAATATATTAATGCATTAAAGTGTTTGTTCACCAATGTCAGAAGTCTGCCAAGCAAAATAGGTGAGTTGGAAGCTCTGGTGCATGAGAAGAGCTATGATGTAATCGGTATTGCTGAAACTTGGCTTCATTCCTCACATGACTGGGCTATTAATATTCCTGGCTATGCACTCTTTCGGAAAGACAGGGTAAAAAGGAAAGGTGGAGGGGTCTGTCTCTATGTGAGAAGTGATCTCAAAGCGAGTGTGAAAGAGGACCTGGTGGATGGAGAGTGGGAGGAGTCTGAAGCATTATGGGTGGAACTGCATACAGATGTACGTAGTTCAAAGTTAATCATTGGAGTTTGTTATAGACCACCCAATGTTAATGAGGAGGTGGAGACTCAGCTCCTTGCACAGATGGAAAGGGCTGCAAGAGCTGGGACAGTGATAATAATGGGGGATTTTAACTACTTTCCACCCGGCCACTGCACATATACGGCCGGGTAAGTGCTCTGTCCTTCTGAGTGGACGTTCAGGAACGTCCCTCAGAAGGAGGGGGATCGTGCGCATTCCCGCGCCGCGGCGCGATCCCGATGCACTTGTGTCACCCGGACACAACGCATCTCGATTCGGCAGGAGGGCTCTGTGATTGGCCCTCCTGATCACATGACGCCCGTGTCCAATCACAGCCGTCATGTGATATAAACAGAGAGCCGGTTGCTAGGCAATCGGCTCTTCTCTCCTCACACAGAAGTTGTCGGTGAGGAGAGGAGAGCGGATCGCTGCAGCTGGCTGGTGATCAGTGAGTATGAGCTGTTTTTTTCAGCTTTTTACTCACTGATCACCAGTCTAGTGTCCCACACAGTGTAAAACACAGAAAATAAACATACATGTCCCCAAAATACATGTCCCCACACACACACATGTCCCCACACACACACACACATGTCCCCACACACATGTCCCCACATAGTAAAAACACCCGTCCCCCACATATGTGACAGTAAAATCATATATCCCAATGATCATTTGCACACATATGTCCGTGATCACCTGCGCACATCTGTACATGATCATTTGCGTACATATGTCCGTGATCACACAAGCCAATTATTATACACTTAACGATTTTTTTTTTACCAAAAACATGTAGTAGAATACATTTTGGCTTAAATTTATGACAAAATTAGATTTTATTGGATTTTTTTTCAAATAGAAAGACAAAAATATATATTTTTTTTTTTCAAATTTCCGCTGTTTTTTTACTTATATCGCAAAAAATAAAAAGTGTAGTCGTGAATAAATACCACCAAAAGAAAGCTCTATTTGTGTGAACAACATGATAAAAAATCCATTTGGGTACAGTGTAGCATGACCGCGCAATTGTCATTGAAAATGCGAGAGTGCTGAAATCTGAAAATTGGTCTGGGAAGGAAAGGGGCGAAAGTGCCCAGTATTGATGTGGTTAACTACCCAAACAATTGACTGGGGTAATGGAACTGCTGGGACAGTTAAAGGGCAAAAATTTATAAGCCTATTGCAGGACAATTTTATGGTCCAGTTTATTGAGGCCCCAACTAGGAATGATGCTCTGTTGTACCTGGTAATCTCAAACCATGCAGAGCGTATTACTAATGTTCAGATAAAGGAACACCTGGGTAGCAGTGACCATAACATGATTTCATTTGATGTTAGTTGTAAGCAGAAATCACATACAGGAAAGATAAAAACACTTAATTTCAAGAGAGCAAATTTTCCAAGGATGAGGGCTGCTCTCCAGGACTTAGACTGGGAGGGAATATTGGCATCAATGGGCACAGAACAGAAATGGGAATTCTTCAAAAAGACTGTTTGTGAACTCACTGCAAAGTATATTCCCATGGACAATAAGTTTAAAAGGCTAAAAATAAAACCTATGTGGCTCACGGCCAAAGTTAAAAAAGCTATAAACTATAAGAAAAGAGCTTTTAAAAAATATAAAAATGAGGGAACACTAGTGTCGTTTAAATGTTACAAAGAATATAACAGAATATGTAAAAAGGAAATCAAGGATGCAAAAATTCAAAACGAACGACTGATTGCAAAAGATAGTAGGACAAACCCCAAAAAATTCTTCAAATATATTAATAGTAAAAAGGTCAGGTCTGAGCATGTAGGCCCTTTACAAAATAATCTAGAGTGGGTGACTGGGGACAAAGAGAAGGCTAATTTATTAAATACTTTCTTCAGCTCTGTGTATACAAAGGAGCATGGGGGAGCTCATGTCCAAAATGGGGGTGGTAGTGACACAGCCCCAAATCCACAATGGCTCAAAAGTGATATGGTTCAGAAATATTTAGACAGAATAAAGGTGGATAAAGCACCTGGACCAGATGGCATACACCCACCGATCCTAAAAGAACTGAGCTCTGTAATTTCAAAGCCATTGTATGTAATTTTTAGGGACTCATTAATGACAGGAATAGTACCACTGGATTGGCGCAGGGCCAATGTGGTGCCTATATTTAAAAAGGGAACTAAGTCTTTACCAAGTAACTATAGACCTGTTAGTGTAACTTCTATAGTTGGGAAGATACTGGAGAGATTAATAAAAGACACATAGATGAGTTATTGCTGGAAAAAAACTATTTAAGCAACAGACAGCATGGATTCATGAAAGACAGAAGTTGTCAGACAAACCTGATTTATTTTTATGAAGAGGTAAATAAAACCTTGGACAGAGGGGTGGCGGTGGACGTGGTATACTTGGACAGAGGGGTGGTGGTGGACGTGGTATACTTGGACAGAGGGGTGGCTGTGGACGTGGTATACTTGGACAGAGAGGTGGCGGTGGACGTGGTATACTTGGACAGAGGGGTGGCGGTGGACGTGGTATACTTGGACAGAGGGGTGGCGGTGGACGTGGTATACTTGGACAGAGGGGTGGCGGTGGACATGGTATACTTGGACAGAGGGGTGGCAGTGGACGTGGTATACTTGGACAGAGGGGTGGCGGTGGACGTGGTATACTTGGACAGAGGGGTGGCGGTGGACATGGTATACTTGAACAGGGGGGTGGCGGTGGACGTGGTATACTTGGACAGAAGGGTGGCAGTGGACGTGGTATACTTGGACAGAAGGGTGGCAGTGGACGTGGTATACTTGGACAGAGGGGTGGCGGTGGACGTGGTATACTTGGACAGAGGGGTGGCGGTGGACGTGGTATACTTGGATACAGTTCCCCACACACGGCTCATGTGTAAGGTAAAGTCTACAGGATTGGAAATATCAGTTTGTAAATGGATAGAAAACTGGCTAAAAGACAGAATTCAGAGAGTCGTGGTTAATGATTCTTACTCTGAATGGTCCAAGGTTATCAGTGGTGTACCCCAAGGTTCAGTGTTGGGACCCTTACTTTTTAATATCTTTATAAATGATATTGGGTCTGAGATGAAAAGTAACATTTCTGTCTTTGCAGATGACACTGAGCTATGCAGTGGAATAACGTCCTTACAGGATGTTGCCAATTTACAAGCCGACCTCAATGTTCTGTCTAATTGGGCGACTATGTGGCAGATGAGGTTTAATGTTGATAAATTTAAAGTTCTGCACTTGGGGGCTAATGCCACGTACACACGATCATTATTCACGGCGGTTAAAAAAACGCCGTGAATAATGACATTTAAAACGAGGGAACGGCTTGTTCCCAACACACGGTCGTTTTTCACGTCATTTTTTCTCTTGTCGAGAAAAACGACCGTCTGTGGGCTCCGCGGCAGTGTTTCCCTATGGGAAAACTGCCGCGGAAAAAATGTCGAGAAAAACGACGAGAAAAATTAGAGCATGTTCTAATTTTTCTCATCGTTTTTAATTCCGTTTTTCCCGTCGGGAAAAATGACAAAATGCCCACAGACAATCGTTTTTCTCGTCAAAAGGAAAAAATTTCATTTTTCGCGACGAGAAAAACGGTTGTGTGTACACGGCATAAGAATATGAATGCATCATACATACTAGGGGGAGTACAACTGGGGGGATCTGTAGTGGAGAAGGATCTGGGGGGGATCCATAGTGGAGAAGGATCTGGGGGATCCGTAGTGGAGAAGGATCTGGGGGGATCCGTAATGGAGAAGGATCTGGGGGGATCCGTAGTGGAGAAGGATGGGGGGGATCCATTGTGGAGAAGGATCTGGGGGGATCCGTAGTGGAGAAGGATCTGGGGGATCCGTTGTGGAGAAGGATCTGGGGGATCCGTAGTGGAGAAAGATCTGGGGGGATCCGTAGTGATGAAGGATCTGGGGGGATCCGTAGTGGAGAAGGATCTGGGGGGGTTCCGTAGTGAAGAATGATCTGGGGGGATCCGTAGTGGAGAAGGATCTGGGGTGGATCCGTAGTGGAGAAGGATCTGGGGGATCCGTAGTGGAGAAGGATCTGGGGGGGATCCGTAGTGGAGAAGGATCTGGGGGGATCCGTAGTGGAGAAGGATCTGGGGGGGATATGTAGTGGAGAAGGAACTGTAGGGATCCGTAGTGGAGAAGGATCTGGGGGGATCCGTAGTGGAGAAGGATCTGGGGGGATCCGTAGTGGAGAAGGATCTGGGGGGATCCGTAGTGGAGAAGGATCTGGGGGGATCCGTAGTGGAGAAGGATCTGGGGGATCCGTAGTGGAGAAAGATCTGGGGGGATCCGTAGTGATGAAGGATCTGGGGGGATCCGTAGTGGAGAAGGATCTGGGGGGGTTCCGTAGTGAAGAATGATCTGGGGGGATCCGTAGTGGAGAAGGATCTGGGGTGGATCCGTAGTGGAGAAGGATCTGGGGGATCCGTAGTGGAGAAGGATCTGGGGGGGATCCGTAGTGGAGAAGGATCTGGGGGGATCCGTAGTGGAGAAGGATCTGGGGGGGATATGTAGTGGAGAAGGAACTGGGGGGATCCGTAGTGGAGAAGGATCTGGGGGGATCCGTAGTGGAGAAGGATCTGGGGGGATCCGTAGTGGAGAAGGATCTGGGGGGATCCGTAGTGGAGAAGGATCTGGGGGGATCCGTAGTGGAGAAGGATCTGGGGGGATCCGTAGTGAAGGATCTGGGGGGATCCGTAGTGAAGGATCTGGGGGGGATCCATAGTGGAGAAGGATCTGGGGGATCTGTAGTGGAGAAGGATCTGGGGGGATTCGTAGTGGAGAAGGATCTGGGGGGATCCGTAGTGGAGAAGGATCTGGGGGGGTCCGTAGTGAAGGAGGATCTGGGGGGATCCGTAGTGGAGAAGGATCTGGGGGGATCCATAGTGGAGGAGGATCTGGGGGGATCCGTAGTGGAGAAGGATCTGGGGGGATCCGTAGTGGAGAAGGATCTGGGGGGATCCTTAGTGGAGAAGGATCTGGGGGGATCCGTAGTGGAGAAGGATCTGGGGGGATCCGTAGTGGAGAAGGATCTGGGGGGATCCTTAGTGGAGAAGGATCTGGGGGGATCCTTAGTGGAGAAGGATCTGGGGGGATCCGTAGTGGAGAAGGATCTGGGGGGATCCGTAGTGGAGAAGGATCTGGGGGTTTTGGTAGATCATAAGCTCAATAATAACATGCAATGCCAAGCTGCGGTCTCCAAAGCGAGGAAAGTCCTTTCTTGTATAAGAGAGGGATGGACTCCAGAGAGAGAGACATCATCTGTACAAATCATTAGTAAGACCTCATCTGGAATATGCAGTTCAGTTTTGGGCCCCAGTTCTCAGAAAGGATATCGGGGAACTGGAGAAAGTGCAGAGAAGGGCAACCAAACTGATTAGAGGCATGGAGGAGCTCAGCTATGAGGAAAGATTAGAGGAACTGAATTTATTCTCTCTTGAGAAGAGGAGAATAAGGGGGGATATGATCAACTTGTACAAATATATAAGGGGTCCATATAGTGAACTTGGTGATGAGTTATTCACTTTACGGTCATCACAGAGGACAAGGGGGCACTCTTTGCGTCTAGAGGAAAAGAGATTTCACCTCCAAATACGGAAAGGTTTCTTCACAGTAAGAGCTGTGAAAATGTGGAACAGACTCCCTGCAGAGGTGGATCTGGCCAGATCAGTAGATTGCTGTAAGAAAGGTCTGGATTATTTCCTAAATGTACAGAATATAACTGGATAATGACATTTATAGGTAAAGGTGATCCGGGGAATATCCGATTGCCTCTCGGGGGATCAGGAAGGATTTTTTTCCCTGCTGTAGCAAATTGGATCATGTTCTGCTGGGGGTTTTTCGCCTTCCTCTAGATCAACTAGAATTGGGTATATGGGATTGTATATTATTATTTTATTTTTTTATGGTTGAACTGGGTGGACTTGTGTCTATTTTCAACCTGACTAACTATGTAACTACCTGTATGTAACTATTACAAATAAAAAAAATGTTACACTGTATCTTTACATTTGATGAACAACATTGTTTGTGATAGCATGGGCTATGACAGGTCCTCTTTATGGAGAGATATGAGGTCTTTTAGACCCCATATCTGTCCTCTGGCCTCCAAAGCATCAGTTTGATCGGATGCTTGTCCAAGCCGGTGATGGCTTCTTTACATGAGCCCAAAATCTTCGTCACTTCCGGTTTCTGACGTCACCCAGTGGGAGGAACAACATCCATCAACATCCAACATCCATCCAACATCCATCCCTCTCACTGTGTCCCGGGAACCGGATGCTACTGGTCACATCTTAAAAGCAATAAAGGTGGCTATGGGACCCCCTTCCACTGTCTGTAAAAAGTAATCCAGGGGCTTCTTAGCCACTATGATTACTTTTACTTTGTGCAGAATTGCTGGGGCTAAAAAATGATATATTGATCATTGCTGTAGTGATGACCAAGATATCACCCTTCCATTCCAGCGATGTACTGGTATGTCGCTGGACGGGAAGCAGTTAAAGGGAGTGTAAAGTAGCATCTCACTGTTTCTTATGATCATCAGCATTATGACTGTGACGGACCTGGCCGGGACAGGGGCTTTTAGAGGGGACTGAATGCAAGCCTCTTGCCCTGCGACCATGGGCCCTGGCATTTGGGGGAACGGTGCTCTTTGTGAGCTGTATGCCTGGGGACCCTTGGGGGGGTGTTACTTTGGATTCAGGTCCATGTCCCCCCAAGACACACAGACTCTGGGGACCCTGTATATGCCATATTAGAGTGACTAATTCATACTGTTGGGATTTTCACACCTTCACTCTAAGGATATGCAAATGCAATCACCTCCAGCCATCTGTCTGTCCTCTGTGCTAATTTGATCCTGCTAAAATGTGTGATGCTTACACTTAGGAATGTGTATTAGCAGGTGAGACCGGAGACGGGATGTCTACCCTGAAAAGGTCATATCTAGGAGTCACCTGGGCTGTCTAAAGAACTTAGTTAATTAGCATGTTAATTTATGTTCTGGTTACCCCCTCTGTTTTCTGTATATAAGACTTGATTTTGGTCATAATAAAAGGCTCTCTTGGTTGAACTTACATACAGCCTGCCTGGTGTTTGTTCTGACCGACCACAAATGGATTTGAATGGCACATAGCTGTAGTTTGAATCCTGGAGCACCGGATGATCCAATAGAGCAGAGGAGTGTCGGGAGGGTGGAGCCGAGCGAGCAAAGGGGCTCGTTACATTGGTGGCAGCAGTGGGATTTGCTCTCCAGTTCCTGGGACACGCCAAACCACCACAGTGAATGACCAGCTATGCAGCCTGCAGGAAAGTCACGCTGAAAGACCTACTTGAGAGCCGAGATGGACCAGAAGAAGGGTGATGCAGGACCCCGGTCAGTTGAAGAGTTGTTTCAGCAACGAGTGCGGCAGCGGTTGGCATTATATGGGGCTAACCCATCAGAGACTGCCATACAGGAAGCCATTGAAGGCATTCAGCTGCAGGATGCCCGACAAGAGAGAGAACGAGAGCGACAAAAGAGAGAACTAGAGCGACAACATGAGTGGAGAATGGCGGTAATACGGCAATCGGAGACACCGCCTAAAGAACCAGCCGCCATGGAGGAGGAATTCGGAAGGAGGTTGCGAGAGATGCAGGGAGGAGAAGCAGGCCATCTCCCCCCCCAACAGTTAACCAGAGCAGATGGTGTGGAGTCCCCAGCAGAAGTGCTGGCAACAGGGCAGAGTGGTACCCACCTCTGCCCAGCACCGGAAACCACTGTGGAGTTTCAGGGAGCCGGGGCAGTTGGCCCCTCTCCCCAGCAACAAGCTGAGGTGGTAAAGCTTTTACCCCCAGCTGAATCACTGGCAGCAGGGCAGAATGCTACTGGCCGCTGCACACAACTGCCACTTGAGCGGATATCGGTGGATGGGACTGCGGTCTCCACTCACAGCAACCCAGCAGAAGAGCTGGCAACAGGGCCGAGCACCACGGGCCTCGGCTCCCAACTAACAGAAGAGGGAGTTCCTGTGGTATTGGATGGGACTTCAGTCCTCACTGACACAACCCCAGAAAATGGTGTGACACTGAGACAGGAGGATGTCAGCCTTGCTTTGCAAGTACTGGGAGATTTTCACCTACCACAAGTGGATGGGACTTCAGTCTCCACTTGTATACCCCAGGGAGGCCGGGCAGTCGACCCAGATCCCCAACAGCATGACGACTGAGCCCAGTCACCCTGTCTTCTCTCCAGCAGCAGAAAGGACTCCAGGGAGAAGGGCCAGTCCAGGCCTCTCCCCAGCGGCGGGTATGTTCTCTGAGAGAGGCAGAGGTTGGCTGGGTAAGTGATTCTCTGTTTGGAGCAATTTGTTTGGGGTACTGTGTGGATACCGGCATTGGGGGAATAGAACTATGGACTAACTTCGGAGTCAACCCGTTTGGGGTCTCCTCCTATGTTAGTTTCCTGCCGAAAGGGGAGATGTGTGACGGACCTGGCCGGGACAGGGGCTTTTGGAGGGGACTGAGTGCGGGCCTCTTGCCCTGCGACCATGGGCCCTGGCATTTGGGGGGAACGGTGCTCTTTGTGAGCTGTATGCCTGGGGACCCTTGGGGGGGGGTGTTACTTTGGATTCAGGTCCATGTCCCCCCAAGACACACAGACTCTGGGGACCCTGTATATGCCATATTAGAGTGACTAATTCATACTGTTGGGATTTTCACACCTTCACTCTAAGGATATGCAAATGCAATCACCTCCAGCCATCTGTCTGTCCTCTGTGCTAATTTGATCCTGCTAAAATGTGTGATGCTTACACTTAGGAATGTGTATTAGCAGGTGAGACCGGAGACGGGATGTCTACCCTGAAAAGGTCATATCTAGGAGTCACCTGGGCTGTCTAAAGAACTTAGTTAATTAGCATGTTAATTTATGTTCTGGTTACCCCCTCTGTTTCTGTATATAAGACTTGATTTTGGTCATAATAAAAGGCTCTCTTGGTTGAACTTACATACAGCCTGCCTGGTGTTTGTTCTGACCGACCACAAATGGATTCGAATGGCACATAGCGGTAGTTGGAATCCTGGCGCACCGGATGATCCAATAGAGCAGAGGAGTGTCGGGAGAGTGGAGCCGAGCGAGCAAAGGGGCTCGTTACAATGACAATCACCATAGGCGTGCCCACGGGGTGTGCCGGGTGTGCCCAGGCACACCCTAATCATTCCTGTGCTCTCATTGCTAGTGCTAGCCTGTGACATTATGTGTGTAGCTCATGTCACCCCTGGGGTCGGTCCGGGCAAGCAAAAACATCTGTGTGCTGCACTGCTGCGATTGGGAGGTGATTAAACAGGGACTAGGGAGTCGCCGGGACCACAACTGCAGGGTAATCCAGCTGAATTTGCCGATGGGTCTTCTATAGTTCCGGCTGCAGGTCCCACAGACGGCGGCGGAGTGATATACATCTGCACTCCGCCCCCCCCCCCCCGACGGCCTCCTCTCTCCCCCTTGGAAGAAGCAGCGGAGCAGTCAGCGGAGAGTCAGCCTGGATAGCGGCAGGCGGGTGGCTCAGTGAGGTGAGCAGTGAGACAGCACGGAGAAGGGCGGGCAGCCAGAGCCAGACACAAGACGGACCAAAAAAAAAAAAAGGCAACTCGATATGAACCCTGCCTGACTTGTCAGCATAAAAGTAAGTGTGCATTTTTATATATATATATATATATATATATATATATATATATGTATACACACTTACTATTTTGCTGACAAGTCAGGCAGGGTTCATATTGATCCAGAAAATAAAACTCACAGAAAGGGAATGTGGCTCTGTTCTACCAGATTCCGATCTAATTATATAATACAGATGTGTAAGTGCTAGTAGTAATAAATACCCTGACAGTGCAGGTAAAAAACCCTAAAATATGAAGTGTCCAGCAAAAACAGTGGCAAATTATGTAAAGGAAATATAGTACGTGTGTGCAAAAATATTTAAAAATGTAAATAAGTCCCACAGATTATGGGATAAAATATATTTTTTATGTTGGACTTATATACATAATCTGTGGGAATTATTTGCATTGTTAAATATTTTTGCACACACGTACTATATTTCCTTTACATAATTTGCTGGACACTTCATATTTTAGGGTTTTTTACCTGCACTGTCAGGGTATTTATTACTACTAGCACTTACACATCTGTATTATATAATTAGATCGGAATCTGGTAGAACAGAGCCACATTCCCTTTCTGTGAGTTTTATTTTCTGGATCAATATGAACCCTGCCTGGCTTGTCAGAAAAAAGTAAGTGTGTATGTATGTATTTATGTATTTATTTATATATATATATATATAGCAGGTATGTACTTTTAAAAACTGGTGAAAACACCAGTGATGCATAGTTCCCTGCGGCCCAGCAGGTGGCGCTGTCACTTTGGGCCGGGGTTGAACCATAGCTGCAGTGCTGTACCCTTTGTGACCTCTCGCAGCAGTTGTGCGGCGGGGTGGGGAGCCCGCCGTGCTTGCTGGGAGAGGGTATAAAGGGGGCGGACATCTTCGCCACGAGGTTCAAGTCCCAGGCACCTTCAGCCTGAGGGCTTCTGTTCGCGGTCGGTGTCCAGGCGGCCTAGGCCTGGACACTGGGAGTTCGTGTTCCATCCCAGACACCTTCAGTCTGGGGTGAGGTACTCACCCGGAGGCCTGGGGCCCAGTACCTTCCGCTGGGTCCCGCGAGGGAGGGATCGTCCTAGGGGGCCCCGGGAGTGGGGCACCCGAATCCAGAGGCGTAAGGGACTGGAGGAGGGACTCACCCGAAGACCTGGTGCAGCAGATTGCCAGTGCCGGGTGTACCTCTGGAGACCGCCCGGAGGGATATCTTTCCCGAACAGGGGCCAAGTTCAGAGAGGAAGGTGGTTCATGTTCAAAGACCGGTGGCAGCGGTCCAACTATTCAGCTCAGGTCAGTGGCAGGGACCTGCTATTAGGCCTGTGGCAGGGGCCTCAAGAGTTCATCCGGTCGGTGGCAGCGACCAAAACTCACGGTCGGTGGCAGAGACCGTGCGCTAGGCCTATTCGCTAGCAAAGGAATAGGAGAGTTCAGTTGTGCCTGGGCCTACTCGTACCCACACCCCTGTCTGTCTGTTACTGAAAGTTCAACTGATTGTGTTCATCCTGAAGCAAAGAAATAAAGGAGTGTTGGACTTTCGATTGGTGTGGGGCTCTATTATTGGCAGACACATCTCCATGGAACAGCATGAGGCTTTGTATGCAGTGAACAGACCCGGAGGTAATTCAAATAACTCAGCTCAACCCTCATACACACACGAGGGGAGAGCTTGGCGTAGTGTTCCTGCACTCTCCTCTCCCAGTTACCCCTAGACACAAGCCATTCAAATGAGAAGACCCGAGAGGGAGAGTGAGACTCCGCTACATGTGGGGGCTCTGGTCCGGGATGTGTTCATGCTACAATGGAGCTGGAGTTGTTGGAAATTGAAAGTGTCTGCCCGAAAGAGTTCAGAGTAGGTCGGCCATATTGGCCACTGCGCCACGAGACACACCCTCCCTGTCCAGTTCATGGGCGTGACCCAGGGAAGGAGAAAGCCTGCGAACTGGAGTGCAAGAGGGGAGGAGTCCAATCATGTGAAGGACTACACGTGGGGACTTTGGCGCCAACAATGCAGTGCGCTATGGATCAGCAAAGAGTCGCCATGTTCACCAATGCATCGTGGATTTCTATTCATCCCACTACCACGAGTCTGACTACTGCTGCTCCAATAACGGATACGGGGATTCGGCTAAAGCCCCGGGGACGATTCGCCCTGTACTCATGCATGGATGTTGAGGGTTTGATTTGTCCCGGCTGTTCGGGACTGGTGTGTCAGCTGAAGCCATTCGGGCGCTGCGAGGCCTGCAGAGAGTTCCTATTTGAGGTGGAACCATCCATTGAGAAACCCAGAACCATCCACCTCAACCGCGCAACAGGCCACACCACTCAAGAAGGAGGAATCGCTGCTTTTACAGCCATCGCTGTGCGCACTGCAGCGACCGCAGGGGAGGTCGCAATCACTGAGATACGGGAGAAATCCGAGGATGCTGACTCGGTCACCACTGTTTCCCAGCGTCCACCGCCAAAGAGGGAGACCGGCTTGGTTGCCCTGTCCAGCGGTTGCAGTGGATCACCCTGCTCGCCTACGCCCGCCCCGGATGGATCCGGTCGGAAGAGTCCCGGACATCCCTTCTCCACTTTGGGCCGAGGTAAGTCGGGCGGAGGGACTTGGTGTTGGGGCGGAGGTGTCGGGGATTCACGGCCCTGTGTGTCCACGGGAGGTGGCAATTCAGCCTCTACTACAGACTACCAGCCCGCGGAGGAGTGTGACACCTCCGACCTAGAGTCGCTCTCTGATCCGGGAGACGACGTCAACATAGATGAACTTTTCGCTAAGAAGGGCTGGGACAAGATGCCTCTCTCCTTGTCCCGCAGAGTCAGGGATCCACCCATGTCTACAGGGGATAGTACACCCCGGGTGGAGGCACCAGCGCCAGAGGAGGGATCCCATCCCCAGTCTGCCCTTCTACCTCTGGTGCCTCCTGTATCTGGCACCGGGGAAAAGAGACTGTTGCTGCGGCCGCCTATGCCGAGAATGGAGGTGATCAAGGCACCCCGTCACCCGGACGCCATCGTCCTACCGGGTGAGGGAGACCGGGCCACTATGCCTCCGCTGGCGAGACTACAGCGTCTCTTTGGCCAAAAAGTTGCTAACGAGTACAGGTGGGAGTACCCGTACTTACCTAAGGAGCTTCTATATGAAGTGGAAGTCTGCCGGGAACACTGGTACAAAGATTTTGTGTGGACGCACCTTCAGGTCCCACATGCCCGCAGGTACCTCGCGTGTTCCCCTAAAGCCTCTCAACGGTTCAAGGACTGCAAGTCAGAATGGATGCTGGGCCGGCACATCCACGCAGATAAGGTGTTAATTCGGCGCAAAGAGGGTGAGGATGTCGAATACCATGTAGAGACAATGGACCAGCACTTGAAACCCCTTGTCTTGCCACACCCAAAGTTCTATTTGTAGGAGAAAAAAAAAAAGGACTCGGTTCTTGCTTTGCCTTGTTGCTGCTGAACTTTCCAGGGTTGTTTCCCAGGAAAACCCAGTGACTGTACCCGTGTTAGTGGGTGTTTGTGCTCTCTGGAGGAATTGAAGGACTGTTGCCGTTGTTTGTTCTTCATTCTTCCATCCCACAATGTGATTATGGACTTTGGGGTAGTTAGAGCCACAGAAAAAAAAAAGAAGAAGATCTTCAACCAGTGCAGTTACCGCGGCACTGGCACCAGGTGGCAATGTTGCGCACCGATATTCACTGTTCACTCACACACTTATAGAAGGAAAGGGTTTCTCTGTGGAGAGGTTCTTTCATTCTTACACGAACATATGTGTCAGGTATATGTGTGTTTAACGTTTCTTTTCCCCTCTGCAGGAGAACATCTCATCAAGACCACTGAGAATGGGGTGGGTCTTAGTCAGGATGGGTGGGAAGGAATGTTGATGTGAACATGTGTTTCAAAAATGTTGATATGTGAGTGAGTGAGTGAGTGAATAACTTGTATAGCGCTACAAATGCGAACTGAATCGCCTCAAGGCGCTTTGCATCCAGTGACGTCCTGATCAGAAGAGGTGGGTCTTAAGTTTTTTCCTGAAGGTCCGATGGTTTTCTTCCATGCGGATATCCGTGGGTAGAGCGTTCCATAGCCGTGGTCTTTGGACTGCAAATCTTCGTTCTCCCTTTGTTTTGAAGCGGGATTTGGGGATGTGAAGGAGGTTTTGGTTAGTTGATCGGAGAGTGCGATTCTGGGTGTAGTGTTTTATCTTCTCGCATAGATATTGAGGAGCGTTTCCTTGTGTGCACTTGTGGGTGAGGCAGAGGGTCTTGAATGTGATCCGATCCTTTACTGTTAGCCAATGCATGGTCCTCAGTGATGGGGTGACGGATTCCCAAGGTTTTTTTCCCGTTACTAGCCTGGCAGCCGTGTTCTGGACGACTTGTAGGCGCAAAATCTGGTATTTGGGAAGTCCGAGGTAGAGGGCGTTTGCGTAGTTGAGTCGCGGGTTGATAATTGTTCCCACTACCACTGCTTTATCTTCTTCCGGGATGAAGGGGATGAGTCTACGCAGCAGGCGGAGGAGATGGTGAGATCCGCTGACATGTGTTGTTTGTTTCCCTTACCTCCCCTTTCATGTCAGGTTCAGGCACAACTGTTTGGTTAGTTTTCAAAACTTTTGCATTTTTGAAATTGTTAGTCGGTTTCTGGATCAGGCTATGATGGCCCTTTTGGGCATGGTTTGATCCAGACACTGGGGACCAGTGTCCAATAACCGGGGGGAGAGTGTAGCGGGTATGTACTTTTAAAAACTGGTGAAGACACCAGTGATGCATAGTTCCCTGTGGCCCAGCAGGTGGCGCTGTCACTTTGGGCCGGGGTTGAACCATCGCTGCAGTGCCGTACCCTTTGTGACCTCTCGCAGCAGTTGTGCGGCGGGGCGGGGAGCCCGCCGTGCTTGCTGGGGGAGGGTATAAAGGGGGCGGACATCTTCGCCACGAGGTTCGAGTCCCAGGCACCTTCAGCCTGAGGGCTGCTGTTCGCGGTCGGTGTCCAGGCGGCCTAGGCCTGGACACTGGGAGTTTGTGTTCCATCCCAGACACCTTCAGTCTGGGGTGAGGTACTCACCCGGAGGCCTGGGGCCCAGTACCTTCCGCTGGGTCCCGCGAGGGAGGTATCGTCCTAGGGGGCCCGGGAGTGGGGCACCCGAATCCAGAGGCGTAAGGGACCGGAGGAGGGACTCACCCAAAGACCTGGTGCAGCAGATTGCCAGTGCCGGGTGAACCTCTGGAGACCGCCCGGAGGGATATCTTTCCCGAACAGGGGCCAAGTTCAGAGAGGAAGGTGGTTCACGTTCAATGACCGATGGCAGCGGTCCAACTATTCAGCTCAGGTCAGTGGCAGGGACGTGCTATTAGGCCTGTGGCAGGGGCCTCAAGAGTTCATCCGGTCGGTGGCAGCGACCAAAACTCACGGTCGGTGGCAGAGACCGTGCGCCAGGCCTATTCGCTAGCAAAGGAATAGGAGAGTTCAGTTGTGCCTGGGCCTACTCGTATCCACACCCCTGTTTGTTCATTGCTGAAAGTTCAACTGATTGTGTTCACCCTGCAAGAAAAGGAATAAAGGAGTGTTGGACTTTCGATTGGTGTGGGGCTCTATTATTGGCAGACACATCTCCATGGAACAGCATGAGGCTTCGTATGCAGTGAACAGACCCGGAGGTAATTCAAATAACTCAGCTCAACCCTCATACACACACGAGGGGAGAGCTTGGCGTAGTGTTCCTGCACTCTCCTCTCTCAGTTACCCCTAGACACCAGCCATTCAAATGAGAAGACCCGAGAGGGAGAGTGAGACTCCGCTACACATATATATATATAGTCACGATACACACAGAAACGATACACACACACACACATAAATATATATACACACACATACACTCTTATAAATGAATGTATTAAAACATTTTTAATGAAATAAACATCAATGTAAACAAACATTATTTTATTACCTTAACATAACTTATTACCGTAATTAAATAATCTATATATACACACACATAAATATATATATATACACACACACATATATATATATACACACACACACACATAAATATATATATACTGTGAGGGGGTTAGCTCGGCAGCGGGTGTGTGTGACCCCCGGGATGGGCTCCCCACACAAAAACAGGCCCAGCAAACGGAGGTTGTGGTTTTCAAAATCAAAAAGGTGCGGTTTATTTTCTATTTACAGTGACAAAACATAGCAAAGCAAAAGAAACATAAACAAAATAAATCCTGGTCAACTTGACCTCTGACTAAACATACAGGTTTCCTAACTAACAACTGGGATCAGCCTAGTGCTGTCCTAGTCCCTAAGTCCCTGGTTTTAAATGTCCAAGCAAATAGCCACACAGGCTTTGTCTCACCGCACAGGGGTTCACTCTCCCTAGACAGTCCACACAGGTCTGGGTCCAGGCATGAGCTAACACCTAATGAAGCTGGGAGTTCTTATAGAGGCCTAAATGAGCTGACAAGCTTCAGCTGGTCTCATCAACTCCCTGCCTGCACGACGCCCCACACTCTCCCTAGAGGTATGAGTCATCCATGAGCCCACTAGCCTCAGCTGGGCTTATACAACTCTCCACCTAGTTGTATAAGTCGGCGTAAAGCCTGAATCTGGGCGAAATATATCTACCCCCCTGGATGCAACCAGGTGACTTTACCTTCCTGCTGTCACATACCCCCCCCTCTTGTTTTAACCTCGGGGTTGGAACACCAGCAATCAGGCATTCATGTACTCGAGACAAAGCATCCACATTCCCCATTTGAACGCCAGGGCGATGCTTTACTGTGAAGTTGAATTCCTGGAGGGCCAGGAACCACCTATTCACTCTTCTATTTGTTTCCTTGTTTTGAGCCATCCACTTTAACGGAGCGTGATCCGTAACCATGTCAAAGTGCCTACCTAGCAGGTAGTACCGAAGGGAATCTAGAGCCCACTTCACCGCTAAACACTCCTTTTCAACGGTGGCGTAATTTACCTCATGGGACTTCAACTTCCTGCTGAGGTAAATGACTGGGTGCTCTTCCCCGTTCCAGACCTGGGACAATACTGCTCCTAACCCCACATCTGACGCATCACTTTGTACGACAAAGTCTTTAGAGAAGTCGGGTGAGTACAACACTGGCTGGCTACATAAGGCTTGTTTCAAGAATTGGAATGCTGCCTCAGCCTCGGGGGTCCATTTAATCATGACCGACCCTTTCCCCTTCGTCAGGTTGGTTAGGGGCACAGCCTTAGAAGCAAAGTGGGGAATGAATCGCCGATAATACCCAGCGATTCCCAGAAAGGCTCGTACCTGCTTCTTGCTGTTGGGACGTGGCCAACTCTGGATGGCCTCGACTTTGTTGAGTTGGGGTTTTATTACTCCCCTCCCAATGGTGTACCCAAGATATTTGGCCTCCTCCTGCCCAATGGTACACTTCTTGGGGTTAGCCGTAAACCCCGCTTCCCGAACAGAGTCCAGGACTGCTTGCACTTTTGGCAGATGTGAGGCCCAATCCGTGCTATGGACAATTACGTCATCCAGGTAAGCCGCAGCATACTTCCGATGGGGCCTCAGCATCTGGTCCATTTTCCGCTGGAATGTGGCCGGCGCATTCTGTAACCCGAACGGCATTCTTTTATATTGGAACGCCCCGTCTGGGGTTACAAATGTGGTTTTCTCTTTGGCCGACTTGGCCAGGGGGATTTGCCAATACCCTTTTGTGAGGTCAAGAGTCGTCATGTATCGGGCTGTTCCCAGCCGGTCGATCAACTCATCTATACGTGGCATGGGGTAGGTGTCAAATTTTGTAACTTTGTTCAACTGATGAAAATCGTTACAAAATCGCCAGCTCCCATCCGGTTTAGGCACCAACACAATGGGACTAGACCAATCACTTTGGGACTCCTCTATCACCCCTAAGTTCAGCATTTTCTGTACTTCCTCCCGTATTGCCTCCCGTCGGGCCTCTGGGATCCGATAGGGTTTTAACTTCACCCTTTCACCGGGCGGGGTAATGATGTCATGCTCTACCCCAGATGTTTGTCCCGGCAGCTCAGAGAATACCTCCTTGTTGCGAAGCACAAACTCCTTAACCTCCTGTTGTTGGGGTTGTGACAAGGTGGCTGCTATTCCAACCTCAGGAATCACGCAACCAGTTTGAGCTGGTGACCAAGTGTCTGCGACTAGGGACTCTCTATCCCTCCAGGCTTTCAACAGATTAACGTGATAGATCTGTTCGGGCTTTCGCCTTCCTGGTTGTCTGACCTTGTAATTCACTTCGCTCACTTTTTCCATTATCTCATAGGGGCCTTGCCATTTGGCAAGGAATTTACTTTCAACCGTAGGGACAAGTACCAGTATCCTATCCCCCGGGGAAAAGGTACGGGTCTTGGCTCCACGGTTGTACACTCTCTGCTGTGCTAACTGCGCTTGGGCCAAATGTTCCTTCACGATGGGCATTACCTGTGCAATTCGGTCTTGCATCAGGGCGACATGCTCAATCACACTCCTGTGGGGAGAACTCTCACTTTCCCAAGTTTCCTTGGCAATATCCAACAGCCCTCTTGGGTGTCTCCCATACAGTAACTCAAAGGGGGAGAATCCCGTAGAGGATTGGGGCACCTCCCTAATAGCAAACATCAGATAAGGAAGTAGACAGTCCCAATCCTTTCCATCTCTATCCACCACTTTCTTCAACATTTGTTTTAGGGTTTTGTTGAATCTTTCAACCAGCCCATCGGTTTGGGGGTGATACACAGATGTACGTAATTGCGTCACTTTGAACAATTTACACAGCTCCTTCATAACCCGGGACATAAAGGGTGTACCTTGGTCCGTAAGCAGTTCTTTACAAATACCCACCCGGCTAAACACAAGAGATAGCTCTTTGGCTATGGTTTTGGCCGAGGTATTTCGGAGAGGGATCGCTTCTGGATAACGGGTGGCATAGTCCATTATAACTAATATGTACTGGTGCCCCCTAGCGGACTTGATTATAGGACCTACCAAATCCATGGCGATCCTCTCAAACGGGACCTCAATGATGGGTAGAGGGACCAGCGGGCTACGGAAATGTGGCATCGGGGCCGACCTCTGACACACAGGGCAGGAGGAACAATAATTTTCTATGTCCTTCATCACCCCCGGCCAATAGAATCTCTGTAATACCCTCTCTCGGGTTTTCTCTGTCCCCAGATGACCTCCAAGAATGTGCCCATGGGCCAACTCCAACACCAACTTCCTGTAAGGTTTGGGCACCACAAGCTGCTCAACGGTTTCTTCTGCCCTTTTTGCCACCCGATACAGTAGGTCCTTCTCTACGCTGAAGTATGGGTAAGTGCAGGTATTATCTGGGTTCACTAACTCGCCATCTATTTTCACTACGTTTTCCCGTGCCTTTATTAGGGCGGGGTCTTTCAACTGTTCTGTGGCAAAGTTTTCCCTGTGAACCTCAAGATCAGAAAACTCCACAGACGGTAGGTTTTCGTCTGAGGAGGTGGGCTCCTCTCCAGTTTCTTGAGTCTCCCCTGCCAATACTGATAAGGGAAATTCCGGAGAGTCCTCACCACTCTCAGGGGAGTTCTGGCTATCACATTCCTGGTACATAGGGGCACCAGTGGGGGGCTCAGGATCATCCCACAGTTCCCAGAACTTCGGAAAATCCCTTCCCACAATGGCGTCATGCGGTAACTGAGATACTAAGCCCACTGGATGAGAGAGGGTACCTTTGGGGGTCTCGAAACACACTGTAGTCACTGGATACTCTCGGGTGTCCCCATGCACACAAATAACAGCTACCTTGCTATTCCCAGAGACCTCTGTTTTAACTAACTCAGCCTTTATCAGGGTCACAAGGCTACCTGAATCCAGCAATACCACAACATTTCTACCATTAACACACATTTTGCATAAATGTTTCTCAGTTCCTCGAATGGCAGTGCATGCGACTGTCGCACACAGCGACTGACGTCTGCCCGTCAGAAAGTCACACTGCATGGGTTCCTCCACAACCGGGCAATTGGCTGCAATATGTCCCGCTTGCCGGCAGCGGTAGCAAACGATCCTTCTTGCCGCCTCTTGAGCCGCTGATTTCCCAGGCTGTTCTCGCCAAACTTGGGGTAGAGCTCCCACCCTCTCACTCTCTCCACCCTCACCCCTTGGAATCCTCTTATCCGCCCCTGGGGATGGTCTGGTCTTACGGTGGAAAGTCCGAGTGTCTCTGGAAGAGGCCGTCAGGTTCTCTGTAGCCAAGTATTTCTCCACACGATCCACAAGACCATCGGCCGTCTCTGGGTCTCCATGGCTTACCCACTTTTGGATGGCAGTAGGAAGAGCTCTCAAAAACCGATCCATTACAACACGTTCCACAATCTTTGGTGCGGACAAAGTCTCTGGCTGTAGCCACTTTCTGCTCAGGTGAATGAGATCATACATTTGAGACCTGGGGGGTTTTCCAAGCTGGAAAGTCCAGTTATGCACACGCTGAGCCCGGACAGCCTGGGTGACACCCAGCCTTGCCAATATTTCAGCTTTTAGCATCACATAGTCTTTTGCTTGGTTAGGCTCTAGGTCATAGTAAGCTTTCTGCGATTCACCAGTTAACAGAGGAGCCACCAGTCCAGCCCACTGCTCCTCAGGCCACTTTTCTCTTTCAGCGGTCCTTTCAAATGTGGTCAAAAATACCTCTGGATCATCCTCTCCAGTCATTTTTGTCAATAAACGACTCACCCCAAAGGACGCGGTATTAGTGGGACGGCTTTCCTCACTGGTCTGCGGACGTTGCTGCATTACTGCTTCCATCTGTTGTTGTAGTCTCTGCTCTTGCTTCTGCAACAGGTCTATGAAGCGGGCCTCAGATTGCTGCTGGGCTTGTTGCTGAGCCTCCAGACTCTGTTGCAAAGTTGCGTTTGTCTGCTGCTGGGCTGCAAGGCTCTGTTGATGAGCTTGCTGCTGGGCTGCGAAGTTCTGTTGTTGAGCTTCAAGGCTCTTTTGCAAACCTGCATTTGTCTGCTGTTGATTGGCATTTGCTAGAGCCAGCTGCTTCAGTATCTCCTCCATGCTGGCTTAAAAAAAAACTGCCACTGGTTCTCCACCAACTGTGAGGGGGTTAGCTCGGCAGCGGGTGTGTGTGACCCCCGGGATGGGCTCCCCACACAAAAACAGGCCCAGCAAACGGAGGTTGTGGTTTTCAAAATCAAAAAGGTGCGGTTTATTTTCTATTTACAGTGACAAAACACAGCAAAGCAAAAGAAACATAAATAAAATAAATCCTGGTCAACTTGACCTCTGACTAAACATACAGGTTTCCTAACTAACAACTGGGATCAGCCTAGTGCTGTCCTAGTCCCCAAGTCCCTGGTTTTAAATGTCCAAGCAAATAGCCACACAGGCTTTGTCTCACCGCACAGGGGTTCACTCTCCCTAGACAGTCCACACAGGTCTGGGTCCAGGCATGAGCTAACATCTAATGAAGCTGGGAGTTCTTATAGAGGCCTAAATGAGCTGACAAGCTTCAGCTGGTCTCATCAACTCCCTGTCTGCACGACGCCCCACACTCTCCCTAGAGGTATGAGTCATCCATGAGCCCACTAGCCTCAGCTGGGCTTATACAACTCTCCACCTAGTTGTATAAGTCGGTGTAAAGCCTGAATCTGGGCGAAATATATCTACCCCCCTGGATGCAACCAGGTGACTTTACCTTCCTGCTGTCACAATACACACACACACATAAATATATATACACACACACACACACATATATATATATACACACACACACATATATATATATATATATACACACACACACACGCATAAATATATATACACACACACACACACATAATTATATATACACACACACACATATACATACTGTACATATATATATACACACACACATACATATACATAGAGACGCATGTGTGTTTGAGCTTTGGTTTGAGGTGCACACCCTAATGCATTAGGCTGCGCACAACTATGATAATCACACAGGCAGCACAGTAAGCAGGTACTCTTATCATGGCTCTATCATGGCTCTATCATGGCTCTATCATGGCTCTATCATGGCTCTATCATGGCTCTATCATGGCTCTATCATGGCTCTATCATGGCTCTGTGTCACATTGCTTTTGGGTGCTGACTTTGTTAACTTATGGCTGCACTGTATGTAACAGACTGTAACAAAGTCAGCACCCAAAAGCAATGGGCCATGATAGAGCACCTGCTTATTGTGCTCCCTGTGTGATAATTGTAATGCTGATAACCTGCTGTGCTGTCAGATGACTCCGCCAGCCGGGACTAATAAAATAGCGGGGCGGCATGGTGGACATGTGCCCGGAAATAAAGAAATAGTTCCTCCGCTGCGCCTGCACTCCCCTCCAGAAAAGCCCGGAGCAAGGAATGCAATGAATGGGTGGAGGGCGAACATGACTAGGGAAACAGGGACTTATGTGAAGGATTAGGGGATTGGTGGGGTAAGGCTGAGGAAGAGGGGATAAGATTGGTGGGTTAATTTGGGTGGGAGGGGGCATTGAGTGTATAAAGGAAGACTCCGCCCCCTCCTCGGATAACATGCTGCGCTGAGAAAGTTCAGGATGGCAGACTTGGAGCAGCTCCTGGCCCAATTGCGGGCAGAAACAGCCTTTGCTCGGGCGTCCGGTGGAGGAAGAGGTTAATGGGGGGAGAGTGTCAGCGCGAGCTCGGCAGTCAAAACCGCCGGAGCGCTTCTCTCCTGACCTCTCCTCCGGAGCTCGCAGACAAATAGGGAATCCCCATTCGCGGGCCCCTTCGGGTCCTCCCGCGAAGCGAGCTGCTGTCGCCGGGTTGGACGCCGGAAGGAATCCCCGGCAGAGTCGGAGCTCCGCGGGCGGCCGTTCCGGGAGTTCCGGAGCGGCCACCAGGCCCGCACGGCGATGGGAGTCGGAAGCAGCGGGCCCCGCCCCCAGAGTGATGTCACCGGGGACGGCGCCTCGGCGGGGGAGATCCAGTGTGGCGGTGGCCGGGCCTTCCGCTGCGGCGGCCGGGGACCTTGCGGCGGAGGAGCAGAGGGAAGAGGCAGCGGACGTAGGCGACAGGGCTGGACGGAGCCCCCCCGGCCTGGGCAAGGCAACGAAAAAATCGGTGGGCGGGTCCAGAACACGAAGAAGGAGTCGGTGTGGAGCGGGACCCTCGGCATCCAGGGATCCTTCTCCTGGAGGGCTTGCATCGGGAGCGGAAGGGGAGGAGCAACGGTCGGACGGTGCAGGATCGGAATCGGAGGCGGAACGTGAGCCTCTCGGAAGGTCAGCATCGATGGAGGCGGGACGGTCGGCTGGTGGGTCGCTTCCTAGGCAGCCCGGTAAGTTTGTTTTTCCTTTATCTTCACTGGGTCAGTCACAGGTGTTGGGTGCTGGGGGCTGCAGTGGTAGGGGTGATGCTGGGACGTCCGGGTGGGGGTACTCGGCTGGGGATGGTGATTTGGCAGAACGGGGTCAGAGGTCGGTGGTAGGGATGGATACAAGTATGAGGGGGTTTTTAGCAGGGATCAAGGAATTGGTGGACAGGTTTGAAAATTCAGCAGGTGGGGCGCCATGCCCGTCAGAGGCATGGGTTCCCCCGGTGGGGGGGGATGGCAGGAGCGGGGTGGCAGGGGCAGCGGTGGTGGTGCCACAGCAGGGGGGGACGGAAAGTCCTCCGGTAAGGAAGGAGGGGGTTGATACGCCCGCGGCAGTGGGGGAGACGGGCAGGCAGGACCTGGTAAGGTTGGCTGACGCGGCGATGTGCGAGGTCTATATCTGTTTTGAGGGACCGTTGGGAGCGCATTTAAAGGTGGAGGTACAGGACAAGATTTGGAAAGGTGAGTATGTGGAGATATTTTCACTGCTGCCGTTGGGGAAGTTCAACTTGGACAGAGTCAAGCCGGATGACTCCAAGAAGGAAGATGAGGAGAAGCGTAGGTATCGCCTTATCCCTCGGACATTTACAAATTGGCTGCAGGCATTTGGCATTTTGGCAAGTGTGATAGGGGTAAAGAAGCCGGAGTTCTGCTCTGCTCTGTTTTGCTACCAGGATGCGATAGGGGAAGCATACAGAACCTTCGGGGGCACGGCTTGGTTGAGGTACGATGAGCAGTTTCGCCAGAGGATGGCGATGCGGCCGGAGTTAAGATGGGACCACAAAGACATTAGTTTGTGGATGCGATTGATGACTTCGGCGAGGGCCCCGAACCAGTTTTTTCAGGGGGGGGCCGGTGGATCGTCTTCCCCTGGACAACCGGCCGGTAAGGCAAAAGGGGTTTGTTGGCAGTTTAATTTGGGTACATGCAAGTTTGGAGGAACGTGCCGTTTCAAACATGAGTGTTCCGGATGCGGGGGTTCCCACCCCTTGTCTAGATGCTTTAAGCAAGGGAAGAACCGTTCCGGAGAACTTACGAATAAGAGGGAAGACGCCGGTGATGGTGGAAAGGATGCGGCCGTTTCTAGGTAGGTATCCGGACAGGGAGGCTGCGCGGTTGTTGGAAAGGGGGTTTGCGGAGGGTTTTCGTATTCCATGCTCGTTGAGGGAGGTTCCCCCCGTGCCGCGCAATTTGCGATCGGCGTTGCTACATGGCGACGTAGTTTCGGAGAAACTACGAAAGGAAGTGGCGTTGGGCCGCATGAGCGGCCCATTTACAGTTCCCCCGTTAAAGGATTTGGTGGTCTCTCCGCTGGGTGTGGTGCCAAAAAAGGAGCCGAATAAATTTCGGCTCATTCACCACCTTTCTTTTCCTAAAGGGGGGTCGGTTAATGACGCCATTGAGCCGGATGCTTGCACGGTGAGTTACACATCATTCGATGCAGCAGTGGTTTGGGTCCGGCATTATGGAAAGGGGGCTCTCATGGCAAAATCAGATGTGGAGGCGGCCTTTCGGCTTCTTCCGGTGCACCCAGATAGTTTTCGATTATTGGGGTGTCATTGGAACGGGGAGTTTTATGTGGACCAGTGCCTGCCTATGGGCTGTTCCATATCGTGTGCATTATTTGAGGAGTTTAGCTCCTTTCTGGAATGGGTGGTCAGGGACGTGGCAGGGGTAAATTCGGTCATACACTATCTGGATGACTTCCTCTGCGTGGGCCCGGCTTCATCCAGGGATTGTGCAATTCTGTTAGCAACGCTGGAGCACATGGCGGATCGTTTTGGTGTCCCATTGGCGCTGGACAAGACGGAGGGGCCAAGAACGGTCATTACGTTTTTGGGGATAACGCTGGATTCAGAAGCCATGGAATGCCGTTTACCGGAAGATAAGCTTGCGGCTCTGAAAGAAGAAATTAAACTGATGTTGGGTTTGCGTAAGGTACAGCTGCGAACGCTGCAATCTTTATTGGGGAAGCTGAATTTCGCCTGTCGCATTTTGCCGATGGGGAGGGCGTTTTGCCGACGGTTGTCGGCAAGTACGGCGGGGGTGCAGTCGCCTCGACATTTTGTTAGGCTGGTACGTTCACACAGGTCTGATCTGCAGGTCTGGCATACATTCTTGGAGTCCTTCAATGGTAGGGCATTATGGATGTCGGGCCCGGTCAGCAACTTTGATATGGATTTGTTCACAGACGCGGCGGGCTCAGCAGGTTTTGGGGCTTTTTTCCGAGGCCGATGGAGTGCGGGTTCGTGGCCACAGAGTTGGGTGGAGGCAGGCTTCATAAAGAATATGTTGCTGCTGGAACTGTTTCCAGTAGTATTGGCGGTGGAACTATGGGACGAGGCTTTCCGGGATCGGAAGGTGCGTTTTCACATCGACAACATGGGCGTGGTGCAGGTGATTAACAGAGCATCGGCAGCATCGCCGCCGGTGGTTCGCCTGCTACAACAGCTGGTGTTGAGATGCCTACAGTTAAACATCTTCATGTATGCAGTTCACCTTCCGGGAGTGGACAATGTGGTGGCTGACGCTTTATCTCGCTTTCAGTGGGACAGGTTCCGAGAGTTGGCACCGGACGCGGAGCAACGAGGGGTACCTTGTCCAGACTGGCTGTGGAAGATTGTGTTAGATTAGTCGCCGGATGGATCAGCAAGTCGGTGAGTGAGACGACGTGGGCTGCATATCAGAAAGTTTGGTTGGAATGGGCGGATCTGGGTAGAATGACGGGAGTTGAGATTGAGGGTCCAGAGGTGAGGTTGCTAGTCTTGTACTTTATATCCAGGAGCATGGAAGCGGGGGGGTCGGTATCCGCGCTGGATAAAAAGGTTGCTGGATTGGCATTTTTGTTTAAATGGCAAGGTTTGCCTGATTACACGAAAGACTTCTGGGTTCGACAAGCGCTCAGAGGTTATAGGCGGGTTAGGCCGTTTAAAGACACCAGACGCCCGGTGTCCTTTGGGGTCCTGAAGGGGGTGTTGGCTAAGCTACGGGAGGTTTGCACCTCGGAATACGAAGCAGCCTTGTTCCGAGTGGCATTTTCCTTGGCATTTTTTGGGGCGTTCAGGATTGGCGAGCTGGTTAGCCCGTCTAAGAAAGTGCACGGGGGGATTGGGGCTAATGAAGTGCGTTGCCAGGAGGATAGAGTGTCCTTGTGGTTACGTAGATCAAAAACGGATCAAAAAGGGAGGGGCAAGAGAGTTCAGATTTTTTCATTGCCGGGCTCACCGCTTTGTCCAGTTGGGGCCGTTCGGGGCTTTCTGGTGGTACGCCCAGGGAACGTGGGGTCCTTTCTGATACATGCGGATGGGTGTCCGTTGTCCAGGTTTCAGTTCATATCGGTTTTCCGAAAATGTTTGGGGTGCCTGGGTTTAGAGGCGAAAGAATTTTCGTCACATTCGTTCAGAATTGGGGCGGCTACGGAAGCGGCTCGGAGTGGGTTGGATAGTGAGTCGGTCAAGCGCATTGGGAGATGGGAATCAAGGAGATTTCGATCTTACATTCGCCCTCACTTAGTGGTAGGGGTGTGAGGAGAATAGGAGGAAGGGTATGAGGAGAGAAGGAGTGGGGCTGATTGGAGTTAAAAAAATAAAAAAAAATAATGAGGTTAAGTGACAGGTTTGGCTGTGGTTACGGTGGATACATGTTTTTCTCTCTTTCAGGTGTGGCGCCGGCGTTGGTCTGGATACTGGGGCACTCTTACGTGTACAGGGGGGGTAAGAGGGCTGAGGCAAGACCGGAAGGTCGGCAATTGGGGTTTCCAAGGCAGGAGGCCCGGATTCGCTGGCTGGGAATTCCGGGAATGTTATGGAGTAGGACGGTTCCAGAAGTGCATCGTTATGCCCGACTGTACCACCCACCTGACGTTTTAATTTTGCACGTAGGTGGGAATGACTTAGGTGTTAGATCTATGCTGGATGTGACGAAGGATATCAAATTTGATATTCTTCGTCTTCGTATGGCATTCCCGGAAATGGTGATAGTGTGGTCCGACATGGTGGCTCGCACTTCATGGCGGACGGCTAGATCCATAGAAGGCATCAATAGGGCGCGGAGGAAAGTTAATCGGGAGGTGGCCAGGTTCATGGTTAGGAATGGGGGTTTGGTGATACGCCATTTTGAGCTGGAGTTGGAGACATGGCGGTACCTTCGGGGTGATGGGGTACACCTCAGTGATGTGGGTATAGACCTATGGGCGTTAGGATTACAGGATGGTATACAGAGGGCTCTCAGGGTGTGGAGGGGCACCCAATTGTAAAGGCTTTTACATTCGGGTGCTGTGGCGGGTGTCTGTTCTTTGCAGGGGAAAGATGATACCTCGGAAAGAAGGGTTCAGGACCTGTCGTTGGTATGGGTCCTGACGGTGGGCTTACAGTTAACGGAGGTTTAGCTTTAAGCATTGGGATGGTGCACTGCGGTCATGGTTGTCTCTGAGCCAGCATGTCGGCTTGAGGCCTATTAGCGGATTTTGAGAAGTACCGCAGTGCAATAATGGACACAAAAAGTTAATAGAGGTTCCTGCAGAGAGCGACACCAGTAATTTACTGAGGGTCCTTTAGGACAGAGTTTATGGGTACTGTTAAAAAAGTTATACAGCGTTTTAATAAATAAGGCTGCTACGGCCTATATATATTTCTCCAACTCCTGGTGTGGTCTCGTTTACTTAGTCATAAGTAGATAATAAATAAGGGGTATATATAATAAGGACATCTGTTATACGATAGTCAAGGAAAATGATATAACCTCCCCTCTGTAAGCAAGTAGGAGCGGGAGAGGAGTTTAGAAAACGTTTTTTTTTTTGCTTTTTTTTAATGCAGTAACGAACTGTAATGATGTCCGGGCCCCACTGTGTAGCTGATGTGGGCGGGCCCCGGTACAACAGGGCTGGTTGTACTGCCCTATCAGCGGCCCTGCCCGCGGGCACGTCACGGAGCTCGCAGCAGGGTCCACCACACGGCGGCAATTTAAAGGGGACGTACATATACGCCCATTTGCGCAGCCGTGCCATTCTGTCGACGTAAAAAGTCGTGCGGCGGTCGCCAATCGGTTAAATGACTCATGGCAGCCATGTTTAAGGAGTTGGTTATTTGATATGTCGTGATATGTAATGATATGAAATGTACATGTATTAGCCACTACCCTCTTCCCCTCTCCTGATTGGTTGATGATATTTGTATAAGACATCTGTTCCCTCCCCAAATTAAAGCAGATATCTTTTGGACACAGACACTGCTTCATCTTTGCTTCATCTTTCTTTGTGTCCACCAAGAAGCTGTCTCCTCAGTACTGAGAGGGTCTGGTGAGTGCGGTAATTGCTGTGATTATACCTAGCTGGTCTTTGTCAGGTATACGGGAATACCGTTTGAATTCCCTTCAAATGGAGGCACGGCTTGAGATTTTTGAATTTAGGACGAGATAAGAGAGGTATTCACCTGTGGTAAGGTATTTTTGTTTTCTTGCCTCAGCTCCGATAAAACTTTAGTCTCAGAAAAAAAAAAAAAAATGGAGACAGACCACATGCCTTGTTTTGAGAAGTGGATTTTGGGAAGCCTAGAAATCTATGCCCTGGTTCACATTTAAATGCAGCCTTATCAGTGTCCATTGCAGCCTTGTCAGTGCAGCCTTACCAGTGTCCATTGCAGCCTCGTCAGTGCAGCCTTGCCAGCAGTGTCCATTGCAGCCTTGTCAGTGCAGCCTTGCCAGCAGTGTCCATTGCAGCCTTGTCAGTGCAGCCTTGCCAGCAGTGTCCATTGCAGCCTTGCCAGCAGTGTCCATTGCAGCCTTTTCAGTGCAGCCTTACCAGCAGTGTCCATTGCAGCCTTGCCAGCAGTGTCCATTGCAGCCTTTTCAGTGCAGCCTTGCCAGCAGTGTCCAGTGCAGCCTTGCCCCAGTGCAGGGCCGATCCTAGGGTCACATGCGCCTGGGTGCAGAAATATTTCTGGCGCCCCTATAAGGGCGTGGTCACCTTACTAACTCCTCCCCCTTTACAAATGTTTCTATGGCAAGGACTCAAACACAGAGATGCTCCCCTAAGGAGTCATTGTTACCCTGGGATCCTCCCACGATCTCTTAACAATAAACAAAATACAGGAAGAGAAGCAGAGTACTCTAATTGGACCTACAGGGGTCTCTCTAATGGACACAGAGAGGGCCTCTGTTAGAGAGTTTGTTTAGAAAGAGCCCCCAGACATACTACAGGAGATTGTCAGAGACTGCAGACATACTACAGGAGATTGTCAGAGACTGCAGACATACTACAGGAGATTGTCAGAGACTGCAGACATACTACAGGAGATTGTCAGAGACTGCAGACATACTACAGGAGATTGTCAGAGACTGCAGACATACTACAGGAGATTGTCAGAGACTGCAGACATACTACAGGAGATTGTCAGAGACTGCAGACATGGTAAAAGAGATCAATGCAGCCTCACCAGTGCCCATCAAATGCAGCCTACTAGTGCCCACAAAAGGCAGCCTACCAGTGCCCACAAAAAGCAGCCTACCATTGCCCACCAAATGCAGACTCATCAGTGCCCATCAAAACGCAGCCTCACTGTGCCCATCAAAACGCAGCCTCACTGTGCCCATCAAAACGCAGCCTCACTGTGCCCATTAATTAGCATCACTGTGCCCATCATAAAGAAGCCTCACTGTGCCCATCATGAAGCAGCCACTGTGCCTATTAATCAGCATCACTGTGCCCCTCCGAAAGCGTCAGTGTGCCCATAAAAATGCAGCCACTGTGCCCATTAATCAGTGTCACTGTGCCCATTGGAGGAGGAGGGGGAGAGAGGAGGACGAGGAGAAGAGGAGAGGGAGAGGGGGAGAAGAGAAGAGAGGGAGAGAAGAGAGGGAGAGAAGAGAGGGAGAGAAGAGAAGAGAGGGAGAGAAGAGAAGAGAAGAGAGGGAGAGAAGAGAAGAGAGGGAGAGGAAGAGAAGAGAGGGAGAGGAAGAGAAGAGAGGGAGAGGAAGAGAAGAGAGGGAGAGGAAGAGAAGAGAGGGAGAGAAGAGAAGAGAAGAGAGGGAGAGAAGAGAAGAGAAGAGAAGAGAAGAGAGGGAGAGGAAGAGGAAGAGAAGAGAGGGAGAGGAAGAGAAGAGAGGGAGAGGAAGAGAAGAGAGGGAGAGGAAGAGAAGAGAGGGAGAGAAAGAGGAAGAGGAAGAGAGGGAGAGGAAGAGGAAGAGAGGGAGAGGAAGAGGAAGAGAGGGAGAGGAAGAGAGGGAGAGGAAGAGAAGAGAGGGAGAGGAAGAGAAGAGAGGGAGAGGAAGAGAAGAGAGGGAGAGGAAGAGTAGAGAGGGAGAGGAAGAGTAGAGAGGGAGAGGAAGAGAAGAGAGGGAGAGGAAGAGAAGAGAGGGAGAGGAAGAGAAGAGAGGGAGAGGGAGAAGAGAGGGAGAGGAAGAGGAAGAGAGGGAGAGAGGGAGAGGAAGAGAAGAGAGGAAGAGAAGAGAGGGAGAGGAAGAGAAGGAGAGGAAGAGAGGGAGAGGAAGAGAAGAGAGGAGAGGAAGAGAAGAGAGGGAGAGGGAGAAGAGAGGAGAGGAAGAGGAAGAGAGGGAGAGGAAGAGAGGGAGAGGAAGAGAGGGAGAGGAAGAGAAGAGAGGGAGAGGAAGAGAAGAGAGGGAGAGGAAGAGAAGAGAGGAAGAGAGGGAGAGGAAGAGGAAGAGGGAGAGGAAGAGAAGAGAGGGAGAGGAAGAGAAGAGAGGGAGAGGAAGAGAAGAGAGGGAGAGGAAGAGTAGAGAGGGGGAGGAAGAGAAGAGAGGGGGAGGAAGAGAAGAGAGGGAGAGGGAGAAGAGAGGGAGAGGAAGAGGAAGAGGAAGAGAGGGAGAGGAAGAGAAGAGAGGGAGAGGGAGAAGAGAGGGAGAGGAAGAGGAAGAGGAAGAGAGGGAGAGGAAGAGAAGAGAGGGAGAGGAAGAGAAGAGAGGGAGAGGAAGAGAGGGAGGGGAAGAGAGGGAGAGGAAGAGAAGAGAGGGAGAGGAAGAGAAGAGAGGGAGAGGAAGAGAAGAGAGGGAGAGGAAGAGAGGGAGAGGAAGAGGAAGAGAGGGAGAGGAAGAGGAAGAGAGGGAGAGGAAGAGAAGAGAGGGAGAGGAAGAGAAGAGAGGGAGAGGAAGAGAAGAGAGGGAGAGGAAGAGAAGAGAAGAGAGGGGGAGGAAGAGAAGAGAGGGAGAGGAAGAGAAGAGAGGGAGAGGAAGAGAAGAGAGGGAGAGGAAGAGAAGAGAGGGAGAGGAAGAGAAGAGAGGGAGAGGGAGAAGAGAGGGAGATGGAGAAGAGAGGGAGAGGGAGAAGAGAGGGAGAGGAAGAGAAGGAGAGGAAGAGAAGAGAGGGAGAGGAAGAGGAAGAGAGGGAGAGAAGAGAAGAGAGAGGAAGAGGAGGAGGGAGAGAGGAGGAGGAGGGGGGAGAGAGGAGGAGAGAGGAGGAGGGGGAGAGAGGAGGAGGGGGGGGGAGAGAGGAGGGGAGGGGAGAGAGGAGGAGGGGGAGCGAGGAGGAGGAGGGGGGGGAGAGAGGAGGGGAAGGGAGAGAGGAGGAGGGGGGGAGAGAGGAGGGGAGGGGAGAGAGGAGGAGGGGGAGAGAGGAGGAGGAGGGGGGAGAGAGGAGGAGGAGGGGGGAGAGAGGAGGAGGAGGGGGGAGGGGGGAGAGGAGGAGGAGGGGGGAGAGGAGGAGGAGGGGGAGAGGGAGGAGGGGGGAGAGGAGGAGGAGGAGGGGGGAGAGGAGGAGGAGGAGGAGGGGGGAGAGGAGGAGGAGGAGGAGGGGGGAGAGGGAGGAGGAGGAGGAGGGGGGGAGAGGAGGGGGGAGAGGAGGAGGAGGGGGGAGAGGAGGAGGAGGAGGAGGTGGGGAGAGGAGGAGGAGGAGGGGGGAGAGGAGGAGGAGGAGGGGGGAGAGGAGAGGAGGAGGGGGGGAGAGGAGGAGGGGGGAGGAGAGGAGGAGGGGGGGAGAGGAGGATAGGAGGAGGGGGGGGAGGAGAGGAGGAGGGGGGAGAGGAGGAGGAGGGGGGAGAGAGGAGGAGGAGGGGGATAGAGGAGGAGGAGGGGGGAGAGGAGGAGGGGGAGAGAGGAGGAGGAGGGGGAGAGGAGGAGATGGGGGGAGAGGAGGGGGGAGAGGAGGAGATGGGGGGGAGAGGAGGAGGGGGATGGGGGAGGAGGAGGAGGAGGGGGGGAAGAGGAGGAGGGGGGAAGAAGAGGAGGAGGGGGAGGAAGAGGAGGGGGGGGAGAGGAAGGAGAGGAAGAGGAGGGGGGGGAGAGGAAGATTAGGGGGGGGAGAGGAAGAGGAGGAGGGGGAGAGGAAGAGGAGGAGGGGGAAGAGGAGGAGTGAAAGATGGATCAATGTCCCAGGCTGCATAGTGTACAGTGCAGAACCTGAAGTAAAAGGAAGCTCCAGTTCTGCTGAAGTTACTCACTCATGTCCTGTAGTAGTGCTCTCGGTCCCCGACTCCCTGCTCATCCATGTGTGAAGGCTAAGGCTGCGGGCGGGGGAAACATGCAGAGCAGCGGAGTATGTCTTCCTCTTCCTGAATCCTGAGCCACCTCCATGTCAGTGGACACTGACAGATCTCGGTGATAGGAGAGCAGTGCAGCGGTAATCATCCCCAGGTGCGGCTCTCTCTCTCTCTCTCTGTGTTGACAGCCGCGGCGCCTCTGGCTGGAGGAGACAGTGTCCAGCGCAGCGTGGTGTCACTGGCATCTTGCTGCTTTGAAATCTCCCGCCCACACCCCTTTCCAGGCACAGATTGGCCGCACAAGGGGTTGTGGGCGGGCACAGGGGGGACATGGGGAGGAGGTGGGGCGGACCTAACTTACCTCCTCTTCCCTCCTTAGTATGGATACAGCGGGCGCTGGGCGGGGGGTGTGGACACTGTTGCCGGCGGGCGGGTCAGTGGGCGGCGGAGGTAGGGGGCAATGAACGAGGAGATCACGGCGCCCTCGCTGACATGCGCTCGTGACTCGTCTAGGACAAAACACCGGCGCCAGACTAGTTGGCAACACACTCGGGACCAACGATGCTCCTGAAACTTTGGCGCCCCCTCCCCTCTGGCGCCTCGGTGCACTGCACCACGTATCGGATCGGCCCTGCCCCAGTGTCCATTGCAGCCTTTTCAGTGCAGCCTTGCCAGCAGTGTCCAGTGCAGCCTTGCCCCAGTGTCCAGTGCAGCCTTGCCCCAGTGTCCAGTGCAGCCTTGCCCCCAGTTTTCATTGTAGCCTTGCCCGAACTTCAAAATTGGCGCTGCCGAGATCGCCGCTGAGACTGGGCGGAGCGGGGCCAAATTGCCGCCGAGAATGCAGGGACTGGGCGGAGCCGAGATACACATAGCCGAGCGCTCCCGTCTCATACTTGATTCTCAGTATGCGCGGTTTTTTTCCCCTCGTAAAAGCCCACACACTACCGTTTTTCACGTCGTTAAAAAAAAAGACGTGAAAAATGACGTGAAAAAATAGAGCATGTTCTCATTTTTTTTGCCCATTTTTCACGTCGTTAAAAATGCTCTGGACCCTACACATGATCGTTAATTTTTAATGCCCAATTAAAAAAATTGCATTTTTAACGACGTGAAAAACGATCGTGTGTACGCGGCATTAGGTTGTTAAGATTCGTGGGGTCTAGTGAGGCCTTTTTTGGTATGGGAGTGACTAGCGGTTGTTTTAGAGGGTTGGGGAAGATGCCAGTAGAGAGTAGGGATGAGCTTTATGTTCGAGTCAAACCTGAGTACGACTCGAACATTGGCTGTTCGCCCGTTCGGCGAACAGCGAACAATTTGAGGTGTTCGCGGCAAATTCGAAAAGCCACAGAACACCCTTTAAAAGTCTATGGGAGAAATCTAAAGTGCTAATTATAAAGGCTTATATGCAAGTTATCGTCATAAAAAGTGTTTGGGGACCCGGGTCCTGCCCCAGGGGACATTTATCAATGCAAAAAAAGTTTTGAAAACGGCTGTTTTTTCGGGAGCAGTGATTTTAATAATGCTTAAAATGAAAAATAAAAGTGAAATATTCCTTTACATTTTGTACCTGGGGGGTGTGTATAGTATGCCTGTAAAGTAGCGCTTGTTTCCCGTGCTTAGAACTGTCCCTGCACAAAATGTCATTTCTGAAGGAAAAAAAGTCATTTAAAACTCACTCGCGGCTATTAATGAATTGTCGGCTCCCGGGCAATACAGAGAAAAGTCATTGAAAAAAACAGTCCATTACCAGGCCCTTGCCGTTTTTTTCAATGACTTTTATCTGTATTGCCGGACCCGACGATTTAGATGCGGTAGTTTTAAATTACTTTTTTTCCTTCTAAAATGACATTTTGCGCAGGGAACCAAAATAAAAAAAAAAAAATGGCGCGGGGTCCCCCCAAAAATCCATACCAGACCCTTATCTGAGCACGCAACCTGGCAGGCCGCAGGAAAAGAGGGGGGACGAGAGCATAGTGTCCCTACGTCCCACAGTGACCCGATGTCCAGCGATGCTGCAGTCTCAGTCTCCACTCCACACGAAACCCCCATGACGTAAGAGGGGGCGGGGTCACCCATCATAGGGTAAGCCAAGGCTTTCCCCGGCAAGCGGGGAATACCCCATGATGTGACGTCACGGGGCGGGGTCACCCGCCGACGTCATAGGGTATTCCCCGGCAAGCGGGGAAAGCTGGGGCTTACCCTATGATGTGACGGGTGACCCCGCCCCCTCTTACGTCATGGGGGTTTGGTGTGGAGTGGAGACTGGAGGAGACTGCAGCATCACTGGACATCGGATCACCGTGGGACATAGAGAACAACGCTGGAGAGACTGAATTACACCGCTGGAATGTTTTTTTTTTGTTGTTTTTTTTAATAAAGGACTTTTCCAACTGTGTCTGTGTGTTTTTTTTTTTTTAATTTTTTACACTTTCTTTTGTGAAATGGTAGGGGTACAATGTACCCCTTACCAATTCACATAGGGGGGGCGGGATCTGGGGGTCCCCTTTGTTAAAGGGGGCTTCCAGATTCCGATAAGCCCCCCGCCCGCAGACCCCTACAACCACTGGGCAAGGGTTGTGGGGATGAGGCCCTTGTCCCCCCCGCTCTTTTCCTGCGGCCTGCCAGATTGCGTGCTCGGATAAGGGTCTGGTGTGTATTTTTGGGGGGACCCCACAACATTTTTATTTTTTATTTTGATGCAGGGTTCCCCTTAAAATCCATACCAGACCTAAAGGGCCTGGTAATGGAATTTTGACCACCTTGACCCTAATAATGGACTTTTCTTATTTTCCCCTAATGCAGTGGTTCTCAACTCCTGTCCTCAGGACCCACTAACAATCCAAGTTTGCAAAATAACTGAAATACATCACAGGCAGGGCAAAAGGAGCAGCTGCCTTGGGCCGAATCATTGTTGTGGGGCCCAAAACAGCTGCCTCATACTTGCCAACTATCCCAGTTTAAATTCCCTTGTCCCTTGAAGTTTTAGTCCTGTGCTGCGTCCCGATACCTCAGTGTGAAGTTATGTTACTAATGCTGCCCAGCTCTGCCCTATTGCTGTGTACAATATAGACCCCCTCCCACATATAAAAATATCATTTGGGTACAGCGTTGTATGAATGCGCAATTATCAGTGCTTCCTCATAAGTGCCGCCTATCAGTGCCCGTCAGTGCTACCAATCAGTGTCCATCAGTTCTGCCAATCAGTGCCGCCTATCAGTGCCCATCATCTCTGCCAATCAGTGCCAGCTAGGACGCCTATCAGTGCCGCCTATCAGTGCCCATCAGCTCTGCCAATCAGTGCCAGCTATCAGTGCCAGCTATCAGTGCCAATCAGGGACGCCTATCAGTGCCGCCTATCAGGGCCCATCAGTGCTACCAATCAGTGCCCATAGGTTCGGCCAATCAGTGCCCATCCGTGCTGCCAATCAGTGCCCATTAGTACAGCCTATCAGTACCGCCTCATCAGAACTGCCTATGAGTGCCAATCAGTGCCTCCTCATCTGTGCCACATATCAGTGCAGCCTCGTCAGTGATGCCTTGTAACCCTGTAAATGGCACAATAGAATGCCACAATCACATATGTAACATGCGGTTGCAGTGGACTCGTGTAGGTCTTGTCCAGAGGCGGTACGTCCGGAGAATGTGACACAATGTTTAATTGTTGCCTTGCCCACAGACACGACGTGTCCACAGCACAGACAGTAATTAGACATTCCTAGAAGGGCAGGGGAGCTGGGCCTGCACAGACAGTAATTAAACGCTCCCAGAAGAGAAAAAGGGAAGGGCAGAGGAGCTGGGTCAGCAGAATCAGTAATTGGACACTCCCAGAAGAGGGGAGGAGCTGAGCCAGCACAGAGAGTATTTAGACATTCCTAGAATTGGAGAGGAGAAAGACAGAGGATCTGGGTCAGCATAATCAGTAATTGGACACTCCCAGAAGAGGAGAGGGGAAGGGCAGTGGAGCTGGGTCAGCACAGACAGTAAGTAGACATTCCTAGGAGAGGAGAAGGTCAGAGGAGCTGGACCAGCACAGACAGTAAGTAGACACTCCCAGAAGAGGAAAGGGGAAGGGCAGAGGAGCTGGGCCAGCACATACAGTAATTAGACACTCCCAGGAGAGGGGAAGGGCAGAGGAGCTGGGCCAGCACAGACAGTAATTAGACTCTCCCAGAAGAGGGGAGGGCTATGCACAAGTACTGCTTTATCATGGATTCTAACACGTTCCTCCTACTGAAGCAGGGTGCTGTGATGATATCAGGAAGCTATGCACAGCCCTCTGCTGGCCCCTCCCACCAGCCATGATCTGCCTGCATTGCATGGAGAGGCACAGAGACCAGTGATGACATCACTGGGTATACAATAAGGCATGTCATGGAAATGGAAATATTTTATTTACAAAAAAAAATTTAAAAAATCGTAGATTAAACTTCAGCTGCCTCCTCATACAATAGATGGGGTGCGCTTCGCCAATCAATTCGCCATTTTCACGTATAATTTTATTTACTTCTAATCTGAGAATTGTATCCAGATGTCGGGGCACAATAGAAGAGACGGGAAAACACAACAAGCCCCCTGCAGCATGAGAATATGAAAATGAGAAGAATAAATTCTGGAGAGTCCCGAGACATCTGCAGCTCGAGGACTCCGAGGACCGATCCTGCCGGCAACCCCTGCCATGATCTCGCTGTGCTGACGCCTCTGCAGTTTAAACAACGGAAATTCCGCAAAAAAATAAAAATGGCCACCACATGTCTGAAAGAACTCTCTTTAGTCTTTTTCATCTGAGGACCAACATTTATTAGAACCAAATTCCAGGCCAATACGGCAAACAACATTTTCATTGTGGGTGGAGACTGGAGAGTGACCGCGTGCGTTGGCTTTCTCCGGGATAATTCTGGGATGAGATTTCCCAAACCAAAAGCTCCTGGATTCGGCTTTTTATTGCTGGGTGAGACAGGCAAAGGGGTCAAATAATAGAATGAGTTAAAAAGGGGGAAAAAATATTAAATTTTTGGGTTATTTTATTAGGAGGAGGCACATCTCCAACGAGGCAGGATGCCCTTTGGTGGCCAGCGTAAGGGCAGTACACAGACGGAATCACACCGCAGAGCTCCGCCTGTGCAGGGCGCTGCCTCTGCCCGTCATTCAAAAAGTTCTTTGGTGTGGGCCTTTTTTGAGTCGAGTGCATCAGATCGCACAGCTGCTGTTTGCAACATATGTCTCAAGCGTATATCGCGTGGCCAAAACATCAGCCGCTTGGGTACCACATGCCTGACCAGACATATGTTGACCTGCCATGCAGCTCGTTGGCAAGCCTACCTCAAAGACCCACACCAAAGAACAAAGCGGACCTCTCCTTGCACCGCATCAGCTGGGATCTCCAACCCCACTATAACTTCAGTCCTCTCTGAAACATGCACTGAGAGGAATGAAGGTGTAGAATTAGGTGTGTCACAGCCAAGTACTTGCGGCCACTCTGCTAGCAGTACACCGACGTCCGATTCTAGCAGGCAAATTTCCCTGCCCCAGCTGCTGGACCGTCGAAAGAAGTTCACTCCCAGCCATCCACATGCCCAGCGGTTGAATGCTAGCTTGGCTAAATTGCTAGCGCTTCAACTGCTGCCTTTTCAGTTGGTAGACTCGGCCCCCTTCCGTGAGTTTGTGCAATGTGCGGTTCCTCAGTGGCAGGTTCCCAAACGCCACTTTTTCTCACGGAAGGCGATTCCGGCTCTCTACAGGCATGTGGAAGGCAATGTCTTGGCCTCGCTGGACAGGGCGGTCAGCGGTAAGGTGCATATTACCGCTGACTCATGGTCCAGCAGGCATGGACAGGGACGTTACCTTTCTTTCACGGCCCATTGGGTCACTCTTTTGGCAGCTGGGAAGGATGCAGGACAAGGTGCAGTAGTGTTGGAGGTTGTTCCACCGCCACGCCTCCAAAATGCTACTACTGGTTGTGACACACCTCTCTCCTCCACCCCCTCCTCTTCTTCTTCCTCCATGGCCTCTTCCTGTGGTTTGTCCTATGAACCAGCGGTGCTCCGTAGCCGTTCACGGGGCTACGCAAGTACGCAGGCAAAAAGATGCCATGCCGTGCTTGCGCTGGTGTGTTTGGGGGACAGAAGCCACACTGGGGCAGAGGTCCTGTCTGCTCTGCAGGGCCAGGCCGAGAGCTGGTTGACGCCACGCCAGCTTAAGCCAGGAATGGTGGTTTGCGACAATGGCACCAACCTCCTCTCCACCCTCCGACAGGGACAACTGACCCATGTGCCCTGTGTGGCTCACGTCCTTAACCTGGTGGTGCAGCGGTTCTTGGGCAGGTACCCGGGCTTACAGGATGTCCTGAGGCAGGCCAGGAAAGTCTGTGTGCATTTCCGCAGATCTTATAATGCCAGTGCTCGCCTGGCTGAGCTGCAAAAGGAGTTGAACCTGCCCAAGAACCGCCTTATATGTGACATGCCCACCAGGTGGAACTCAACGTTGGCCATGCTGCAGCGGCTGCACACGCAACAGAGGGCCATCAATGAGTACCTGTGCGACTACGGCACCAGGACAGGGTCAGGGGAGCTCGGGTTTTTTTCACCACGCCAGTGGGGCATGATCAGGGATGCATGCACTGTCCTGGCACCATTTGGGGAGGCCACGAGGATGGTGAGCAGTGACAGTGCATGCATCAGTGACACTGTACCTCTTGTCCACCTGTTGGAACATACGCTGCGTGGAATAATGGACAGGGCACTTGAGGCAGAACAGAGGCAGGAAGAGGAGGACTTCCTTGCCTCTCAAGGCCCCCTTTACCCAGACAGTGTTCCTTCTGTCCCACCCATCGCACAGGATGAGGATGAGGAGGAGGAGGAGGAGGAGGATTGTGTCAGCATGGAGGTGGAGCCTGGCACTCAGCATCATCAGCAGCAGTCTTTTAGGGATGATTTACAGTCCCAAGAAACCCGTGGACTTGTACGTGGCTGGGAGGAGGTGGCTGCGGATCATGTCGTCCTTAGTGACTCAGAGGACTCCGGACCGAATGCCTCAGCTAACCTAAGCTGCATGGCCTCCCTGATCCTGCAAAGTCGGAAGGATCCTCGTATTCTTCGGATCAAGGAGAGGGACCATTACTGGCTGGCCACTCTCCTTGATCCACGGTACAAGGGTAAGGTTGCGGACCTTATCTTACCGTCGCAGAGGGAGCAGAGGATGAGACAACTCCGGGAGGCCTTGCAGAAAGGTCTGTGCAACGCGTTCCCAGAGACTGGGAGGTTACAAACTCCTGGTCCTGGACAACGAGTTGCTGAGGCTTCGGTCAGTCAAAGAAGGAGCGGTGGGGAAGGTGGCCGTCTGACCGATGCGTTCAGACAATTCTTTAGTCCGCAGCCCCAAGGTATGATCGGTTCCAGCAACCATCGCCAGAATCTGATATACATGGTGCAGGAATACCTAGGGGCAAGGTCAGACTTGGACACCTTCCCCACCGAAAATCCTTACTGGGTCTTGAGGATGGATCACTGGCCAGAGCTTGCACAGTATGCAATTGAGCTACTGGCCTGTCCTGCATCCAGCGTTCTTTCAGAATGCACATTCAGTGCTGCTGGAGGATTTGTCACGGATCACAGGGTGCGCCTGTCCACCGACTCGGTTGATCGACTGACCTTCATAAAGATGAACCAGTCTTGGATCACCACCAGCTACCAAACACCTGAAGCTGATATAACAGACCAATTTATTTTCAAATGTCACATCCCTTCAAGACTGATGCTGATGCTGAGAGACTGTCCTGTTATGTTGACTGACTATCCTCCTCCTCCTCCTCAATGATCCAATTGATGATGATAGCTTGGAAGAACATTTTTGTTTCTGGGTGCCGCCACCAGTGGCTAAGGCCCAATTTTTCAGCCCCTGTTTAACAATGGCATATAATTACAATTTTTTATGCAATGCTTTGCAGCAGGGCTCATTCCTGCACTCCAACTAGAGTATCTGGGAGTGGTTGCAGTGTCGTGGCACCAGCACCAGTGCCTAAGGCCCAATTTTTCAGCCCCTGTTTAACAGGGGCGTGTAATTACAATTTTTGATGCAATACTTTGCAACAGGGCTCATTGCTGTGCTCCAAGTACAGTATCTGTGAGGGGTTGCAGTGTTGTGGCACCAGTGCCTAAGGCCCAATTTTTCTGCCCCTGTTTAACAGGGGCATGTAATTACAATTCTTGATCTAATAATTCACAGCAGGGCCCATTCCTGCGCCCACCAAGACTAACTGTGAGGCCTTACAGTGTTGTGTCAACACCACCACCACCACCACCACCAAAGGCCCAATTTTTCAGCCCCTGTTCAACAGGGGCATGCAATTACAATTCTTGATCTAATAATTCACAGCAGGGCCCATTCATGCGCCCACCAAGAGTAACTGTGAGGGCTTACAGTGTTGTGGCAACACCAACATGTAAGGGGCCAATTTCTGCAGAGTATATACGGCAGGCCCCTACTTTCAAACATCCAACTTACAAACAACTCCTACTTGCAAACGGAAGGAGACAACAGGAAGTGAGAGGAAATCTACCACTAGGAAGGAAAATTCTCTCCTGTAAGAGTTAATATGGGAAAAAGGTGTCTCCTCTCAACTGATGCTTTATCACCAATCCTTGTTTCAATAAAAACACCACATTTCAAAAACAGTTGTCATTGGGACCGTGATGTAGCCATAATTCGGCTATAGCGTGGCCGGCAAGTGGTTAACATCACTTCAAGTGTCCTCAGCTCTAATGCAGGCAGTGGGAGGAGTTATGCAAATATCAGAATGCCTTAATGGGCGGGTTTCAGTCTGGAGGAGTGGGCTTTCCTAGGCAGGCTGTATTTGCATGGGTAACGCCCACATGTGATGCTGAGCCTCCATGACTAGATACAATGCTCATTTGTATTTTATGCAACAACTACACCAAGATCAGCATTCAGTAGCGATCTAATCTTCAACCAGTAGATGGCAGTGTTTATAAGTTTGTAGCTGCATCTATGGTATCCTCTATGCCTTTTCTCTGTAATAAGAAGTTCCTGTTTCCCGTCTGCAGTTAAGCAGCAAAGCCCATGTGGACAGTACACTGACTGTATGCTCTGTAGGTTTTTTCTACAGAACTTATAAGAGAAAGAACTGAAATCCAATGAAGGAAAGGAGGCAGGGCCGGGGACAGTCTGGCTGGGGAGGAAAGGAAAGGATGTCCTCCAGAGGCGGGGCTCTTTCTGATTTGCTGCAGCTTCTAATGCACACTGTGAGAAGCTTGCAGTGTGCGGTGAAATCAGAGGAAGCCATTTCAGTCCAGGAGAGGAGTCGCTATAACTGTGCAAGACTGCAGGGAAGGCCGGAGATGATTGATACATTGATGTACCCAACAAGGATACAATGTATCCAATGACAGGTCCACTTTAATGGGATCTGCAAAAAAAAAAAAGTTGTTGCAATTATAATTCTATGAAGCCAACATCAGCCGTCACGTTGTATCTACACGCGCCATAAACAATTAGCGGCATAAAGGATCGTTCCCTCTAACTCCCGGCATCCCTCTTGTTCCGCCGTTCCCTCCAAGTGACAGATAAAGCTCTCCAGAAATCCGATAATTACCTTTGAGGAGCCGCGCCAATATAACGAATGTAAACACCTTTATCAGCGTAATTGGTTTCCTCGCCGAAGATCCGAATCTCACCCAACAAATCCATTTATTTCCAGCTTGTTAAGGAGGAAAATTAATATTTCACCTCCGCTAAAAAAAAAACTCCTTCCCATCGGGAGGGCGGCACAGACCCGAGGGCGGCGCATTGTTCTGCCGGAGGAACGCCGCGGCCCCAGACCTTTGTCTGCCGATAGAAAATTCTTCCCCCTCAGTTACAGACCCCCCCTCAGTTACAGACCCCCCCAGTACCAGACCCCCACCCCCAGTACCAGACCCACCCCCAGTACCAGACCCACCATCAATTGCAGACCCCCCCAGTACCAGACCGCCCCCAGTACCAGACCCCCCCAGTACCAGACCCCCACCCCCAGTACCAGACCCACCATCATTTACAGACCCCCCCCAGTACCAGACCGCCCCCAGTACCAGACCCCCCCAGTACAGACACCCCCCTCAGTTACAGACCCCCTCGGTACCAGACCCCACCCAGTACCAGACCCCCCTCAGTACAGACACCCCCCTCAGTTACAGACCCCCCAGTACCAGACACCCCCCTCAGTACAGACACCCCCCAGTACCAGACCCCCCTCAGTACAGACACCCCCTCAGTACAGACACCCCCTCAGTACCAGACCCCCCTCAGTTACAGACACCCCCCCAGTACCAGAGCCCCCTCAGTACAGACACCCCCCCTCAGTTACAGACCCCCTCAGTACCAGACCCCCACCCCCAGTACCAGACCCCCCCAGTACCAGACCCCCCTCAGTTATAGACCCACCCCCAGTACCAGACCCCCCCTCAGTTACAGACCCCCCCCTCAGTTATAGACCCCCCAGTACCAGACACACCCCAGTATCAGACCCCCCCAGTACCAGACCCCCCCTCAGTTACAGACCCCCCCAGTACCAGACCCCCCTCAGTACCAGACCCCCCTCAGTTACAGACACCCCCCCAGTACCAGACCCCCCTCAGTACAGACACCCCCCCCTCAGTTACAGACCCCCTCAGTACCAGACCCCCACCCCCAGTACCAGACCCCCCCAGTACCAGACCCCCCCCTCAGTTATAGACCCACCCCCAGTACCAGACCCCCCCTCAGTTACAGACCCCCCCCTCAGTTATAGACCCCCCAGTACCAGACACACCCCAGTATCAGACCCCCCCAGTACCAGACCCCCCCTCAGTTACAGACCCCCCCAGTACCAGACCCCCCTCAGTACCAGACCCCCCTCAGTTACAGACACCCCCCCAGTACCAGACCCCCCTCAGTACAGACACCCCTCCTCAGTTACAGACCCCCTCAGTACCAGACCCCCCAGTACCAGACCCCCACCACCAGTATCAGACCCCCACCCCCAGTACCAGACCCCCCCTCAGTTATAGACCCAACCCCAGTACCAGACCCCCCCTCAGTTACAGACCCCCCAGTACCAGACCGCCCCCAGTACCAGACACACCCCAGTACCAGACCCCCCCTCAGTTACAGACCCCCTCAGTACCAGGCACCCCCCTCAGTACCAGACCCCCCTCAGTACCAGACCCCCCTCAGTACCAGACCCCCCTCAGTTACAGACACCCCACCAGTACCAGACACCCCACCAGTACAGACACCCCCCCTCAGCTACAGACCCCCTCAGTACCAGACCCCCCAGTACCAGACCCCCCCCATCAGTTACAGACCCCCCCAGTACCAAACCTCCCTCAGTACAGACACCCCTCTCAGTTACAGACACCCCCCAGTACCAGACCCCCCTCAGTACAGACACCCCCCCTCAGTTACATTCCCCCCCCCGGTGCAAACCCCCTAGTGCAGACCCCAGCAGCACAGACACCCCCTCCCCCCATCAGTATAGACGCCCCCCCCTTACCTTACAGAGCAGCAGATACAGCGGTGTGTCCCTCGAGCGCGGGCTCCTCCTCCTCTGTGGATGTAAACAGAGAGGAGGCAGGAGGGGGCGGTGGCTTCCTTCCGCTCTGCTGAGGGACACAGCCGCAGCGCGAGGCACAGGCAGTGGGCGGGCGGTGTTAGTGTGGGGTCGGTGTGTCGCTACCCACGGGTGTCACCCCTTTGGTGGGTGTCACCCGGGTGCGGCCCAACCCCCCCCCCCCCCAGCACCTGGCTAGCAACGCCGCTATGTGAACCGAACCTGGGGGTGTTCGGCTCATCCCTAGTAGAGAGGGAGAGGTTGAAGATATGAGTTAAAGAGTGTAGGATAGAGTCAGATGGTGATCGTAGTATTTGAGAAGGAACAGGGTCCAGGGTGCAGGAGGTTAGGTGGGCGTTAGAAAAAACTTTAGTGACTTCCTCTATAGTAGTTGGTTAAAAGAGTTATTGATTGTGCAGGAGGACAAGGAGTGTAAAGTGAGGGAGATATCTGTAGAGCGGAGATCTCGAGATGAATTGTCTCAATCTTATTTTTGAAGTGATTAGCAATCTCCTGGGCAGTGAGTAAGTTAGTGGGTGGAGGTAATGGAGGACGAAGTAGAGTGGTAAAGGTAGAAAAGAGTTGACGGGGACTGCGTGAGATGGTGTTAATGAGAGTGGTAAAGTAGGTCTGTTGGCAGTGTGGAGGCAGGAATGGTATTTTTGGAGGGCAGATTTGTATTGGCTAAAATCTTGCTGTGACTTATGCCGCGTACACACGATCAGAATTTCCGTAAATTTTTGGTTTTTCCAACGGAATTCCGCTCAAGCTTTACTTGCATACACACGGTCACACAAAAGTTCTCTGAACTTTCAACCGTCAAGAACGCGGGTGACGTACAACACTACGACGAGGCGAGAAAATTAAGTTCAATGCTTCCGAGCATGCGTCAAATTGTTTCCGAGCATGCGTAGGAATTTTGCGCGTCAGAATTGCTACAGACGATCAGAATTTCCAATTGGAATTTTTTGGGTCGGAAAATTTGAGAACCAGCTCTCAAATTGATCTTCTCTGAAATTCCGACAGGAAAAGTCCGATGGAGCCTACACATGGTCGGAATTTCCGAATAAAAGCTCACATCGAACTTTTCTTGTCGGAAATTCTGACCGTGTGTACGCGGCATTAGTCTTATGCCACAGACGCTCAAGAGCGCGACTACATTTTTTGAGGCTTCTGGTATTGTCTGTCTGCCAGGGTTGTAGCGGTCGGGGCCTGATTCTGTGTGTAGTGAGGGGGGAAGGTATCCAGGGTTGTAGCGGTCGGGGCCTGATTCTGTGTGTAGTGAGGGGGGGAAGGTATCTAGGGTTGTAGCGGTCGGGGTCTGATTCTGTGTGTAGTGAGGGGGGGAAGGTATCCAGGGTTGTAGCGGTCGGGGCCTGACTCTGTGTGTAGTGAGGGGGGGAAGGTATCCAGGGTTGTAGCGGTCGGGGCCTGATTCTGTGTGTAGTGAGGGGGGAAGGTATCCAGGGTTGTAGCGGTCAGGGTCTGATTCTGTGTGTAGTGAGGGGGGGAAGGTATCCAGGGTTGTAGCGGTCGGGGCCTGATTCTGTGTGTAGTGAGGGGGGGAAGGTATCCAGGGTTGTAGCGGTCGGGGCCTGATTCTGTGTGTAGTGAGGGGGGGGCGAAGGTATCCAGGGTTGTAGCGGTCGGGGCCTGATTCTGTGTGTAGTGAGGGGGGGGGGGGAGGTATCCAGGGTTGTAGCGGTCGGGGGGCCTGATTCTGTGTGTAGTGAGGGGGGAAGGTATCCAGGGTTGTAGCGGTCGGGGGGCCTGATTCTGTGTGTAGTGAGGGGGGGAAGGTATCCAGGGTTGTAGCGGTCGGGGCCTGATTCTGTGTGTAGTGAGGGGGGAAGGTATCCGGGGTTGTAGCGGTCGGGGCCTGATTCTGTGTGTAGTGAGGGGGGAAGGTATCCAGGGTTGTAGTGGTCGGGGCCTGATTCTGTGTGTAGTGAGGGGGGGAAGGTATCCAGGGTTGTAGCGGTCGGGGTCTGATTCTGTGTGTAGTGAGGGGGGGAAGGTATCCAGGGTTGTAGCGGTCGGGGCCTGATTCTGTGTGTAATGAGGGGGGCGAAGGTATCCAGGGTTGTAGCGGGCGGGGCCTGATTCTGTGTGTAGTGAGGGGGGAAGGTATCCAGGGTTGTAGCGGTCGGGGCCTGATTCTGTGTGTAGTGAGGGGGGGGGGAGGTATCCAGGGTTGTAGCGGTCGGGGCCTGATTCTGTGTGTAGTGAGGGGGGGAAGGTATCCAGGGTTGTAGCGGTCGGGGCCTGATTCTGTGTGTAGTGAGGGGGGGGAAGGTATCCAGGGTTGTAGCGGTTGGGGCCTGATTCTGTGTGTAGTGAGGGGGGGAAGGTATCCAGGGTTGTAGCGGTAGGGGCCTGATTCTGTGTGTAGTGAGGGGGGGGAAGGTATCCAGGGTTGTAGCGGTTGGGGCCTGATTCTGTGTGTAGTGAGGGGGGGAAGGTATCCAGGGTTGTAGCGGTCGGGGGCCTGATTCTGTGTGTAGTGAGGGGGGGAAGGTATCCAGGGTTGTAGCGGTCGGGGCCTGATTCTGTGTGTAGTGAGGGGGGGAAGGTATCCAGGGTTGTAGCGGTCGGGGCCTGATTCTGTGTGTAGTGAGGGGGGAAGGTATCCAGGGTTGTAGCGGTCGGGGGCCTGATTCTGTGTGTAGTGAGGGGGGGAAGGTATCCAGGGTTGTAGCGGTCGGGGCCTGATTCTGTGTGTAGTGAGGGGGGGAAGGTATCCAGGGTTGTAGCGCTCGGGGCCTGATTCTGTGTAGTGAGGGGGGGAAGGTATCCAGGGTTGTAGCGGTCGGGGGGTCTGATTCTGTGTGTAGTGAGGGGGGGGAGGTATCCAGGGTTGTAGCGGTCGGGGCCTGATTCTGTGTGTAGTGAGGGGGGGAAGGTATCCAGGGTTGTAGCGGTTGGGGCCTGATTCTGTGTGTAGTGAGGGGGGAAGGTATCCAGGGTTGTAGTGGTCGGGGCCTGATTCTGTGTGTAGTGAGGGGGGGAAGGTATCCAGGGTTGTAGCGGTTGGGGCCTGATTCTGTGTGTAGTGAGGGGGGGAAGGTATCCAGGGTTGTAGCGGTCGGGGCCTGATTCTGTGTGTAGTGAGGGGGGGAAGGTATCCAGGGTTGTAGCGGTCGGGGCCTGATTCTGTGTGTAGTGAGAGGGGAAGGTATCCAGGGTTGTAGCGGTCGGGGCCTGATTCTGTGTGTAGTGAGGGGGGAAGGTATCCAGGGTTGTAGCGGTCAGGGCCTGATTCTGTGTGTAGTGAGGGGGGGGAAGGTATCCAGGGTTGTAGCGGTTGGGGCCTGATTCTGTGTGTAGTGAGGGGGGGAAGGTATCCAGGGTTGTAGCGGTCGGGGCCTGATTCTGTGTGTAGTGAGGGGGGAAGGTATCCAGGGTTGTAGCGGTCAGGGCCTGATTCTGTGTGTAGTGAGGGGGGGGAAGGTATCCAGGGTTGTAGCGGTCGGGGCCTGATTCTGTGTGTAGTGAGGGGGGGGGGGGGAAGGTATCCAGGGTTGTAGCGGTCGGGGCCTGATTCTGTGTGTAGTGAGGGGGGAAGGTATCCAGGGTTGTAGCGGTCGGGGCCTGATTCTGTGTGTAGTGAGGGGGGGGGGGGGAAGGTATCCAGGGTTGTAGCGGTCGGGGTCTGATTCTGTGTGTAGTGAGGGGGGGAAGGTATCCAGGGTTGTAGCGGTCGGGGCCTGATTCTGTGTGTAGTGAGGGGGGGAGGTATCCAGGGTTGTAGCGGTCGGGGCCTGATTCTGTGTGTAGTGAGGGGGGAAGGTATCCAGGGTTGCAGCGGTCGGGGTCTGATTCTGTGTGTAGTGAGGGGGGAAGGTATCCAGGGTTGTAGCGGTCGGGGCCTGATTCTGTGTGTAGTGAGGGGGGAAGGTATCCAGGGTTGTAGCGGTCGGGGCCTGATTCTGTGTGTAGTGAGGGGGGGAAGGTATCCAGGGTTGTAGCGGTCGGGGCCTGATTCTGTGTGTAGTGAGGGGGGGGGGGGAGGTATCCAGGGTTGTAGTGGTCGGGGCCTGATTCTGTGTGTAGTGAGGGAGGGAAGGTATCCAGGGTTGTAGCGGTCGGGGCCTGATTCTGTGTGTAGTGAGGGGGGGAGGTATCCAGGGTTGTAGTGGTCGTGGGGCCTGATTCTGTGTGTAGTGAGGGGGGGAAGGTATCCAGGGTTGTAGCGGTCGGGGCCTGATTCTGTGTGTAGTGAGGGGGGTGAAGGTATCCAGGGTTGTAGCGCTCGGGGTCTGATTCTGTGTGTAGTGAGGGGGGAAGGTATCCAGGGTTGTAGCGGCCGGGGCCTGATTCTGTGTGTAGTGAGGGGGGAAGGTATCCAGGGTTGTAGCGGTCGGGGCCTGATTCTGTGTGTAGTGAGGGGGGAAGGTATCCAGGGTTGTAGCGGTCGGGGCCTGATTCTGTGTAGTGAGGGGGGGAAGGTATCCAGGGTTGTAGCGGTCGGGGCCTGATTCTGTGTGTAGTGAGGGGGGAAGGTATCCAGGGTTGTAGCGGTCGGGGCCTGATTCTGTGTGTAGTGAGGGGGGGAAGGTATCCAGGGTTGTAGCGGTCAGGGCCTGATTCTGTGTAGTGAGGGGGGGAAGGTATCCAGGGTTGTAGCGGTCGGGGCCTGATTCTGTGTGTAGTGAGGGGAGGAAGGTATCCAGGGTTGTAGCGGTCGGGGCCTGATTCTGTGTGTAGTGAGGGGGGGGGGGAAAGGTATCCAGGGTTGTAGCGGTCGGGGCCTGATTCTGTGTGTAGTGAGGGGAGGAAGGTATCCAGGGTTGTAGCGGTCGGGGCCTGATTCTGTGTGTAGTGAGGGGGGGGGGGGGGAAAGGAATCCAGGGTTGTAGTGGTCGGGGGTCTGATTCTGTGTGTAGTGAGGGGGGGGAAGGTATCCAGGGTTGTAGCGGTCGGGGCCTGATTCTGTGTGTAGTGAGGGGGGGAAGGTATCCAGGGTTATAGCGGTCTGGGCCTGATTCTGTGTGTAGTGAGGGGGGGAAGGTATCCAGGGTTGTAGCGGTCGGGGCCTGATTCTGTGTAGTGAGGGGGGGAAGGTATCCAGGGTTGTAGCGGTCGGGGCCTGATTCTGTGTGTAGTGAGGGGGGGAAGGTATCCAGGGTTGTAGCGGTCGGGGCCTGATTCTGTGTGTAGTGAGGGGGGGAAGGTATCCAGGGTTGTAGCGGTCGGGGCCTGATTCTGTGTGTAGTGAGGGGGGGGGGGGGGAGGTATCCAGGGTTGTAGCGGTCGGGGCCTGATTCTGTGTGTAGTGAGGGGGGGGGGGGAGGTATCCAGGGTTGTAGCGGTCTGGGCCTGATTCTGTGTGTAGTGAGGGGGGGAAGGTATCCAGGGTTGTAGCGGTCAGGGCCTGATTCTGTGTGTAGTGAGGGGGGGAAGGTATCCAGGGTTGTAGCGGTCGGGACCTGATTCTGTGTGTAGTGAGGGGGGGGGAAGGTATCCAGGGTTGTAGCGGTCGGGGCCTGATTCTGTGTGTAGTGAGGGGAGGAAGGTATCCGGGGCTGTAGTGGTCGGGGGTCTGATTCTGTGTGTAGTGAGGGGGGGGAAGGTATCCACGGTTGTAGCGGTCGGGGCCTGATTCTGTGTGTAGTGAGGGGGGAAAGGTATCCAGGGTTGTAGCGGTCGGGGGTCTGACTCTGTGTAGTGAGGGGGGGGAAGGTATCCGGGGTTGTAGCGGTCGGGGCCTGATTCTGTGTGTAGTGAGGGGGGGGGGAAGGTATCCAGGGTTATAGCGGTCAGGGTCTGATTCTGTGTGTAGTGAGGGGGGGAAGGTATCCAGGATTGTAGCGCTCGGGGCCTGATTCTGTGTGTAGTGAGTGGGGGGGGAAGGTATCCAGGGTTGTAGCGGTCGGGGCCTGATTCTGTGTGTAGTGGGGGGGGGGGGAGGTATCCAGGGTTGTAGTGGTCGGGGCCTGATTCTGTGTGTAGTGAGGGGGGAAGGTATCCAGGGTTGTAGCGGTTGGGGCCTGATTCTGTGTGTAGTGAGGGGGGGGAAGGTATCCAGGGTTGTAGCGGTCGGGGCCTGATTCTGTGTGTAGTGAGGGGGGAAGGTATCCAGGGTTGTAGCGGTCGGGGCCTGATTCTGTGTGTAGTGAGGGGGGGGGGAAGGTATCCAGGGTTGTAGCGGTCAGGCCTGATTCTGTGTGTAGTGAGGGGGGGAAGGTATCCAGGGTTGTAGCGGTCGGGGGGCCTGATTCTGTGTGTAGTGAGGGGGGGAAGGTATTCAGGGTTGTAGCGGTCGGGCCTGATTCTGTGTGTAGTGAGGGGGGGGGGGAAGGTATCCAGGGTTGTAGCGGTCGGGGCCTGATTCTGTGTGTAGTGAGGGGGGGAAGGTATCCAGGGTTGTAGTGGTCGGGGCCTGATTCTGTGTGTAGTGAGGGGGGAAGGTATCCAGGGTTGTAGCGGTCGGGGCCTGATTCTGTGTGTAGTGAGGGGGGAAGGTATCCAGGGTTGTAGTGGTCGGGGGCCTGATTCTGTGGGTAGTGAGGGGGGGAAGGTATCCAGGGTTGTAGCGGTCGGGGCCTGATTCTGTGTAGTGAGGGGGGGAAGGTATCCAGGGTTGTAGCGGTCGGGGCCTGATTCTGTGTGTAGTGAGGGGGGGAAGGTATCCAGGGTTGTAGCGGTCGGGGCCTGATTCTGTGTGTAGTGAGGGGGGAAGGTATCCAGGGTTGTAGCGGTCGGGGCCTGATTCTGTGTGTAGAGAGGGGGGAAGGTATCCAGGGTTGTAGCGGTCGGGGCCTGATTCTGTGTGTAGTGAGGGGGGGAAGGTATCCAGGGTTGTAGCGGTCGGGGCCTGATTCTGTGTGTAGTGAGGGGGGGGCGAAGGTATCCAGGGTTGTAGCGGTCGGGGCCTGATTCTGTGTGTAGTGAGGGGGGGAAGGTATCCAGGGTTGTAGCGGTCGGGGCCTGATTCTGTGTGTAGTGAGGGGGGGAAGGTATCCAGGGTTGTAGCGGTCGGGGCCTGATTCTGTGTGTAGTGAGGGGGGGAAGGTATCCAGGGTTGTAGCGGTCGGGACCTGATTCTGTGTGTAGTGAGGGGGGGGGGAAGGTATCCAGGGTTGTAGCGGTCGGGGCCTGATTCTGTGTGTAGTGAGGGGAGGAAGGTATCCGGGGCTGTAGTGGTCGGGGGTCTGATTCTGTGTGTAGTGAGGGGGGGAAGGTATCCAGGGTTGTAGCGGTCGGGGCCTGATTCTGTGTGTAGTGAGGGGGGGAAGGTATCCAGGGTTGTAGCGGTCGGGGGTCTGACTCTGTGTAGTGAGGGGGGGGGGAAGGTATCCGGGGTTGTAGCGGTCGGGGCCTGATTCTGTGTGTAGTGAGGGGGGGGAAGGTATCCAGGGTTATAGCGGTCAGGGTCTGATTCTGTGTGTAGTGAGGGGGGGGAAGGTATCCAGGGTTGTAGCGGTCGGGGCCTGATTCTGTGTGTAGTGAGTGGGGGGGGAAGGTATCCAGGGTTGTAGCGGTCGGGGCCTGATTCTGTGTGTAGTGAGGGGGGAAGGTATCCAGGGTTGTAGCGGTCGGGGCCTGATTCTGTGTGTAGTGAGGGGGGGAAGGTATCCAGGGTTGTAGCGGTCGGGGCCTGATTCTGTGTGTAGTGAGGGGGGAAGGTATCCAGGGTTGTAGCGGTCGGGGCCTGATTCTGTGTGTAGTGAGGGGGGGGGAAGGTATCCAGGGTTGTAGCAGTCGGGGGCCTGATTCTGTGTGTAGTGAGGGGGGGGGGAGGTATCCAGGGTTGTAGCGGTCAGGCCTGATTCTGTGTGTAGTGAGGGGGGGAAGGTATCCAGGGTTGTAGCGGTTGGGGGGCCTGATTCTGTGTGTAGTGAGGGGGGGAAGGTATCCAGGGTTGTAGCGGTCGGGCCTGATTCTGTGTGTAGTGAGGGGGGGGGGGGGAAGGTATCCAGGGTTGTAGCGGTCGGGGCCTGATTCTGTGTGTAGTGAGGGGGGGAAGGTATCCAGGGTTGTAGTGGTCGGGGCCTGATTCTGTGTGTAGTGAGGGGGGAAGGTATCCAGGGTTGTAGTGGTCGGGGGCCTGATTCTGTGGGTAGTGAGGGGGGGAAGGTATCCAGGGTTGTAGCGGTCGGGGCCTGATTTTGTGTAGTGAGGGGGGGAAGGTATCCAGGGTTGTAGCGGTCGGGGCCTGATTCTGTGTGTAGTGAGGGGGGGAAGGTATCCAGGGTTGTAGCGGTCGGGGCCTGATTCTGTGTGTAGTGAGGGGGGAAGGTATCCAGGGTTGTAGCGGTCGGGGCCTGATTCTGTGTGTAGAGAGGGGGGAAGGTATCCAGGGTTGTAGCGGTCGGGGCCTGATTCTGTGTGTAGTGAGGGGGGGAAGGTATCCAGGGTTGTAGCGGTCGGGGCCTGATTCTGTGTGTAGTGAGGGGGGGGCGAAGGTATCCAGGGTTGTAGCGGTCGGGGCCTGATTCTGTGTGTAGTGAGGGGGGGAAGGTATCCAGGGTTGTAGCGGTCGGGGCCTGATTCTGTGTGTAGTGAGGGGGGGAAGGTATCCAGGGTTGTAGCGGTCGGGGCCTGATTCTGTGTGTAGTGAGGGGGGGGAAGGTATCCAGGGTTGTAGCGGTCGGGGCCTGATTCTGTGTGTAGTGAGGGGGGGAAGGTATTCAGGGTTGTAGCGGTCGGGGCCTGATTCTGTGTGTAGTGAGGGGGGGAAGGTATCCAGGGTTGTAGCGGTCGGGGCCTGATTCTGTGTGTAGTGAGGGGGGGAAGGTATCCAGGGTTGTAGCGGTCGGGGCCTGATTCTGTGTGTAGTGAGGAAGGGGGGAAGGTATCCAGGGTTGTAGCGGTCGGGGCCTGATTCTGTGTGTTGTGAGGGGGGGGAAGGTATCCAGGGTTGTAGCGGTCAGGGGCCTGATTCTGTGTGTAGTGAGGGGGGGAAGGTATCCAGGGTTGTAGCGGTCGGGGCCTGATTCTGTGTGTAGTGAGGGGGGAAGGTATCCAGGGTTGTAGCGGTCGGGGCCTGATTCTGTGTAGTGAGGGGGGGAAGGTATCCAGGGTTGTAGCGGTCGGGGGCCTGATTCTGTGTGTAGTGAGGGGGGAAGGTATCCAGGGTTGTAGCGGTCGGGGCCTGATTCTGTGTGTAGTGAGGGGGGAAGGTATCCAGGGTTGTAGCGGTCGGGGGCCTGATTCTGTGTAGTGAAGGGGGAAGGTATCCAGGGTTGTAGCGGTCGGGGGCCTGATTCTGTGTGTAGTGAGGGGGGAAGGTATCCAGGGTTGTAGCGGTCGGGGCCTGATTCTCTGTGTAGTGAGGGGGGAAGGTATCCAGGGTTGTAGCGGTCGGGGCCTGATTCTGTGTAGTGAGGGGGGGAAGGTATCCAGGGTTGTAGCGGTCGGGGCCTGATTCTGTGTGTAGTGAGGGGGGGAAGGTATCCAGGGTTGTAGTGGTCGGGGCCTGATTCTGTGTGTAGTGTGGGGGGAAGGTATCTAGGGTGGTAGCGTTCAGGGCCTGATTCTGTGTGTAGTGAGGGGGGGAAGGTATCCAGGGTTGTAGCGGTCGGGGCCTGATTCTGTGTGTAGTGAGGGGGGGAAGGTATCCAGGGTTGTAGCGGTCGGGGCCTGATTCTGTGTGTAGTGAGGGGGGGAAGGTATCCAGGGTTGTAGCGGTCGGGGCCTTATTCTGTGTGTAGTGAGGGGGGGGAAGGTATCCAGGGTTGTAGCGGTCGGGGGCCTGATTCTGTGTGTAGTGAGGGCGGGGGGGAGGTATCCAGGGTTGTAGCGGTCGGGGCCTGATTCTGTGTGTAGTGAGGGGGGAAGGTATCCGGGGTTGTAGCGGTCGGGGCCTGATTCTGTGTGTAGTGAGGGGGGAAGGTATCCAGGGTTGTAGTGGTCGGGGCCTGATTCTGTGTGTAGTGAGGGGGGGGGAAGGTATCCAGGGGTGTAGCGGTCGGGGCCTGATTCTGTGTAGTGAGGGGGGGAAGGTATCCAGGGTTGTAGCGGTCAGGGCCTGATTCTGTGGGTAGTGAGGGGGGGGAAGGTATCCAGGGTTGTAGCGGTCGGGGCCTGATTCTGTGTGTAGTGAGGGGGGGAAGGTATCCAGGGTTGTAGCGGTCGGGGGGCCTGATTCTGTGTAGTGAGGGGGGGAAGGTATCCAGGGTTGTAGCGGTCGGGGGCCTGATTCTGTGTGTAGTGAGGGGGGAAGGTATCCAGGGTTGTAGCGGTCGGGGCCTGATTCTGTGTGTAGTGAGGGGGGGAAGGTATCCAGGGTTGTAGCGGTCGGGGCCTGATTCTGTGTGTAGTGAGGGGGGAAGGTATCCAGGGTTGTAGCGGTCGGGGCCTGATTCTGTGTGTAGTGAGGGGGGGAAGGTATCCAGGGTTGTAGCGGTCGGGGCCTGATTCTGTGTGTAGTGAGGGGGGGAAGGTATCCAGGGTTGTAGCGGTCGGGGCCTGATTCTGTGTGTAGTGAGGGGGGGAAGGTATCCAGGGTTGTAGCGGTCGGGGCCTGATTCTGTGTGTAGTGAGGGGGGAAGGTATCCAGGGTTGTAGCGGTCGGGGCCTGATTCTGTGTGTAGAGAGGGGGGAAGGTATCCAGGGTTGTAGCGGTCGGGGCCTGATTCTGTGTGTAGTGAGGGGGGGAAGGTATCCAGGGTTGTAGCGGTCGGGGCCTGATTCTGTGTGTAGTGAGGGGGGGGCGAAGGTATCCAGGGTTGTAGCGGTCGGGGCCTGATTCTGTGTGTAGTGAGGGGGGGAAGGTATCCAGGGTTGTAGCGGTCGGGGCCTGATTCTGTGTGTAGTGAGGGGGGGAAGGTATCCAGGGTTGTAGCGGTCGGGGCCTGATTCTGTGTGTAGTGAGGGGGGGGAAGGTATCCAGGGTTGTAGCGGTCGGGGCCTGATTCTGTGTGTAGTGAGGGGGGGAAGGTATTCAGGGTTGTAGCGGTCGGGGCCTGATTCTGTGTGTAGTGAGGGGGGGAAGGTATCCAGGGTTGTAGCGGTCGGGGCCTGATTCTGTGTGTAGTGAGGGGGGGAAGGTATCCAGGGTTGTAGCGGTCGGGGCCTGATTCTGTGTGTAGTGAGGAAGGGGGGAAGGTATCCAGGGTTGTAGCGGTCGGGGCCTGATTCTGTGTGTTGTGAGGGGGGGGAAGGTATCCAGGGTTGTAGCGGTCGGGGGCCTGATTCTGTGTGTAGTGAGGGGGGGAAGGTATCCAGGGTTGTAGCGGTCGGGGCCTGATTCTGTGTGTAGTGAGGGGGGAAGGTATCCAGGGTTGTAGCGGTCGGGGCCTGATTCTGTGTAGTGAGGGGGGGAAGGTATCCAGGGTTGTAGCGGTCGGGGGCCTGATTCTGTGTGTAGTGAGGGGGGAAGGTATCCAGGGTTGTAGCGGTCGGGGCCTGATTCTGTGTGTAGTGAGGGGGGAAGGTATCCAGGGTTGTAGCGGTCGGGGGCCTGATTCTGTGTAGTGAAGGGGGAAGGTATCCAGGGTTGTAGCGGTCGGGGGCCTGATTCTGTGTGTAGTGAGGGGGGAAGGTATCCAGGGTTGTAGCGGTCGGGGCCTGATTCTCTGTGTAGTGAGGGGGGAAGGTATCCAGGGTTGTAGCGGTCGGGGCCTGATTCTGTGTAGTGAGGGGGGGAAGGTATCCAGGGTTGTAGCGGTCGGGGCCTGATTCTGTGTGTAGTGAGGGGGGGAAGGTATCCAGGGTTGTAGTGGTCGGGGCCTGATTCTGTGTGTAGTGTGGGGGGAAGGTATCTAGGGTGGTAGCGTTCAGGGCCTGATTCTGTGTGTAGTGAGGGGGGGAAGGTATCCAGGGTTGTAGCGGTCGGGGCCTGATTCTGTGTGTAGTGAGGGGGAAGGTATCCAGGGTTGTAGCGGTCGGGGCCTGATTCTGTGTGTAGTGAGGGGGGGAAGGTATCCAGGGTTGTAGCGGTCGGGGCCTTATTCTGTGTGTAGTGAGGGGGGGGGAAGGTATCCAGGGTTGTAGCGGTCGGGGGCCTGATTCTGTGTGTAGTGAGGGCGGGGGGGAGGTATCCAGGGTTGTAGCGGTCGGGGCCTGATTCTGTGTGTAGTGAGGGGGGAAGGTATCCGGGGTTGTAGCGGTCGGGGCCTGATTCTGTGTGTAGTGAGGGGGGAAGGTATCCAGGGTTGTAGTGGTCGGGGCCTGATTCTGTGTGTAGTGAGGGGGGGGGAAGGTATCCAGGGGTGTAGCGGTCGGGGCCTGATTCTGTGTAGTGAGGGGGGGAAGGTATCCAGGGTTGTAGCGGTCAGGGCCTGATTCTGTGTGTAGTGAGGGGGGGAAGGTATCCAGGGTTGTAGCGGTCGGGGGCCTGATTCTGTGTGTAGTGAGGGGGGAAGGTATCCGGGGTTGTAGCGGTCGGGGCCTGATTCTGTGTGTAGTGAGGGGGGGAAGGTATCCAGGGTGTAGCGGTCGGGGCCTGATTCTGTGTGTAGTGAGGGGGGAAGGTATCCAGGGTTGTAGCGGTCGGGGCCTGATTCTGTGTGTAGTGAGGGGGGGGAAGGTATCCAGGGTTGTAGCGGTCGGGGCCTGATTCTGTGTGTTGTGAGGGGGGGAAGGTATCCAGGGTTGTAGCGGTCGGGGCCTGATTCTGTGTGTAGTGAGGGGGGGGAGGTATCCAGGGTTGTAGCGGTCGGGGCCTGATTCTGTGTGTAGTGAGGGGGGCGAAGGTATCCAGGGTTGTAGCGGTCGGGGCCTGATTCTGTGTGTAGTGAGGGGGGAAGGTATCCAGGGTTGTAGCGGTCGGGGCCTGATTCTGTGTGTAGTGAGGGGGGCGAAGGTATCCAGGGTTGTAGCGGTCGGGGCCTGATTCTGTGTGTAGTGAGGGTGGGAAGGTATCCAGGGTTGTAGCGGTCGGGGCCTGATTCTGTGTGTAGTGAGGGGGGCGAAGGTATCCAGGGTTGTAGCGGTCGGGGCCTGATTCTGTGTGTAGTGAGGGGGGAAGGTATCCAGGGTTGTAGCGGTCGGGGCCTGATTCTGTGTGTAGTGAGGGGGGGAAGGTATCCAGGGTTGTAGTGAGGGGGGAATGTATCCAGGGTTGTAGCGGTCGGGGTCTGATTCTGTGTGTAGTGAGGGGGGGAAGGTATCCAGGGTTGTAGCGGTCGGGGCCTGATTCTGTGTGTAGTGAGGGGGGGAAGGTATCCAGGGTTGTAGTGAGGGGGGGAAGGTATCCAGGGTTGTAGCGGTCGGGGTCTGATTCTGTGTGTAGTGAGGGGGGGAAGGTATCCAGGGTTGTAGCGGTCGGGGCCTGATTCTGTGTGTAGTGAGGGGGGGAAGGTATCCAGGGTTGTAGCGGTCGAGGCCTGATTCTGTGTGTAGTGAGGGGGGGAAGGTATCCAGGGTTGTAGTGAGGGGGGAAGGTATCCAGGGTTGTAGCGGTCGGGGTCTGATTCTGTGTGTAGTGAGGGGGGGAAGGTATCCAGGGTTGTAGCGGTCGGGGCCTGATTCTGTGTGTAGTGAGGGGGGGAAGGTATCCAGGGTTGTAGCGGTCGGGGGCCTGATTCTGTGTGTAGTGAGGGGGGAAGGTATCCAGGGTTGTATCGGTCGGGGCCTGATTCTGTGTGTAGTGAGGGGGGAAGGTATCCAGGTTTGTAGCGGTCGGGGCCTGATTCTGTGTGTAGTGAGGGGGGGAAGGTATCCAGGGTTTAAGTGGTCGGGGCCTGATTCTGTGTGTAGTGAGGGGGGGGGGGAGGTATCCAGGGTTGTAGCGGTCGGGGGCCTGATTCTGTGTGTAGTGAGGGGGGAAGGTATCCAGGGTTGTAGCGGTCGGGGCCTGATTCTGTGTGTAGTGAGGGGGGGGGGAAGGTATCCAGGGTTGTAGCGGTCGGGGCCTGATTCTGTGTGTAGTGGGGGGGGGGGGGGAGGTATCCAGGGTTGTAGTGGTCGGGGCCTGATTCTGTGTGTAGTGAGGGGGGAAGGTATCCAGGGTTGTAGCGGTTGGGGCCTGATTCTGTGTGTAGTGAGGGGGGGAAGGTATCCAGGGTTGTAGCGGTCGGGGCCTGATTCTGTGTGTAGTGAGGGGGGAAGGTATCCAGGGTTGTAGCGGTCGGGGCCTGATTCTGTGTGTAGTGAGGGGGGGGGGGAAGGTATCCAGGGTTGTAGCAGTCGGGGGCCTGATTCTGTGTGTAGTGAGGGGGGGGGAAGGTATCCAGGGTTGTAGCGGTCAGGCCTGATTCTGTGTGTAGTGAGGGGGGGAAGGTATCCAGGGTTGTAGCGGTCGGGGGGCCTGATTCTGTGTGTAGTGAGGGGGGGAAGGTATCCAGGGTTGTAGCGGTCGGGCCTGATTCTGTGTGTAGTGAGGGGGGGGGGGGAAGGTATCCAGGGTTGTAGCGGTCGGGGCCTGATTCTGTGTGTAGTGAGGGGGGGAAGGTATCCAGGGTTGTAGTGGTCGGGGCCTGATTCTGTGTGTAGTGAGGGGGGAAGGTATCCAGGGTTGTAGCGGTCGGGGCCTGATTCTGTGTGTAGTGAGGGGGGAAGGTATCCAGGGTTGTAGTGGTCGGGGGCCTGATTCTGTGGGTAGTGAGGGGGGGAAGGTATCCAGGGTTGTAGCGGTCGGGGCCTGATTCTGTGTAGTGAGGGGGGGAAGGTATCCAGGGTTGTAGCGGTCGGGGCCTGATTCTGTGTGTAGTGAGGGGGGGAAGGTATCCAGGGTTGTAGCGGTCGGGGCCTGATTCTGTGTGTAGTGAGGGGGGAAGGTATCCAGGGTTGTAGCGGTCGGGGCCTGATTCTGTGTGTAGAGAGGGGGGAAGGTATCCAGGGTTGTAGCGGTCGGGGCCTGATTCTGTGTGTAGTGAGGGGGGGAAGGTATCCAGGGTTGTAGCGGTCGGGGCCTGATTCTGTGTGTAGTGAGGGGGGGGCGAAGGTATCCAGGGTTGTAGCGGTCGGGGCCTGATTCTGTGTGTAGTGAGGGGGGGAAGGTATCCAGGGTTGTAGCGGTCGGGGCCTGATTCTGTGTGTAGTGAGGGGGGGAAGGTATCCAGGGTTGTAGCGGTCGGGGCCTGATTCTGTGTGTAGTGAGGGGGGGAAGGTATCCAGGGTTGTAGCGGTCGGGACCTGATTCTGTGTGTAGTGAGGGGGGGGGAAGGTATCCAGGGTTGTAGCGGTCGGGGCCTGATTCTGTGTGTAGTGAGGGGAGGAAGGTATCCGGGGCTGTAGTGGTCGGGGGTCTGATTCTGTGTGTAGTGAGGGGGGGAAGGTATCCAGGGTTGTAGCGGTCGGGGCCTGATTCTGTGTGTAGTGAGGGGGGGAAGGTATCCAGGGTTGTAGCGGTCGGGGGTCTGACTCTGTGTAGTGAGGGGGGGGGAAGGTATCCGGGGTTGTAGCGGTCGGGGCCTGATTCTGTGTGTAGTGAGGGGGGGGAAGGTATCCAGGGTTATAGCGGTCAGGGTCTGATTCTGTGTGTAGTGAGGGGGGGGAAGGTATCCAGGGTTGTAGCGGTCGGGGCCTGATTCTGTGTGTAGTGAGTGGGGGGGGAAGGTATCCAGGGTTGTAGCGGTCGGGGCCTGATTCTGTGTGTAGTGAGGGGGGAAGGTATCCAGGGTTGTAGCGGTCGGGGCCTGATTCTGTGTGTAGTGAGGGGGGGAAGGTATCCAGGGTTGTAGCGGTCGGGGCCTGATTCTGTGTGTAGTGAGGGGGGGGGAAGGTATCCAGGGTTGTAGCAGTCGGGGGCCTGATTCTGTGTGTAGTGAGGGGGGGGGGGAGGTATCCAGGGTTGTAGCGGTCAGGCCTGATTCTGTGTGTAGTGAGGGGGGGAAGGTATCCAGGGTTGTAGCGGTTGGGGGGCCTGATTCTGTGTGTAGTGAGGGGGGGAAGGTATCCAGGGTTGTAGCGGTCGGGCCTGATTCTGTGTGTAGTGAGGGGGGGGGGGGGGAAGGTATCCAGGGTTGTAGCGGTCGGGGCCTGATTCTGTGTGTAGTGAGGGGGGGAAGGTATCCAGGGTTGTAGTGGTCGGGGCCTGATTCTGTGTGTAGTGAGGGGGGAAGGTATCCAGGGTTGTAGTGGTCGGGGGCCTGATTCTGTGGGTAGTGAGGGGGGGAAGGTATCCAGGGTTGTAGCGGTCGGGGCCTGATTCTGTGTAGTGAGGGGGGGAAGGTATCCAGGGTTGTAGCGGTCGGGGCCTGATTCTGTGTGTAGTGAGGGGGGGAAGGTATCCAGGGTTGTAGCGGTCGGGGCCTGATTCTGTGTGTAGTGAGGGGGGAAGGTATCCAGGGTTGTAGCGGTCGGGGCCTGATTCTGTGTGTAGAGAGGGGGGAAGGTATCCAGGGTTGTAGCGGTCGGGGCCTGATTCTGTGTGTAGTGAGGGGGGGAAGGTATCCAGGGTTGTAGCGGTCGGGGCCTGATTCTGTGTGTAGTGAGGGGGGGGCGAAGGTATCCAGGGTTGTAGCGGTCGGGGCCTGATTCTGTGTGTAGTGAGGGGGGGAAGGTATCCAGGGTTGTAGCGGTCGGGGCCTGATTCTGTGTGTAGTGAGGGGGGGAAGGTATCCAGGGTTGTAGCGGTCGGGGCCTGATTCTGTGTGTAGTGAGGGGGGGGAAGGTATCCAGGGTTGTAGCGGTCGGGGCCTGATTCTGTGTGTAGTGAGGGGGGGAAGGTATTCAGGGTTGTAGCGGTCGGGGCCTGATTCTGTGTGTAGTGAGGGGGGGAAGGTATCCAGGGTTGTAGCGGTCGGGGCCTGATTCTGTGTGTAGTGAGGGGGGGAAGGTATCCAGGGTTGTAGCGGTCGGGGCCTGATTCTGTGTGTAGTGAGGAAGGGGGGAAGGTATCCAGGGTTGTAGCGGTCGGGGCCTGATTCTGTGTGTTGTGAGGGGGGGGGAAGGTATCCAGGGTTGTAGCGGTCGGGGGCCTGATTCTGTGTGTAGTGAGGGGGGGAAGGTATCCAGGGTTGTAGCGGTCGGGGCCTGATTCTGTGTGTAGTGAGGGGGGAAGGTATCCAGGGTTGTAGCGGTCGGGGCCTGATTCTGTGTAGTGAGGGGGGGAAGGTATCCAGGGTTGTAGCGGTCGGGGGCCTGATTCTGTGTGTAGTGAGGGGGGAAGGTATCCAGGGTTGTAGCGGTCGGGGCCTGATTCTGTGTGTAGTGAGGGGGGAAGGTATCCAGGGTTGTAGCGGTCGGGGGCCTGATTCTGTGTAGTGAAGGGGGAAGGTATCCAGGGTTGTAGCGGTCGGGGGCCTGATTCTGTGTGTAGTGAGGGGGGAAGGTATCCAGGGTTGTAGCGGTCGGGGCCTGATTCTCTGTGTAGTGAGGGGGGAAGGTATCCAGGGTTGTAGCGGTCGGGGCCTGATTCTGTGTAGTGAGGGGGGGAAGGTATCCAGGGTTGTAGCGGTCGGGGCCTGATTCTGTGTGTAGTGAGGGGGGGAAGGTATCCAGGGTTGTAGTGGTCGGGGCCTGATTCTGTGTGTAGTGTGGGGGGAAGGTATCTAGGGTGGTAGCGTTCAGGGCCTGATTCTGTGTGTAGTGAGGGGGGGAAGGTATCCAGGGTTGTAGCGGTCGGGGCCTGATTCTGTGTGTAGTGAGGGGGAAGGTATCCAGGGTTGTAGCGGTCGGGGCCTGATTCTGTGTGTAGTGAGGGGGGGAAGGTATCCAGGGTTGTAGCGGTCGGGGCCTTATTCTGTGTGTAGTGAGGGGGGGGAAGGTATCCAGGGTTGTAGCGGTCGGGGGCCTGATTCTGTGTGTAGTGAGGGCGGGGGGGAGGTATCCAGGGTTGTAGCGGTCGGGGCCTGATTCTGTGTGTAGTGAGGGGGGAAGGTATCCGGGGTTGTAGCGGTCGGGGCCTGATTCTGTGTGTAGTGAGGGGGGAAGGTATCCAGGGTTGTAGTGGTCGGGGCCTGATTCTGTGTGTAGTGAGGGGGGGGGAAGGTATCCAGGGGTGTAGCGGTCGGGGCCTGATTCTGTGTAGTGAGGGGGGAAGGTATCCGGGGTTGTAGCGGTCGGGGCCTGATTCTGTGTGTAGTGAGGGGGGAAGGTATCCAGGGTTGTAGTGGTCGGGGCCTGATTCTGTGTGTAGTGAGGGGGGGGGAAGGTATCCAGGGGTGTAGCGGTCGGGGCCTTATTCTGTGTGTAGTGAGGGGGGAAGGTATCCAGGGTTGTAGCGGTCAGGGCCTGATTCTGTGTGTAGTGAGGGGGGGAAGGTATCCAGGGTTGTAGCGGTCGGGGGCCTGATTCTGTGTGTAGTGAGGGGGGAAGGTATCCGGGGTTGTAGCGGTCGGGGCCTGATTCTGTGTGTAGTGAGGGGGGGAAGGTATCCAGGGTTGTAGCGGTCGGGGCCTGATTCTGTGTGTAGTGAGGGGGGAAGGTATCCAGGGTTGTAGCGGTCGGGGCCTGATTCTGTGTGTAGTGAGGGGGGGGAAGGTATCCAGGGTTGTAGCGGTCGGGGCCTGATTCTGTGTGTTGTGAGGGGGGGAAGGTATCCAGGGTTGTAGCGGTCAGGGCCTGATTCTGTGTGTAGTGAGGGTGGGAAGGTATCCAGGGTTGTAGCGGTCGGGGCCTGATTCTGTGTGTAGTGAGGGGGGCGAAGGTATCCAGGGTTGTAGCGGTCGGGGCCTGATTCTGTGTGTAGTGAGGGGGGAAGGTATCCAGGGTTGTAGCGGTCGGGGCCTGATTCTGTGTGTAGTGAGGGGGGCGAAGGTATCCAGGGTTGTAGCGGTCGGGGCCTGATTCTGTGTGTAGTGAGGGTGGGAAGGTATCCAGGGTTGTAGCGGTCGGGGCCTGATTCTGTGTGTAGTGAGGGGGGCGAAGGTATCCAGGGTTGTAGCGGTCGGGGCCTGATTCTGTGTGTAGTGAGGGGGGAAGGTATCCAGGGTTGTAGCGGTCGGGGCCTGATTCTGTGTGTAGTGAGGGGGGGAAGGTATCCAGGGTTGTAGTGAGGGGGGAATGTATCCAGGGTTGTAGCGGTCGGGGTCTGATTCTGTGTGTAGTGAGGGGGGGAAGGTATCCAGGGTTGTAGCGGTCGGGGCCTGATTCTGTGTGTAGTGAGGGGGGGAAGGTATCCAGGGTTGTAGTGAGGGGGGGAAGGTATCCAGGGTTGTAGCGGTCGGGGTCTGATTCTGTGTGTAGTGAGGGGGGGAAGGTATCCAGGGTTGTAGCGGTCGGGGCCTGATTCTGTGTGTAGTGAGGGGGGAAGGTATCCAGGGTTGTAGCGGTCGAGGCCTGATTCTGTGTGTAGTGAGGGGGGGAAGGTATCCAGGGTTGTAGCGGTCGGGGCCTGATTCTGTGTGTAGTGAGGGGGGGAAGGTATCCAGGGTTGTAGTGAGGGGGGAAGGTATCCAGGGTTGTAGCGGTCGGGGTCTGATTCTGTGTGTAGTGAGGGGGGGAAGGTATCCAGGGTTGTAGCGGTCGGGGCCTGATTCTGTGTGTAGTGAGGGGGGGAAGGTATCCAGGGTTGTAGCGGTCGGGGCCTGATTCTGTGTGTAGTGAGGGGGGAAGGTATCCAGGGTTGTATCGGTCGGGGCCTGATTCTGTGTGTAGTGAGGGGGGAAGGTATCCAGGGTTGTAGCGGTCAGGGCCTGATTCTGTGTGTAGTGAGGGGGGGGGAAGGTATCCAGGGTTGTAGCGGTCGGGGGCCTGATTCTGTGTGTAGTGAGGGGGGAAGGTATCCAGGGTTGTAGCGGTCGGGGCCTGATTCTGTGTGTAGTGAGGGGGGGAAGGTATCCAGGGTTGTAGCGGTCGGGGCCTGATTCTGTGTGTAGTGAGGGGGGGGGGGGAGGTATCCAGGGTTGTAGCGGTCGGGGCCTGATTCTGTGTGTAGTGAGGGGGGGGGAAGGTATCCAGGGTTGTAGCGGTCGGGGCCTGATTCTGTGTGTAGTGAGGGGGGTGAAGGTATCCAGGGTTGTAGCGCTCGGGGTCTGATTCTGTGTGTAGTGAGGGGGGAAGGTATCCAGGGTTGTAGCGGCCGGGGCCTGATTCTGTGTGTAGTGAGGGGGGAAGGTATCCAGGGTTGTAGCGGTCGGGGCCTGATTCTGTGTGTAGTGAGGGGGGAAGGTATCCAGGGTTGTAGCGGTCGGGGCCTGATTCTGTGTGTAGTGAGGGGGGGGGGGGGAGGTATCCAGGGTTGTAGTGGTCGGGGCCTGATTCTGTGTGTAGTGAGGGAGGGAAGGTATCCAGGGTTGTAGCGGTCGGGGCCTGATTCTGTGTGTAGTGAGGGGGGGAAGGTATCCAGGGTTGTAGCGGTCGGGGCCTGATTCTGTGTAGTGAGGGGGGAAGGTATCCAGGGTTGTAGCGGTCGGGGCCTGATTCTGTGTGTAGTGAGGGGGGGAAGGTATCCAGGGTTGTAGCGGTCGGGGCCTGATTCTGTGTGTAGTGAGGGGGGGAAGGTATCCAGGGTTGTAGCGGTCGGGGCCTTATTCTGTGTGTAGTGAGGGGGGGGAAGGTATCCAGGGTTGTAGCGGTCGGAGCCTGATTCTGTGTGTAGTGAGGGGGGAAGGTATCCAGGGTTGTAGTGGTCGGGGCCTGATTCTGTGTGTAGTGAGGGGGGAAGGTATCCAGGGTTGTAGCGGTCGGGGCCTTATTCTGTGTGTAGTGAGGGGGGGAAGGTATCCAGGGTTGTAGTGGTCGGGGCCTGATTCTGTGTGTAGTGAGGGGGGAAGGTATCCAGGGTTGTAGCGGTCGGGGCCTGATTCTGTGTGTAGTGAGGGGGGGAAGGTATCCAGGGTTGTAGCGGTCGGGACCTGATTCTGTGTGTAGTGAGGGGGGGAAGGTATCCAGGGTTGTAGCGGTCGGGGCCTGATTCTGTGTGTAGTGAGGGGAGGAAGGTATCCAGGGTTGTAGTGGTCGGGGGTCTGATTCTGTGTGTAGTGAGGGGGGGGAAGGTATCCAGGGTTGTAGCGGTCGGGGCCTGATTCTGTGTGTAGTGAGGGGGGGAAGGTATCCAGGGTTGTAGCGGTCGGGGGTCTGACTCTGTGTAGTGAGGGGGGGGAAGGTATCCGGGGTTGTAGCGGTCGGGGCCTGATTCTGTGTGTAGTGAGGGGGGGGGGAAGGTATCCAGGGTTGTAGCGGTCGGGGTCTGATTCTGTGTGTAGTGAGGGGGGGAAGGTATCCAGGATTGTAGCGCTCGGGGCCTGATTCTGTGTGTAGTGAGTGGGGGGGGGAAGGTATCCAGGGTTGTAGCGGTCGGGGCCTGATTCTGTGTGTAGTGAGGGGGGAAGGTATCCAGGGTTGTAGCGGTCGGGGCCTGATTCTGTGTGTAGTGAGGGGGGGAAGGTATCCAGGGTTGTAGCGGTCGGGGCCTGATTCTGTGTGTAGTGAGGGGGGAAGGTATCCAGGGTTGTAGCGGTCGGGGCCTGATTCTGTGTGTAGTGAGGGGGGGGGGGGGAAGGTATCCAGGGTTGTAGCAGTCGGGGGCCTGATTCTGTGTGTAGTGAGGGGGGGGGGAAGGTATCCAAGGTTGTAGCGGTCAGGCCTGATTCTGTGTGTAGTGAGGGGGGGAAGGTATCCAGGGTTGTAGCGGTCAGGGGGCCTGATTCTGTGTGTAGTGAGGGGGGGAAGGTATCCAGGGTTGTAGCGGTCGGGCCTGATTCTGTGTGTAGTGAGGGGGGGGGGGAAGGTATCCAGGGTTGTAGCGGTCGGGGCCTGATTCTGTGTGTAGTGAGGGGGGAAAGGTATCCAGGGTTGTAGTGGTCGGGGCCTGATTCTGTGTGTAGTGAGGGGGGAAGGTATCCAGGGTTGTAGTGGTCGGGGGCCTGATTCTGTGGGTAGTGAGGGGGGGAAGGTATCCAGGGTTGTAGCGGTCGGGGCCTGATTCTGTGTAGTGAGGGGGGGAAGGTATCCAGGGTTGTAGCGGTCGGGGCCTGATTCTGTGTGTAGTGAGGGGGGGAAGGTATCCAGGGTTGTAGCGGTCGGGGCCTGATTCTGTGTGTAGTGAGGGGGGGAAGGTATCCAGGGTTGTAGCGGTCGGGGCCTGATTCTGTGTGTAGTGAGGGGGGGAAGGTATCCAGGGTTGTAGCGGTCGGGGCCTGATTCTGTGTGTAGTGAGGGGGGGAAGGTATCCAGGGTTGTAGCGGTCGGGGCCTGATTCTGTGTGTAGTGAGGGGGGAAGGTATCCAGGGTTGTAGCGGTCGGGGCCTGATTCTGTGTGTAGAGAGGGGGGAAGGTATCCAGGGTTGTAGCGGTCGGGGTCTGATTCTGTGTGTAGTGAGGGGGGGAAGGTATCCAGGGTTGTAGCGGTCGGGGCCTGATTCTGTGTGTAGTGAGGGGGGGGCGAAGGTATCCAGGGTTGTAGCGGTCGGGGCCTGATTCTGTGTGTAGTGAGGGGGGGAAGGTATCCAGGGTTGTAGCGGTCGGGGCCTGATTCTGTGTGTAGTGAGGGGGGGAAGGTATCCAGGGTTGTAGCGGTCGGGGCCTGATTCTGTGTGTAGTGAGGGGGGGAAGGTATCCAGAGTTGTAGCGGTCGGGGCCTGATTCTGTGTAGTGAGGGGGGGAAGGTATCCAGGGTTGTAGCGGTCGGGACCTGATTCTGTGTGTAGTGAGGGGGGGGGAAGGTATCCAGGGTTGTAGCGGTCGGGGCCTGATTCTGTGTGTAGTGAGGGGAGGAAGGTATCCAGGGTTGTAGCGGTCGGGGCCTGATTCTGTGTGTAGTGAGGGGGGAAGGTATCCAGGGTTGTAGCGGTCGGGGCCTGATTCTGTGTGTAGTGAGGGGGGGCGAAGGTATCCAGGGTTGTAGCGGTCGGGGCCTGATTCTGTGTGTAGTGAGGGGGGGAGAGGTATCCAGGGTTGTAGCGGTCGGGGCCTGATTCTGTGTGTAGTGAGGGGGGGGGAAGGTATCCAGGGTTGTAGCGGTCGGGGCCTGATTCTGTGTGTAGTGAGGGGGGAAGGTATCCAGGGTTGTAGCGGTCGGGGCCTGATTCTGTGTGTAGTGAGGGGGGAAGGTATCCAGGGTTGTAGCGGTCAGGGCCTGATTCTGTGTGTAGTGAGGGGGGGGAGGTATCCAGGGTTGTAGCGGTCGGGGCCTGATTCTGTGTGTAGTGAGGAGGGGGAAGGTATCCAGGGTTGTAGCACTCGGGGCCTGATTCTGTGTGTAGTGAGGGGGGCGAAGGTATCCAGGGTTGTAGCGGTCGGGGCCTGATTCTGTGTGTAGTGAGGGGGGGAAGGTATCCAGGGTTGTAGCGGTCGGGGCCTGATTCTGTGTGTAGTGAGGGGGGGGGGAGGTATCCAGGGTTGTAGCGGTCGGGGCCTGATTCTGTGTGTAGTGAGGGGGGGGGGAAGGTATCCAGGGTTGTAGCGGTCGGGGTCTGATTCTGTGTGTAGTGAGGGGGGGAAGGTATCCAGGGTTGTAGCGGTCGGGGGCCTGATTCTGTGTGTAGTGAGGGGGGGAAGGTATCCAGGGTTGTAGCGGTCGGGGGCCTGATTCTGTGTGTAGTGAGGGGGGGAAGGTATCCAGGGTTGTAGCGGTCGGGGCCTGATTCTGTGTGTAGTGAGGGGGGGAAGGTATCCAGGGTTGTAGCGGTCGGGGCCTGATTCTGTGTGTAGTGAGGGGGGAAGGTATCCAGGGTTGTAGCGGTCGGGGGCCTGATTCTGTGTGTAGTGAGGGGGGGAAGGTATCCAGGGTTGTAGCGGTCGGGGCCTGATTCTGTGTGTAGTGAGGGGGGGAAGGTATCCAGGGTTGTAGCGCTCGGGGCCTGATTCTGTGTAGTGAGGGGGGGAAGGTATCCAGGGTTGTAGCGGTCGGGGGGTCTGATTCTGTGTGTAGTGAGGGGGGGGAGGTATCCAGGGTTGTAGTGGTCGGGGCCTGATTCTGTGTGTAGTGAGGGGGGGAAGGTATCCAGGGTTGTAGCGCTCGGGGCCTGATTCTGTGTAGTGAGGGGGGGAAGGTATCCAGGGTTGTAGCGGTCGGGGGGTCTGATTCTGTGTGTAGTGAGGGGGGGGAGGTATCCAGGGTTGTAGTGGTCGGGGCCTGATTCTGTGTGTAGTGAGGGGGGGAAGGTATCCAGGGTTGTAGCGGTCAGGGCCTGATTCTGTGTGTAGTGAGGGGGGGGAGGTATCCAGGGTTGTAGCGGTCGGGGCCTGATTCTGTGTGTAGTGAGGAGGGGGAAGGTATCCAGGGTTGTAGCACTCGGGGCCTGATTCTGTGTGTAGTGAGGGGGGCGAAGGTATCCAGGGTTGTAGCGGTCGGGGCCTGATTCTGTGTGTAGTGAGGGGGGGAAGGTATCCAGGGTTGTAGCGGTCGGGGCCTGATTCTGTGTGTAGTGAGGGGGGGGGGAGGTATCCAGGGTTGTAGCGGTCGGGGCCTGATTCTGTGTGTAGTGAGGGGGGGGGAAAGTATCCAGGGTTGTAGCGGTCGGGGTCTGATTCTGTGTGTAGTGAGGGGGGGAAGGTATCCAGGGTTGTAGCGGTCGGGGGCCTGATTCTGTGTGTAGTGAGGGGGGGAAGGTATCCAGGGTTGTAGCGGTCGGGGGCCTGATTCTGTGTGTAGTGAGGGGGGGAAGGTATCCAGGGTTGTAGCGGTCGGGGCCTGATTCTGTGTGTAGTGAGGGGGGGAAGGTATCCAGGGTTGTAGCGGTCGGGGCCTGATTCTGTGTGTAGTGAGGGGGGAAGGTATCCAGGGTTGTAGCGGTCGGGGGCCTGATTCTGTGTGTAGTGAGGGGGGGAAGGTATCCAGGGTTGTAGCGGTCGGGGCCTGATTCTGTGTGTAGTGAGGGGGGGAAGGTATCCAGGGTTGTAGCGCTCGGGGCCTGATTCTGTGTAGTGAGGGGGGGAAGGTATCCAGGGTTGTAGCGGTCGGGGGGTCTGATTCTGTGTGTAGTGAGGGGGGGGAGGTATCCAGGGTTGTAGTGGTCGGGGCCTGATTCTGTGTGTAGTGAGGGGGGGAAGGTATCCAGGGTTGTAGCGGTTGGGGCCTGATTCTGTGTGTAGTGAGGGGGGGAAGGTATCCAGGGTTGTAGCGGTCGGGGCCTGATTCTGTGTGTAGTGAGGGGGGGAAGGTATCCAGGGTTGTAGCGGTCGGGGCCTGATTCTGTGTGTAGTGAGGGGGGGGGGGAGGTATCCAGGGTTGTAGCGGTCGGGGCCTGATTCTCTGTGTAGTGAGGGGGGGAAGGTATCCAGGGTTGTAGCGGTCGGGGCCTGATTCTGTGTGTAGTGAGGGGGGGAAGGTATCCAGGGTTGTAGCGGTCGGGGCCTGATTCTGTGTGTAGTGAGGGGGGGAAGGTATCCAGGGTTGTAGCGGTTGGGGCCTGATTCTGTGTGTAGTGAGGGGGGGAAGGTATCCAGGGTTGTAGCGGTCGGGGCCTGATTCTGTGTGTAGTGAGGGGGGAAGGTATCCAGGGTTGTAGCGGTCAGGGCCTGATTCTGTGTGTAGTGAGGGGGGGGAAGGTATCCAGGGTTGTAGCGGTCGGGGCCTGATTCTGTGTGTAGTGAGGGGGGGGGGGAAGGTATCCAGGGTTGTAGCGGTCGGGGCCTGATTCTGTGTGTAGTGAGGGGGGAAGGTATCCAGGGTTGTAGCGGTCGGGGCCTGATTCTGTGTGTAGTGAGGGGGGGGGGGGGAAGGTATCCAGGGTTGTAGCGGTCGGGGTCTGATTCTGTGTGTAGTGAGGGGGGGAAGGTATCCAGGGTTGTAGCGGTCGGGGCCTGATTCTGTGTGTAGTGAGGGGGGGAGGTATCCAGGGTTGTAGCGGTCGGGGCCTGATTCTGTGTGTAGTGAGGGGGGAAGGTATCCAGGGTTGCAGCGGTCGGGGTGTGATTCTGTGTGTAGTGAGGGGGGAAGGTATCCAGGGTTGTAGCGGTCGGGGCCTGATTCTGTGTGTAATGAGGGGGGCGAAGGTATCCAGGGTTGTAGCGGGCGGGGCCTGATTCTGTGTGTAGTGAGGGGGGAAGGTATCCAGGGTTGTAGCGGTCGGGGCCTGATTCTGTGTGTAGTGAGGGGGGGGGGGAGGTATCCAGGGTTGTAGTGGTCGGGGCCTGATTCTGTGTGTAGTGAGGGAGGGAAGGTATCCAGGGTTGTAGCGCTCGGGGCCTGATTCTGTGTGTAGTGAGGGGGGAAGGTATCCAGGGTTGTAGCGGTCGGGGCCTGATTCTGTGTGTAGTGAGGGGGGGAGGTATCCAGGGTTGTAGTGGTCGGGGGGCCTGATTCTGTGTGTAGTGAGGGGGGGAAGGTATCCAGGGTTGTAGCGGTCGGGGCCTGATTCTGTGTGTAGTGAGGGGGGTGAAGGTATCCAGGGTTGTAGCGCTCGGGGTCTGATTCTGTGTGTAGTGAGGGGGGAAGGTATCCAGGGTTGTAGCGGCCGGGGCCTGATTCTGTGTGTAGTGAGGGGGGAAGGTATCCAGGGTTGTAGCGGTCGGGGCCTGATTCTGTGTGTAGTGAGGGGGGAAGGTATCCAGGGTTGTAGCGGTCGGGGCCTGATTCTGTGTAGTGAGGGGGGGAAGGTATCCAGGGTTGTAGCGGTCGGGGCCTGATTCTGTGTGTAGTGAGGGGGGAAGGTATCCAGGGTTGTAGCGGTCGGGGCCTGATTCTGTGTGTAGTGAGGGGGGGAAGGTATCCAGGGTTGTAGCGGTCAGGGCCTGATTCTGTGTAGTGAGGGGGGGAAGGTATCCAGGGTTGTAGCGGTCGGGGCCTGATTCTGTGTGTAGTGAGGGGAGGAAGGTATCCAGGGTTGTAGCGGTCGGGGCCTGATTCTGTGTGTAGTGAGGGGGGGGGGGGAAAGGTATCCAGGGTTGTAGCGGTCGGGGCCTGATTCTGTGTGTAGTGAGGGGGGGAAGGTATCCAGGGTTGTAGCGGTCGGGGCCTGATTCTGTGTGTAGTGAGGGGGAAGGTATCCAGGGTTGTAGCGGTCGGGGCCTGATTCTGTGTGTAGTGAGGGGGGGAAGGTATCCAGGGTTATAGCGGTCTGGGCCTGATTCTGTGTGTAGTGAGGGGGGGAAGGTATCCAGGGTTGTAGCGGTCGGGGCCTGATTCTGTGTAGTGAGGGGGGAAGGTATCCAGGGTTGTAGCGGTCGGGGCCTGATTCTGTGTGTAGTCAGGGGGGGGGGGGAGGTATCCAGGGTTGTAGCGGTCGGGGCCTGATTCTGTGTGTAGTGAGGGGGGGAAGGTATCCAGGGTTGTAGCGGTCGGGACCTGATTCTGTGTGTAGTGAGGGGGGAAGGTATCCAGGGTTGTAGCGGTCGGGGCCTGATTCTGTGTGTAGTGAGGGAGGGAAGGTATCCAGGGTTGTAGTGGTCGGGACCTGATTCTGTGTGTAGTGAGGGGGGGAAGGTATCCAGGGTTGTAGTGGTCGGGACCTGATTCTGTGTGTAGTGAGGGGGGGAAGGTATCCAGGGTTATAGCGGTCTGGGCCTGATTCTGTGTGTAGTGAGGGGGGGAAGGTATCCAGGGTTGTAGCGGTCGGGGCCTGATTCTGTGTAGTGAGGGGGGAAGGTATCCAGGGTTGTAGCGGTCGGGGCCTGATTCTGTGTGTAGTCAGGGGGGGGGGGGAGGTATCCAGGGTTGTAGCGGTCGGGGCCTGATTCTGTGTGTAGTGAGGGGGGGAAGGTATCCAGGGTTGTAGCGGTCGGGACCTGATTCTGTGTGTAGTGAGGGGGGAAGGTATCCAGGGTTGTAGCGGTCGGGGCCTGATTCTGTGTGTAGTGAGGGAGGGAAGGTATCCAGGGTTGTAGTGGTCGGGACCTGATTCTGTGTGTAGTGAGGGGGGGAAGGTATCCAGGGTTGTAGCGGTCGGGGCCTGATTCTGTGTGTAGTGAGGGGGGGAAGGTATCCAGGGTTGTAGCGGTCGGGGCCTGATTCTGTGTGTAGTGAGGGGGGAAGGTATCCAGGGTTGTAGCGGTCGGGGCCTGATTCTGTGTGTAGTGAGGGGAGGAAGGTATCCGGGGCTGTAGTGGTCGGGGGTCTGATTCTGTGTGTAGTGAGGGGGGGGAAGGTATCCAGGGTTGTAGCGGTCGGGGCCTGATTCTGTGTGTAGTGAGGGGGGGAAGGTATCCAGGGTTGTAGCGGTCGGGGGTCTGACTCTGTGTAGTGAGGGGGGGGAAGGTATCCGGGGTTGTAGCGGTCGGGGCCTGATTCTGTGTGTAGTGAGGGGGGGGGAAGGTATCCAGGGTTATAGCGGTCAGGGTCTGATTCTGTGTGTAGTGAGGGGGGGAAGGTATCCAGGATTGTAGCGCTCGGGGCCTGATTCTGTGTGTAGTGAGTGGGGGGGGAAGGTATCCAGGGTTGTAGCGGTTGGGGCCTGATTCTGTGTGTAGTGAGGGGGGAAGGTATCCAGGGTTATAGCGGTCAGGGTCTGATTCTGTGTGTAGTGAGGGGGGGAAGGTATCCAGGATTGTAGCGCTCGGGGCCTGATTCTGTGTGTAGTGAGTGGGGGGGGAAGGTATCCAGGGTTGTAGCGGTCGGGGCCTGATTCTGTGTGTAGTGAGGGGGGGGGGGGGAAGGTATCCAGGGTTGTGGCAGTCGGGGGCCTGATTCTGTGTGTAGTGAGGGGGGGGGAAGGTATCCAGGGTTGTAGCGGTCAGGCCTGATTCTGTGTGTAGTGAGGGGGGGAAGGTATCCAGGGTTGTAGCGGTCGGGGGGCCTGATTCTGTGTGTAGTGAGGGGGGGAAGGTATCCAGGGTTGTAGCGGTCGGGCCTGATTCTGTGTGTAGTGAGGGGGGGGGGGGAAGGTATCCAGGGTTGTAGCGGTCGGGGCCTGATTCTGTGTGTAGTGAGGGGGGGAAGGTATCCAGGGTTGTAGTGGTCGGGGCCTGATTCTGTGTGTAGTGAGGGGGGAAGGTATCCAGGGTTGTAGCGGTCGGGGCCTGATTCTGTGTGTAGTGAGGGGGGAAGGTATCCAGGGTTGTAGTGGTCGGGGGCCTGATTCTGTGGGTAGTGAGGGGGGGAAGGTATCCAGGGTTGTAGCGGTCGGGGCCTGATTCTGTGTAGTGAGGGGGGGAAGGTATCCAGGGTTGTAGCGGTCGGGGCCTGATTCTGTGTGTAGTGAGGGGGGGAAGGTATCCAGGGTTGTAGCGGTCGGGGCCTGATTCTGTGTGTAGTGAGGGGGGAAGGTATCCAGGGTTGTAGCGGTCGGGGCCTGATTCTGTGTAGTGAGGGGGGGAAGTATCTAGGGTTGTAGCGGTCGGGGCCTGATTCTGTGTGTAGTGAGGGGGGGAAGGTATCCAGGGTTGTAGCGGTCGGGGCCTGATTCTGTGTGTAGTGAGGGGGGGGCGAAGGTATCCAGGGTTGTAGCGGTCGGGGCCTGATTCTGTGTGTAGTGAGGGGGGGAAGGTATCCAGGGTTGTAGCGGTCGGGGCCTGATTCTGTGTGTAGTGAGGGGGGGAAGGTATCCAGGGTTGTAGCGGTCGGGGCCTGATTCTGTGTGTAGTGAGGGGGGGAAGGTATCCAGGGTTGTAGCGGTCGGGACCTGATTCTGTGTGTAGTGAGGGGGGGGGGAAGGTATCCAGGGTTGTAGCGGTCGGGGCCTGATTCTGTGTGTAGTGAGGGGAGGAAGGTATCCGGGGCTGTAGTGGTCGGGGGTCTGATTCTGTGTGTAGTGAGGGGGGGAAGGTATCCAGGGTTGTAGCGGTCGGGGCCTGATTCTGTGTGTAGTGAGGGGAGGAAGGTATCCGGGGCTGTAGTGGTCGGGGGTCTGATTCTGTGTGTAGTGAGGGGGGGAGGTATCCAGGGTTGTAGCGGTCGGGGCCTGATTCTGTGTGTAGTGAGGGGCGAAGGTATCCAGGGTTGTAGCGGTCGGGGCCTGATTCTGTGTGTAGTGAGGGGGGGAAGGTATCCAGGGTTGTAGCGGTCTGGGGTCTGACTCTGTGTAGTGAGGGGGGGGAAGGTATCCGGGGTTGTAGCGGTCGGGGCCTGATTCTGTGTGTAGTGAGGGGGGGGAAGGTATCCAGGGTTATAGCGGTCGGGGCCTGATTCTGTGTGTAGTGAGGGGGGAAGGTATCCAGGGTTGTAGCGGCCGGGGCCTGATTCTGTGTGTAGTGAGGGGGGAAGGTATCCAGGGTTGTAGCGGCCGGGGCCTGATTCTGTGTGTAGTGAGGGGGGGAAGGTATCCAGGGTTGTAGCGGTCGGGGCCTGATTCTGTGTGTAGTGAGGGGGGGGGAGGTATCCAGGGTTGTAGCGGTCGGGGCCTGATTCTGTGTGTAGTGAGGGGGGAAGGTATCCAGGGTTGTAGCGGTCGGGGCCTTATTCTGTGTAGTGAGGGGGGGGAAGGTATCCAGGGTTGTAGCGGTCGGGGCCTGATTCTGTGTGTAGTGAGGGGGGGAAGGTATCCAGGGTTGTAGCGGTCGGGGCCTGATTCTGTGTAGTGAGGGGGGAAGGTATCCAGGGTTGTAGCGGTCGGGGCCTGATTCTGTGTGTAGTGAGGGGGGGAAGGTATCCAGGGTTGTAGCGGTCGGGGCCTGATTCTGTGTGTAGTGAGGGGGGGAAGGTATCCAGGGTTGTAGCGGTCGGGGCCTGATTCTGTGTGTAGTGAGGGGGGGGAAGGTATCCAGGGTTGTAGCGGTCGGAGCCTGATTCTGTGTGTAGTGAGGGGGGAAGGTATCCAGGGTTGTAGTGGTCGGGGCCTGATTCTGTGTGTAGTGAGGGGGGAAGGTATCCAGGGTTGTAGCGGTCGGGGCCTTATTCTGTGTGTAGTGAGGGGGGGAAGGTATCCAGGGTTGTAGTGGTCGGGGCCTGATTCTGTGTGTAGTGAGGGGGGAAGGTATCCAGGGTTGTAGCGGTCGGGGCCTGATTCTGTGTGTAGTGAGGGGGGGAAGGTATCCAGGGTTGTAGCGGTCGGGACCTGATTCTGTGTGTAGTGAGGGGGGGAAGGTATCCAGGGTTGTAGCGGTCGGGGCCTGATTCTGTGTGTAGTGAGGGGAGGAAGGTATCCGGGGCTGTAGTGGTCGGGGGTCTGATTCTGTGTGTAGTGAGGGGGGGGGGAAGGTATCCAGGGTTGTAGCGGTCGGGGCCTGATTCTGTGTGTAGTGAGGGGGGGAAGGTATCCAGGGTTGTAGCGGTCGGGGGTCTGACTCTGTGTAGTGAGGGGGGGGAAGGTATCCGGGGTTGTAGCGGTCGGGGCCTGATTCTGTGTGTAGTGAGGGGGGGGGGAAGGTATCCAGGGTTGTAGCGGTCGGGGTCTGATTCTGTGTGTAGTGAGGGGGGGAAGGTATCCAGGATTGTAGCGCTCGGGGCCTGATTCTGTGTGTAGTGAGTGGGGGGGGGAAGGTATCCAGGGTTGTAGCGGTCGGGGCCTGATTCTGTGTAGTGAGGGGGGGAAGGTATCCAGGGTTGTAGCGGTCGGGGGCCTGATTCTGTGTGTAGTGAGGGGGGAAGGTATCCAGGGTTGTAGCGGTCGGGGCCTGATTCTGTGTGTAGTGAGGGGGGGAAGGTATCCAGGGTTGTAGCGGTCGGGGCCTGATTCTGTGTGTAGTGAGGGGGGAAGGTATCCAGGGTTGTAGCGGTCGGGGCCTGATTCTGTGTGTAGTGAGGGGGGGGGGGGAAGGTATCCAGGGTTGTAGCAGTCGGGGGCCTGATTCTGTGTGTAGTGAGGGGGGGGGAAGGTATCCAAGGTTGTAGCGGTCAGGCCTGATTCTGTGTGTAGTGAGGGGGGGAAGGTATCCAGGGTTGTAGCGGTCAGGGGGCCTGATTCTGTGTGTAGTGAGGGGGGGAAGGTATCCAGGGTTGTAGCGGTCGGGCCTGATTCTGTGTGTAGTGAGGGGGGGGGGGAAGGTATCCAGGGTTGTAGCGGTCGGGGCCTGATTCTGTGTGTAGTGAGGGGGGAAAGGTATCCAGGGTTGTAGTGGTCGGGGCCTGATTCTGTGTGTAGTGAGGGGGGAAGGTATCCAGGGTTGTAGTGGTCGGGGGCCTGATTCTGTGGGTAGTGAGGGGGGGAAGGTATCCAGGGTTGTAGCGGTCGGGGCCTGATTCTGTGTAGTGAGGGGGGGAAGGTATCCAGGGTTGTAGCGGTCGGGGCCTGATTCTGTGTGTAGTGAGGGGGGGAAGGTATCCAGGGTTGTAGCGGTCGGGGCCTGATTCTGTGTGTAGTGAGGGGGGAAGGTATCCAGGGTTGTAGCGGTCGGGGCCTGATTCTGTGTGTAGAGAGGGGGGAAGGTATCCAGGGTTGTAGCGGTCGGGGCCTGATTCTGTGTGTAGTGAGGGGGGGAAGGTATCCAGGGTTGTAGCGGTCGGGGCCTGATTCTGTGTGTAGTGAGGGGGGGGCGAAGGTATCCAGGGTTGTAGCGGTCGGGGCCTGATTCTGTGTGTAGTGAGGGGGGGAAGGTATCCAGGGTTGTAGCGGTCGGGGCCTGATTCTGTGTGTAGTGAGGGGGGGAAGGTATCCAGGGTTGTAGCGGTCGGGGCCTGATTCTGTGTGTAGTGAGGGGGGGAAGGTATCCAGAGTTGTAGCGGTCGGGGCCTGATTCTGTGTAGTGAGGGGGGGAAGGTATCCAGGGTTGTAGCGGTCGGGACCTGATTCTGTGTGTAGTGAGGGGGGGGGAAGGTATCCAGGGTTGTAGCGGTCGGGGCCTGATTCTGTGTGTAGTGAGGGGAGGAAGGTATCCGGGGCTGTAGTGGTCGGGGGTCTGATTCTGTGTGTAGTGAAGGGGGGAAGGTATCCAGGGTTGTAGCGGTCGGGGCCTGATTCTGTGTGTAGTGAGGGGGGGAAGGTATCCAGGGTTGTAGCGGTCGGGGCCTGATTCTGTGTGTAGTGAGGGGGGGGAAGGTATCCAGGGTTATAGCGGTCAGGGTCTGATTCTGTGTGTAGTGAGGGGGGGGAAGGTATCCAGGGTTGTAGCGCTCGGGGCCTGATTCTGTGTGTAGTGAGTGGGGGGGGAAGGTATCCAGGGTTGTAGCGGTCGGGGCCTGATTCTGTGTGTAGTGAGGGGGGAAGGTATCCAGGGTTGTAGCGGTCGGGGCCTGATTCTGTGTGTAGTGAGGGGGGGAAGGTATCCAGGGTTGTAGCGCTCGGGGCCTGATTCTGTGTGTAGTGAGGGGGGGAAGGTATCCAGGGTTGTAGCGGTCGGGGCCTGATTCTGTGTGTAGTGAGGGGGGAAGGTATCCAGGGTTGTAGCGGTCGGGGCCTGATTCTGTGTGTAGTGAGGGGGGGGGGGGGGAAGGTATCCAGGGTTGTAGCAGTCGGGGGCCTGATTCTGTGTGTAGTGATGGGGGGGGAAGGTATCCAGGGTTGTAGCGGTCAGGCCTGATTCTGTGTGTAGTGAGGGGGGGAAGGTATCCAGGGTTGTAGCGGTCGGGGGGCCTGATTCTGTGTGTAGTGAGGGGGGGAAGGTATCCAGGGTTGTAGCGGTCGGGCCTGATTCTGTGTGTAGTGAGGGGGGGGGGGGAAGGTATCCAGGGTTGTAGCGGTCGGGGCCTGATTCTGTGTGTAGTGAGGGGGGAAGGTATCCAGGGTTGTAGTGGTCGGGGGCCTGATTCTGTGGGTAGTGAGGGGGGGAAGGTATCCAGGGTTGTAGCGGTCGGGGCCTGATTCTGTGTAGTGAGGGGGGGAAGGTATCCAGGGTTGTAGCGGTCGGGGCCTGATTCTGTGTGTAGTGAGGGGGGGAAGGTATCCAGGGTTGTAGCGGTCGGGGCCTGATTCTGTGTGTAGTGAGGGGGGAAGGTATCCAGGGTTGTAGCGGTCGGGGCCTGATTCTGTGTGTAGAGAGGGGGGAAGGTATCCAGGGTTGTAGCGGTCGGGGCCTGATTCTGTGTGTAGTGAGGGGGGGGGCGAAGGTATCCAGGGTTGTAGCGGTCGGGGCCTGATTCTGTGTGTAGTGAGGGGGGGAAGGTATCCAGGGTTGTAGCGGTCGGGGCCTGATTCTGTGTGTAGTGAGGGGGGGAAGGTATCCAGGGTTGTAGCGGTCGGGGCCTGATTCTGTGTGTAGTGAGGGGGGGAAGGTATCCAGGGTTGTAGCGGTCGGGGCCTGATTCTGTGTGTAGTGAGGGGGGGGGCGAAGGTATCCAGGGTTGTAGCGGTCGGGGCCTGATTCTGTGTGTAGTGAGGGGGGGAAGGTATCCAGGGTTGTAGCGGTCGGGGCCTGATTCTGTGTGTAGTGAGGGGGGGAAGGTATCCAGGGTTGTAGCGGTCGGGGCCTGATTCTGTGTGTAGTGAGGGGGGGAAGGTATCCAGGGTTGTAGCGGTCGGGGCCTGATTCTGTGTGTAGTGAGGGGGGGAAGGTATTCAGGGTTGTAGCGGTCGGGGCCTGATTCTGTGTGTAGTGAGGGGGGGAAGGTATCCAGGGTTGTAGCGGTCGGGGCCTGATTCTGTGTGTAGTGAGGGGGGGAAGGTATCCAGGGTTGTAGCGGTCGGGGCCTGATTCTGTGTGTAGTGAGGAAGGGGGGAAGGTATCCAGGGTTGTAGCGGTCGGGGCCTGATTCTGTGTGTTGTGAGGGGGGGGAAGGTATCCAGGGTTGTAGCGGTCGGGGGCCTGATTCTGTGTGTAGTGAGGGGGGGAAGGTATCCAGGGTTGTAGCGGTCGGGGCCTGATTCTGTGTGTAGTGAGGGGGGAAGGTATCCAGGGTTGTAGCGGTCGGGGCCTGATTCTGTGTGTAGTGAGGGGGGAAGGTATCCAGGGTTGTAGCGGTCGGGGCCTGATTCTGTGTGTAGTGAGGGGGGAAGGTATCCAGGGTTGTAGCGGTCGGGGGCCTGATTCTGTGTGTAGTGAGGGGGGAAGGTATCCAGGGTTGTAGCGGTCGGGGCCTGATTCTCTGTGTAGTGAGGGGGGAAGGTATCTAGGGTGGTAGCGTTCAGGGCCTGATTCTGTGTGTAGTGAGGGGGGGAAGGTATCCAGGGTTGTAGCGGTCGGGGCCTGATTCTGTGTGTAGTGAGGGGGAAGGTATCCAGGGTTGTAGCGGTCGGGGCCTGATTCTGTGTGTAGTGAGGGGGGGAAGGTATCCAGGGTTGTAGCGGTCGGGGCCTGATTCTGTGTGTAGTGAGGGGGGGGAAGGTATCCAGGGTTGTAGCGGTCGGGGGCCTGATTCTGTGTGTAGTGAGGGGGGGGGGGGGAGGTATCCAGGGTTGTAGCGGTCGGGGCCTGATTCTGTGTGTAGTGAGGGGGGAAGGTATCCGGGGTTGTAGCGGTCGGGGCCTGATTCTGTGTGTAGTGAGGGGGGAAGGTATCCAGGGTTGTAGTGGTCGGGGCCTGATTCTGTGTGTAGTGAGGGGGGGGGGAAGGTATCCAGGGTTGTAGCGGTCGGGGCCTGATTCTGTGTAGTGAGGGGGGGAAGGTATCCAGGGTTGTAGCGGTTAGGGCCTGATTCTGTGTGTAGTGAGGGGGGGAAGGTATCCAGGGTTGTAGCGGTCGGGGGCCTGATTCTGTGTGTAGTGAGGGGGGAAGGTATCCGGGGTTGTAGCGGTCGGGGCCTGATTCTGTGTGTAGTGAGGGGGGGAAGGTATCCAGGGTTGTAGCGGTCGGGGCCTGATTCTGTGTGTAGTGAGGGTGGGAAGGTATCCAGGGTTGTAGCGGTCGGGGCCTGATTCTCTGTGTAGTGAGGGGGGGGGGAGGTATCCAGGGTTGTAGCGGTCGGGGCCTGATTCTGTGTGTAGTGAGGGGGGGGAAGGTATCCAGGGTTGTAGCGGTCGGGGCCTGATTCTGTTTGTTGTGAGGGGGGGGAAGGTATCCAGGGTTGTAGCGGTCGGGGCCTGATTCTGTGTGTAGTGAGGGGGGGGGAAGGTATCCAGGGTTGTAGCGGTCGGGGCCTGATTCTGTTTGTTGTGAGGGGGGGGAAGGTATCCAGGGTTGTAGCGGTCGGGGCCTGATTCTGTGTGTAGTGAGGGGGGGAAGGTATCCAGGGTTGTAGCGGTCGGGGCCTGATTCTGTGTGTAGTGAGGGGGGAAGGTATCCAGGGTTGTAGCGGTCGGGGCCTGATTCTGTGTGTAGTGAGGGGGGGAAGGTATCCAGGGTTGTAGTGAGGGGGGAAGGTATCCAGGGTTGTAGCGGTCGGGGTCTGATTCTGTGTGTAGTGAGGGGGGGAAGGTATCCAGGGTTGTAGCGGTCGGGGCCTGATTCTGTGTTGTGAGGGGGGGAAGGTATCCAGGGTTGTAGCGGTCGGGGGGCCTGATTCTGTGTGTAGTGAGGGGGGGAAGGTATCCAGGGTTGTAGCGGTCGGGCCTGATTCTGTGTGTAGTGAGGGGGGGGGGGGAAGGTATCCAGGGTTGTAGCGGTCGGGGCCTGATTCTGTGTGTAGTGAGGGGGGGAAGGTATCCAGGGTTGTAGTGGTCGGGGCCTGATTCTGTGTGTAGTGAGGGGGGAAGGTATCCAGGGTTGTAGTGGTCGGGGGCCTGATTCTGTGGGTAGTGAGGGCGGGAAGGTATCCAGGGTTGTAGCGGTCGGGGCCTGATTCTGTGTAGTGAGGGGGGGAAGGTATCCAGGGTTGTAGCGGTCGGGGCCTGATTCTGTGTGTAGTGAGGGGGGGAAGGTATCCAGGGTTGTAGCGGTCGGGGCCTGATTCTGTGTGTAGTGAGGGGGGAAGGTATCCAGGGTTGTAGCGGTCGGGGCCTGATTCTGTGTGTAGAGAGGGGGGAAGGTATCCAGGGTTGTAGCGGTCGGGGCCTGATTCTGTGTGTAGTGAGGGGGGGAAGGTATCCAGGGTTGTAGCGGTCGGGGCCTGATTCTGTGTGTAGTGAGGGGGGGGAAGGTATCCAGGGTTGTAGCGGTCGGGGCCTGATTCTGTTTGTTGTGAGGGGGGGGAAGGTATCCAGGGTTGTAGCGGTCGGGGCCTGATTCTGTGTGTAGTGAGGGGGGAAGGTATCCAGGGTTGTAGCGGTCGGGGCCTGATTCTGTGTGTAGTGAGGGGGGGAAGGTATCCAGGGTTGTAGTGAGGGGGGAAGGTATCCAGGGTTGTAGCGGTCGGGGTCTGATTCTGTGTGTAGTGAGGGGGGGAAGGTATCCAGGGTTGTAGCGGTCGGGGCCTGATTCTGTGTTGTGAGGGGGGGAAGGTATCCAGGGTTGTAGCGGTCGGGGCCTGATTCTGTGTGTAGTGAGGGGGGGAAGGTATCCAGGGTTGTAGTGAGGGGGGGAAGGTATCCAGGGTTGTAGCGGTCGGGGTCTGATTCTGTGTGTAGTGAGGGGGGGAAGGTATCCAGGGTTGTAGCGGTCAGGGCCTGATTCTGTGTGTAGTGAGGGGGGGGCGAAGGTATCCAGGGTTGTAGCGGTCGGGGCCTGATTCTGTGTGTAGTGAGGGGGGGAAGGTATCCAGGGTTGTAGCGGTCGGGGCCTGATTCTGTGTGTAGTGAGGGGGGGAAGGTATCCAGGGTTGTAGCGGTCGGGGCCTGATTCTGTGTGTAGTGAGGGGGGGAAGGTATTCAGGGTTGTAGCGGTCGGGGCCTGATTCTGTGTGTAGTGAGGGGGGGAAGGTATCCAGGGTTGTAGCGGTCGGGGCCTGATTCTGTGTGTAGTGAGGGGGGGAAGGTATCCAGGGTTGTAGCGGTCGGGGCCTGATTCTGTGTGTAGTGAGGAAGGGGGGAAGGTATCCAGGGTTGTAGCGGTCGGGGCCTGATTCTGTGTGTAGTGAGGAAGGGGGGAAGGTATCCAGGGTTGTAGCGGTCGGGGCCTGATTCTGTGTGTTGTGAGGGGGGGGAAGGTATCCAGGGTTGTAGCGGTCGGGGGCCTGATTCTGTGTGTAGTGAGGGGGGGAAGGTATCCAGGGTTGTAGCGGTCGGGGCCTGATTCTGTGTGTAGTGAGGGGGGGAGGTATCCAGGGTTGTAGCGGTCGGGGCCTGATTCTGTGTAGTGAGGGGGGGAAGGTATCCAGGGTTGTAGCGGTCGGGGGCCTGATTCTGTGTGTAGTGAGGGGGGAAGGTATCCAGGGTTGTAGCGGTCGGGGCCTGATTCTGTGTGTAGTGAGGGGGGAAGGTATCCAGGGTTGTAGCGGTCGGGGCCTGATTCTGTGTGTAGTGAGGGGGGAAGGTATCCAGGGTTGTAGCGGTCGGGGGCCTGATTCTGTGTAGTGAAGGGGGAAGGTATCCAGGGTTGTAGCGGTCGGGGGCCTGATTCTGTGTGTAGTGAGGGGGGAAGGTATCCAGGGTTGTAGCGGTCGGGGCCTGATTCTCTGTGTAGTGAGGGGGGAAGGTATCTAGGGTGGTAGCGTTCAGGGCCTGATTCTGTGTGTAGTGAGGGGGGGAAGGTATCCAGGGTTGTAGCGGTCGGGGCCTGATTCTGTGTGTAGTGAGGGGGAAGGTATCCAGGGTTGTAGCGGTCGGGGCCTGATTCTGTGTGTAGTGAGGGGGGGAAGGTATCCAGGGTTGTAGCGGTCGGGGCCTGATTCTGTGTGTAGTGAGGGGGGGGAAGGTATCCAGGGTTGTAGCGGTCGGGGGCCTGATTCTGTGTGTAGTGAGGGGGGGGGAGGTATCCAGGGTTGTAGCGGTCGGGGCCTGATTCTGTGTGTAGTGAGGGGGGAAGGTATCCGGGGTTGTAGCGGTCGGGGCCTGATTCTGTGTGTAGTGAGGGGGGAAGGTATCCAGGGTTGTAGTGGTCGGGGCCTGATTCTGTGTGTAGTGAGGGGGGGGGGAAGGTATCCAGGGTTGTAGCGGTCGGGGCCTGATTCTGTGTAGTGAGGGGGGGAAGGTATCCAGGGTTGTAGCGGTCAGGGCCTGATTCTGTGTGTAGTGAGGGGGGGAAGGTATCCAGGGTTGTAGCGGTCGGGGGCCTGATTCTGTGTGTAGTGAGGGGGGAAGGTATCCGGGGTTGTAGCGGTCGGGGCCTGATTCTGTGTGTAGTGAGGGGGGGAAGGTATCCAGGGTTGTAGTGAGGGGGGGAAGGTATCCAGGGTTGTAGCGGTCGGGGTCTGATTCTGTGTGTAGTGAGGGGGGGAAGGTATCCAGGGTTGTAGCGGTCGGGGCCTGATTCTGTGTGTAGTGAGGGGGGGAAGGTATCCAGGGTTGTAGCGGTCGAGGCCTGATTCTGTGTGTAGTGAGGGGGGGAAGGTATCCAGGGTTGTAGCGGTCGGGGGCCTGATTCTGTGTGTAGTGAGGGGGGGAAGGTATCCAGGGTTGTAGCGGTCGGGGCCTGATTCTGTGTGTAGTGAGGGGGGGAAGGTATCCAGGGTTGTAGCGGTCGGGGCCTGATTCTGTGTGTAGTGAGGGGGGGAAGGTATCCAGGGTTGTAGCGGTCGGGGCCTGATTCTGTGTGTAGTGAGGGGGGAAGGTATCCAGGGTTGTAGCGGTCGGGGCCTGATTCTGTGTGTAGTGAGGGGGGGGAAGGTATCCAGGGTTGTAGCGGTCGGGGCCTGATTCTGTGTGTTGTGAGGGGGGGAAGGTATCCAGGGTTGTAGCGGTCAGGGCCTGATTCTGTGTGTAGTGAGGGTGGGAAGGTATCCAGGGTTGTAGCGGTCGGGGCCTGATTCTGTGTGTAGTGAGGGGGGCGAAGGTATCCAGGGTTGTAGCGGTCGGGGCCTGATTCTGTGTGTAGTGAGGGGGGGAAGGTATCCAGGGTTGTAGTGAGGGGGGAAGGTATCCAGGGTTGTAGCGGTCGGGGTCTGATTCTGTGTGTAGTGAGGGGGGGAAGGTATCCAGGGTTGTAGCGGTCGGGGCCTGATTCTGTGTTGTGAGGGGGGGAAGGTATCCAGGGTTGTAGCGGTCGGAGCCTGATTCTGTGTGTAGTGAGGGGGGGAAGGTATCCAGGGTTGTAGTGAGGGGGGGAAGGTATCCAGGGTTGTAGCGGTCGGGGTCTGATTCTGTGTGTAGTGAGGGGGGGAAGGTATCCAGGGTTGTAGCGGTCGGGGCCTGATTCTGTGTGTAGTGAGGGGGGGAAGGTATCCAGGGTTGTAGCGGTCGAGGCCTGATTCTGTGTGTAGTGAGGGGGGAAGGTATCCAGGGTTGTAGCGGTCGGGGCCTGATTCTGTGTGTAGTGAGGGGGGGAAGGTATCCAGGGTTGTAGTGAGGGGGGAAGGTATCCAGGGTTGTAGCGGTCGGGGTCTGATTCTGTGTGTAGTGAGGGGGGGAAGGTATCCAGGGTTGTAGCGGTCGGGGCCTGATTCTGTGTGTAGTGAGGGGGGAAGGTATCCAGGGTTGTAGCGGTCTGGGCCTGATTCTGTGTGTAGTGAGGGGGGGGAGGTATCCAGGGTTGTAGCGGTCTGGGCCTGATTCTGTGTGTAGTGAGGGGGGGAAGGTATCCAGGGTTGTAGCGGTCGGGGGGCCTGATTCTGTGTGTAGTGAGGGGGGGAAGGTATCCAGGGTTGTAGCGGTCGGGGCCTGATTCTGTGTGTAGTGAGGGGGGAAGGTATCCAGGGTTGTAGCGGTCGGGGCCTGATTCTGTGTGTAGTGAGGGGGGGAAGGTATCCAGGGTTGTAGCGGTCGGGGCCTGATTCTGTGTGTAGTGAGGGGGGGAAGGTATCCAGGGTTGTAGTGAGGGGGGAAGGTATCCAGGGTTGTAGCGGTCGGGGTCTGATTCTGTGTGTAGTGAGGGGGGGAAGGTATCCAGGGTTGTAGCGGTCGGGGCCTGATTCTGTGTGTAGTGAGGGGGGAAGGTATCCAGGGTTGTAGCGGTCTGGGCCTGATTCTGTGTGTAGTGAGGGGGGGGAGGTATCCAGGGTTGTAGCGGTCTGGGCCTGATTCTGTGTGTTGTGAGGGGGGGAAGGTATCCAGGGTTGTAGCGGTCAGGGCCTGATTCTGTGTGTAGTGAGGGTGGGAAGGTATCCAGGGTTGTAGCGGTCGGGGCCTGATTCTGTGTGTAGTGAGGGGGGCGAAGGTATCCAGGGTTGTAGCGGTCGGGGCCTGATTCTGTGTGTAGTGAGGGGGGGAAGGTATCCAGGGTTGTAGTGAGGGGGGAAGGTATCCAGGGTTGTAGCGGTCGGGGTCTGATTCTGTGTGTAGTGAGGGGGGGAAGGTATCCAGGGTTGTAGCGGTCGGGGCCTGATTCTGTGTTGTGAGGGGGGGAAGGTATCCAGGGTTGTAGCGGTCGGAGCCTGATTCTGTGTGTAGTGAGGGGGGGAAGGTATCCAGGGTTGTAGTGAGGGGGGGAAGGTATCCAGGGTTGTAGCGGTCGGGGTCTGATTCTGTGTGTAGTGAGGGGGGGAAGGTATCCAGGGTTGTAGCGGTCGGGGCCTGATTCTGTGTGTAGTGAGTGGGGAAGGTATCCAGGGTTGTAGCGGTCGGGGCCTGATTCTGTGTGTAGTGAGGGGGGAAAGGTATCCAGGGTTGTAGCGGTCGGGGCCTGATTCTGTGTGTAGTGAGGGGGGGGGAAGGTATCCAGGGTTGTAGCGGTCGGGGCCTGATTCTGTGTGTAGTGAGGGGGGGAGGTATCCGGGGTTGTAGCGGTCGGGGGCCTGATTCTGTGTGTAGTGAGGGGGGGAAGGTATCCAGGGTTGTAGCGGTCGGGGCCTGATTCTGTGTGTAGTGAGGGGGGAAGGTATCCAGGGTTGTAGCGGTCGGGGCCTGATTCTGTGTGCAGTGAGGGGGGAAGGTATCCAGGGTTGTAGCGGTCGGGGCCTGATTCTGTGTGTAGTGAGGGGGGAAGGTATCCAGGGTTGTAGCGGTCGGGGTCTGATTCTGTGTGTAGTGAGGGGGGAAGGTATCCAGGGTTGTAGCGGTCTGGGCCTGATTCTGTGTGTAGTGAGGGGGGGGGGAGGTATCCAGGGTTGTAGCGGTCTGGGCCTGATTCTGTGTGTAGTGAGGGGGGGGAAGGTATCCAGGGTTGTAGCGGTCGGGGGCCTGATTCTGTGTGTAGTGAGGGGGGGGGAAGGTATCCAGGGTTGTAGCGGTCGGGGCCTGATTCTGTGTGTAGTGAGGGGGGGGGAGGTATCCAGGGTTGTAGCGGTCGGGGCCTGATTCTGTGTGTAGTGAGGGGGGGAAGGTATCCAGGGTTGTAGCGGTCGGGGGGCCTGATTCTGTGTGTAGTGAGGGGGGGAAGGTATCCAGGGTTGTAGCGGTCGGGGCCTGATTCTGTGTGTAGTGAGGGGGGAAGGTATCCAGGGTTGTAGCGGTCGGGGCCTGATTCTGTGTGTAGTGAGGGGGGAAGGTATCCAGGGTTGTAGCGGTCGGGGCCTGATTCTGTGTGTAGTGAGGGGGGAAGGTATCCAGGGTTGTAGCGGTCTGGGCCTGATTCTGTGTGTAGTGAGGGGGGGGAGGTATCCAGGGTTGTAGCGGTCGGGGCCTGATTCTGTGTGTAGTGAGGGGGGGAAGGTATCCAGGGTTGTAGCGGTCGGGGGCCTGATTCTGTGTGTAGTGAGGGGGGAAGGTATCCAGGGTTGTAGCGGTCGGGGCCTGATTCTGTGTGTAGTGAGGGGGGGAAGGTATCCAGGGTTGTAGCGGTCGGGGCCTGATTCTGTGTGTAGTGAGGGGGGGAAGGTATCCAGGGTTGTAGTGGTCGGGGCCTGATTCTGTGTGTAGTGAGGGGGGGGGGAAGGTATCCAGGGTTGTAGCGATCGGGGGGCCTGATTCTGTGTGTAATGAGGGGGGGGAAGGTATCCAGGGTTGTAGCGGTCGGGGCCTGATTCTTTGTGTAGTGAGGGGGGGGAAGGTATCCAGGGTTGTAGCGGTCGGGGGGCCTGATTCTGTGTGTAGTGAGGGGGGAAGGTATCCAGGGTTGTAGCGGTCGGGGCCTGATTCTGTGTGTAGTGAGGGGGGGAAGGTATCCAGGGTTGTAGCGGTCGGGGCCTGATTCTGTGTGTAGTGAGGGGGGGAGGTATCCAGGGTTGTAGCGGTCGGGGCCTGATTCTGTGTGTAGTGAGGGGGGGGGAAGGTATCCAGGGTTGTAGCGGTCGGGTCCGGATTCTGTGTGTAGTGAGGGGGGAAGGTATCCAGGGTTGTAGCGGTCGGGGCCTGATTCTGTGTGTAGTGAGTGGGGAAGGTATCCAGGGTTGTAGCGGTCGGGGCCTGATTCTGTGTGTAGAGAGGGGGGAAGGTATCCAGGGTTGTAGCGGTCGGGGCCTGATTCTGTGTGTAGAGAGGGGGGAAGGTATCCAGGGTTGTAGCGGTCGGGCCTGATTCTGTGTGTAGAGAGGGAGGAAGGTATCCAGGGTTGTAGCGTTCGGGGGCCTGATTCTGTGTGTAGTGAGGGGGGGGAAGGTATCCAGGGTTGTAGCGGTCGGGGCCTGATTCTGTGTGTAGAGAGGGGGGAAGGTATCCAGGGTTGTAGCGGTCGGGGGCCTGATTCTGTGTGTAGTGAGGGGGGGAAGGTATCCAGGGTTGTATCGGTCGGGGCCTGATTCTGTGTGTAGTGAGGGGGGGAAGGTATCCAGGGTTGTAGCGGTCGGGGCCTGATTCTGTGTGTAGAGAGGGGGGAAGGTATCCAGGGTTGTAGCGGTCGGGCCTGATTCTGTGTGTAGAGAGGGGGGAAGGTATCCAGGGTTGTAGCGGTCGGGGGCCTGATTCTGTGTGTTGTGAGGGGGGGAAGGTATCCAGGGTTGTAGCGGTCGGGCCTGATTCTGTGTGTAGAGAGGGGGGAAGGTATCCAGGGTTGTAGCGGTCGGGGGCCTGATTCTGTGTGTAGTGAGGGTGGGAAGGTATCCAGGGTTGTAGCGGTCGGGGCCTGATTCTGTGTGTAGTGAGGGGGGAAGGTATCCAGGGTTGTAGCGGTCAGGGCCTGATTCTCTGTGTAGTGAGGGGGGGAAGGTATCCAGGGTTGTAGCGGGCGGGGCCTGATTCTGTGTGTAGTGAGGGGGGAAGGTATCCAGGGTTGTAGCGGTCGGGGCCTGATTCTGTGTGTAGTGAGGGGGGGGGGAGGTATCCAGGGTTGTAGCGGTCGGGGCCTGATTATGTGTGTAGTGAGGGGGGGAAGGTATCCAGGGTTGTAGTGGTCGGGGCCTGATTCTGTGTAGTGAGGGGGGGAAGGTATCCAGGGTTGTAGCGGTCGGGGCCTGATTCTGTGTGTAGTGAGGGGGGGAAGGTATCCAGGGTTGTAGCGGTCGGGGCCTGATTCTGTGTGTAGTGAGGGGGGGGCGAAGGTATCCAGGGTTGTAGCGGTCGGGGCCTGATTCTCTGTGTAGTGAGGGGGGGAAGGTATCTAGGGTTGTAGCGGTCAGGGCCTGATTCTGTGTGTAGTGAGGGGGGGAAGGTATCCAGGGTTGTAGCCGTCGGGGCCTGATTCTGTGTGTAACGAGGGGGGAAGGTATCCAGGGTTGTAGCGGTCGGGGCCTGATTCTGTGTGTAGTGAGGGGGGAAGGTATCCAGGGTTGTAGCGGTCGGGGCCTGATTCTGTGTGTAGTGAGGGGGGTGAAGGTATCCAGGGTTGTAGCGGTCGGGGCCTGATTCTGTGTGTAGTGAGGGGGGAAGGTATCCAGGGTTGTAGCGGTCGGGGCCTGATTCTGTGTGTAGTGAGGGGGGGAAGGTATCCAGGGTTGTAGCGGTCGGGGCCTGATTCTGTGTGTAGTGAGGGGGGAAGGTATCCAGGGTTGTAGCGGTCGGGGCCTGATTCTGTGTGTAGTGAGGGGGGGAAGGTATCCAGGGTTGTAGCGGTCGGGGCCTGATTCTGTGTGTAGTGAGGGGGGTGAAGGTATCCGGGGTTGTAGCGGTCTGGGCCTGATTCTGTGTGTAGTGAGGGGGGGAAGGTATCCAGGGTTGTAGCGGTCGGGGCCTGATTCTGTGTGTAGTGAGGGGGGGGGAAGGTAGCCAGGGTTGTAGCGGTCGGGGCCTGATTCTGTGTGTAGTGAGGGTGGGAAGGTATCCAGGGTTGTAGCGGTCGGGGGCCTGATTTTGTGTGTAGTGAGGGGGGGGGAGGTATCCAGGGTTGTAGCGGTCGGGGCCTGATTCTGTGTGTAGTGAGGGGGGGCGAAGGTATCCAGGGTTGTAGAGGTCGGGGCCTGATTCTGTGTGTAGTGAGGGGAGGAAGGTATCCAGGGTTGTAGCGGTCGGGGCCTGATTCTCTGTGTAGTGAGGGGGGAAGGTATCCAGGGTTGTAGCGGTCGTGGCCTGATTCTGTGTGTAGTGAGGGGGGAAGGTATCTAGGGTTGTAGCGGTCAGGGCCTGATTCTGTGTGTAGTGAGGGGGGGAAGGTATCCAGGGTTGTAGCGGTCGGGGCCTGATTCTGTGTGTAGTGAGGGGGGGGGAAGGTATCCGGGGTTGTAGCGGTCGGGGCCTGATTCTGTGTGTAGTGAGGGGGGGAAGGTATCCAGGGTTGTAGCGGTCGGGGCCTGATTCTCTGTGTAGTGAGGGGGGAAGGTATCCAGGGTTGTAGCGGTCGGGGCCTGATTCTGTGTGTAGTGAGGGGGGAAGGTATCTAGGGTTGTAGCGGTCAGGGCCTGATTCTGTGTGTAGTGAGGGGGGGAAGGTATCCAGGGTTGTAGCAGTCGGGGCCTGATTCTGTGTGTAGTGAGGGGGGGAAGGTATCCAGGGTTGTAGCGGTCAGGGCCTGATTCTGTGTGTAGTGAGGGGGGGAAGGTATCCGGGGTTGTAGCAGTCGGGGCCTGATTCTGTGTGTAGTGAGGGGGGAAGGTATCTAGGGTTGTAGCGGTCGGGGTCTGATTCTGTGTGTAGTGAGGGGGGGAAGGTATCCAGGGTTGTAGCGGTCGGGGCCTGATTCTGTGTGTAGTGAGGGGGGAAGGTATCCAGGGTTGTAGCGGTCGGGGCCTGATTCTGTGTGTAGTGAGGGGGGGAAGGTATCCAGGGTTGTAGCGGTCGGGGCCTGATTCTCTGTGTAGTGAGGGGGGAAGGTATCTAGGGTTGTAGTGGTCGGGGCCTGATTCTGTGTGTAGTGAGGGGGGGGAAGGTATCCAGGGTTGTAGCGGTCGGGGCCTGATTCTGTGTGTAGTGAGGGTGGGAAGGTATCCAGGGTTGTAGCGGTCGGGGCCTGATTCTGTGTGTAGTGAGGGGGGAAGGTATCCAGGGTGTAGCGGTCGGGGCCTGATTCTGTGTGTAGTGAGGGGGGGAAGGTATCCAGGGTTGTAGCGGTCGGGGGCCTGATTCTGTGTGTAGTGAGGGGGGGAAGGTATCCAGGGTTGTAGCGGTCGGGGCCTGATTCTGCGTGTAGTGAGGGGGGGGGAGGTATCCAGGGTTGTAGCGGTCGGGGCCTGATTCTGTGTGTAGTGAGGGGGGGAAGGTATCCAGGGTTGTAGCGGTCGGGGCCTGATTCTGTGTGTAGTGAGGAGGGGGAAGGTATCCAGGGTTGTAGCGGTCGGGGCCTGATTCTGTGTGTAGTGAGGGGGGGGGGGGAGGTATCCAGGGTTGTAGCGGTCGGGGCCTGATTCTGTGTGTAGTGAGGGGGGGAAGGTATCCAGGGTTGTAGCGGTCGGGGCCTGATTCTGTGTGTAGTGAGGGGGGAAGGTATCCAGGGTTGTAGCGGTCGGGGCCTGATTCTGTGTGTAGTGAGGGGGGAAGGTATCCAGGGTTGTAGCGGTCGGGGCCTGATTCTGTGTGTAGTGAGGGGGGGAAGGTATCCAGGGTTGTAGCGGTCGGGGCCTGATTCTCTGTGTAGTGAGGGGGGAAGGTATCTAGGGTTGTAGTGGTCGGGGCCTGATTCTGTGTGTAGTGAGGGGGGGGGAAGGTATCCAGGGTTGTAGCGGTCGGGGCCTGATTCTGTGTGTAGTGAGGGTGGGAAGGTATCCAGGGTTGTAGCGGTCGGGGCCTGATTCTGTGTGTAGTGAGGGGGGAAGGTATCCAGGGTGTAGCGGTCGGGGCCTGATTCTGTGTGTAGTGAGGGGGGGAAGGTATCCAGGGTTGTAGCGGTCGGGGGCCTGATTCTGTGTGTAGTGAGGGGGGGAAGGTATCCAGGGTTGTAGCGGTCGGGGCCTGATTCTGTGTGTAGTGAGGGGGGGGGATGGTATCCAGGGTTGTAGTGGTCGGGGCCTGATTCTGTGTGTAGTGAGGGGGGGAAGGTATCCAGGGTTGTAGCGGTCGGGGCCTGATTCTGTGTGTAGTGAGGGGGGGAAGGTATCCAGGGTTGTAGCGGTCGGGGTCTGATTCTGTGTGTAGTGAGGGGGGAAGGTATCCAGGGTTGTAGCGGTCGGGGTCTGATTCTGTGTGTAGTGAGGGGGGGAAGGTATCCAGGGTTGTAGCGGTCGGGGCCTGATTCTGTGTGTAGTGAGGGGGGGAAGGTATCCAGGGTTGTAGCGGTCGGGGTCTGATTCTGTGTGTAGTGAGGGGGGGAAGGTATCCAGGGTTGTAGTGGTCGGGGGGCCTGATTCTGTGTGTAGTGAGGGGGGGGGAGGTATCCAGGGTTGTAGCGGTCGGGGCCTGATTCTGTGTGTAGTGAGGGGGGGAAGGTATCCAGGGTTGTAGCGGTCGGGGCCTGATTCTGTGTGTAGTGAGGGGGGAAGGAATCCAGGGTTGTAGCGGTCGGGGGCCTGATTCTGTGTGTAGTGAGGGGGGAAGGAATCCAGGGTTGTAGTGGTCGGGGCCTGATTCTGTGTGTAGTGAGGGGGGAAGGTATCCAGGGTTGTAGCGGTCGGGGCCTGATTCTGTGTGTAGTGAGGGGGGGAAGGTATCCAGGGTTGTAGCGGTCGGGGCCTGATCCTGTGTAGTGAGGGGGCGAAGGTATCCAGGGTTGTAGCGGTCGGGGGTCTGATTCTGTGTAGTGAGGGTGGGAAGGTATCCAGGGTTGTAGCGGTCGGGGTCTGATTCTGTGTGTAGTGAGGGGGGGAAGGTATCCAGGGTTGTAGTGGTCGGGGCCTGATTCTGTGTGTAGTGAGGGGGGGAAGGTATCCAGGGTTGTAGCGGTCGGGGCCTGATTCTGTGTGTAGTGAGGGGGGGAAGGTATCCAGGGTTGTAGCGGTCGGGGCCTGATTCTGTGTGTAGTGAGGGGGGGAAGGTATCCAGGGTTGTAGCGGTCGGGGGCCTGATTCTGTGTGTAGTGAGGGGGGGGGGAGGTATCCAGGGTTGTAGCGGTCGGGGCCTGATTCTGTGTGTAGTGAGGGGGGGGGGGGGGCGAAGGTATCCAGGGTTGTAGCGGTCGGGGCCTGATTCTGTGTGTAGTGAGGGGGGGAAGGTATCCAGGGTTGTAGCGGTCGGGGCCTGATTCTCTGTGTAGTGAGGGGGGGAAGGTATCCAGAGTTGTAGCGGTCGGGGCCTGATTCTGTGTGTAGTGAGGGGGGGAAGGTATCCAGGGTTGTAGCGGTCGGGGGCCTGATTCTGTGTGTAGTGAGGGGGGGGAAGGTATCCAGGGTTGTAGCGGTCGGGGCCTGATTCTGTGTAGTGAGGGGGGAAGGTATCCAGGGTTGTAGCGGTCGGGGCCTGATTCTGTGTGTAGTGAGGGGGGGGAAGGTATCCAGGGTTGTAGCGGTCGGGGTCTGATTCTGTGTGTAGTGAGGGGGGAAGGTATCCAGGGTTGTAGCGGTCGGGGCCTGATTCTGTGTGTAGTGAGGGGGGGAAGGTATCCAGGGTTGTAGCGGTCGGGGTCTGATTCTGTGTGTAGTGAGGGGGGGAAGGTATCCAGGGTTGTAGTGGTCGGGGCCTGATTCTGTGTGTAGTGAGGGGGGGGGAAGGTATCCAGGGTTGTAGCGGTCGGGGCCTGATTCTGTGTGTAGTGAGGGGGGAAGGTATCCAGGGTTGTAGCGGTCGGGGCCTGATTCTGTGTGTAGTGAGGGGGGGAAGGTATACAGGGTTGTAGCGGTCGGGGCCTGATTCTGTGTGTAGTGAGGGGGGGAAGGTATCCAGGGTTGTAGCGGTCGGGGGCCTGATTCTGTGTGTAGTGAGGGGGGAAGGTATCCAGGGTTGTAGCGGTCGGGGCCTGATTCTGTGTGTAGTGAGGGGGGAAGGTATCCAGGGTTGTAGTGGTCGGGGGTCCGATTCTGTGTGTAGTGAGGGGGGGAAGGTATCCAGGGTTGTAGCGGTCGGGGCCTGATTCTGTGTGTAGTGAGGGGGGGAAGGTATCCAGGGTTGTAGCGGTCGGGGCCTGATTCTGTGTAGTGAGGGGGGGAAGGTATCCAGGGTTGTAGCGGTCGGGGCCTGATTCTGTGTGTAGTGAGGGGGGGAAGGTATCCAGGGTTGTAGCGGTCGGGGCATGATTCTCTGTGTAGTGAGGGGGGGAAGGTATCCAGGGTTGTAGCGGTCGGGGCCTGATTCTGTGTGTAGTGAGGGGGGAAGGTATCCAGGGTTGTAGCGGTCAGGGCCTGATTCTGTGTGTAGTGAGGGGGGAAGGTATCTAGGGTTGTAGCGGTCGGGGCCTGATTCTGTGTGTAGTGAGGGGGGGAAGGTATCCAGGGTTGTAGCGGTCGGGGCCTGATTCTCTGTGTAGTGAGGGGGGGAGGGTATCTAGGGTTGTAGCGGTCGGGGCCTGATTCTGTGTGTAGTGAGGGGGGGGAAGGTATCCAGGGTTGTAGCGGTCGGGGCCTGATTCTGTGTGTAGTGAGGGGGGGGAAGGTATCCAGGGTTGTAGCGGTCGGGGCCTGATTCTGTGTGTAGTGAGGGGGGGAAGGTATCCAGGGTTGTAGCGGTCGGGGGCCTGATTCTGTGTGTAGTGAGGGGGGGGAAGGTATCCAGGGTTGTAGCGGTCGGGGCCTGATTCTGTGTAGTGAGGGGGGAAGGTATCCAGGGTTGTAGCGGTCGGGGCCTGATTCTGTGTGTAGTGAGGGGGGGGGGGAAGGTATCCAGGGTTGTAGCGGTCGGGGCCTGATTCTGTGTGTAGTGAGGGGGGGAAGGTATCCAGGGTTGTAGTGGTCGGGGCCTGATTCTGTGTGTAGTGAGGGGGGAAGGTATCCAGGGTTGTAGCGGTCGGGGCCTGATTCTGTGTGTAGTGAGGGGGGAAGGTATCCAGGGTTGTAGCGGTCGGGGCCTGATTCTGTGTGTAGTGAGGGGGGGAAGGTATCCAGGGTTGTAGCGGTCGGGGCCTGATTCTGTGTGTAGTGAGGGGGGGAAGGTATCCAGGGTTGTAGCGGTCGGGGCCTGATTCTGTGTGTAGTGAGGGGGGAAGGTATCCAGGGTTGTAGCGGTCGGGGCCTGATTCTGTGTGTAGTGAGGGGGGAAGGTATCCAGGGTTGTAGTGGTCGGGGGTCCGATTCTGTGTGTAGTGAGGGGGGGAAGGTATCCAGGGTTGTAGCGGTCGGGGCCTGATTCTGTGTGTAGTGAGGGGGGAAGGTATCCAGGGTTGTAGCGGTCGGGGCCTGATTCTGTGTGTAGTGAGGGGGGGAAGGTATCCAGGGTTGTAGCGGTCGGGGCCTGATTCTCTGTGTAGTGAGGGGGGAAGGTATCCAGGGTTGTAGCGGTCGGGGCCTGATTCTGTGTGTAGTGAGGGGGGAAGGTATCCAGGGTTGTAGCGGTCAGGGGGCCTGATTCTGTGTAGTGAGGGGGGGGAAGGTATCCAGGGTTGTAGCGGTCGGGGGCCTGATTCTGTGTGTAGTGAGGGGGGGAAGGTATCCAGGGTTGTAGCGGTCGGGGCCTGATTCTGTGTGTAGTGAGGGGGGGAAGGTATCCAGGGTTGTAGCGGTTGGGGCCTGATTCTGTGTAGTGAGGGGAGGGAAGGTATCCAGGGTTGTAGCGGTCGGGGCCTGATTCTGTGTAGTGAGGGGGGGAAGGTATCCAGGGTTGTAGTGGTCGGGGCCTGATTCTGTGTGTAGTGAGGGGGGGAAGGTATCCAGGGTTGTAGCGGTCGGGGCCTGATTCTCTGTGTAGTGAGGGGGGGAAGGTATCCAGGGTTGTAGCGGTCGGGCCTGATTCTGTGTGTAGTGAGGGGGGAAGGTATCCAGGGTTGTAGCGGTCAGGGCCTGATTCTGTGTGTAGTGAGGGGGGAAGGTATCTAGGGTTGTAGCGGTCGGGGCCTGATTCTGTGTGTAGTGAGGGGGGGAAGGTATCCAGGGTTGTAGCGGTCGGGGCCTGATTCTGTGTGTAGTGAGGGGGGAAGGTATCCAGGGTTGTAGCGGTCGGGGCCTGATTCTGTGTGTAGTGAGGGGGGGGGGAAGGTATCCAGGGTTGTAGCGGTCGGGGCCTGATTCTGTGTATAGTGAGGGGGGGAAGGTATCCAGGGTTGTAGTGGTCGGGGCCTGATTCTGTGTGTAGTGAGGGGGGAAGGTATCCAGGGTTGTAGCGGTTGGGGCCTGATTCTGTGTAGTGAGGGGAGGGAAGGTATCCAGGGTTGTAGCGGTCGGGGCCTGATTCTGTGTAGTGAGGGGGGGAAGGTATCCAGGGTTGTAGTGGTCGGGGCCTGATTCTGTGTGTAGTGAGGGGGGGAAGGTATCCAGGGTTGTAGCGGTCGGGGCCTGATTCTCTGTGTAGTGAGGGGGGGAAGGTATCCAGGGTTGTAGCGGTCGGGGCCTGATTCTGTGTGTAGTGAGGGGGGAAGGTATCCAGGGTTGTAGCGGTCAGGGCCTGATTCTGTGTGTAGTGAGGGGGGAAGGTATCTAGGGTTGTAGCGGTCGGGGCCTGATTCTGTGTGTAGTGAGGGGGGGAAGGTATCCAGGGTTGTAGCGGTCGGGGCCTGATTCTGTGTGTAGTGAGGGGGGAAGGTATCCAGGGTTGTAGCGGTCGGGGCCTGATTCTGTGTGTAGTGAGGGGGGGGGGAAGGTATCCAGGGTTGTAGCGGTCGGGGCCTGATTCTGTGTGTAGTGAGGGGGGGAAGGTATCCAGGGTTGTAGTGGTCGGGGCCTGATTCTGTGTGTAGTGAGGGGGGAAGGTATCCAGGGTTGTAGCGGTCGGGGCCTGATTCTGTGTGTAGTGAGGGGGGAAGGTATCCAGGGTTGTAGCGGTCGGGGCCTGATTCTGTGTGTAGTGAGGGGGGGAAGGTATCCAGGGTTGTAGCGGTCGGGGCCTGATTCTGTGTGTAGTGAGGGGGGGAAGGTATCCAGGGTTGTAGCGGTCGGGGCCTGATTCTGTGTAGTGAGGGGGGGAAGGTATCCAGGGTTGTAGTGGTCGGGGCCTGATTCTGTGTGTAGTGAGGGGGGGAAGGTATCCAGGGTTGTAGCGGTCGGGGCCTGATTCTCTGTGTAGTGAGGGGGGGAAGGTATCCAGGGTTGTAGCGGTCGGGGCCTGATTCTGTGTGTAGTGAGGGGGGAAGGTATCCAGGGTTGTAGCGGTCAGGGCCTGATTCTGTGTGTAGTGAGGGGGGAAGGTATCTAGGGTTGTAGCGGTCGGGGCCTGATTCTGTGTGTAGTGAGGGGGGGAAGGTATCCAGGGTTGTAGCGGTCGGGGCCTGATTCTGTGTGTAGTGAGGGGGGAAGGTATCCACGGTTGTAGCGGTCGGGGCCTGATTCTGTGTGTAGTGAGGGGGGGGGAAGGTATCCAGGGTTGTAGCGGTCGGGGCCTGATTCTGTGTGTAGTGAGGGGGGAAGGTATCCAGGGTTGTAGCGGTCGGGGCCTGATTCTGTGTGTAGTGAGGGGGGGAAGGTATCCAGGGTTGTAGCGGTCGGGGTCTGATTCTGTGTGTAGTGAGGGGGGGAAGGTATCCAGGGTTGTAGCGGTCGGGGCCTGATTCTGTGTGTAGTGAGGGGGGAAGGTATCCAGGGTTGTAGCGGTCGGGGCCTGATTCTGTGTGTAGTGAGGGGGGAAGGTATCCAGGGTTGTAGCGGTCGGGGCCTGATTCTGTGTGTAGTGAGGGGGGGAAGGTATCCAGGGTTGTAGCGGTCGGGGCCTGATTCTGTGTGTAGTGAGGGGGGGAAGGTATCCAGGGTTGTAGCGGTCGGGGCCTGATTCTGTGTGTAGTGAGGGGGGAAGGTATCCAGGGTTGTAGCGGTCGGGGCCTGATTCTGTGTGTAGTGAGGGGGGAAGGTATCCAGGGTTGTAGTGGTCGGGGGTCCGATTCTGTGTGTAGTGAGGGGGGGAAGGTATCCAGGGTTGTAGCGGTCGGGGCCTGATTCTGTGTGTAGTGAGGGGGGAAGGTATCCAGGGTTGTAGCGGTCGGGGCCTGATTCTGTGTGTAGTGAGGGGGGGGCGAAGGTATCCAGGGTTGTAGCGGTCGGGGCCTGATTCTGTGTAGTGAGGGGGGGAAGGTATCCAGGGTTGTAGCGGTCGGGGCCTGATTCTGTGTGTAGTGAGGGGGGGGGCGAAGGTATCCAGGGTTGTAGCGGTCGGGGCCTGATTCTGTGTGTAGTGAGGGGGGGAAGGTATCCAGGGTTGTAGCGGTCGGGGCCTGATTCTGTGTGTAGTGAGGGGGGGAAGGTATCCAGGGTTGTAGCGGTCGGGGCCTGATTCTCTGTGTAGTGAGGGGGGAAGGTATCCAGGGTTGTAGCGGTCGGGGCCTGATTCTGTGTGTAGTGAGGGGGGAAGGTATCCAGGGTTGTAGCGGTCAGGGGGCCTGATTCTGTGTAGTGAGGGGGGGAAGGTATCCAGGGTTGTAGCGGTCGGGGGCCTGATTCTGTGTGTAGTGAGGGGGGGAAGGTATCCAGGGTTGTAGCGGTCGGGGCCTGATTCTGTGTGTAGTGAGGGGGGGAAGGTATCCAGGGTTGTAGCGGTTGGGGCCTGATTCTGTGTAGTGAGGGGAGGGAAGGTATCCAGGGTTGTAACGGTCGGGGCCTGATTCTGTGTAGTGAGGGGGGGAAGGTATCCAGGGTTGTAGTGGTCGGGGCCTGATTCTGTGTGTAGTGAGGGGGGGAAGGTATCCAGGGTTGTAGCGGTCGGGGCCTGATTCTCTGTGTAGTGAGGGGGGGAAGGTATCCAGGGTTGTAGCGGTCGGGGCCTGATTCTGTGTGTAGTGAGGGGGGAAGGTATCCAGGGTTGTAGCGGTCAGGGCCTGATTCTGTGTGTAGTGAGGGGGGAAGGTATCTAGGGTTGTAGCGGTCGGGGCCTGATTCTGTGTGTAGTGAGGGGGGGAAGGTATCCAGGGTTGTAGCGGTCGGGGCCTGATTCTGTGTGTAGTGAGGGGGGAAGGTATCCAGGGTTGTAGCGGTCGGGGCCTGATTCTCTGTGTAGTGAGGGGGGGAAGGTATCCAGGGTTGTAGCGGTCGGGGCCTGATTCTGTGTGTAGTGAGGGGGGAAGGTATCCAGGGTTGTAGCGGTCAGGGCCTGATTCTGTGTGTAGTGAGGGGGGAAGGTATCTAGGGTTGTAGCGGTCAGGGCCTGATTCTCTGTGTAGTGAGGGGGGGGAGGGTATCTAGGGTTGTAGCGGTCAGAGCCTGATTGTGTGTGTAGTGAGGGGGGGAAGGTATCCAGGGTTGTAGCCGTCGGGGCCTGATTCTGTGTGTAACGAGGGGGGAAGGTATCCAGGGTTGTAGCGGTCGGGGCCTGATTCTGTGTGTAGTGAGGGGGGAAGGTATCCAGGGTTGTAGCGGTCGGGGCCTGATTCTCTGTGTAGTGAGGGGGGAAGGTATCCAGGGTTGTAGCGGTCGGGGCCTGATTCTGTGTGTAGTGAGGGGGGGAAGGTATCCAGGGTTGTAGCGGTCGGGGGTCTGATTCTGTGTGTAGTGAGGGGGAAGGTATCCAGGGTTGTAGCGGTCGGGGCCTGATTCTGTGTGTAGTGAGGGGGGGAAGGTATCCAGGTTTGTAGCGGTCGGGGCCTGATTCTGTGTGTAGTGAGGGGGGTGAAGGTATCCGGGGTTGTAGCGGTCGGGGCCTGATTCTGTGTGTAGTGAGGGGGGGAAGGTATCCAGGGTTGTAGCGGTCGGGGCCTGATTCTGTGTGTAGTGAGGGGGGGGAAGGTATCCAGGGTTGTAGCGGTCGGGGCCTGATTCTGTGTGTAGTGAGGGTGGGAAGGTATCCAGGGTTGTAGCGGTCGGGGGCCTGATTTTGTGTGTAGTGAGGGGGGGGGGGAGGTATCCAGGGTTGTAGCGGTCGGGGCCTGATTCTGTGTGTAGTGAGGGGGGGGCGAAGGTATCCAGGGTTGTAGCGGTCGGGGCCTGATTCTGTGTGTAGTGAGGGGGGGAAGGTATCCAGGGTTGTAGCGGTCGGGGCCTGATTCTCTGTGTAGTGAGGGGGGAAGGTATCTAGGGTTGTAGCGGTCGGGGGCCTGATTCTCTGTGTAGTGAGGGGGGAAGGTATCCAGGGTTGTAGCGGTCGGGGCCTGATTCTGTGTGTAGTGAGGGGGGAAGGTATCTAGGGTTGTAGCGGTCGGGGCCTGATTCTGTGTGTAGTGAGGGGGGGAAGGTATCCAGGGTTGTAGCGGTCGGGGCCTGATTCTGTGTGTAGTGAGGGGGGAAGGTATCTAGGGTTGTAGCGGTCAGGGCCTGATTCTGTGTGTAGTGAGGGGGGGAAGGTATCCGGGGTTGTAGCGGTCGGGGCCTGATTCTGTGTGTAGTGAGGGGGGGAAGGTATCTAGGGTTGTAGCGGTCGGGGGCCTGATTCTCTGTGTAGTGAGGGGGGAAGGTATCCAGGGTTGTAGCGGTCGGGGCCTGATTCTGTGTGTAGTGAGGGGGGAAGGTATCTAGGGTTGTAGCGGTCGGGGCCTGATTCTGTGTGTAGTGAGGGGGGAAGGTATCTAGGGTTGTAGCGGTCGGGGCCTGATTCTCTGTGTAGTGAGGGGGGAAGGTATCCAGGGTTGTAGCGGTCGGGGCCTTATTCTGTGTGTAGTGAGGGGGGGAAGGTATCCAGGGTTGTAGTGGTCGGGGCCTGATTCTGTGTGTAGTGAGGGGGGGAGGTATCCAGGGTTGTAGCGGTCGGGGCCTGATTCTGTGTGTAGTGAGGGGGGGAAGGTATCCAGGGTTGTAGCGGTCGGGGCCTGATTCTGTGTGTAGTGAGGGGGGGAAGGTATCCAGGGTTGTAGCACTCGGGGCCTGATTCTGTGTGTAGTGAGGGGGGCGAAGGTATCCAGGGTTGTAGCGGTCGGGGCCTGATTCTGTGTGTAGTGAGGGGGGGAAGGTATCCAGGGTTGTAGCGGTCAGGGCCTGATTCTGTGTGTAGTGAGGGGGGGAAGGTATCCGGGGTTGTAGCGGTCGGGGCCTGATTCTGTGTGTAGTGAGGGGGGGAAGGTATCCAGGGTTGTAGCGGTCGGGGCCTGATTCTGTGTGTAGTGAGGGGGGAAGGTATCTAGGGTTGTAGCGGTCGGGGCCTGATTCTGTGTGTAGTGAGGGGGGGGGGAAGTTATCCAGGGTTGTAGCGGTCGGGGCCTGATTCTGTGTGTAGTGAGGGGGGGAAGGTATCCAGGGTTGTAGCGGTCGGGGCCTGATTCTGTGTGTAGTGAGGGGGGGAAGGTATCCAGGGTTGTAGCGGTTTGGGGGCCTGATTCTGTGTGTAGTGAGGGGGGGAAGGTATCCAGGGTTGTAGCGGTCGGGGTCTGATTCTGTGTGTAGTGAGGGTGGGGGGAAGGTATCCAGGGTTGTAGCGGTCGGGGCCTGATTCTGTGTGTAGTGAGGGTGGGAAGGTATCCAGGGTTGTAGCGGTCGGGGCCTGATTCTGTGTGTAGTGAGGGGGGGAAGGTATCCAGGGTTGTAGCGGTTTGGGGGCCTGATTCTGTGTGTAGTGAGGGGGGGAAGGTATCAAGGGTTGTAGCGGTCGGGGTCTGATTCTGTGTGTAGTGAGGGGGGGAAGGTATCCGGGGTTGTAGCGGTCGGGGCCTGATTCTGTGTGTAGTGAGGGGGGAAGGTATCTAGGGTTGTAGCGGTCGGGGTCTGATTCTGTGTGTAATGAGGGGGGGGAAGGTATCCAGGGTTGTAGCGGTCGGGGCCTGATTCTGTGTGTAGTGAGGGGGGAAGGTATCCAGGGTTGTAGCGGTCGGGGCCTGATTCTGTGTGTAGTGAGGGGGGGAAGGTATCCAGGGTTGTAGCGGTCGGGGCCTGATTCTGTGTGTAGTGAGGGGGGAAGGTATCCAGGGTTGTAGCGGTCGGGGCCTGATTCTGTGTGTAGTGAGGGTGGGAAGGTATCCAGGGTTGTAGCGGTCGGGGCCTGATTCTGTGTGTAGTGAGGGGGGGGAAGGTATCCAGGGTTGTAGCGGTCGGGGCCTGATTCTGTGTGTAGTGAGGGGGGAAGGTATCCAGGGTTGTAGCGGTCAGGGCCTGATTCTGTGTGTAGTGAGGGGGGAAGGTATCCAGGGTTGTAGCGGTCAGGGCCTGATTCTGTGTGTAGTGAGGGGGGAAGGTATCCAGGGTTGTAGCGGTCGGGGCCTGATTCTGTGTGTAGTGAGGGGGGGAAGGTATCCAGGGTTGTAGCGGTCGGGGCCTGATTCTGTGTGTAGTGAGGGGGGGGGGGAAGGTATCCAGGGTTGTAGCGGTCGGGGCCTGATTCTGTGTGTAGTGAGGGGGGGAAGGTATCCAGGGTTGTAGCGGTCGGGGTCTGATTCTGTGTGTAGTGAGGGGGGGAAGGTATCCAGGGTTGTAGCGGTCGGGGCCTGATTCTGTGTGTAGTGAGGGGGGGAGGTATCCAGGGTTGTAGCGGTCGGGGCCTGATTCTGTGTGTAGTGAGGGGGGGAAGGTATCCAGGGTTGTAGCGGTCGGGGCCTGATTCTGTGTGTAGTGAGGGGGGGAAGGTATCCAGGGTTGTAGCGGTCGGGGTCTGATTCTGTGTGTAGTGAGGGGGGAAGGTATCCAGGGTTGTAGCGGTCAGGGTCTGATTCTGTGTGTAGTGAGGGGGGGAAGGTATCCAGGGTTGTAGCGGTCGGGGCCTGATTCTGTGTGTAGTGAGGGGGGGAAGGTATCCAGGGTTGTAGCGGTCGGGGTCTGATTCTGTGTGTAGTGAGGGGGGGAAGGTATCCAGGGTTGTAGTGGTCGGGGGGCCTGATTCTGTGTGTAGTGAGGGGGGGGGGAGGTATCCAGGGTTGTAGCGGTCGGGGCCTGATTCTGTGTGTAGTGAGGGGGGGAAGGTATCCAGGGTTGTAGCGGTCGGGGCCTGATTCTGTGTGTAGTGAGGGGGGAAGGAATCCAGGGTTGTAGCGGTCGGGGGCCTGATTCTGTGTGTAGTGAGGGGGGAAGGTATCCAGGGTTGTAGCGGTCGGGGCCTGATTCTGTGTGTAGTGAGGGGGGGAAGGTATCCAGGGTTGTAGCGGTCGGGGCCTGATCCTGTGTAGTGAGGGGGCGAAGGTATCCAGGGTTGTAGCGGTCGGGGGTCTGATTCTGTGTAGTGAGGGTGGGAAGGTATCCAGGGTTGTAGCGGTCGGGGTCTGATTCTGTGTGTAGTGAGGGGGGGAAGGTATCCAGGGTTGTAGTGGTCGGGGCCTGATTCTGTGTGTAGTGAGGGGGGGAAGGTATCCAGGGTTGTAGCCGTCGGGGCCTGATTCTGTGTGTAGTGAGGCGGGGAAGATATCCAGGGTTGTAGCGGTCGGGGCCTGATTCTGTGTGTAGTGAGGGGGGGAAGGTATCCAGGGTTGTAGCGGTCGGGGCCTGATTCTGTGTGTAGTGAGGGGGGGAAGGTATCCAGGGTTGTAGCGGTCGGGGGCCTGATTCTGTGTGTAGTGAGGGGGGGGGAGGTATCCAGGGTTGTAGCGGTCGGGGCCTGATTCTGTGTGTAGTGAGGGGGGGGGCGAAGGTATCCAGGGTTGTAGCGGTCGGGGCCTGATTCTGTGTGTAGTGAGGGGGGGAAGGTATCCAGGGTTGTAGCGGTCGGGGCCTGATTCTCTGTGTAGTGAGGGGGGGAAGGTATCCAGAGTTGTAGCGGTCGGGGCCTGATTCTGTGTGTAGTGAGGGGGGGAAGGTATCCAGGGTTGTAGCGGTCGGGGGCCTGATTCTGTGTGTAGTGAGGGGGGGGAAGGTATCCAGGGTTGTAGCGGTCGGGGCCTGATTCTGTGTAGTGAGGGGGGAAGGTATCCAGGGTTGTAGCGGTCGGGGCCTGATTCTGTGTGTAGTGAGGGGGGGGAAGGTATCCAGGGTTGTAGCGGTCGGGGTCTGATTCTGTGTGTAGTGAGGGGGGGAAGGTATCCAGGGTTGTAGCGGTCGGGGCCTGATCCTGTGTAGTGAGGGGGGGAAGGTATCCAGGGTTATAGCGGTCGGGGCCTGATTCTGTGTGTAGTGAGGGGGGAAGGTATCCAGGGTTGTAGCGGTCGGGGCCTGATTCTGTGTGTAGTGAGGGGGGGAAGGTATCCAGGGTTGTAGCGGTCGGGGTCTGATTCTGTGTGTAGTGAGGGGGGGAAGGTATCCAGGGTTGTAGTGGTCGGGGCCTGATTCTGTGTGTAGTGAGGGGGGGGGAAGGTATCCAGGGTTGTAGCGGTCGGGGCCTGATTCTGTGTGTAGTGAGGGGGGAAGGTATCCAGGGTTGTAGCGGTCGGGGCCTGATTCTGTGTGTAGTGAGGGGGGGAAGGTATACAGGGTTGTAGCGGTCGGGGCCTGATTCTGTGTGTAGTGAGGGGGGGAAGGTATCCAGGGTTGTAGCGGTCGGGGGCCTGATTCTGTGTGTAGTGAGGGGGGAAGGTATCCAGGGTTGTAGCGGTCGGGGCCCGATTCTGTGTGTAGTGAGGGGGGAAGGTATCCAGGGTTGTAGTGGTCGGGGGTCCGATTCTGTGTGTAGTGAGGGGGGGAAGGTATCCAGGGTTGTAGCGGTCGGGGCCTGATTCTGTGTGTAGTGAGGGGGGGAAGGTATCCAGGGTTGTAGCGGTCGGGGCCTGATTCTGTGTAGTGAGGGGGGGGAAGGTATCCAGGGTTGTAGCGGTCGGGGGGCCTGATTCTGTGTGTAGTGAGGGGGGGAAGGTATCCGGGGTTGTAGCGGTCGGGGCCTGATTCTGTGTGTAGTGAGGGGGGGAAGGTATCCAGGGTTGTAGCGGTCGGGGCCTGATTCTCTGTGTAGTGAGGGGGGGAAGGTATCCAGGGTTGTAGCGGTCGGGGCCTGATTCTGTGTGTAGTGAGGGGGGAAGGTATCCAGGGTTGTAGCGGTCGGGGCCTGATTCTGTGTGTAGTGAGGGGGGAAGGTATCCAGGGTTGTAGCGGTCAGGGCCTGATTCTGTGTGTAGTGAGGGGGGAAGGTATCTAGGGTTGTAGCGGTCGGGGCCTGATTCTGTGTGTAGTGAGGGGGGGGAAGGTATCCAGGGTTGTAGCGGTCGGGGTCTGACTCTGTGTAGTGAGGGGGGGGGGGGAAGGTATCCAGGGTTGTAGCGGTCGGGGCCTGATTCTGTGTGTAGTGAGGGGGGGGAAGGTATCCAGGGTTGTAGCGGTCGGGGCCTGATTCTGTGTGTAGTGAGGGGGGGAAGGTATCCAGGGTTGTAGCGGTCGGGGGCCTGATTCTGTGTGTAGTGAGGGGGGGGAAGGTATCCAGGGTTGTAGCGGTCGGGGCCTGATTCTGTGTAGTGAGGGGGGAAGGTATCCAGGGTTGTAGCGGTCGGGGCCTGATTCTGTGTGTAGTGAGGGGGGGGGGGAAGGTATCCAGGGTTGTAGCGGTCGGGGCCTGATTCTGTGTGTAGTGAGGGGGGGAAGGTATCCAGGGTTGTAGTGGTCGGGGCCTGATTCTGTGTGTAGTGAGGGGGGAAGGTATCCAGGGTTGTAGCGGTCGGGGCCTGATTCTGTGTGTAGTGAGGGGGGAAGGTATCCAGGGTTGTAGCGGTCGGGGCCTGATTCTGTGTGTAGTGAGGGGGGGAAGGTATCCAGGGTTGTAGCGGTCGGGGCCTGATTCTGTGTGTAGTGAGGGGGGGAAGGTATCCAGGGTTGTAGTGGTCGGGGGTCCGATTCTGTGTGTAGTGAGGGGGGGAAGGTATCTAGGGTTGTAGCGGTCGGGGCCTGATTCTGTGTGTAGTGAGGGTGGGAAGGTATCCAGGGTTGTAGCGGTCGGGGCCTGATTCTGTGTGTAGTGAGGGGGGAAGGTATCCAGGGTTGTAGCGGTCGGGGCCTGATTCTGTGTGTAGTGAGGGGGGGAAGGTATCCAGGGTTGTAGCGGTCGGGGCCTGATTCTCTGTGTAGTGAGGGGGGAAGGTATCCAGGGTTGTAGCGGTCGGGGCCTGATTCTGTGTGTAGTGAGGGGGGAAGGTATCCAGGGTTGTAGCGGTCAGGGGGCCTGATTCTGTGTAGTGAGGGGGGGGAAGGTATCCAGGGTTGTAGCGGTCGGGGGCCTGATTCTCTGTGTAGTGAGGGGGGGAGGGTATCTAGGGTTGTAGCGGTCGGGGCCTGATTCTGTGTGTAGTGAGGGGGGGGGAAGGTATCCAGGGTTGTAGCGGTCGGGGCCTGATTCTGTGTGTAGTGAGGGGGGGGAAGGTATCCAGGGTTGTAGCGGTCGGGGCCTGATTCTGTGTGTAGTGAGGGGGGGAAGGTATCCAGGGTTGTAGCGGTCGGGGGCCTGATTCTGTGTGTAGTGAGGGGGGGGAAGGTATCCAGGGTTGTAGCGGTCGGGGCCTGATTCTGTGTAGTGAGGGGGGAAGGTATCCAGGGTTGTAGCGGTCGGGGCCTGATTCTGTGTGTAGTGAGGGGGGGGGGAAGGTATCCAGGGTTGTAGCGGTCGGGGCCTGATTCTGTGTGTAGTGAGGGGGGGAAGGTATCCAGGGTTGTAGTGGTCGGGGCCTGATTCTGTGTGTAGTGAGGGGGGGGGCGAAGGTATCCAGGGTTGTAGCGGTCGGGGCCTGATTCTGTGTGTAGTGAGGGGGGGAAGGTATCCAGGGTTGTAGCGGTCGGGGTCTGATTCTGTGTAGTGAGGGTGGGAAGGTATCCAGGGTTGTAGCGGTCGGGGCCTGATTCTGTGTGTAGTGAGGGGGGGAAGGTATCCAGGGTTGTAGCGGTCGGGGCCTGATTCTGTGTGTAGTGAGGGGGGAAGGTATCCAGGGTTGTAGCGGTCGGGGCCTGATTCTGTGTGTAGTGAGGGGGGAAGGTATCCAGGGTTGTAGCGGTCGGGGCCTGATTCTGTGTGTAGTGAGGGGGGGAAGGTATCCAGGGTTGTAGCGGTCGGGGGCCTGATTCTGTGTGTAGTGAGGGGGGAAGGTATCCAGGGTTGTAGCGGTCGGGGCCTGATTCTGTGTGTAGTGAGGGGGGAAGGTATCCAGGGTTGTAGTGGTCGGGGGTCCGATTCTGTGTGTAGTGAGGGGGGGAAGGTATCCAGGGTTGTAGTGGTCGGGGGTCCGATTCTGTGTGTAGTGAGGGGGGGAAGGTATCCAGGGTTGTAGCGGTCGGGGCCTGATTCTGTGTGTAGTGAGGGGGGGAAGGTATCCAGGGTTGTAGCGGTCGGGGCCTGATTCTCTGTGTAGTGAGGGGGGAAGGTATCCAGGGTTGTAGCGGTCGGGGCCTGATTCTGTGTGTAGTGAGGGGGGAAGGTATCCAGGGTTGTAGCGGTCAGGGGGCCTGATTCTGTGTAGTGAGGGGGGGGAAGGTATCCAGGGTTGTAGCGGTCGGGGGCCTGATTCTGTGTGTAGTGAGGGGGGGAAGGTATCCAGGGTTGTAGCGGTCGGGGCCTGATTCTGTGTGTAGTGAGGGGGGGAAGGTATCCAGGGTTGTAGCGGTTGGGGCCTGATTCTGTGTAGTGAGGGGAGGGAAGGTATCCAGGGTTGTAGCGGTCGGGGCCTGATTCTGTGTAGTGAGGGGGGGAAGGTATCCAGGGTTGTAGTGGTCGGGGCCTGATTCTGTGTGTAGTGAGGGGGGGAAGGTATCCAGGGTTGTAGCGGTCGGGGCCTGATTCTCTGTGTAGTGAGGGGGGGAAGGTATCCAGGGTTGTAGCGGTCGGGGCCTGATTCTGTGTGTAGTGAGGGGGGAAGGTATCCAGGGTTGTAGCGGTCAGGGCCTGATTCTGTGTGTAGTGAGGGGGGAAGGTATCTAGGGTTGTAGCGGTCGGGGCCTGATTCTGTGTGTAGTGAGGGGGGGAAGGTATCCAGGGTTGTAGCGGTCGGGGCCTGATTCTGTGTGTAGTGAGGGGGGAAGGTATCCAGGGTTGTAGCGGTCGGGGCCTGATTCTCTGTGTAGTGAGGGGGGGAAGGTATCCAGGGTTGTAGCGGTCGGGGCCTGATTCTGTGTGTAGTGAGGGGGGAAGGTATCCAGGGTTGTAGCGGTCAGGGCCTGATTCTGTGTGTAGTGAGGGGGGAAGGTATCTAGGGTTGTAGCGGTCAGGGCCTGATTCTCTGTGTAGTGAGGGGGGGGAGGGTATCTAGGGTTGTAGCCGTCGGGGCCTGATTCTGTGTGTAACGAGGGGGGAAGGTATCTAGGGTTGTAGCGGTCAGGGCCTGATTCTGTGTGTAGTGAGGGGGGAAGGTATCCAGGGTTGTAGCGGTCGGGGCCTGATTCTGTGTGTAGTGAGGGGGGAAGGTATCCAGGATTGTAGCGGTCAGAGCCTGATTGTGTGTGTAGTGAGGGGGGGAAGGTATCCAGGGTTGTAGCGGTCGGGGCCTGATTCTGTGTGTAGTGAGGGGGGAAGGTATCCAGGGTTGTAGCGGTCGGGGCCTGATTCTCTGTGTAGTGAGGGGGGAAGGTATCCAGGGTTGTAGTGGTCGGGGCCTGATTCTGTGTGTAGTGAGGGGGGGAAGGTATCCAGGGTTGTAGCGGTCGGGGGTCTGATTCTGTGTGTAGTGAGGGGGAAGGTATCCAGGGTTGTAGCGGTCGGGGCCTGATTCTGTGTGTAGTGAGGGGGGGAAGGTATCCAGGTTTGTAGCGGTCGGGGCCTGATTCTGTGTGTAGTGAGGGGGGTGAAGGTATCCGGGGTTGTAGCGGTCGGGGCCTGATTCTGTGTGTAGTGAGGGGGGGAAGGTATCCAGGGTTGTAGCGGTCGGGGCCTGATTCTGTGTGTAGTGAGGGGGGGGAAGGTATCCAGGGTTGTAGCGGTCGGGGCCTGATTCTGTGTGTAGTGAGGGTGGGAAGGTATCCAGGGTTTTAGCGGTCGGGGGCCTGATTTTGTGTGTAGTGAGGGGGGAAGGTATCCAGGGTTGTAGCGGTCGGGGCCTGATTCTGTGTGTAGTGAGGGGGGAAGGTATCCAGGGTGTAGCGGTCGGGACCTGATTCTGTGTGTAGTGAGGGGGGGGCGAAGGTATCCAGGGTTGTAGCGGTCGGGGCCTGATTCTGTGTGTAGTGAGGGGGGAAGGTATCCAGGGTTGTAGCGGTCGGGGCCTGATTCTGTGTGTAGTGAGGGGGGGGCGAAGGTATCCAGGGTTGTAGCGGTCGGGGCCTGATTCTGTGTGTAGTGAGGGGGGGAAGGTATCCAGGGTTGTAGCGGTCGGGGCCTGATTCTCTGTGTAGTGAGGGGGGAAGGTATCCAGGGTTGTAGCGGTCGGGGCCTGATTCTGTGTGTAGTGAGGGGGGAAGGTATCTAGGGTTGTAGCGGTCAGGGCCTGATTCTGTGTGTAGTGAGGGGGGGAAGGTATCCAGGGTTGTAGCGGTCGGGGTCTGATTCTGTGTGTAGTGAGGGGGCGAAGGTATCCAGGGTTGTAGCGGTCGGGGCCTGATTCTGTGTGTAGTGAGGGGGGGAAGGTATCCGGGGTTGTAGCGGTCGGGGCCTGATTCTGTGTGTAGTGAGGGGGGGAAGGTATCCAGGGTTGTAGCGGTCGGGGCCTGATTCTGTGTGTAGTGAGGGGGGAAGGTATCTAGGGTTGTAGCGGTCAGGGCCTGATTCTGTGTGTAGTGAGGGGGGAAGGTATCCAGGGTTGTAGCGGTCGGGGCCTGATTCTGTGTGTAGTGAGGGGGGAAGGTATCCAGGGTTGTAGCGGTCGGGGCCTGATTCTGTGTGTAGTGAGGGGGGAAGGTATCCAGGGTTGTAGCGGTCGGGGCCTGATTCTCTGTGTAGTGAGGGGGGAAGGTATCTAGGGTTGTAGCGGTCAGGGCCTGATTCTGTGTGTAGTGAGGGGGGAAGTTATCCAGGGTTTTAGCGGTCGGGGCCTGATTCTGTGTGTAGTGAGGGGGGGAAGGTATCCAGGGTTGTAGCGGTCGGGGCCTGATTCTCTGTGTAGTGAGGGGGGAAGGTATCTAGGGTTGTAGTGGTCGGGGCCTGATTCTGTGTGTAGTGAGGGGGGGGGGAAGGTATCCAGGGTTGTAGCGGTCGGGGCCTGATTCTGTGTGTAGTGAGGGTGGGAAGGTATCCAGGGTTGTAGCGGTCGGGGCCTGATTCTGTGTGTAGTGAGGGGGGGAAGGTATCCAGGGTTGTAGCGGTTTGGGGGCCTGATTCTGTGTGTAGTGAGGGGGGGAAGGTATCCAGGGTTGTAGCGGTCGGGGTCTGATTCTGTGTGTAGTGAGGGTGGGGGGAAGGTATCCAGGGTTGTAGCGGTCGGGGCCTGATTCTGTGTGTAGTGAGGGTGGGAAGGTATCCAGGGTTGTAGCGGTCGGGGCCTGATTCTGTGTGTAGTGAGGGGGGGAAGGTATCCAGGGTTGTAGCGGTTTGGGGGCCTGATTCTGTGTGTAGTGAGGGGGGGAAGGTATCCAGGGTTGTAGCGGTCGGGGTCTGATTCTGTGTGTAGTGAGGGGGGGAAGGTATCCGGGGTTGTAGCGGTCGGGGCCTGATTCTGTGTGTAGTGAGGGGGGAAGGTATCTAGGGTTGTAGCGGTCGGGGTCTGATTCTGTGTGTAATGAGGGGGGGGAAGGTATCCAGGGTTGTAGCGGTCGGGGCCTGATTCTGTGTGTAGTGAGGGGGGAAGGTATCCAGGGTTGTAGCGGTCGGGGCCTGATTCTGTGTGTAGTGAGGGGGGGAATGTATCCAGGGTTGTAGCGGTCGGGGCCTGATTCTGTGTGTAGTGAGGGGGGAAGGTATCTAGGGTTGTAGCGGTCGGGGCCTGATTCTGTGTGTAGTGAGGGGGGGGAAGGTATCCAGGGTTGTAGCGGTCGGGGCCTGATTCTGTGTGTAGTGAGGGGGGAAGGTATCCAGGGTTGTAGCGGTCAGGGCCTGATTCTGTGTGTAGTGAGGGGGGAAGGTATCCAGGGTTGTAGCGGTCGGGGCCTGATTCTGTGTGTAGTGAGGGGGGGAAGGTATCCAGGGTTGTAGCGGTCGGGGCCTGATTCTGTGTGTAGTGAGGGGGGAAGGTATCCAGGGTTGTAGCGGTCGGGGCCTGATTCTGTGTGTAGTGAGGGGGGAAGGTATCCAGGGTTGTAGCGGTCGGGGCCTGATTCTGTGTGTAGTGAGGGGGGAAGGTATCCAGGGTTGTAGCGGTCGGGGCCTGATTCTGTGTGTAGTGAGGGGGGAAGGTATCCAGGGTTGTAGTGGTCGGGGCCTGATTCTGTGTGTAGTGAGGGGGGGAAGGTATCCAGGGTTGTAGCGGTCAGGGCCTGATTCTGTGTGTAGTGAGGGGGGAAGGTATCCAGGGTTGTAGTGGTCGGGGTCTGATTCTGTGTGTAGTGAGGGGGGGGGGGAAGGTATCCAGGGTTGTAGCGGTCGGGGCCTGATTCTCTGTGTAGTGAGGGGGGGGGAAGGTATCCAGGGTTGTAGCGGTCGGGGCTTGATTCTGTGTGTAGTGAGGGGGGGAAGGTATCCAGGGTTGTAGCGGTCGGGGCCTGATTCTGTGTGTAGTGAGGGGGGGAAGGTATCCAGGGTTGTAGCGGTCGGGGCCTGATTCTGTGTGTAGTGAGGGTGGGAAGGTATCCAGGGTTGTAGCGGTCGGGGCCTGATTCTGTGTGTAGTGAGGGGGGAAGGTATCCAGGGTTGTAGCGGTCGGGGCCTGATTCTGTGTGTAGTGAGGGGGGAAGGTATCCAGGGTTGTAGCGGTCGGGGTGCCGGATTCTGTGTGTAGTGAGGGGGGGAAGGTATCCAGGGTTGTAGCGGTCGGGGCCTGATTCTGTGTGTAGTGAGGGGGGGGGCGAAGGTATCCAGGGTTGTAGCGGTCGGGGCCTGATTCTGTGTGTAGTGAGGGGGGGAAGGTATCCACGGTTGTAGCGGTCGGGGCCTGATTCTCTGTGTAGTGAGGGGGGGAAGGTATCCAGAGTTGTAGCGGTCGGGGCCTGATTCTGTGTGTAGTGAGGGGGGGAAGGTATCCAGGGTTGTAGCGGTCGGGGGCCTGATTCTGTGTGTAGTGAGGGGGGGGGGGGGAAAGGTATCCAGGGTTGTAGCGGTCGGGGCCTGATTCTGTGTAGTGAGGGGGGAAGGTATCCAGGGTTGTAGCGGTCGGGGCCTGATTCTGTGTGTAGTGAGGGGGGGGGGGGGGAGGTATCCAGGGTTGTAGCGGTCGGGGCCTGATTCTGTGTGTAGTGAGGGGGGGAAGGTATCCAGGGTTGTAGTGGTTGGGGCCTGATTCTGTGTGTAGTGTGGGGGGAAGGTATCCAGGGTTGTAGCGGTCGGGGCCTGATTCTGTGTGTAGTCAAGGGGGAAGGTATCCAGGGTTGTAGCGGTCGGGGCCTGATTCTGTGTGTAGTGAGGGGGGGGAAGGTATACAGGGTTGTAGCGGTCGGGGCCTGATTCTGTGTGTAGTGAGGGGGGTGAAGGTATCCAGGGTTGTAGCGGTCGGGGCCTGATTCTGTGTGTAGTGAGGGGGGGGCGAAGGTATCCAGGGTTGTAGCGGTCGGGGCCTGATTCTGTGTGTAGTGAGGGGGGGAAGGTATCCAAGGTTGTAGCGGTCTGGGCCTGATTCTCTGTGTAGTGAGGGGGGGAAGGTATCCAGAGTTGTAGCGGTCGGGGCCTGATTCTGTGTGTAGTGAGGGGGGGAAGGTATCCAGGGTTGTAGCGGTCGGGGGCCTGATTCTGTGTGTAGTGAGGGGGGGGAAGGTATCCAGGGTTGTAGCGGTCGGGGTCTGATTCTGTGTGTAGTGAGGGGGGTGAAGGTATCCAGGGTTGTAGTGGTCGGGGCCTGATTCTGTGTGTAGTGAGGGGGGGGGGGAAGGTATCCAGGGTTGTAGCGGTCGGGGCCTGATTCTGTGTGTAGTGTGGGGGGAAGGTATCCAGGGTTGTAGCAGTCGGGGCCTGATTCTGTGTGTAGTGAGGGGGGGGGGCGAAGGTATCCAGGGTTGTAGCGGTCGGGGCCTGATTCTGTGTGTAGTGAGGGGGGGGGAAGGTATCCAGGGTTGTAGCGGTCGGGGCCTGATTCTGTGTAGTGAGGGGGGGAAGGTATCCAGGGTTGTAGCGGTTAGGGCCTGATTCTGTGTGTAGTGAGGGGGGGAAGGTATCCAGGGTTGTAGCGGTCGGGGGCCTGATTCTGTGTGTAGTGAGGGGGGAAGGTATCCGGGGTTGTAGCGGTCGGGGCCTGATTCTGTGTGTAGTGAGGGGGGGAAGGTATCCAGGGTTGTAGCGGTCGGGGCCTGATTCTGTGTGTAGTGAGGGGGGAAGGTATCCAGGGTTGTAGCGGTCGGGGCCTGATTCTCTGTGTAGTGAGGGGGGGGGGAGGTATCCAGGGTTGTAGCGGTCGGGGCCTGATTCTGTGTGTAGTGAGGGGGGGGAAGGTATCCAGGGTTGTAGCGGTCGGGGCCTGATTCTGTTTGTTGTGAGGGGGGGGAAGGTATCCAGGGTTGTAGCGGTCGGGGCCTGATTCTGTGTGTAGTGAGGGGGGGGAAGGTATCCAGGGTTGTAGCGGTCGGGGCCTGATTCTGTTTGTTGTGAGGGGGGGGAAGGTATCCAGGGTTGTAGCGGTCGGGGCCTGATTCTGTGTGTAGTGAGGGGGGGAAGGTATCCAGGGTTGTAGCGGTCGGGGCCTGATTCTGTGTGTAGTGAGGGGGGAAGGTATCCAGGGTTGTAGCGGTCGGGGCCTGATTCTGTGTGTAGTGAGGGGGGGAAGGTATTCAGGGTTGTAGCGGTCGGGGCCTGATTCTGTGTGTAGTGAGGGGGGGAAGGTATCCAGGGTTGTAGCGGTCGGGGCCTGATTCTGTGTGTAGTGAGGGGGGGAAGGTATTCAGGGTTGTAGCGGTCGGGGCCTGATTCTGTGTGTAGTGAGGGGGGGGGGAGGTATCCAGGGTTGTAGCGGTCGGGGCCTGATTCTGTGTGTAGTGAGGAAGGGGGGAAGGTATCCAGGGTTGTAGCGGTCGGGGCCTGATTCTGTGTGTTGTGAGGGGGGGGAAGGTATCCAGGGTTGTAGCGGTCGGGGGCCTGATTCTGTGTGTAGTGAGGGGGGGAAGGTATCCAGGGTTGTAGCGGTCGGGGCCTGATTCTGTGTGTAGTGAGGGGGGGAGGTATCCAGGGTTGTAGCGGTCGGGGCCTGATTCTGTGTAGTGAGGGGGGGAAGGTATCCAGGGTTGTAGCGGTCGGGGGCCTGATTCTGTGTGTAGTGAGGGGGGAAGGTATCCAGGGTTGTAGCGGTCGGGGGCCTGATTCTGTGTGTAGTGAGGGGGGAAGGTATCCAGGGTTGTAGCGGTCGGGGCCTGATTCTGTGTGTAGTGAGGGGGGAAGGTATCCAGGGTTGTAGCGGTCGGGGCCTGATTCTGTGTGTAGTGAGGGGGGAAGGTATCCAGGGTTGTAGCGGTCGGGGGCCTGATTCTGTGTAGTGAAGGGGGAAGGTATCCAGGGTTGTAGCGGTCGGGGGCCTGATTCTGTGTGTAGTGAGGGGGGAAGGTATCCAGGGTTGTAGCGGTCGGGGCCTGATTCTCTGTGTAGTGAGGGGGGAAGGTATCTAGGGTTGTAGCGGTCGGGGCCTGATTCTGTGTGTAGTGAGGGGGGGAAGGTATCCAGGGTTGTAGCGGTCGGGGCCTGATTCTGTGTGTAGTGAGGGGGGGGAAGGTATCCAGGGTTGTAGCGGTCGGGGGCCTGATTCTGTGTGTAGTGAGGGGGGGGGGGAGGTATCCAGGGTTGTAGCGGTCGGGGCCTGATTCTGTGTGTAGTGAGGGGGGAAGGTATCCAGGGTTGTAGCGGTCGGGGCCTGATTCTGTGTGTAGTGAGGGGGGAAGGTATCCAGGGTTGTAGTGGTCGGGGCCTGATTCTGTGTGTAGTGAGGGGGGGGGGGGAAGGTATCCAGGGTTGTAGCGGTCGGGGCCTGATTCTGTGTAGTGAGGGGGGGAAGGTATCCAGGGTTGTAGCGGTCAGGGCCTGATTCTGTGTGTAGTGAGGGGGGGAAGGTATCCAGGGTTGTAGCGGTCGGGGGCCTGATTCTGTGTGTAGTGAGGGGGGAAGGTATCCGGGGTTGTAGCGGTCGGGGCCTGATTCTGTGTGTAGTGAGGGGGGGAAGGTATCCAGGGTTGTAGTGAGGGGGGGAAGGTATCCAGGGTTGTAGCGGTCGGGGTCTGATTCTGTGTGTAGTGAGGGGGGGGAAGGTATCCAGGGTTGTAGCGGTCGGGGCCTGATTCTGTGTGTAGTGAGGGGGGGAAGGTATCCAGGGTTGTAGCGGTCGAGGCCTGATTCTGTGTGTAGTGAGGGGGGGAAGGTATCCAGGGTTGTAGCGGTCGGGGGCCTGATTCTGTGTGTAGTGAGGGGGGGAAGGTATCCAGGGTTGTAGCGGTCGGGGCCTGATTCTGTGTGTAGTGAGGGGGGGAAGGTATCCAGGGTTGTAGCGGTCGGGGCCTGATTCTGTGTGTAGTGAGGGGGGGAAGGTATCCAGGGTTGTAGCGGTCGGGGCCTGATTCTGTGTGTAGTGAGGGGGGAAGGTATCCAGGGTTGTAGCGGTCGGGGCCTGATTCTGTGTGTAGTGAGGGGGGGGAAGGTATCCAGGGTTGTAGCGGTCGGGGCCTGATTCTGTGTGTTGTGAGGGGGGGAAGGTATCCAGGGTTGTAGCGGTCGGGGTCTGATTCTGTGTGTAGTGAGGGGGGGAAGGTATCCAGGGTTGTAGCGGTCGGGGCCTGATTCTGTGTTGTGAGGGGGGGAAGGTATCCAGGGTTGTAGCGGTCGGAGCCTGATTCTGTGTGTAGTGAGGGGGGGAAGGTATCCAGGGTTGTAGTGAGGGGGGGAAGGTATCCAGGGTTGTAGCGGTCGGGGTCTGATTCTGTGTGTAGTGAGGGGGGGAAGGTATCCAGGGTTGTAGCGGTCGGGGCCTGATTCTGTGTGTAGTGAGGGGGGGAAGGTATCCAGGGTTGTAGCGGTCGAGGCCTGATTCTGTGTGTAGTGAGGGGGGGAAGGTATCCAGGGTTGTAGCGGTCGGGGCCTGATTCTGTGTGTAGTGAGGGGGGGAAGGTATCCAGGGTTGTAGTGAGGGGGGAAGGTATCCAGGGTTGTAGCGGTCGGGGTCTGATTCTGTGTGTAGTGAGGGGGGGAAGGTATCCAGGGTTGTAGCGGTCGGGGCCTGATTCTGTGTGTAGTGAGGGGGGAAGGTATCCAGGGTTGTAGCGGTCTGGGCCTGATTCTGTGTGTAGTGAGGGGGGGGAGGTATCCAGGGTTGTAGCGGTCGGGGGGCCTGATTCTGTGTGTAGTGAGGGGGGGAAGGTATCCAGGGTTGTAGCGGTCGGGGCCTGATTCTGTGTGTAGTGAGGGGGGAAGGTATCCAGGGTTGTAGCGGTCGGGGCCTGATTCTGTGTGTAGTGAGGGGGGAAGGTATCCAGGGTTGTAGCGGTCGGGGCCTGATTCTGTGTGTAGTGAGGGGGGGGAAGGTATCCAGGGTTGTAGCGGTCGGGGCCTGATTCTGTGTGTAGTGAGGGGGGGAAGGTATGCAGGGTTGTAGCGGTTGGGGCCTGATTCTGTGTGTAGTGAGGGGGGGAAGGTATCCAGGGTTGTATTGTTAGGGGCCTGATTCTGTGTGTAGTGAGGGGGGGAAGGTATGCAGGGTTGTAACGGTCGGGGCCTGATTCTGTGTGTAGTGAGGGGGGGAAGGTATCCAGGGTTGTAGCGGTCGGGGGGCCTGATTCTGTGTGTAGTGAGGGGGGGGGAAGGTATCCAGGGTTGTAGCGGTCGGGGCCTGATTCTGTGTGTAGTGAGGGGGGGAAGGTATCCAGGGTTGTAGCGGTCGGGGCCTGATTCTGTGTGTAGTGAGGGGGGAAGGTATCCAGGGTTGTAGCGGTCGGGGCCTGATTCTGTGTGTAGTGAGGGGGCGAAGGTATCCAGGGTTGTAGCGGTCAGGGCCTGATTCTGTGTGTAGTGAGGGGGGAAGGTATCCAGGGTTGTAGCGGTCAGGGCCTGATTCTGTGTGTAGTGAGGGGGGGAAGGTATCCAGGGTTGTAGCGGTCGGGGGCCTGATTCTGTGTGTAGTGAGGGGGGAAGGTATCCGGGGTTGTAGCGGTCGGGGCCTGATTCTGTGTGTAGTGAGGGGGGGAAGGTATCCAGGGTTGTAGCGGTCGGGGCCTGATTCTGTGTGTAGTGAGGGGGGAAGGTATCCAGGGTTGTAGCGGTCGGGGCCTGATTCTCTGTGTAGTGAGGGGGGGGGGAGGTATCCAGGGTTGTAGCGGTCGGGGCCTGATTCTGTGTGTAGTGAGGGGGGGGAAGGTATCCAGGGTTGTAGCGGTCGGGGCCTGATTCTGTTTGTTGTGAGGGGGGGGAAGGTATCCAGGGTTGTAGCGGTCGGGGCCTGATTCTGTGTGTAGTGAGGGGGGGGAAGGTATCCAGGGTTGTAGCGGTCGGGGCCTGATTCTGTTTGTTGTGAGGGGGGGGAAGGTATCCAGGGTTGTAGCGGTCGGGGCCTGATTCTGTGTGTAGTGAGGGGGGGAAGGTATCCAGGGTTGTAGCGGTCGGGGCCTGATTCTGTGTGTAGTGAGGGGGGAAGGTATCCAGGGTTGTAGCGGTCGGGGCCTGATTCTGTGTGTAGTGAGGGGGGGAAGGTATTCAGGGTTGTAGCGGTCGGGGCCTGATTCTGTGTGTAGTGAGGGGGGGAAGGTATCCAGGGTTGTAGCGGTCGGGGCCTGATTCTGTGTGTAGTGAGGGGGGGAAGGTATTCAGGGTTGTAGCGGTCGGGGCCTGATTCTGTGTGTAGTGAGGGGGGGGGGAGGTATCCAGGGTTGTAGCGGTCGGGGCCTGATTCTGTGTGTAGTGAGGAAGGGGGGAAGGTATCCAGGGTTGTAGCGGTCGGGGCCTGATTCTGTGTGTTGTGAGGGGGGGGAAGGTATCCAGGGTTGTAGCGGTCGGGGGCCTGATTCTGTGTGTAGTGAGGGGGGGAAGGTATCCAGGGTTGTAGCGGTCGGGGCCTGATTCTGTGTGTAGTGAGGGGGGGAGGTATCCAGGGTTGTAGCGGTCGGGGCCTGATTCTGTGTAGTGAGGGGGGGAAGGTATCCAGGGTTGTAGCGGTCGGGGGCCTGATTCTGTGTGTAGTGAGGGGGGAAGGTATCCAGGGTTGTAGCGGTCGGGGGCCTGATTCTGTGTGTAGTGAGGGGGGAAGGTATCCAGGGTTGTAGCGGTCGGGGCCTGATTCTGTGTGTAGTGAGGGGGGAAGGTATCCAGGGTTGTAGCGGTCGGGGCCTGATTCTGTGTGTAGTGAGGGGGGAAGGTATCCAGGGTTGTAGCGGTCGGGGGCCTGATTCTGTGTAGTGAAGGGGGAAGGTATCCAGGGTTGTAGCGGTCGGGGGCCTGATTCTGTGTGTAGTGAGGGGGGAAGGTATCCAGGGTTGTAGCGGTCGGGGCCTGATTCTCTGTGTAGTGAGGGGGGAAGGTATCTAGGGTTGTAGCGGTCGGGGCCTGATTCTGTGTGTAGTGAGGGGGGGAAGGTATCCAGGGTTGTAGCGGTCGGGGCCTGATTCTGTGTGTAGTGAGGGGGGGGAAGGTATCCAGGGTTGTAGCGGTCGGGGGCCTGATTCTGTGTGTAGTGAGGGGGGGGGGAGGTATCCAGGGTTGTAGCGGTCGGGGCCTGATTCTGTGTGTAGTGAGGGGGGAAGGTATCCAGGGTTGTAGCGGTCGGGGCCTGATTCTGTGTGTAGTGAGGGGGGAAGGTATCCAGGGTTGTAGTGGTCGGGGCCTGATTCTGTGTGTAGTGAGGGGGGGGGGGAAGGTATCCAGGGTTGTAGCGGTCGGGGCCTGATTCTGTGTAGTGAGGGGGGGAAGGTATCCAGGGTTGTAGCGGTCAGGGCCTGATTCTGTGTGTAGTGAGGGGGGGAAGGTATCCAGGGTTGTAGCGGTCGGGGGCCTGATTCTGTGTGTAGTGAGGGGGGAAGGTATCCGGGGTTGTAGCGGTCGGGGCCTGATTCTGTGTGTAGTGAGGGGGGGAAGGTATCCAGGGTTGTAGTGAGGGGGGGAAGGTATCCAGGGTTGTAGCGGTCGGGGTCTGATTCTGTGTGTAGTGAGGGGGGGGAAGGTATCCAGGGTTGTAGCGGTCGGGGCCTGATTCTGTGTGTAGTGAGGGGGGGAAGGTATCCAGGGTTGTAGCGGTCGAGGCCTGATTCTGTGTGTAGTGAGGGGGGGAAGGTATCCAGGGTTGTAGCGGTCGGGGGCCTGATTCTGTGTGTAGTGAGGGGGGGAAGGTATCCAGGGTTGTAGCGGTCGGGGCCTGATTCTGTGTGTAGTGAGGGGGGGAAGGTATCCAGGGTTGTAGCGGTCGGGGCCTGATTCTGTGTGTAGTGAGGGGGGGAAGGTATCCAGGGTTGTAGCGGTCGGGGCCTGATTCTGTGTGTAGTGAGGGGGGAAGGTATCCAGGGTTGTAGCGGTCGGGGCCTGATTCTGTGTGTAGTGAGGGGGGGGAAGGTATCCAGGGTTGTAGCGGTCGGGGCCTGATTCTGTGTGTTGTGAGGGGGGGAAGGTATCCAGGGTTGTAGCGGTCGGGGTCTGATTCTGTGTGTAGTGAGGGGGGGAAGGTATCCAGGGTTGTAGCGGTCGGGGCCTGATTCTGTGTTGTGAGGGGGGGAAGGTATCCAGGGTTGTAGCGGTCGGAGCCTGATTCTGTGTGTAGTGAGGGGGGGAAGGTATCCAGGGTTGTAGTGAGGGGGGGAAGGTATCCAGGGTTGTAGCGGTCGGGGTCTGATTCTGTGTGTAGTGAGGGGGGGAAGGTATCCAGGGTTGTAGCGGTCGGGGCCTGATTCTGTGTGTAGTGAGGGGGGGAAGGTATCCAGGGTTGTAGCGGTCGAGGCCTGATTCTGTGTGTAGTGAGGGGGGGAAGGTATCCAGGGTTGTAGCGGTCGGGGCCTGATTCTGTGTGTAGTGAGGGGGGGAAGGTATCCAGGGTTGTAGTGAGGGGGGAAGGTATCCAGGGTTGTAGCGGTCGGGGTCTGATTCTGTGTGTAGTGAGGGGGGGAAGGTATCCAGGGTTGTAGCGGTCGGGGCCTGATTCTGTGTGTAGTGAGGGGGGAAGGTATCCAGGGTTGTAGCGGTCTGGGCCTGATTCTGTGTGTAGTGAGGGGGGGGAGGTATCCAGGGTTGTAGCGGTCGGGGGGCCTGATTCTGTGTGTAGTGAGGGGGGGAAGGTATCCAGGGTTGTAGCGGTCGGGGCCTGATTCTGTGTGTAGTGAGGGGGGAAGGTATCCAGGGTTGTAGCGGTCGGGGCCTGATTCTGTGTGTAGTGAGGGGGGAAGGTATCCAGGGTTGTAGCGGTCGGGGCCTGATTCTGTGTGTAGTGAGGGGGGGGAAGGTATCCAGGGTTGTAGCGGTCGGGGCCTGATTCTGTGTGTAGTGAGGGGGGGAAGGTATGCAGGGTTGTAGCGGTTGGGGCCTGATTCTGTGTGTAGTGAGGGGGGGAAGGTATCCAGGGTTGTATTGTTAGGGGCCTGATTCTGTGTGTAGTGAGGGGGGGAAGGTATGCAGGGTTGTAACGGTCGGGGCCTGATTCTGTGTGTAGTGAGGGGGGGAAGGTATCCAGGGTTGTAGCGGTCGGGGGGCCTGATTCTGTGTGTAGTGAGGGGGGGGGAAGGTATCCAGGGTTGTAGCGGTCGGGGCCTGATTCTGTGTGTAGTGAGGGGGGGAAGGTATCCAGGGTTGTAGCGGTCGGGGCCTGATTCTGTGTGTAGTGAGGGGGGAAGGTATCCAGGGTTGTAGCGGTCGGGGCCTGATTCTGTGTGTAGTGAGGGGGCGAAGGTATCCAGGGTTGTAGCGGTCAGGGCCTGATTCTGTGTGTAGTGAGGGGGGAAGGTATCCAGGGTTGTAGCGGTCGGGGCCTGATTCTGTGTGTAGTGAGGGGGGGGGCGAAGGTATCCAGGGTTGTAGCGGTCGGGGCCTGATTCTGTGTGTAGTGAGGGGGGGAAGGTATCCACGGTTGTAGCGGTCGGGGCCTGATTCTCTGTGTAGTGAGGGGGGGAAGGTATCCAGAGTTGTAGCGGTCGGGGCCTGATTCTGTGTGTAGTGAGGGGGGGAAGGTATCCAGGGTTGTAGCGGTCGGGGGCCTGATTCTGTGTGTAGTGAGGGGGGGGGGGGGGAAAGGTATCCAGGGTTGTAGCGGTCGGGGCCTGATTCTGTGTAGTGAGGGGGGAAGGTATCCAGGGTTGTAGCGGTCGGGGCCTGATTCTGTGTGTAGTGAGGGGGGGGGGGGGGGAGGTATCCAGGGTTGTAGCGGTCGGGGCCTGATTCTGTGTGTAGTGAGGGGGGGAAGGTATCCAGGGTTGTAGTGGTTGGGGCCTGATTCTGTGTGTAGTGTGGGGGGAAGGTATCCAGGGTTGTAGCGGTCGGGGCCTGATTCTGTGTGTAGTCAAGGGGGAAGGTATCCAGGGTTGTAGCGGTCGGGGCCTGATTCTGTGTGTAGTGAGGGGGGGGAAGGTATACAGGGTTGTAGCGGTCGGGGCCTGATTCTGTGTGTAGTGAGGGGGGTGAAGGTATCCAGGGTTGTAGCGGTCGGGGCCTGATTCTGTGTGTAGTGAGGGGGGGGCGAAGGTATCCAGGGTTGTAGCGGTCGGGGCCTGATTCTGTGTGTAGTGAGGGGGGGAAGGTATCCAAGGTTGTAGCGGTCTGGGCCTGATTCTCTGTGTAGTGAGGGGGGGAAGGTATCCAGAGTTGTAGCGGTCGGGGCCTGATTCTGTGTGTAGTGAGGGGGGGAAGGTATCCAGGGTTGTAGCGGTCGGGGGCCTGATTCTGTGTGTAGTGAGGGGGGGGAAGGTATCCAGGGTTGTAGCGGTCGGGGTCTGATTCTGTGTGTAGTGAGGGGGGTGAAGGTATCCAGGGTTGTAGTGGTCGGGGCCTGATTCTGTGTGTAGTGAGGGGGGGGGGAAGGTATCCAGGGTTGTAGCGGTCGGGGCCTGATTCTGTGTGTAGTGTGGGGGGAAGGTATCCAGGGTTGTAGCAGTCGGGGCCTGATTCTGTGTGTAGTGAGGGGGGGGGGGGCGAAGGTATCCAGGGTTGTAGCGGTCGGGGCCTGATTCTGTGTGTAGTGAGGGGGGGGGAAGGTATCCAGGGTTGTAGCGGTCGGGGCCTGATTCTGTGTAGTGAGGGGGGGAAGGTATCCAGGGTTGTAGCGGTTAGGGCCTGATTCTGTGTGTAGTGAGGGGGGGAAGGTATCCAGGGTTGTAGCGGTCGGGGGCCTGATTCTGTGTGTAGTGAGGGGGGAAGGTATCCGGGGTTGTAGCGGTCGGGGCCTGATTCTGTGTGTAGTGAGGGGGGGAAGGTATCCAGGGTTGTAGCGGTCGGGGCCTGATTCTGTGTGTAGTGAGGGGGGAAGGTATCCAGGGTTGTAGCGGTCGGGGCCTGATTCTCTGTGTAGTGAGGGGGGGGGGAGGTATCCAGGGTTGTAGCGGTCGGGGCCTGATTCTGTGTGTAGTGAGGGGGGGGAAGGTATCCAGGGTTGTAGCGGTCGGGGCCTGATTCTGTTTGTTGTGAGGGGGGGGAAGGTATCCAGGGTTGTAGCGGTCGGGGCCTGATTCTGTGTGTAGTGAGGGGGGGGAAGGTATCCAGGGTTGTAGCGGTCGGGGCCTGATTCTGTTTGTTGTGAGGGGGGGGAAGGTATCCAGGGTTGTAGCGGTCGGGGCCTGATTCTGTGTGTAGTGAGGGGGGGAAGGTATCCAGGGTTGTAGCGGTCGGGGCCTGATTCTGTGTGTAGTGAGGGGGGAAGGTATCCCGGGTTGTAGCGGTCGGGGCCTGATTCTGTGTGTAGTGAGGGGGGGAAGGTATTCAGGGTTGTAGCGGTCGGGGCCTGATTCTGTGTGTAGTGAGGGGGGGAAGGTATCCAGGGTTGTAGCGGTCGGGGCCTGATTCTGTGTGTAGTGAGGGGGGGAAGGTATTCAGGGTTGTAGCGGTCGGGGCCTGATTCTGTGTGTAGTGAGGGGGGGGGGAGGTATCCAGGGTTGTAGCGGTCGGGGCCTGATTCTGTGTGTAGTGAGGAAGGGGGGAAGGTATCCAGGGTTGTAGCGGTCGGGGCCTGATTCTGTGTGTTGTGAGGGGGGGGAAGGTATCCAGGGTTGTAGCGGTCGGGGGCCTGATTCTGTGTGTAGTGAGGGGGGGAAGGTATCCAGGGTTGTAGCGGTCGGGGCCTGATTCTGTGTGTAGTGAGGGGGGGAGGTATCCAGGGTTGTAGCGGTCGGGGCCTGATTCTGTGTAGTGAGGGGGGGAAGGTATCCAGGGTTGTAGCGGTCGGGGGCCTGATTCTGTGTGTAGTGAGGGGGGAAGGTATCCAGGGTTGTAGCGGTCGGGGGCCTGATTCTGTGTGTAGTGAGGGGGGAAGGTATCCAGGGTTGTAGCGGTCGGGGCCTGATTCTGTGTGTAGTGAGGGGGGAAGGTATCCAGGGTTGTAGCGGTCGGGGCCTGATTCTGTGTGTAGTGAGGGGGGAAGGTATCCAGGGTTGTAGCGGTCGGGGGCCTGATTCTGTGTAGTGAAGGGGGAAGGTATCCAGGGTTGTAGCGGTCGGGGGCCTGATTCTGTGTGTAGTGAGGGGGGAAGGTATCCAGGGTTGTAGCGGTCGGGGCCTGATTCTCTGTGTAGTGAGGGGGGAAGGTATCTAGGGTTGTAGCGGTCGGGGCCTGATTCTGTGTGTAGTGAGGGGGGGAAGGTATCCAGGGTTGTAGCGGTCGGGGCCTGATTCTGTGTGTAGTGAGGGGGGGGAAGGTATCCAGGGTTGTAGCGGTCGGGGGCCTGATTCTGTGTGTAGTGAGGGGGGGGGGAGGTATCCAGGGTTGTAGCGGTCGGGGCCTGATTCTGTGTGTAGTGAGGGGGGAAGGTATCCAGGGTTGTAGCGGTCGGGGCCTGATTCTGTGTGTAGTGAGGGGGGAAGGTATCCAGGGTTGTAGTGGTCGGGGCCTGATTCTGTGTGTAGTGAGGGGGGGGGGGAAGGTATCCAGGGTTGTAGCGGTCGGGGCCTGATTCTGTGTAGTGAGGGGGGGAAGGTATCCAGGGTTGTAGCGGTCAGGGCCTGATTCTGTGTGTAGTGAGGGGGGGAAGGTATCCAGGGTTGTAGCGGTCGGGGGCCTGATTCTGTGTGTAGTGAGGGGGGAAGGTATCCGGGGTTGTAGCGGTCGGGGCCTGATTCTGTGTGTAGTGAGGGGGGGAAGGTATCCAGGGTTGTAGTGAGGGGGGGAAGGTATCCAGGGTTGTAGCGGTCGGGGTCTGATTCTGTGTGTAGTGAGGGGGGGGAAGGTATCCAGGGTTGTAGCGGTCGGGGCCTGATTCTGTGTGTAGTGAGGGGGGGAAGGTATCCAGGGTTGTAGCGGTCGAGGCCTGATTCTGTGTGTAGTGAGGGGGGGAAGGTATCCAGGGTTGTAGCGGTCGGGGGCCTGATTCTGTGTGTAGTGAGGGGGGGAAGGTATCCAGGGTTGTAGCGGTCGGGGCCTGATTCTGTGTGTAGTGAGGGGGGGAAGGTATCCAGGGTTGTAGCGGTCGGGGCCTGATTCTGTGTGTAGTGAGGGGGGGAAGGTATCCAGGGTTGTAGCGGTCGGGGCCTGATTCTGTGTGTAGTGAGGGGGGAAGGTATCCAGGGTTGTAGCGGTCGGGGCCTGATTCTGTGTGTAGTGAGGGGGGGGAAGGTATCCAGGGTTGTAGCGGTCGGGGCCTGATTCTGTGTGTTGTGAGGGGGGGAAGGTATCCAGGGTTGTAGCGGTCGGGGTCTGATTCTGTGTGTAGTGAGGGGGGGAAGGTATCCAGGGTTGTAGCGGTCGGGGCCTGATTCTGTGTTGTGAGGGGGGGAAGGTATCCAGGGTTGTAGCGGTCGGAGCCTGATTCTGTGTGTAGTGAGGGGGGGAAGGTATCCAGGGTTGTAGTGAGGGGGGGAAGGTATCCAGGGTTGTAGCGGTCGGGGTCTGATTCTGTGTGTAGTGAGGGGGGGAAGGTATCCAGGGTTGTAGCGGTCGGGGCCTGATTCTGTGTGTAGTGAGGGGGGGAAGGTATCCAGGGTTGTAGCGGTCGAGGCCTGATTCTGTGTGTAGTGAGGGGGGGAAGGTATCCAGGGTTGTAGCGGTCGGGGCCTGATTCTGTGTGTAGTGAGGGGGGGAAGGTATCCAGGGTTGTAGTGAGGGGGGAAGGTATCCAGGGTTGTAGCGGTCGGGGTCTGATTCTGTGTGTAGTGAGGGGGGGAAGGTATCCAGGGTTGTAGCGGTCGGGGGCCTGATTCTGTGTAGTGAAGGGGGAAGGTATCCAGGGTTGTAGCGGTCGGGGGCCTGATTCTGTGTGTAGTGAGGGGGGAAGGTATCCAGGGTTGTAGCGGTCGGGGCCTGATTCTCTGTGTAGTGAGGGGGGAAGGTATCTAGGGTTGTAGCGGTCGGGGCCTGATTCTGTGTGTAGTGAGGGGGGGAAGGTATCCAGGGTTGTAGCGGTCGGGGCCTGATTCTGTGTGTAGTGAGGGGGGGGAAGGTATCCAGGGTTGTAGCGGTCGGGGGCCTGATTCTGTGTGTAGTGAGGGGGGGGGGAGGTATCCAGGGTTGTAGCGGTCGGGGCCTGATTCTGTGTGTAGTGAGGGGGGAAGGTATCCAGGGTTGTAGCGGTCGGGGCCTGATTCTGTGTGTAGTGAGGGGGGAAGGTATCCAGGGTTGTAGTGGTCGGGGCCTGATTCTGTGTGTAGTGAGGGGGGGGGGGAAGGTATCCAGGGTTGTAGCGGTCGGGGCCTGATTCTGTGTAGTGAGGGGGGGAAGGTATCCAGGGTTGTAGCGGTCAGGGCCTGATTCTGTGTGTAGTGAGGGGGGGAAGGTATCCAGGGTTGTAGCGGTCGGGGGCCTGATTCTGTGTGTAGTGAGGGGGGAAGGTATCCGGGGTTGTAGCGGTCGGGGCCTGATTCTGTGTGTAGTGAGGGGGGGAAGGTATCCAGGGTTGTAGTGAGGGGGGGAAGGTATCCAGGGTTGTAGCGGTCGGGGTCTGATTCTGTGTGTAGTGAGGGGGGGGAAGGTATCCAGGGTTGTAGCGGTCGGGGCCTGATTCTGTGTGTAGTGAGGGGGGGAAGGTATCCAGGGTTGTAGCGGTCGAGGCCTGATTCTGTGTGTAGTGAGGGGGGGAAGGTATCCAGGGTTGTAGCGGTCGGGGGCCTGATTCTGTGTGTAGTGAGGGGGGGAAGGTATCCAGGGTTGTAGCGGTCGGGGCCTGATTCTGTGTGTAGTGAGGGGGGGAAGGTATCCAGGGTTGTAGCGGTCGGGGCCTGATTCTGTGTGTAGTGAGGGGGGGAAGGTATCCAGGGTTGTAGCGGTCGGGGCCTGATTCTGTGTGTAGTGAGGGGGGAAGGTATCCAGGGTTGTAGCGGTCGGGGCCTGATTCTGTGTGTAGTGAGGGGGGGGAAGGTATCCAGGGTTGTAGCGGTCGGGGCCTGATTCTGTGTGTTGTGAGGGGGGGAAGGTATCCAGGGTTGTAGCGGTCGGGGTCTGATTCTGTGTGTAGTGAGGGGGGGAAGGTATCCAGGGTTGTAGCGGTCGGGGCCTGATTCTGTGTTGTGAGGGGGGGAAGGTATCCAGGGTTGTAGCGGTCGGAGCCTGATTCTGTGTGTAGTGAGGGGGGGAAGGTATCCAGGGTTGTAGTGAGGGGGGGAAGGTATCCAGGGTTGTAGCGGTCGGGGTCTGATTCTGTGTGTAGTGAGGGGGGGAAGGTATCCAGGGTTGTAGCGGTCGGGGCCTGATTCTGTGTGTAGTGAGGGGGGGAAGGTATCCAGGGTTGTAGCGGTCGAGGCCTGATTCTGTGTGTAGTGAGGGGGGGAAGGTATCCAGGGTTGTAGCGGTCGGGGCCTGATTCTGTGTGTAGTGAGGGGGGGAAGGTATCCAGGGTTGTAGTGAGGGGGGAAGGTATCCAGGGTTGTAGCGGTCGGGGTCTGATTCTGTGTGTAGTGAGGGGGGGAAGGTATCCAGGGTTGTAGCGGTCGGGGCCTGATTCTGTGTGTAGTGAGGGGGGGAAGGTATCCAGGGTTGTAGCGGTCTGGGCCTGATTCTGTGTGTAGTGAGGGGGGGGAGGTATCCAGGGTTGTAGCGGTCGGGGGGCCTGATTCTGTGTGTAGTGAGGGGGGGAAGGTATCCAGGGTTGTAGCGGTCGGGGCCTGATTCTGTGTGTAGTGAGGGGGGAAGGTATCCAGGGTTGTAGCGGTCGGGGCCTGATTCTGTGTGTAGTGAGGGGGGAAGGTATCCAGGGTTGTAGCGGTCGGGGCCTGATTCTGTGTGTAGTGAGGGGGGGGAAGGTATCCAGGGTTGTAGCGGTCGGGGCCTGATTCTGTGTGTAGTGAGGGGGGGAAGGTATGCAGGGTTGTAGCGGTTGGGGCCTGATTCTGTGTGTAGTGAGGGGGGGAAGGTATCCAGGGTTGTATTGTTAGGGGCCTGATTCTGTGTGTAGTGAGGGGGGGAAGGTATGCAGGGTTGTAACGGTCGGGGCCTGATTCTGTGTGTAGTGAGGGGGGGAAGGTATCCAGGGTTGTAGCGGTCGGGGGGCCTGATTCTGTGTGTAGTGAGGGGGGGGGAAGGTATCCAGGGTTGTAGCGGTCGGGGCCTGATTCTGTGTGTAGTGAGGGGGGGAAGGTATCCAGGGTTGTAGCGGTCGGGGCCTGATTCTGTGTGTAGTGAGGGGGGAAGGTATCCAGGGTTGTAGCGGTCGGGGCCTGATTCTGTGTGTAGTGAGGGGGCGAAGGTATCCAGGGTTGTAGCGGTCAGGGCCTGATTCTGTGTGTAGTGAGGGGGGAAGGTATCCAGGGTTGTAGCGGTCAGGGCCTGATTCTGTGTGTAGTGAGGGGGGGAAGGTATCCAGGGTTGTAGCGGTCGGGGGGCCTGATTCTGTGTGTAGTGAGGGGGGGAAGGTGTATCCAGGGTTGTAGCGGTCGGGGCCTGATTCTGTGTGTAGTGAGGGGGGAAGGTATCCAGGGTTGTAGCGGTCGGGGCCTGATTCTGTGTGTAGTGAGGGGGGGAAGGTATCCAGGGTTGTAGCGGTCGGGGCCTGATTCTGTGTGTAGTGAGGGGGGGGAAGGTATCCAGGGTTGTAGCGGTCGGGGGCCTGATTCTGTGTGTAGTGAGGGGGGGAAGGTATCCAGGGTTTGTAGCGGTCGGGGGCCTGATTCTGTGTGTAGTGAGGGGGGGAAGGTATCCAGGGTTGTAGCGGTCGGGGCCTGATTCTGTGTGTAGTGAGGGGGGAAAGCGTATCCAGGGTTGTAGTCGGTCGGGGACTGATTCTGTGTGCAGTGAGGGGGGAAGGTATCCAGGGTTGTAGCGGTCGGGGCCTGATTCTGTGTGTAGTGAGGGGGGGAAGGTATCCAGGGTTGTAGCGGTCGGGGTCTGATTCTGTGTGTAGTGAGGGGGGAAGGTATCCAGGGTTGTAGCGGTCTGGGCCTGATTCTGTGTGTAGTGAGGGGGGGGGGAGGTATCCAGGGTTGTAGCGGTCTGGGCCTGATTCTGTGTGTAGTGAGGGGGGGGAAGGTATCCAGGGTTGTAGCGGTCGGGGGCCTGATTCTGTGTGTAGTGAGGGGGGGGGAAGGTATCCAGGGTTGTAGCGGTCGGGGCCTGATTCTGTGTGTAGTGAGGGGGGGGGAGGTATCCAGGGTTGTAGCGGTCGGGGCCTGATTCTGTGTGTAGTGAGGGGGGAAGGTATCCAGGGTTGTAGCGGTCGGGGGGCCTGATTCTGTGTGTAGTGAGGGGGGGAAGGTATCCAGGGTTGTAGCGGTCGGGGCCTGATTCTGTGTGTAGTGAGGGGGGAAGGTATCCAGGGTTGTAGCGGTCGGGGCCTGATTCTGTGTGTAGTGAGGGGGGAAGGTATCCAGGGTTGTAGCGGTCGGGGCCTGATTCTGTGTGTAGTGAGGGGGGAAGGTATCCAGGGTTGTAGCGGTCGGGGCCTGATTCTGTGTGTAGTGAGGGGGGGAAGGTATCCAGGGTTGTAGCGGTCGGGGCCTGATTCTGTGTGTAGTGAGGGGGGGAAGGTATCCAGGGTTGTAGCGGTCGGGGCCTGATTCTGTGTGTAGTGAGGGGGGGAGGTATCCAGGGTTGTAGCGGTCAGGGGCCTGATTCTGTGTGTAGTGAGGGGGGGAGGTATCCAGGGTTGTAGCGGTCGGGGCTGATTCTGTGTGTAGTGAGGGGGGGAAGGTATCCAGGGTTGTAGCGGTCAGGGCCTGATTCTGTGTGTAGTGAGGGGGGGGTTCCAGGGTTGTAGCGGTCGGGGCCTGATTCTGTGTGTAGTGAGGGGGGGAAGGTATCCAGGGTTTGTAGCGGTCGGGGGCCTGATTCTGTGTGTAGTGAGGGGGGATGTATCCAGGGTTGTAGCGGTCGGGGCCTGATTCTGTGTGTAGTGAGGGGGGGAAGGTATCCAGGGTTGTAGCGGTCGGGGCCTGATTCTGTGTGTAGTGAGAGGGGGGGAAGGTATCCAGGGTTGTAGTGGTCGGGGCCTGATTCTGTGTGTAGTGAGGGGGGGGGGAAGGTATCCAGGGTTGTAGCGATCGGGGGGCCTGATTCTGTGTGTAATGAGGGGGGGGAAGGTATCCAGGGTTGTAGCGGTCGGGGGCCTGATTCTGTGTGTAGTGAGGGGGGGGGAAGGTATCCCAGGGTTGTAGCGGTCGGGGGGCCTGATTCTGTGTGTAGTGAGGGGGGGAAGGTATCCAGGGTTGTAGCGGTCGGGGCTGATTCTGTGTGTAGTGAGGGGGGGAAGGTATCCAGGGTTGTAGCGGTCGGGGCCTGATTCTGTGTGTAGTGAGGGGGGGAAGGTATCCAGGGTTGTAGCGGTCGGGGCCTGATTCTGTGTGTAGTGAGGGGGGGGGAAGGTATCCAGGGTTGTAGCGGTCGGGGCCTGATTCTGTGTGTAGTGAGGGGGAAGGTATCCAGGGTTGTAGCGGTCGGGGCTGATTCTGTGTAGTAGAGAGGGGGGAAGGTATCCAGGGTTGTAGCGGTCGGGGCCTGATTCTGTGTGTAGAGAGGGGGGAAGGTATCCAGGGTTGTAGCGGTCGGGGCCTGATTCTGTGTGTAGTGAGGGGGGGAAGGTATCCAGGGTTGTAGCGGTCGGGGGCCTGATTCTGTGTGTGAGTAGGTGAGCGAGGGGCGAAGGGTATCCAGGGTTGTAGCGGTCGGGGGCCTGATTCTGTGTGTAGTGAGGGGGGGAAGGTATCCAGGGTTGTATCGGTCGGGGCCTGATTCTGTGTGTAGTGAGGGGGGAAGGTATCCAGGGTTGTAGCGGTCGGGGCCTGATTCTGTGTGTAGAGAGGGGGGAAGGTATCCGGTTTGTAGCGGTCGGGCCTGATTCTGTGTGTAGAGAGGGGGGAAGGTATCCAGGGTTGTAGCGGTCGGGGGCCTGATTCTGTGTGTTGTGAGGGGGGGAAGGTATCAGGGTT